>CM052960.1:14542987-15747958 GCA_028554685.1 Agrotis ipsilon | reverse complement strand
GAACCAGTAGTTTGTACATCCTATTCTATTCCACAACCATCGATATCAAAAATATTATTGGGCATTCTACCCCACCAGTGACGAAGGCGAACGGAGTGAGCCGTAGGAACGGCAGGTGGGGTAGAATGCCCAATAATATCCTACTTATAGCATTAACAAAGGATTTAAATGAGTAAAATACTTGTTTATACTTTAGACTTTTATTGTAGACTTTTAAATAACATAAACTATAATAAGATCTTAAGATCTGTTATAACCTTTTAAAGACAAGTAGTTTTAACACAAAAATATTATCTTCTTAAATAATGAGATCTGATACATAAGGAACATTCAAAATCAACTTCTTTGGATTTATTCCTAAGAGCTTAGGGCCTTAACTATGTAATTAAATAAAAATACTAAATATTAATTATAAAATTCAACAAAATTGCAACCACCAAATATTACAATTTCTCGCGGCAGTTGCAGCATATTTTTTTCGCACACTCCAAATATGAAGATGACCCTAGATGAAGATCTTGGTCTTGAAGAGACTGTACCTGTTGGTTCAGGCTGAGATAAATTGTCTTGCACCGAAATTTCATCATCATCACCCTCAATCTCAGATTCGGATTCACAGTCTTCAACCTGAGCAGCATACTCGACCGAATGGGGTTCCACGTCACTACAATCTTCGTCTGGCATAACCTCTTCGTCTGACATCTCCTGTTGCAAGCATCCATATATAATTTCTTCTCTTTTATCCATTTTTCACTAAAACAAGTAAAATCGTTGGGTGAAAAAAAATCACGTAACCACCTACAAGCGGTCACAGAGACCGCTGACGAAATATTTTTACTTACCCTGGCCAAACGCGCGCGCCTCTACCCTCGCCGAGCGCAAGCGCGGTACTGATGGATGTGTAGAAAAGGTATATAGACGCGCACTGTCGTACGACACACATAGATCACAATATTTGAATTTAAAAATACGTTGCGGTCTCAGAGACCGCAGGTAGGTGGTTAAGGGTTCCACTACGTAAGCCCACTGCCTATTGGTAGAAGTCGCCTATCTTCGATTTCTTGGTTGTATGACATGCCTAATATTAATCTAGACCTAACGATGGAGTTACTAAACCATGTGGCCTACAGCTGAGTCATGCATATTTTCCACCAATCGGTTTGGCCGGTTGGTCATCGGACCAATCGGCAAAGATTAGTTGTCAACACACTGTAACGACTATCAAAGATTTGTACTATCCACGACGCAGCTGAGACAAATAGCACAGTGGGGTCTCAGCATGCTAAAGTAGCCATCAAGAAAACAACGCTAGAAAACTTGCTTGAAGGTCGAAAATATCCGTGCAGTTATTATTATTTTGCTACCAGCCCCTCAGGAAATAGATTTCCGATATCAAACAAAATTACCATAGCAAACTTTTTTCGAGGCTAGTATCACATGCCATTGAGCCGACTGGTTCACTCGAACAAAGTTTTGATTGTGTTACGGCACCATTGTTAAAACTAGGACCAACTTTTGATTGAGACCCAATTAAAAATAAAACTCGTATGACAGGTCCACGTGCCAGGCAATTCGTGAAATGGCAGTTGTGAAAAATATTTTTCACAATTGTTTTTTTGAAAACTGAAAGCGAAATATTGTTATTTGGTTTGTGCTTGAATATGGCAGCTATTTCATAGAAACTACTTTAACTAGTGAACAGATTCGTAAGCATGGTTTGCTTTATTCTGAAGAAAAGAACCTTTTTTTTTTTGCGCCAACTGCAAACAAGCTGACAATCCGTAAAATCGAGGAAACCTATTATAGGATGGTTCATATTTAGGTCTTTTTCTGGAGGTTGTTATTATCGATAAAGATCTTGTGATACAAATGTATAATGTTCATTTATTTATTTAAAACTACATTGTTAACCATCAAGATTCACACAAAAATATCTGTTCAACTGATATTTTTGTATGAATCTGTAAGTTCACGGTTTTCAACATCCTCATTTCTCAAATGCCTTATTAAATACCAAACTCATAAAATACTTGTTTCACATCGCATTACTAAGTTAACTCATCAGTTATTAAAACCACAGCGTGGCAACTTTGACGTGCAGAGAGTAACATAGTCACGTGTCATGCAAATCATGGAGAATAAGTTCCAAAGAGTTCGTCACCCGTCTCCTGTATGGAAGTTACTTTGGTAGTAGGGCCATCATTGCGTGGACAGAGTGGGAATTTAATGCTTGAATATCTCATTGGAATTGAAAGATTTTTGGTGTTTCTAACACACACTAAAGTGACGTTTTTATATTTTGCATTATGTATTATCTTTATTCATCTTTTAATAATATGTTTCATTTTTTAATATTTGGTAGGTATAAATACAGAGGGAGCATTAAAAAATTTACCTAGCAAGACGTTCAAGTGCGCAAAAATACTACAAAATCCGTAAAATTCATCATCAACATTACTTGAATCCGAAGTCGTTGAATACAGAATAGAACCAAAAGTCTATTCATTCTTCTGTTAGACTTTCTGGTTCCAAAATCCAAAATTACTGATAAGAAAATGGTGGACAAGGTTTTTATTTTTTTTATTTTAGAGATTTATTTTCATAAGTGAACAAAGCGAAAGTGACAAATATGTGATTAGAAGATTTAGATTCACACCAAATACTGCTGATTATCTAATCGTTGACACTATTTGCAATTTTTTTTTTCTACCGTACGTTTTGGTAATGAGCTTTTCTGCCAAACCCTTAATCTATGACATCACTTACGCGAACAATGTACGCCTTACTTTTAAATACCACCTACTAATTAATGTACCTCGTTCAGTACTGAATTAAATGACGTTTGTTTTTAGTTCCCTTGTCGTGTTATGTGATGTTTCGTCACATAATTGTAAGTTATGAAAGATTTGAAGAATTAGGTTAGTTGGTTGTTGCGTGTTAGGAATAAGTAAATTACATTTTAACTTAGAAGTTAATTATTCAGGTGTTTTGAATCCAACGCTTTGCTTTTACATACATTTTGATATCACACATGAACTTAGAAATTGTAATTTTCGTTTTGTTGTCAACCTGAAATGAAAGTAAGGGTGGCTTCATGATAATCATCAGCCTGTTTTCGTCCTCTACTGGAATTGGGCCTCTCCTATTCCAACCCAATGAACTGGGTCTTGAACTGTCTTCCTCTAGTCTGTACCTTTCTCAGGACGGAAAGCATCGCAAATAGTGATAGATATTGCAACAAATACGAAAGGATATAAATGAAGTTGTTCTTATAAATAAAGTGTTATGATGAAATGATGTTTATTTATGCAAATAGGTTATATCAACACTTTTACACGTCTTTTCATAAAACTAGAAGGGGCTGGTATTTCTTACCTGACTAAACTGAGACGAAACAGCCGAAACCAACTCAGACATCAGTATAAAATTTAAGTAATGTTCAAGGATAAATACCAAAGAAGAGAAAACTATAATAACAGTGTTAGTAAAGATGAAACTTAAATGAGTAGCTAAAACGCCTCTTAACGCTAATGATACAGTCGTAAAATACTGCTTACAGCCTGCTTTATAAGGGAAATAGAGCGTGAAGACACGGTACTGAGGTGTGTTAAAATTAGACATACAAACATAGAACAAAGTGAAGACGCGAAGCCTGTGATGCCTCATCTTATGAACGTAGATTTAAATGCTTTTCTTGCATCTTTGAACAATGGTTCTTTAGGTTTTCTTTAATTACGCACATAATTTCAAAATCAGCGTCGATGATAGTCTTTTTTATGTTTATATTGCATAAACTTGTGGCGCATTCTTCTTACTTCGTGTATAGTATTCATTACCCCTAGTAATAACTCAACAAGCAAGAAAATATGGATAAGTTGATGAATTGGGAGTATTCAATTCATCATCACCTTCAATTCTTGATATTATAGCCGCACCAAAGAGCACCAAAGTCCTTGGTGGCCGTTGCTACAGACACTTTGAATGCAACCCTAACGAGACACTCTGACGGGCCCCCTTAGAAAACTAAAGCCTTCTTGTTCACGGGACTTTCTCGTAAGGTAACTGTGACATAGAGATACTGTTGGCTTTGAAGCAATCCGTGAAATAAACGTAATTGTGTAATGGGCTGGTGTCTGCAACTCCACTTCAAAAGTGTATTTAAATTGCCAAAAATAAAAAGCAGACGCACTTTCATTGATCAGCACTCCATTTTCTAAAGGCTGTTGTTGCTGTCATTCCGTGTTCCTAGCTATGTGTAGATAAACGTCACTAAACAAACTGACGATACGGAAGAAATAACGCGACTTAAAAGGGTCCAGTTTGTCCAAAAATATCTATTTAGCCAGAAATCCATATCAGACCTCGCCACCCTATCTCCCCACGGGAGTCGTTAAAAGCAACTAAGGGATACCGCGTCCATCCGCAGCATCCCCCCAACATTATGATGAGACATCTTGATTTCCCTGAGGGTCCCAGGTCAAATAGTATAATAACAAGAAACTGGATTAGAGATAATTTGCCAAACATGTTAAGAAAACTGAGAAAGACGGCTTGAAAGCACTAAACGGTCATGTTAGAAAATTTGTTATTGTTATTCGTATTTCAAGAATTCATACAAGAAAAATTAGGTGCCGAAACTTACCCAAGGATAAGATACATTCACATTTTAACAAATGAATAGGTAATATTGGCATAGCATGATCAGCCTGTAGAGTTACCATTGCTGATACAGCGTTCTCCTGTGAAATGGTGTGGGATTTAATCCACTACGCGAGCCCACTGCGCATTGGTAGACGTCACCTATCTTAATTTTTTTGGTTTTATGTCATGCCTAATCCTAATATAGACCTAACCCGATGTAGTTAGTAAACCATGATACCTACTGAGTCATGCATATTTTCCACCAATCGGTTTAGCCGGTTAGTCATCGGATCAACCGGCAAAGATTAGTTGTCAACACACTGTAACGACTATCAAAGATTTGTACTATCCACGTCACAGCTGAGAAAAATAGCACAGTGAGGTCTCAGCACGCTAGGGTAGCCATCAAGAAAACAACGCTAAAAAACTTACTTGAAGGTCGAAAATATCCGTGCAGTTATTATTATTTTGCTACCAGCCCCTCAGGAAATAGATTTCCGATATCAAACAAAATTACCATAGCAAACTTTTTTCGAGGCTAGTATCACATGCCATTGAGCCGACTGGTTCACTCGAACAAAGTTTTGATTGTGTTACGGTACCATTGTTAAAACTAGGACCAACTTTTGATTGAGACCCAATTAAAAATAAAACTCGTATGACAGGTCCACGTGCCAGGCAATTCGTGAAATGGCAGTTCTGAAAAATATTCATGTTTTTTGTGAACTGAAATCGAAATATTGTTGTTTGGTTTCTGCTTCAATATGGCATCTATTTCTTAAAAACTACTGCCGCTAGTGAAAAGATTCGTAAGCATGATTTGCTTTATTACGAAGAACTTCTCTTCGTAATAATCTTCCTTTCTTTTTGACGCCAACTGCAAGAAACAGAACATCTGTAAAATCGAGGAAACATATTGAAGGTTCGTATTTAGATCTTTTTTGAAGCTTGTTAGGTATTGTTGATAAAGATTCTGTGATATAAATGTACTGTTCATATATAATATAACAGGAACTACTTTATTTTATTTGGTTAGTATTAAAATTTATATAATAAAATATCTGTTAAAGTCTGTAAGGTCACGGTTTTCAGCACCCTCATTTCTAAATACCAAACTCATAAAATACTTGTTTCACATCGCATTACTAAGTTAACTCATCAGTTATTAAAACCACAGCGTGGCAACTTTGACGTGCAGAGAGTAACATAGTCACGTGTCATGCAAATCATGGAGAATAAGTTCCAAAGAGTTCGTCACCCGTCTCCTGTATGGAAGTTACTTTGGTAGTAGGGCCATCATTGCGTGGACAGAGTGGGAATTTAATGCTTGAATATCTCATTGGAATTGAAAGATTTTTGGTGTTTCTAACACACACTAAAGTGACGTTTTTATATTTTGCATTATGTATTATCTTTATTCATCTTTTAATAATATGTTTCATTTTTTAATATTTGGTAGGTATAAAAAACTAACTTTTTAAAATAAACATAGCAGTCCACCATGCAGCACCGGGAACAGAGTCCGGGCTACCGGTGGTCAGAGATATTGAGAGAGGAACCTCATAACAATATGCGCCATGTCTAGGAGTACTGCCTTCTAAATCAGGCGCTTGATCCAGTTACCCACACGTTACCTACTATTATTCCACTACTGTGCATCAATATATAAATAAGGTCTATGTAAATCGAAAACATTGTTCAACAACACAAAAATTAAATATTCAAACAAGCTAGACCACGGAATATTCATGTATTAACAAAATCATTACATTAACACATAAGTAAGCTAGTTACAAAAAGTTTATTCTCGAAAAAAACGCTCCAGAGACTCATTTTATCCTATCCGAAAACCCGACGAAAGTTACTGCTAACATTATTTCGAATGAAAAAAGCCTTTTGTGGTCTCTCGAAATAAGCTTTCGTTTGAATTCTTAAAGACGCGTCGCGTAAGTTAGCCTCGTCCCTAATACGAAAATAAAGCCGCAAACGGAATCTGTAAAATATCTTTAAAATTTTGGTCGCCCTAATGCATGGAAAAGTTTTAACTCAGTGGCTTTAAAAACTCAAAGGCACAACTGACATTGGAGTGTCGACCCTATTAACATTAAGCAAGTCACTTTCATGATGTTCCTCATCGGAAAACTTTATATTATTCTTTGGAATTTGATACCAAAGATTCTTTAGATGTGTATTTAATGGTTCCGCCTTCGACCCGGTTCGAGTTCATGAACGATTTTATAAAGGAGGTGAGGATTTGCGAAAAGTGGTACGACTAAAATATTTTGTAGAGTGCTCTTGTAAATATTGGATTATTTAGAATTTACCGTGCTGTAGAAATGTAGATAGGAAAAAGTGAAAGATTTTTCATCATAGACTATGTATTTCTTTAATATGATTGGATTTCTAGCACACATCAACCTGCCCCATAATGCTTTAGTAGATTTTTAAAATCAAAAGTAGGTAATGATTGGGAAATTTTTAAAATTTTGGTGACGTTGATTGTACTCAAACAGTGGATCTATTCCAGAATGTAAATAATTCTTTAGAAAAATGATAAGCTCTAAAAAACATTATTAAATCAATTGTTTTTTTCTACTTCGATTTATTTTCCACTTCTATTACTTCCATTATTAGTTACCGGGAAAACACAGGCAAAGGAAAAAACCACTTTTTGCCCACGGCCAGGTCATAGCATAAATCAGAACCTGACCTTTACAACACCTTAGTTAGAACGTCATAAAACGATGCCCATTTCTTCCTCCATCTTTGCCGCTTGTAAAAAGGCATGTGCACAAAAGCGAAATTCCTGTTTTTTATAATCAAACACCTTTGTCCTTAAGTGTGGGCAAGCGGAGCGTGAACACATGTCTTAGTCGCGTGCCTTACGTGCGATGCTTTTGTTAAATAATGCAGAAAGAAGGGAGTCAGGTCGTGACTCGTGCGGCCATAGTAATTATGTGTTCTTCTTTATTATTATTTTTCATGGTGGTTGAGCATTGTGTGGGGTCAGTTTTTGTAAGATTGATTAAGATTGGACAAATTAAGGAGGTAATAGATTGCTGTAGTACACTTAAAATGCCTCGTTATGCCCATTTTGCCAAACCTCACAGTACAATGAAAAATATTGACTAATGTGCCAGCCAGGTAAATTGAAATTGAACTTAAAGCAAAAGTAGATCATTGTAAAAACGATACCAAAATGGAAAACCGGCTGCCAATGAAACTACTGAGAACCTGATTTATTAACCAATTTTGTCAAAAGTCGGTGTAAAACTAATGCTTTGATATCGGTAGTCTCTTGTCTAAGTCAGTACAACTCTGATAGTCTCTCCCGCCCTGGGTGGGAGGACTCGTTTGATGGTTTTACCACAACATAAAAATAAAAAAACATAAAAGGGCAGACGATCTTATGAAGGCCACAGGATCACGCTGGATGCAGCCGCTTACAACCGGTCCTACTGGAAGTCTAAAGAGGAGGCCTATGTACAGCAGTGGACGTCTTGTGGCTGAAATGATGATGATGATGAAAAATAAAATTGTTTTTCAAAGCCATGACATAATCGGCAGCATATCCATCTTAAGATAAAGCATAATAACATAAGGTTCATACCCTGCTGTTGATTAACAAAACAACCACAAATTGTACCGCATCCGAGCGCTCCGGAAGAAACTCAGTTTGTATGGCTTCCAGCTACGACGTTCCCTTGTTTTACCGGTATGATGAGATGCCTTCACTTCTTATTAATTTGTGTGCGCCATCTTAAAGTTACGGAAGTGAAGTTTGTAAGTGAAATGCATAAAGTTAAGAGTGATTGTCAAAGTCGGTTTTTTTTTTCTTGGTTGTTTTGTGTACAACGGTTTTTTGGTGCAAAGTGTTTGCATTATGATTGTATGGGTATACGTATGGGTGTTATTACTTATTATTTTATTGAAAAATACATTTCTTTGATCTTTCAAATAGAAAAAAAATGTTGTCTTGTTTTTTATTGAGGGAATGAGAAATTCAGCTTCGAGAGTAGTGGTTGCTTTGGCCTAAGTCGTCTGGAGTGCCAATCCAGAAGACGCAGGTTCGAACTCTGCTGTTCGCTGAATTTTTGATTCCTTAAAAAATATCAATACCAAAGTATGAGTATGTATGTTAGATTTAGATTTATAACAAAAGTGCAACGTCTAGAAGTTGTTCTCACTGCCTATATTTAAGTGTTTTGCCGGTATGCAAAACCTTTGGTTTATTGTAACCTAAATTAATTTCTTAAATTTTATTTTTTCAATACTAATCATTCGTTTGACACTACTCGTGTCTCTTTTAATTTAGAATAGAAAGAAATACATTTATTTGATCTCGGTCACTGGCAATCTTCGATTAGTAACCAAAGTACAGATATAAAAAAAAGATAGAAGAAAAGCAAAATCCAGCCTATATTAATAGAGAAGTACATTTGCAATGTGATAATAAAGAAAAGTAGTCAATCAATTTTATTACTACTTATATAATGATGTCTTTGCCAAGTTAGAAAACATTAGACGTAATGACATCCTTCTTTAATTTTTCTTCATTGTATTATTATATGCAAATACAATTTCCGCTCATTTGTCGTTCGATCACGTATGGCAATGATTCTTAACGCAAAAATAGGCCTATACCTAAGCGGTACTAAGGAAATATGGGTTGAGTGATGGAGTAGTAGATATTTTTTTATTCTTATTTTATTCACCACCCGTTCGCTCTGTCTCTATTAAGTACTCTGTGAATTGAATATTTTATAGATTTATTTAGAAAAAAAGAACAAAACTATAAATACGGATATTAATGTACAGACGCCAGCACATCAACCTACCTCAATCTGTCAAATTTCTTTAATAGATTTTCAACCTTATAATAAGAGTGGAAGGTAAATGTTTGTTTGGTAAAATTTGACAGATTCGGGTAGTTTGATCTGTTGGCGTCTGTACAAGCATTATGTCATAATAGTTATAATAAACTAATGATTAGAGCATTTTTTTTTATATGTATCACAATAAACTACTACTTTTTTTTGACACATTAGCCTTTTTACGTAAGTTCTGTAAATGATGATTCAGGTTTTCCATACGTTATTTTATTCTTTGTTAGATAATTATGCCTAATGTCTGTAAATGCACTAAATACAAAAACTTAAAAACAAAACAAAAACACAATGGCCGAAGAAACAATATAGCGCCAAACACCGACAGTTACCCGCTATCGTTGCTATCATCAGCAGTTTATTAGACTGCGCACGAGTCGGTCACACCCGATGATTCTGACACAGATGTCCTATATCTATCCCGCTCATTCATACCTTAAACTCAGGGGTGGAATATTCTCGTCTCTTTCTAACGCATAACATGTGATTAATTCGAGAACTCGTGCCGGAAGGTGCGTGTTTAAATATTCACGATGAATGACTTGGAATTATTAAACGGATCTCCGGTTAAATGGGAACGTGGCATGCAAATTATGTAAAGGGAAGGTGCGTAATCATGTGGGCTAAACAAATGTGAAGCTACTTAAATGTAAAATATTCCGTGATCTGAAAATTTTGGCATTGCAAACTGGACCTTATTTTGATCCTAATCTGAGAGTTTCCATAGCTTTTTCACCAGTATGACAATCTCAGTGTCCCAAGAGCCCAATTTCCCTAACACCAACATCTTTGAAGAATCACGAGTGCCACTGGACGCTCCTAGTAATAGCATCTGTGCAGTTTAAAAATTTTACTAAAAAACAGGAATTCTCGAATAAGAAAAATACTTGATTCAAATAAAACTCATCCCTACCTCAAGAACCATCATCGCATCGAAAAGCTGACGATTCAAAAACAAAGAACAACAGTTTGAATTTACAAATTCCACGATGGCATGACGTCATGATCCATAATGCCAATGCATATTGCACATTGGTATCAAATTGAACATATTATATAAACCAAAATCCATAGACACGGTGTTTCAGTTTTACTGACTATCAGCACGAGCATACACTTTATCTCCAAGAAAAAACGCAAATTGTACTAACATACTTGCGCACCGTGACGAGGGTGATCAACGAAGCGATGCGCAGGAGCAACGGCCTGTGCAATACTTACTGAGGCTTTCTTGCAAAACATGCTGTTGTGTTGATGGTATTATTGTGGTGTTTATCTAACTGATGTCAGATGATGTTTTGACATACTACTTTAGAAAATTTCGTCAAGTGAGGCTTTCCACATAATTATAATCCTTGATAAAAATCTGTAATATATTTATATTTAAGAATTTACTGTAAAATATATACGCACTCAAATTTTCCCTTAGAATATACTGTGCCATTGTTTAAAAATCGGTCAAAATTCTTTTCTTGGACCGTAGCACCGTTGGGAATTTTAAATCTAATAGAAAAATAAACATTCAATTCATTCCAGTTTTAATCTCCTATCTGCTCCCATAATAGCACAATACAATTCTTATAATATACAATTTAAACCTTTTAAATTCAAGTCTCGATATATCGCCACTTAAAGACATCATAATTTAATGTCAGTTTGGCATTGTGCCAAGACCGTCTGCTATATTGTCACTTATATCGCAATATACTCATTTCTTGAGCCGAAACCTCTTGCTAAAGGTGACTTGGCACTTTCTAAAGACCTTTGGTGACGTTCTCAGTTGAAATTAGAAATGTGAGGCCTGAAAGGATCTTTTACTCTTTTATATTTTTAGGCAGCAATTATTTTGTATCACTCTTATCTTGCAGATGGGTCTCCTTTAGGCAAAGGCGCCAGTCTTGTAATTGGAATTTAATTTGCAATCCTGCAAATTGCAAAAACGTGTAAGAGGTTTCGGCATCTTAGCGAATTCTCCTTTAAGGTTCTTATTTATGATACTAGTTGTTTCTTTTCTACTGTAAGGCTTTATGAAATTGTTAGTTGCAAGTTTACAATAAATTACTAAACTGGGAAGACTGAAAAAAAAACAACACTAAACTCGTAATCTTGCTGAAATACTACAAACAAATTGAGTAAAAGTCCGTCCAAAAAAATACTGCACCATTCTTCTTTATTTACAGCCAAAAAACCCGACCACTGCCCAAATGTTTCCAACGACTGCAAAAAATAGGAAAAAAAAGTCCTTTGACATTATCCTGTCATGTCAAACGTATATTTTTTAATTTCTTTTGTGGACAATGCTGAAGATAGTGTAATGAGTCCGTCTGTTGACAATGGTACTGGCTGTTACGGATGGCAACTCAGATAATATACCGCTGGTGTATGCAATATGGCGGCGGGACGCAACTTTCTGCGATGTGCACACACCCCAATGAACTGACGACGAGTTTTAATAAAACTGTTTTGTTGGGTTGATGTAAGTGAAACCAATCAGACCCTTATTTTGTGTTTGTTATGGAACTCGTGAGAGTATATAAATAATGTTCGATGTGATGTGATATAAAATGTTAATTATAAATAGATGGAATAGACCTTTTAGTCGTGCTTCGCGGGTCTGCCCCCTTCTTCCCTCTTCTACTGTATCATAATTCACCAAAATCTGTCTAGTTGTTTACACGTGAAAATAAAATAATCAAAACAAATTCCTTTTACATTTAAATTACTTAGTTAAGATGTAATGAAAATAAATTTGATTCCAGTAATAACCTGCCAAAATTTCAATATTTTAAATATGAAATACCAAGAGAGCAAATTCAATATCTGCCAAAATTAAATTTCAAACCAAGTATTGCTCCAAACGGACAGCATAATGTTTTGAAACATTATCGAGTCAAGGTCCCTAAAATTAATTTCTCAGTGGAGATTTATACAAATTACACGGACCTTAATAAATTAATTCTCTAACTCCGTATAATTTCGTTAATACAGAGCAAAAACGTTTTCCAATAATAACAACGGTGAAATATTTGACGTAAAAACGGGCGAGGAGCTCAAAGGCATCCCCGGAATTGATAGGAAACCACGAAACAATATTCCGGTGGATTCCTCCGTCGATAATATGATGTTTCCGCTAGAACGGCAGCCTAATGCGTCCTCCCGGAATCCCTTCAATTTTGTGCCAGATTATTTTGGGTAAAAATAAAAATGTTTTATACAAATATCTGTGAAACTGATTTTCGTTAGCTTTTGTTCTGTTTGCCTTTAGAATTGATCGTGGTTATTGTTCGTGCTGTTTTAATTTCTAGTCGCGTAGTTGGCTCAGACAATGAGCGAGATAAGGAGTTCAATGAACGTGAACGTAACTTTATCTCTGTTCTTTTAAATATTTATAAGCTGTCCAATATAACAGTTCCAAACAAAGATCAATTCATGAATTCCCTTGACAATCCATGGGTACCGAACTGTATCATTGAATAAAATAATTTTGCCTGATGCTCCTAAAGTTAACGTCTGACGTGACAGGTGGTCACCGTTCATCCGAGCCAATTGGTTGGGTATTTATAAAACCCATTGGGCCTGACCATTGGCGCGCGAAGGTCCCGGGGGTGCTGCGGCTCTCCCGTTAATATTGATTCTGCCAATACCACGGAATGTTTTAATTTTTTGTCCCGCCTCATCGGAATTTGAGCCGTCAGGGACACAGCCCAGTTACCGCGTCCCAAAGTCCCTGACCATGTCGAGATAGATTGGGTTTTTCGCCAAAATTATTGTATTGGATAACATGTGCGTGGAACAATAGAATTTGTTTTGAGTGAAATATTGTGCAATATTTCGACATGCTGAAACTAATTGGCTTCCAAAACTGGGATGGTTAACAATCCGGTACACCGCACAGTCGAGTTTTAGCTTGTTTTTGGGAAATATAAAGCAATTTCATAAACAGAAAATATTTTTCTGTTGATATGTTTGTTTTTAATCGATAAACAATAAAATCACTTTTTTCAAGCGATTTATTTCTTCATGTCTCCTCTGAAAATTACATGATGGGCAAAATCATGGACATTGTTGTTGTGCACAAAATAGGGTCGTCTGCTAATAAATAATTGTTAAAATTATGATGAACTACCGTTTTCAAATTATTTCTACGTACTACAGTTTGATAATAATAAATCCTTATTAACAACAAAACTCGAAATATTCAGTCAATTCTGTTTTGATTAATAAATTAAAATATTTTGTTCCAGGTGTTCATTCAGTTCGAATCATCAATATTCGAGTCCCAGACGTAATTCAATACGGAACTAAAGACTCCGTCACACTGGACTGCGACTATGTTACGAACAACGTCACTGGTTTAGTGGTCAAGTGGTTTTACATGGACAAGACGCGGCCAGTGTACCAATGGATTCCACCACAAAAACCACAAGCGCTAGGAATTTTGAGAGATAAGGTAAATTGGTTAAAGACCATCAAGCTAAAACATCATTTTGAAAAGTTAAAAGATTTTGTAACTTTCGATGGAGTTTAGTAGTGGCTGTATAAGAGTGGTGAAATATAGAAATCTCATGTGCAATGCACTTTCCGTGCTTGATTGCCATCTCCTCGGTCTCTCAGGGAAGTCTGTGTTCCATAGACAACTGCGTTTTATAGACTAATTTTGTTTGTTTGTAGATGAGGCCACCCTTGAGTTAGTTAAGCCGCCTCTGGAAGCCCTACCCTACATGGTCTATAATATTTACTGATTATTGAAATTCAGAACTCCACACGATGTTTTCCTTTACCGATATCTTTCTTCAACGACATCAGTGATATCGATAATATAAGATTAAATTAGAAATCTATTTTATGTATTCAAAAAGACACATCGATGTTCTAGGTTTTAAACTCACAATTCTTCCGATTTCAAATTGTTTTTGAAAAGTAAGCATTTTTTCTTCTAGGTGGACCTATCATACAAAGTATCCGCGAACCCATACACACAGCATCGAGCTCTGCACATCACGTCACCAGATCCTGAGCTGACTGGCAACTATACCTGTGTGATATCCACCTTCCTGGATGAGGACGAGAAGACCAGGCCTATGACTATATTTGGTAAGACATTTTTTTTATCGTGGTAAAATCATCAGAGTACCATCACCCTCCCAGGGGAGAGCGGGAGGGACTGTCAGACTCGTACTGACTGGAATATACGGTGTTCTAACTGCCCTTTACATTCCGGGGTTACGGTAATTCGTAACTCCCGCGACACCGGCAGGCTTCAATATTTGGTAAGACTTGAAGATGTTGTTACTTTTCATTACATAATTAGTCTATAATGTTTCCACTGCTGGCCTCCTTTCTGTATTATTAATGGTATTGTAGTGGAGTTCGACCCAAGATTGGAGCATTACTTTGCGCTATATTTCATAATCGCATAAATGCGCTGTTTCAATCGATGAAAGAAAACATCGTGATAATACAAGTATCGGATCGTATATCCTAGGACCAATATAAATTGAAGATCCAACCTGCACTAGGCTCACGAAACAACCTCTCATAGCGGCCTGTATATCTCGAAGTGAGAACATTATATTGGGTGATTATGTTCATGCTTAGGTTATTAGGCTTTTTTTTCAACCTACTTGAAAATAATCATAATTTAATGTCATTTCAAAGTATCATGTAATTCAAACAGATTTATTTTTTTCAACTTAACATAAAATAAAATGACATTAAGTCTCACCAGAAGACGCGATAATAAACACTATAAAAGAACATCACCCTAATTACAACCTATCAATCAAAATCAATCGCAAAATAAACAATGAAAATTCATCAATCCCTGGGTATGAAGCAGGAAATTACTGCCTATTAATTATTGACAGTGCACAAATGAAATGCATCGCACAACACGTACATAATAACGAGGTAGCCGCTGGCCGCAATACAGTGAGCTTTGTACTGGCTGAACGGAAATTACTGTGTACAAGTTTATCTGCAGGTGCAGCCAGGATACGTTGTTGTATAGTTTGTAGATGGTTTTAGTTTGTTGTGTTTTGGGGCTAGGGTTTTTGTTGTTTAGATATTTTTTGTTTGAATATCATGTAGTTTATACACATGAATAACTTTGCTAATGACTGTACTCAACACAGAAAAAAAACTTGATAGTCGTTGATATTGTGACTGAAAGCAGTCTTCTACTCAGTGTGAAGGCTTTGGGTTTGATTTTTAACTGGAGAAATAATTGTTTTTTGGTTAAATATAAGTGGAAATGTTACCGGACTTATATTTTCGGGGATTACAGTTCAAAACACGCGTTTCTTAAGTGTGCAGGGTTTTTTTCTAGCCTATGCTGTCCCACTGTTAGGCAAAGATTATCAATAAGTTTTACCAAGTCCTGCGCCAATTTGAACCGTGTTCTAGGTTACTAAAACTATAATGATAAAAGTCTTTCAGCTATTATGAACTTCAAATACATAAAAGTATAAAGTTTCGAAAAGTTTTCCGCCAAGCCTCACTTGGCATTAGAACGTCAAAAATATTTTGTGGAATTTGAAAAAAAAATACCTGTCCTCGAAAAACTTTTCTCTCTGAAACAATAAATTATTCGTACAACTCATTAATATTGCGAATAATTCATACAATCCGCAGTATTTTAGTTCCGAATGCTAAAAAGACGATAAAATATACAAAAAAGTGAAACAAAATTCTGTCTGTCTGTTAAAAGTTTTCATATTTCATTTTGAAATGATTTTCTCTTTGTATTCTGACAAAACAGTGATAGACATTACATTTTATTCAAGAAAAATAATGAAATGAAAATACTTTGTTCCAGAAAATTCTAGAAAGTTCCTGTAAAAATATTTCTAGCGAAACTACGGGGTTTATTAAAAGCTGACTTTTAAGTGTATTACGACGAAGGTACGGTAAAGCAAGCTAATGGAATACAAATGGCTGTTTTGTTTATATTAGAAAATCCATCAATATTTGAAGTAACAATACCTACTGCGTCTTCCGCATTTATAATGAACTAGAAGAGGCAAAGAAGCTTTTAAGACGGCGATTCACTGGAATTGTGTTTATTTCAATTATTAGATATATAATTAATTATGATTCTGTTTATATTTCAGTATTCGATAAATGTTTTTTTTTTATATATTAGGTATTTAATCACTTCATTTCCCCATTTCATTTCATTTCACTCCTATCCTTCCTGCAACTAATTTCCTTTGTCTTTTCTTAAAAACAGAAGACCATAACATATCATTGTATGGTACACTTTCTTCATGAACTGGCCAAGCCAAGTTGACAAGGAGTTACCATAAATTGTGAGGCCAACACACTGATTGTGTGTAAGCCTCACAATGTAATGTATGTTATCACTGTTTATGGACTTTTTTATATGTATAGATAGATTTTTTATAATATTTATTGTTAATTGTTTAGAAAAAAAAAGGAAATCAGGTAGCCCACCATGACGTCTTATAGCGTGAATAGTTCCGTTCAGGGAACGAGATGGCGCTAGACGACTTACATACTTCTGTCTCTCTCCCACAAGCTCAGTACTCATGCTTTTAGACGTCATGGCACGCCACCAGAAAGCTGTGATGACTGGTTCAAGGGCTCTCGAAAATACTTAGCCTTTGCACAGACTTTGCAACGGCAAAAATAGATACGAAAGTAAACACTAGTGTTACTGTTCTAACGTCAGACTATTTCGCATACCGTACCTATGTCTAAGGCATTTAAGTCGAATTTTCTCTAAATCATTGCAAACCTCCAAACCCTTTCCCATACAACTAACTCTTTGTCCAAAAGGAACAGTATCCATTACCGTTCGCGTGCTCATAGACAGTAGATATTGTGTTTCTCAGACATGCTCGTACTCGAATGTTCGACAAAGTCAGTAAAACTATGACATTTACATTATAGAAAGATGGGGTAATGGCGACAGTAAAAGCTATGATCGAGAATACTATGTTTAAACAAGTTTATTATTAAAAGATTGTTAGTTATCGCCAGCGGTTATGCCCGCGTGTCATTCGAAAACACAGGGGAAAGTAATAGCGCGATAAGAGGTTATAAACTATTTCTGTTCCTATCCCAACGAGGAGCCATGTGCCTCAACAGTGGGAATATTGATAGGCTATAAATATATTCCACTGCTGGATCACAGGCCATCATATGAAGATGAAATCAAAATCCTTCGATCAAATATTTTGTACAAAGGTAGACTACCTATATAATTAAAATCTGATTTTTTGATTTAACCGTGCAGGTTTTCATTTGAGCTGGGTAAAGACACTTTTACTTTGTTACTGTATAATATCTTACATGTCTAAAGCCAAGTTGGCTTAATATTTTGAATCTGGCAAATAACAACTTCATCATATCAGCCGTAAGACGTCCACTGCTGAACATAGGCCTCCTCTTTAGACTTCCAGTAGGACCGGTTGTAAGCGGCCTGCATCCAGCGTGATCCTGTGGCCTTCATAAGATCGTCTTAGATCTATTTTATACCAAACCTTTGAAGGTTTACGCTTCACAAAGATAGCGCTTATCGCTTAACATCATTGTAAGTTAAGCGTTAAACTAAACGTTTATAAGGATACACGTGGTATTGTTAGATAAGCGTAAAACGTTAAAATCATGAAACTAAAACTTTGTCGTCCGTGAATGGAGACTAAAAATAAATTTCATAATCCGTCTGATTGGATAATATCGATGAAAATTTTAATATCAATTTTATGTCACGTTTTCAGTACTATTTTTCAATACCATCTATTATTCAAATAACAAATTTGGTATAAAATTGATTTCAATTTGATGTTTTTACAAATCCTGTTAAATAAATAACGAGATTGCTATTAGGTAGCTATTTGTTTTCCGGATGACAATTTTCAATCATTTTCATGTAGGGTTAGCAATGACGGACGATGAATTTTTTTTTTGTTTTTTTTTGTGCTTAGCATCTATTAAAATTTTAATGCTCAAAATATTAAGATGGAACTGCAGAAGTTGAAATGGTTCATTAACCAGTTTTTTTTTAATGATAAGCTTTTCTTTCCAGTTTTTTTTCTTTCTACTAGAACTTACTAATTTGAATTAATTTATCCCACAGTACCTGAAACAAAGTTCGACATGATTCAAGACCGGTTGGATGAGAATTACCTTAACATCATCTGCTCAGTTGAAGGTGTCTTCCCAAAACCAGAGCTGGTCATCTTAGCTGGAAATAGGTAAGATTTTCAGAAATAAACACTGCAAGAAAGAACTATTATGATTGTGAAGTATCCGGCTCGAAGGACCGTTATAATAAATATATATAAATTGTTAAGTATAGAAGTAGATTATAAATATTGATTCTTACTAACGAAAATATTACTAAAAACTAACATTTGAGTTTTATGGTGACTCGTTATGTGATAGGTATACCTACTGGTCTTAACCAAATGCGAATCTATGGAACTAATACCCAATACACATTTCACACACACATCAGCAATCAATCACGAGACACAACCAATAGAACAAACATCAAACCTATCCAATGCAAGTCTCACAAATCGATACGAAAGATCAAAACTCAAAGCTCACTGAACATACAGTGCCTTCTCAGTAAGTTTACTCCTGTTAGCAGCTATTGAAAAAGAACCTTATTCTGATTACCCTAAAGATCATTATCATTTGGCAGATGTATCAGTGGTAGCATTGCAACTGCAACCTTAGCCTTATAGTTTTAAAGATTAATGTCTTCTTGACAGTGATACTCAGTCAAGAGTTAGCTAACTGTGAAAGAACAGTAGCTGTTATACGTCGACGTCTCACGGCTTGAGTTACGACATCACGCTAAATTGAACCCCCAGTGCTGCTTACTGGATGATAGGTTTATGTGTAGCTGCAGATCTTCAGGGCAATGGTATGCGATTGAGCAAAAAGGGTTCACACTTGATTTGAAGCTTGGTATTCTTCGACAAAGAATAACAAATAGCAAAAGCAAGATGAATTATATTGGACGTACCAGAATTTTTTGTCTACAATTCCTGAAATTGATAAAAAAAAACCTACAAATTCGAGTATATCCTCCATTTTAGAAGTCGGATAAAAATTTGCGTTTAATAGAAACTTATTATCATTTTGAAGCCGAGGTCAGTTATAAAGGTATTTCAAGCTATTACTTTAAAATTAATTCTTCTTTTGTATCGATGGCTTGTCTTCGGCTTTTTAGATTTATTTAGCCCAGTAGGTGATCACATCAAGGGCCACTAATTAAAATGAACTATAATAGCTTACAATTATTAAGACATGAAATAATTTTATCTCTTCGTAAAAAGAAAATGGAACTGCTACTCATTCAACTTTCAATTTGACCAAAT
This sequence comes from Agrotis ipsilon, assembly GCA_028554685.1. Lineage (NCBI taxonomy): Eukaryota > Metazoa > Arthropoda > Insecta > Lepidoptera > Noctuidae > Agrotis > Agrotis ipsilon. The sequence goes on along the minus strand of CM052960.1, from coordinate 15,728,073 downwards.
CGATTACTAGGTGCACTAGAAAATTCAGTTCTAAGGGCTAGCCAGAATTACATTTTATCAGCGATTTCGATTATAGAAAGATAAAATATATACTAGACTTCGGCAATCCGTTAAAACTCAATCATTTTAGCAGTACGAAACATTTAGAAATTGATTATATCAATGTCTAAGATGTCTGGGCCATCAGGCTCATCGATACGAATTTCAGAGGTTTTATTCGATCAAGTGTAAAAACATGGTTCCCTTATTTCCAAGGTTTTAAAATCTAGTCTGCCTGTCTAGACGATATTGACAAAGCAAATCTCAATTCAGATCAATCAATTCTGTTATTCATCCATAAAATCTGTAACAAACAAACAAATAAAAGTTTTCATTTGGACTATTTGAAAAGGGTAAGTTTTTTATGTACTTTTTTACTAAAACCGTCATTATTTTCCTGGTTTTACTGATAGTTTAAGCCTACTTCATCTTCAAAAGAGTGTCTTTCTCAATGTCTTCTAGTATTTTGATTCAGACTCTTATGATTATCATTTTACTTAGAGAATTCACGGTTCAGCCTTAACGGCCCTGACCTATGATTTGTAGATCTGTCGAACAGACAAATTAATGTCAAGTGGTTGTCTACAAATCTTTCACAGAGAGTAAGCCTCCTAGAGCAGTGGAAACATTATTGACTAATTCTTCTATTGGGTCATCTTGTTGCTGAGAAAAAAGCCTCTTTGGATGACTTCCAGTATTTCGATTCAGGATCTTAAGAGGTACATCATTGTCTTCTTCTTCTGCCATCTTTGTTATTTGACTTCTCAGTAGTCATCCTCTTATTAGGTCTACCTAATAATAATTCATGTTCAAAACTTTCCTCACGACACTGATCTTGCTCTGCCATCTTTAATAGTCGTCATTACTGTTGTATCCATTAGTATGCGAATGAACCACATCATCAGCCTTTAATTTTCCCACTGCTGAGGCATAGGCCTCCTCTCTAAGAGAGAGAGCGGGTCATAATCTACCACGCGGGTCCAGTACGGATTGGTAGATGTCACATATTCTTCGAATTATTGTTTCTAGGACATGTCGGTTTCCTCACGATGGTTTTTTTCACCGTTTTCAGAGCAGTGGTGATGAAATAAATTACACAAAGTAGTGCGCCTGGTTGGGTTCGAACCCACGACCGTAAGTCGAGACCGATACCACTAGGCCACCACTGCTCCAATGACGAATGAATGAATATCCTCAAAACAGTTAATCACAACATTTCCTCTTTCCTTCAATTGAAAAAAAGACAGACTAAACAGAAAATCATTTCAAATATGATATAGTAGCTAAATAAATTCCAATGAATTGGTTGGAATGGGGCAGAAGCACAACGGCTGAAAGTTCCGGACATCCGATTGGTTCGTGAATAATACCGGATACGATCACTTGAACGTTCCTCAATCTTGAAACATAAGGCGGGATATTGTTACAGGACACGGCTTGTTTCAGTATTGTCTGTCAGGAAATTCGATTTGAAAATTGGATGAATGTGTTTGCTTGACTTGAGTCCTAAGTTTATTGTTCTCATTGATATGGTTTCGGTGCTGTGTTGTGACTTGTGGTAACAAAACATGATCGGCAATGTATGAATTGATGGAAAAGGGGTGCAAGTGTAATACGGGAGAAAAGGGTTATGACGGCAGATTGAGGTTTAAGGTAGGTAAGAATGATGATGACGTACTGTGCCGTTTGTCTTCTTCTTCATCAAATTCATACCCTTTCTTGGAGTGGAAAAATCACAATTTAAGTCAGACTTTTACTGACTTTAAGTACACACAGTTCTCTCGCTGTTTCTGCGAACCCTGCAGGCCATTGGCTTAAGTTCCCATCCGACCCGTTAGTGACAGATGAGTCGAGCGTTGAACACAATGCACCAACGGGCCTTGATTGAATGAGCTCCTCGCCTTCCACTGTATTATGATCCTGCAGGAAACTTTGCTATTAATATCAGAAAGACCTGCAATCAAAACAAACAAAACTACTAATTGAAATTTTACCGTCTACTCCCAAAATCTCGCCCCGTGTGTTCCAAGGGCCTTAGAATTTTAGACTGAATAATTTGGATGCTCTGCGAAAGTTGGCTAACAACCCCGACATCGTGCTCGCGATCACATGCCCCCGCTTGGATTTAGTTTGTCGTACTTGTATTACCTCCTTTCTGTAATCCTGGTACTGTGGAGTCGTATGAAGGGAAGGAGGGAAGCAGATAGCCTTTAATCTTCGTGTTCCTTGTCTGCTTGCGTATGAGGTTTGTCTTTGGAGACGTACTTTGCTGATTTCAGAGGAAAAAAAATGTTATTGTTATGGTTAATTTCATGAGGCGGTCAGTACATAGTGTCGGTTAAGGTATATAGTCTTGCCTTATTACACTAAACACTGTTTTAGACTATCACGGTTTATTTCACAATTTAAAATGTCACTTACGGGATATCTTCCGTGATTATTAATTGTTTTGTTTTTACACTATTCATATAACTATTAGTCTGCTTTTCATTTAGACTAAATTAACAAACAAAGAGTGTTATAAAAAGTTACTTGCAAGTCTGTCATGTTCGTCCAAAAACAAATGTTGATGAAAGTTGTCATGGAGTAGACTATAACTTGGGTTAAAACGAGGTATCATGAGATGAAATTATGTAGGTACATGGATTATTACCAGGCGCGCAAAGCCACGAGAAACATTTATTCATACACAAGACGAAGTTAGAAGTACTCATCGAAACAATGAAATTTGTCCACAGGCCTCTGAACGCGAAGTCGTCGATCAAAGTCATCGAAGGCCGCTACACAGCCCTAACGAGTTCCGTCGTGAGGATAGACGCATTGCCTCCAACTGTTGAGATTCTGTGCGACATGCAAGTTCCCCTCGCCAACTACTATAGCAGAAAGAGGGATATCTTCTATAGAGGTAAGATTCAGCCTATTTAAACCTTTCTTTCTGTCCAATTTGTTAAGCTGGCTTCTCTCGTCACTTAATATCACGGGTCACGCCGCGCCCACTTGCACAATGGTTTAGCGCGACTTTAGCTGTCGCTGTAAATGTAGAAAACTTCAAGATAAGACGAGGCTCACTTGTGGAGGCGAGTGTGGTTGTATCTCGCGCCCGTGAGGAGTTTATTGTCTGTTGTGGTCACCCACCAGTAACGGTCCCAACTATTACTATAGTTGAGGCAAAGACAAGCCAATTCAGTGTCGCCTCCTGCGAAGCGGTCATGCTAGTAAAGGAGAAGGCACCGTGAGGAAGAGGACAACGCCCACCTTACAACCCAGCCACTACGGGAGACGCCCACGGCATCGGACGTCGCGAGGCCATTTCTGGCCTCTGCAGATAACGAGTAATGGTTGACTCGCCGTCCGATCACTGATCATGCCCAGATCGACGGCGCGTCGTGTTCCACATGCGCCTCAAATAGCTTATAGCAATCTGAGGGCCCTCTAAGGGAGCCCCCCTGAGAGGGCCAATGCCTGCCAGGGCCGTAGGAATGTCTAATCATGTAACCGTGACCCTGGAACGCAACGGATTATTGAAAGATAATCGTCGATTTTAGTTAATACAGTCTGACCGTCCATCTTATATCGTCTGTGGTAGGAGGACTCATTTTATCATTTTACCACGATATTGTGTATTAACTGAAAATAAACGATAAATCTATTATTCAGTCGAATGAAATAGTAGTCAATATAAAGGCTTCAGATATATCAAGAAACCTGTGGAAGTTTCTTATTATAAAGATGAAAGAAAATAATAATGGGTTCATGAAAATTGAAACCTACTCAATCATAATTTTGATAGCAAGTCTGTTATTCCATACGTAACATTTGAGGTATATAACGATAATACATAATAATGTCTATATTATTGTAACTACGCTCAATTCAGACGTTTTATTGACTGAGTTTTACCTGATTTTTGTACGGATTTATTCTTAGAAAGATTATTACTCTTATAAATATTAAAACTGTCCACAAAAAAACATGCCTTCTAAGAATTATACTCGTACATAAAAACTTACCTTCATGAGTTAGGTATCAGCCAAAAATAAACCGTAAGTCCATGAATTTATTGTTCTTTTTTTGTTGACAGATCCACCAATTCCCACTACACATACGCCTTATTTGGAACAAGTTGCACCTGATGCAGGTAAGACATCATATAAACCATAAAATGAAGATTAGGAATATCATAATTATATAGGATTTAGAACCATGTCTTGTCTCCAACGACGATATATTACTAGACTCCGCATGCACGATCTAAGGAACAAAAACTATTCTGTTAACTTGCTGAGGTACTACGTAAGCAAGGGGGACGGGGTAGTGCGTTGTGATTGGCTAACTCAAGGTCTGTTCTGTCTCAAGGTATGTTTACGGCTCACAGGAGTGGTCGAAATAGGATATAAGACTTTTTGTCTAATGTGTTGACAGACATCGGTTGCCTGTTATTAGGAGTCTACTAATATATCGTCGTTGCTTGTCTGCTTATCAAGCATTCATTGTGCTTTGTATAAATCAGCTACAATACTTGATATAAGTAATGGATTCACTCTTAAACAGAATATGCTTGTTTCTCTAGCAGTAACCAGTAGACACTTTATGCCTGTTTTTTTTTTTCGTTTATTACCTACGTTAATATTTATTTGATATCTCGTTGTTTCAGGTCATCAAGTTGTCTCAACTTCAGCGCTGTTGTTAACATCAATATTCATCAGTATACTCAGATTGCAGGCGACTTGAAAAAACTTAGACAACATAGATAAATAGAATATTCTTTATTGTACAGACGCCAAGCAGGTCAACCTACCGTATTCTGTAAATACAATCGAACATAAGTCTTACGCTATTTGTGATAAGGTTGACAATCTATTAAATAAATTTGGCAGCTTTAGGTAGGTTGATGTGCTGGCGTCTACACCAAAATTGTTATTTATAGCAAGATATTGTTTTTTAACAAGATCGAATTTTGTAAAAAGACTCATATATAGTTATGACTGATATTATAATATATAAAGCTCGTACTAATATATCTTTGCACAACTTATATAATTTTTATGTGGAAATTTTATATTATAAAATACAAATGAAAAGTGCATATCTATGGGTTTGCTTGGTAAGAATTTGTAATATGTAAAAAGTGCTTTTAATATATTTATTTTATAAATTATTCATTTTAATATATTTTTGAATACTTTTTTTATAATTGTAAATATTCTTCTTTTTAATTTAAATAGTCTTCATATTTAGTCAATTATTTTAAGAAAGTATTCATAAAAAGATTGTGAATTAGATAATAATAAGTTAAAACTTATCAAATTAACGTTAATGGTTGTAAAAATGTATGAATAAGTATAAGTAGGTATATTATCTATTTATATAAATGTTTTGAACATTCCAAAGATAAGTTTTATCTAGTCTTAAAATAAATAAATTAAAAAAATACATTTCTGATTTTGGTTCTCTGAAATATCCACCTTTTACATTTACTTTTTTGAAAATGAATAATTTAGAATTACTAAAAAACTGATAACACCAAAATAGGACTTGAAAGAATCTACAATATGTTACATTGTATTATTATTTATTTCATACAGAACCTGATTGTTCCATCTAACTGCCTACTAATTTCGAAATATAACCATGTTATTTATTAAAGCCCCCGGGAAATGTGTTAGAATCCGTTTAAAAAAAGTGTATATAGGGGACAATGCATAAGATGGGGCCGTGGGGTATGATGGGATAACACATAGGTACTTAAGGCAAACTTAACACAATATTAACGTTAGGTACACGCTAAAAAAAAGTCGTACTATAGCTTCCATGTCCAACACCGAAACATCAATTCACATAAAACTAGAGCTTACGAACATATGTATACAGGATCGATTCTCACTTTTAAAACCACCATCAAACTCGATTTGCTTCCATCCATTAAATATAGGTTGAAACCGAAGCGGTCGCGGTTTTGTACATACAAACCAACAGCTGTGTGACTATCACTTTTCGCTAAACTAACAAATATTACAAATTCTACAACGGAATATATTTCATACATTTGACTATCAAAAAATGTCAGACACTTGCTTCGCTGTTTACTGTACTTTTATCTTTAATGTATCTTTTAATTGAAGTCAAACGTTTGCTCGTTAATAAATTAAAAGTGAATAAAACTTTGAGAACCTATCAGAAGTTGATCCAATCAATAGAAAAAATGTGACTACGATCACATTTTTTTCAATTGTTTGAATCAAGTAGGTTTAAATAGGTTTGGTCGCGGGACTTATACCATCACCGTGACCCCGGAACATAAAGGGCTATTGAAGGACACCGTGGATTTCAGTCAGTACAAGTCTGAGAGTCCCTCCCGCCCTGCCCGGGGTGGGAGGACTCATTTGATGATTTTACCACGTAACCTAAAAAAAAGGTTTTAATAGGTTCGTAAATTGTTGTTGTTAAATAGGTAAAAATGTGTTTTTTAAATTGTTAAAATCTGTAAATTAAAGGCACAAAATGAGCAAAATTTGAAGAGTCAACCAGCAAATTTGAACCTCACAAGTTTACGCGAACAATGTTATCCAAGATAGGATATATTTACAGAAGCATCCAATTTAAATAATCAAAATTACATAGAACTATGTATTCACAATAGACCGCAACAGTCCCGCCTCACATACTCGAGCCTCGTTAAAAAGTTCGCCAAACTAGAATAAACGTGAAATATTTTGATCCAATTTACATGAGAGATGTAGTTCTACATAGCAATGAAAAATACGAGAGAAAATCATTTGTCGTTCGTTGTTTCAGTATGTATGAAAATGCGCTAGAAGGCCGGTTATGTTATATCGTGTTGTAGTCAACACGATACAACATAACCTCCTTTTGGTGCAATTGCGTAAAAAAACAGCGTTACTCCCCCAACTTTACGGTATGTTTGGTTGATTGGAAGTGCAGCAGCAGGTTCGATTCCAGCACGGGGCAATTATTTGTATGATCCACAAGCAGTTGTTCCGGGTCTGGGTGTTTGTGTAGTGTAGTAGTGTGTGAGTGTAGGCCAACAATTAAAAAAAACTAATAAATCAGAGAGTTTTCGAATTCTATGTTTTCTTCCTCTGTAGGGCAACATAATTATGTAAAAAAAATACTTTATCAGAATTATCGAATTCTCTCGAATTCTATGTTTTCTTCCTCTGTAGGGCAACATAATAAGTAAAAAAAATACTTAATCAGAATTATCGAATTCTGTGTTTTCTTCTTGTTATGCTTCACGGCATTAATTTCAGCAAGCTAACAATTTTCATAACAACAGCTTTCATCAGAAGTATGTGAAAATATAGAACACTTCCCACACCGTATGTTGCGGGACAATGTTCGTTTTTTCCAACCAATCCAATCCTTTTCAACGCAATACACTCCCGTGCGAATTGGACGAGCAGGGCCACCTGCTACTCCTGATAGAACCGCATCAATTCTGATGGCCGCATCTACCGAATATTTGAAATTGGATGCTAACATGACACCGATACTTTTTAACGGGTTTCGTGTGAAAACATTGAAAGCGTTGATGAAATTAGTTCGCTTCAATACTGTGGAGTTACGTTGTGTTATTTTTTTTTTGTTCTGGTAAAATCTTCTTATGCCCCCCATGTCATGTAGTCACCTTGCCTTAATAGGCACGTTGGTGTACCACGGTGTTGTCTACTGATTTTGTTGAGCAAATTTTTTGTGTTGAACATAACATAACATCATGCCTGTAATCCCTGAGGCCTATATTTCTTAAGAATTTTGCTATGAGCGGGACGGCAGCGCGGCGGCGGCGGCGGGGCAGTACAACAACAGTAATAATATGTTTTTGATTTGAATTGTTTCCAAACACTTGAGCAGTATTTTGAGCAAAAGAAGATGTGCACCATGAATGCTAAGACCCGGAGGGTCACCGCTGGACTGGAGTGCACCGTTTGTCACCCACTCTCGCCCTGCTGCCGCGCCGCCATTTGATTAAATGCATGAAATCCTGAAGCTCTCACGCCACCGCTGCCGCCCCACTGACTACTTATATTTGGGCTATTAGCACACTACACCAGCTACACCACTCATTTGATGACTTTACCACACAAACAAAAATACTACACCCACATTTTGCCAGTTGTGTACACGCTATGTAACAGAGGCGAGCTTATTGCTATCCTTCGGGCAATAATCTACTGCTACTGAAAAACTTAATAACACTTTGTCCAAACCTGGAATCGAACTTAGAACCTGTTGTTTAGAAGTCGCTCTTGATCAACTAGGCATCGAAACATAATAACCAGCCTTTACGGTTCCCACTGCTGGGACTGGTCTACGTTCCAAATCTTTCTGGGCGAGAAACATTATCCAGTCAATCCTGTAATATTTTTTTAAATATTCTTTGGTATGGTACACTGCTTTTTGGTTTTATCGGTTTTACAATAGAAGCAGTCTCTAAGAACTGTTTTTAAAATAAAAAAGTATAAAGAGGTTTAATATTTACAGAAAAAAAAAACCTACATGACAATCTTGATGGAACGTGTCATTTTTGAATAAAATCACTCGTAAATTGAGCATCATGGTAATATAGAAAAAAACACAACAAATTCCCAAAACAAAAATTACAATAGAAAAAAAATATGTCGGGTATCTGCTGCCATTTAAAAATTAACAGAATCGTGCCTAAATGGGGAGTTTCTACAGGATTAATTAAAAATGCTGTCCGTATGACTAGCAAGTCATTCGTTCAAGGAGCTGGAACTAGGAATTCTCAAGAAACGCCCTTTCACGTGCAATGGCAGTGGTCTGATCCTTCTACCTACCCTCGTTTTGAACAGCGTAAGTTTATTTTATTTTTATGTAGGTATGCTTGCTTAGCAGAGGGCCTACAGAACGTTTTAAAGGCACTCTGAGCAGAGACACACTTGGATGAAGCGAATGGGATATTAAATTATTACCTCCTATTCTATATCTGCGAAGGAAAAGGAGATCCTCCTCACCTCCACGAGAAATGCCCATGGTGTCGGATATTACGTATGTGAAACGGAATGGACTGTCATACTCAATATCAGACTCATTTGATGACATTTCTTCCAAAAGAAGGGAGTTTGTTCCAAAGAAAAGACGAACATATACGTTTTATGGCTTACTACATACTTTTTTGGACTCATGATAAAACTTTAATTCTTACAGAGGAAGGTTACCCGCCCTACAGCTATAATAATCGACCTCGCAAGGCTAGACCATACAACCCAGATACAAGAAACTCAAATCCCAACCGTCATCACGGTTTGTGAACAATATACTAAACATGATATAAATTCTGATTAATTTTAAAACTATGTAATAAAATGGTCATAAAATTTATGGTTTGATTTCGTGACCTTCTCTTTCTAGGGTCTGTTAAGATACACAAATGTTATTATTATATCAGCCCATAGTGACCCACTGCTGGGCAAATGCCTCCCTCCACTCTATCCAATCCTCACGGATTTCTGCAACATTGGTCCAGTCCTTCATGGAGAAGTCCAAGTCATCTCGCCATCTTTGCTTAGGCCTGCTATGACGACGAGTTCCTCCCTTTTAGCACCCAATCTGATGAACCTATATATTGCCCAGCGATTGTTTGGCATTCGACATACATGGCCTGCCCAGACCCGTTTCAGCTTGGTGGCTTTTTTTTCCACATAAATACAATTATTGTTGCCGCCTGAACAAGGCAATGATGACCATAACCCCTGGGGGCAGCTGAAACTAAATAGGTAGCATTGACCACCGGGATGGTAAACGCCACCAAATACTGCCAACCAACACCCCAGTGGCAAGTTCAAAGGGGAACAGATAGGCATAAAATATTCGAATAATTAGTTTTTAAACCTTATGCACTCAGACCAACACTTCTATGAATAAATTACCGGTGGTTGGTCTCTCAAGTACTGACCGAATCTTTTCGCTCGGCGATCAACTAGTATACTCTTCGCCGGCAGTGTAAAAAATCTGCGAGCAAATTACGCATCTCCTTGTTGTTTATTAAGAAAGAAAATAGCCGATAGTTGGTCGCTTCCTCGCCCGCAGATGAGATACTACCTTAATTTCGTACGCTAACACATCTTAAGCCAAACGTAACAAAGCTAAAAATGTCAAGGGAAATCAGAAGCACGCTGGACTATCGAACAGCCCATGATAAAAGCATAAAGCAACATCAGCTAGCTAATGCCACGATGAGGGACACACCAGGACAAGTTATGCCGGCTTAGGATCCCCGCAAATAAATTTCCCTGGAGGCGCGTATTTTACATCGTCCGCGACAACCGAGACGTAAGATGATCCGAAATATTTTAAAAAAGACGCCGGGAGACGCACTATTTATTAGTTTTGTGCGGAATTAAAATAAGATAGATGTTTGTTGGTATTTGTGATGATGTGGTACGTTGTTTTGCTAGGACTCATGGTTTTCATGGCTCAAAAGTATTACCAACGTTCAGCCTTCGATGTTATAACGAAGTTCTACTTTAATTTATTGAAAGCACGTAAAGCCGTCGGTTCCGGCTATCATTTGTAGATCTTTGACAGTCGTTACTGTCAGAAGCTCGCTCTGTCAGAAGTATCGTATGGCCCAGTTACTAAGTTGTGGAGGTCCTATATTGAATCGCTCTATGTAAAATTCTGATATTCAGCTGCATCTGGTTCGACTGGCAAAGGCTAGGAAGATGATGATTCGCCGAACCGAACACCGTGACCATGACAAAGTCGACTGTGTATTAAAAACAGTTTGTTAAACATGTAAGGTACAATTTTCTTCTTATTCATTAAAATCCTCTTATCGGCCACTACATTTCATTTCAATATAAACAGAGTGGATCCAATTAATGAATTTAATTAATCCAGTTCGGTAAGAGCAGGGGAGGTCGGAATGCTTTCTTAAAACTTTTCTTATAAATAAGCCTTTGTTTTGGAATGAAACGAAATTAATGGTGGTTTTGTAATAAACGTGTTCTAAATGTTTCATGTTATTTATGTTTTGTGTTAGTTGCAGTTTAACTTTAATTAATATTCAATTTGCTTCGGGCCAAGAGATGGTTTTCGTTTGAGCCAAAGCACTTTTGTATTAAATAAAATTAGTTTAGGTACCTAGAGAGTAGAGTTATCTAGCTACGAGTATTTTTTTTTTAGTTTACTCGTGAGAAATTATTTAACACAAGGGCACGCAGATTTTCCAGTAATAAAAAAAGTAATTAAATCAAATCTAGCTAGGAATCAACTTTAGCACAAAAAAACTTTAAAAATGTTCACCAGGCTCTTCTGTTATGAGAGAGAATTTGCCACCTTCCCAGCAGAAAACAGATAATTCATTTATTTAAGAACTAGGTCTCTAAAAATTGTTTCTTAAACTATTTACAACAAAGTCCATATTTCGATACACAGACGTCTCTTGCGTAACAATAACACCAAGCCATCATATCTACATATCAGTTATAGAAATTATTACCATTCTACGTATGTAGGTAACACTGGCGAGCATTTCAATGTATCCAGCCTGCGGTAGGCTCTAAATCAAAATAAATTGAGATATACGATCCTGTCACATGGAACTAACTGACTAACTTAGAGCGGCTTGCCGACTAGCCTAAAGCCTTGCTCAGATTCGGTTTGTAAGCGGTCAAGTGGCAAGCCATAGCCTTCCAGTCCAGTAGCTGAACGTACTTGCCAATAGCCTTCACTGGTAATCTTCTAAATCGTGTCCCTATGTTCGTCGTCGTTTATCTTCTAAACCACATAACTGATTTCAATGAAATTTTGTGAATGAGTTTCGAATGTGTCTTTCATTGTCATTTGCATTGCTTGCTGTTGAATTTTCAAAGGAATTTTCACATATTCAGCAATGACATATTAGATAATGTTCTAACAAAGTCTTTGGTTTCGAAGTGAAATTGTGTTTTGTGATTGGAGTGCTGTTAAACCACAGGTATGCTCTTGGGTCGCTGGAATATTTTGGTTCGCGTCAACGTGGCTCTGGAACGCAAAAGGTAACTGAAAGAATAGGGTGGAATCTTAGCCAGTAAGAGTGTGAAGTCCGGGAGGATTCATTTGATAACTTTAACAAACCAAACAACAAAAAAGATGTAGATAGCATGTGCTTGTATGGTAAGCTTTAGAGAAAACTCACCCCTTTTGTTAGTACAATGACTACTAAAGGGGGTAAGATTTCTCTGAAGCTGACTGTCCGCATCTCTATTTTGTTTTCTTACCAATTTTATTCTTATTACGTCCCTTTTCTTTTGTAGCGGAACATGTAAAAAAGCAATTCACGACAAACAACTTTTAAAAAAAGCTTGAGATTAAAGTCCAGTAACAAAAGTTAAAACATCCCACTACATCCCAAAATGTGTCCCAAAACCTACATTAACGGATACTGTACAGAACGGACAAAGAAAAAGAGTAATGTAAAGATATTTTGGCAAGTGCTAATGTACACTTAAGAAAACGTGTTTCTACTTGTTAATGGTCTTGTTTTGTTAAGTAACAGGCCGTTTCCCAACGCCTGGTCCGTTTTTCTGTCCGCGAGTGTAAATTAAAACGGATTGGGAAAGAAATCATCTTGTTAACACGGATCTATGTGGTGTAGTAAAATGTGACCCTTAGAAAACCCGTTCTGTATTTTCTTTCTGTCTTCATTATGAATAAGGCACAGATAAATTCATTTTTCGCGACACGGCCAGCTTCATTGTCTCGGCGCTTTTCTGGTGGTTGTCACTGTTGATTCTGGCTTGCAGAAGTAGCAGAGGTTTTGGAATAGTGTCGTGCGTTTGACCCAAACAAAGATTTTTGGCGTGCCAAAATCATCACATGAGTGCTCCCACCCGGAGCAGAGTGTGAAGGACTGTCAGACTCGTACTGATTAAAATCCACGGTGTCCTTCAATAGCCGTCCGTTCCGGGATCACGGTAATTCGTTAGTCTTGCGACCCGTGCTATAAAGTGAGCCATGATTTTTTTCATTTGTTTTTTATAAAAACTTCTCTTTATTTTGTTTTTAAGGTTCCATCCCAAGAGATTTTAGCGTTCGATTGCCACACATAACACCATTTACTAAACACCTTCGTACATAAAACCAATATAAAACTAATATCATTATGTATTCCAGTAGTCTGAACGCGGCATAAGTCTACCTATGCAGGATTGCCCAGTGAGGAGTTCTTGGTACATGCCAAAGCAATATCGTCTTAGTCGTTAAGGGAAACGCACATATAGACAGTATAATAAACATTAGGGACTGACATTATTCTAGCCTTACTCTGAGAAGATGATGCTGTGATGACACCATATTGTGACGTCATACAGTAGCAGTCTTGGTAGGTAAAATAATGATGTACCCTGAAGGGGAAGGGACTGTCACAAACTTTTTTTAAGCCTGCTCTGCCACACTCCTGGGTGAAGGCGGGAGGCCTTTTCCACTCCTTCCACTTTTCGCGAGCCCGTGTGTCCTTCTTACTGTTCGAACATAACCTTTCAGGTTCGTTACGCCATCTCCTCCGCGGCCCACAGCGACCCGTCTCTCTAACTAGAAATCCACCCTCTATCATTGACCTTTGTATTCCAAGGCCGCGGTGTTCTTTTGAGACAGTTTCGTGACCCCTCAAGCTTTAGTGTAATACGAGAACGTTCAGTTATTGGAGATGCATGTGAATCAATTTATGTTTGTGCAACTAGACCCAAATTAATTCAATATCGTTAATTTGATTAGTTGCTAACACTATCTTTAACAGGAACTCTTTAGCCTTAACAGTACATAATATAATTAATTGATTAATACATTCTCCATAACCATCTAAACACAGCATCCAATAGTTGACAAGATCTCCCTCCAGTTCCTGAAACAGTACTAAAGACTTTGCCAAACAGCGAATATGGCGTGGCGCAACGTTAGCGTAGCGATTTCTTGGCGTGCTTACTTACTTTGAAAATACAATGATGTCGATGGCGTCTCACTAAACGCCTACGCTAGCATTGCGTGTTTTGTGTGAAAACTTAGACCATTCATACACAACGCGTCGCAAGTCTCTGACACCTTAAGATTTTGATATCCAGGTGACTATTGCAATACAAATCCAAATAGGTTCGTACACAAACACGCGTCAATGGATATCGATAGCAAAGTCGAAAGGTAACGAAGACTTGCATAGCGTTGTATATGAAGAGGTTTTTTTTTTTTTATTAAGCGTGGTATAATCAACAAACGAGTCCTCACCCAGGGCAGATCAAAAGGGCCTCTCATACTTGTACTGACTAAAATCCACGGTGTCTTTAAGTAGCCTTTTAAGTTGCGGGGTCACGGTAATTCGTTAGTCCCGGGACCATTTATGAAGGGGCTACCATACATTTTCATAGTAAGTAAGCACGCTAAAGACGCGCCACGCTAGCGTCGCGCCACGCCAAGCTCGCTGTTTGGCAACCCCTTAATCGTACTAACAGGAGTACTCCACTAACTCCCAGGCGGGATGCTCTGTGTTCGGGCAATCAAACAAACATTAATATAATTTGCAGCTATGATCGTGAACCCGGTTCATCTGGGAATGTACTGTGAACAGGTATTAGTTGGTGTAATTTATTCAGTCGTACATGACATTCGTTTTGGGAGCTGTGTTGTTGGGTAAATAGTAGAAATGTTAGTGTCTTGTTTCAGTGTGGGTATTATATAATACAGTGTTGTCATCCGTGTATAATGGAATAACTTAACTTTTCAGATGTCATGTGGGATATTGTTAGTATGTTTACCTAGTTTTCGTTAGTTAGTATTCTGTCAGCAAATTAGCTCAGAGACTCTTAGCTCTAGAAAGCACTAATTTGGCATAGATATTCGCTAAATGCAAACCAAGGGTCAAAACACACCGAGCCGCGATTTCAATAGAGCTACTCAAAATCTATTTACGAAACGAAAAGACACACCTTTCCCAATGCGGTGCGGCACCGCGCTTCGTTTTGATAGGGACTCAATATCTAACTTTATTTACTACACGACAAGATACACATTTGCAGTATCGTTGCATCACGTCGCGTTGCGTCGCGTCTTGGTGTGAACTGCCGTAAGTGGTTTTTTTATGGTTTCCTCTCTTTCATTTGTTATGGGTTTTGTAATTGGTGGAGGTCGTTGTTGTGACTTAAATCCGATGCCGCTTTTGATAAAACACGTTTTTATAAAAGTAACAGATTAATTCAACGTAACCTGAAACTGAAAAAAATCTTTTATAAATTTTGCTTTCTCAAAGTCAAAGCTTGTTTTTCACAGACTGAACTACCTTAATACTTTTTAATTAAAAAACAAATTCGTTGACGACGAAATTAATTAAAAATATACAGCAACTTTTGACCCACGCTAAAACACAATAATACCTTACTTCGAAATGAAATTTCATACTTACACAAATCACGATGGCTTTTATAATAAAATTTCTAGTTGAGCAAAGCTGGCAATAATATCTACTTTAGAATAGAATAGAAAATACAAGTTGAATGACCTCAGCTTTCCACGTATTTTCATATAATACAAACTTGTCAAGCTAAGTCGAGGGATTTGTACGTGTTACTCGAATATGATATTATACTATTTTAATCTCAGTTAACACTCTTACTTAGTAGAAAATAGAGAATTTGTTTTCTTTTTCAGTGAGGTGATTCATATTCAACATTAATCTTAGGTACCAATTTGTAAAGTTTTTACTAAAAGGGCTATCCATTGTAACTTGATCTTTAATAAACTCAACGTTACAAAATCAATAGGTGCGTCCACAAAGAACGAGCAGCTTCGCGAGGAATTTGCCGCGCGAGAAATCTGCTTCGCGAGGCGAGGAAAATTAATATTTTTTCGACCGAGCCACGAAACACCATACGCGAGCGTCCAGAGTGCGCGCGGCAAACGACACTGGATGGCTCGGGCGCTCGGTCGCTCGACCGCAGCAGCGCGCGCTTTTGCCTCGGTCGAGTCACTTCCACCGAACTGCTTCGCGCGGCAAATGCCTCGCAAGGCTGCTCTTTCTGTGTGGAAGTTCTTAATGAAATATAAATGAAGTTGCTGACTTTTAGTAATCTAGAAGCATTTTTAATGAATGGCCTAACTACCAACTACAATGTTGGGTCGCGCGACTGTCTTGCCGGGGTTGCGGGACTGTCTCATCAGGAAACCATGACCCTGAAACGTAAAGGGCTGTTGAACGATCACCGAGAATTTTAGTCAGCACAGGTCTGGGTGGGAGGACTCATTTAATGATGTCACAACAATTTTTTTTTCGAAAACTTTAAAAAAGTTCGCAATCAGCGAGTAACAATCACGGCGGTAAGTATATTGTATATAATTATGTGCGAAGCTGGACCGGCTGCTAATTTTGTCTATAATTATAGACGTTATAAGTTTGCTAAAATAATGCAAACTTCTAATTCTTTCGAAACGATCGTGCTAATAAATCATTTTGTAAAAAAAAATTGTCACTTTTATGAAAACTTATTCAATTATCAAATACACTTTGTTGTAAAACTAATAAAAAAGTTTTAAACTAGTTATTAAAATTCTGTCAGCCATAAAACGGTTATCAAATTGTTTTATTTATTTTTTGTGAAAATCGTTTTAACTTTTAAATTGACCGCGATGGAACGTTGTTTAACAGGATTCATAATGTACCAATTAAAATTCAGGGTGAAAATTAAAATTTGTCTTTTTTTAAACTCAATTTACAACTTTCTTTTAATGAGGTTATCCAGTACCATTAAATTTCGTAATTAATTAGTAAAACGTCCATCATATAGCGTGAGTTTAGTAATCTTCCAAATATAGAGTAAATGCAACAACACGACTTTTGTACCTATTATAAAAAGAATTAGTCAGCTTTTTATAATTGATCGTCCCATTATGACGGATGTCCGGGTTAATCCGAAGAGCTGTCAGTAATCTTAAGGGCCCATAGAAGGCCAAACGCCTGCCAGAATCGAGGTAGTGTCTAAACAGGCCCTTTACATTTCAGGGTGACAACTACCCTAAAAAGTAAAGGTCTATTGAAGAAACAACGTGGATTTTAGCTCCTTCCGCTCTATCTGTCAGGGAAGACTAATTTGATAATATTACCAAGAAAAAAAAATTGCCTTATGTTACATTATTTTCGCAGCTCATAAACTAAATAAAACGCATATCATTGCCCTTAAGCCCACGTATTATCGTCACATTAATCAGTATGCCCTACAAAGTAGACAGCATAACAAGAATAGTTCGCAACTAGTTACGTTTTGTATAATTTGTGCAAACTTAAATTAATTACAGCGGCGAGGACTTGTAATGGCTTTACGGTATTATTTATTGAATAATAATTAGTTCGTGTAATAGTCTCGTACTTACCTAGCTTATTATAAGGGTCAGTTTGGGTTGGTCGGTTTTTATTGCGATGTTGTGAATTGGTATTAAAATGTTTGTGTTTATGGGATAAGTTTGACTTGGTTTGGTTTGTCCTTGCTGGTTGAACTGGGATGCCGATTTTTTGTATTTTTACTACATAATCTTTTCGTAGTACAAGTTTTTAAGTGTATTTATCACGTAAATAAGTAGATGTATCTAATGTTAAACTTTTTTTTACGTGTCGGACTCGTAGTGACTGAAATCCATGGTGTCCCCCAGCCGTTTACGTTCTGGGGCACGATAATGCGATAAGTCCCGCGACCAGCTACTGTAAGACTAAATAGAAGAATAAGAATCTACTAGATTTAATAGACAATAGTCTTGTTTATTATCTGCGACACGTTGTAAGTCGCATCACCCGAGGTGCCAGCGATGAAAATATTTTTTTACAAAACAATAGAATGGTTGACTATTCCCATATTAAACTAGAGCAACGTAGTCTACAATAGGATCTTAACATTACAATTACTATTGAAATCCTTTACCACAAATCACAGTGAAAAGTTTATTTCATTTGAAATTGCCCATCTTTGCAGTACTCTCAGTACGAGTGGTGACAGATAGTGCAATCAGTGTCGCTTTGCCCTTATGTGCGAAGTGGACGGCACAATGTACACACACGGCTCACTTTACAGAAGGCTCTCACGCAGGAAAAAGAGAACAGTTGCTTTCTAACATGATTATTTTGAAAACACAATTGAATCTTATCATCATCAGCCTATAAAAGTTAGCTACTGGTAGGACACGGGCCTTCTCTCTGTGAAAGAGTGGACCATAACCCACCACACGGGCCGAGTGCGAATTGGATGATGATGTGTCTTCCTCGCGATCTTTTTCTTCATCATTTTGAGGTCAATGGTGATGAAGTTAGTCAACTGGCTTTACGATTTGAATGTCGTGGTTCGAACCCAGGTTCGACCCACGACATACAAATCGTAAGTCGTTGCCGTTACCACTGGGCCACCACTGCTCATCAAACCCGATTACGTTTAAATATGATATAAGCCGGATTCTCACGTTCTAAGATATCGCGAAACCCCGAACGCAGCCACACTTCCACAAACGAGATCCGACATCTGCTGATCAGACCTGACAGCCCACAACGTCCTCTGTTCCTTCATTGGAACTCCTCATCCCATCAGTATGTAGGAATCAGTTTTTCTTAAACAAGCTGTTTGTTTATTCACAATCGCTACAGGGTGTTAGACAAGAAAGACTTATTTTTTTTGTTGAGAATTTCGGACGTCATGAACATAACAAAGACATCATTTTGTTAATTTAAGTAATTCTAAAATTAACTCTTTTCTTATTTTTTTTATATCATGCTAAAGTTAACACACGCGAAACGGTAATAAACCTCCTAAAAAAGTTAAAAATAAAATATATGAAAATCAATATGTTTTAATTATTATACCTGATAATAAACAAGTTAATAAAGTTTGAAACGAAACGGTTACACTTACAAAATAAATAAAATAATTGTATTTCAATTACCTACCGAGACATCTCAGACTCTCAGACAAAGTTTCTAGGATGGAAAACTAGTACACTATAATATCACAATCCTTTTTGGATAATGTGTGGGTCCCCAACAACCTGTATATAGACAGACAGATACGTGCAAGTTGCAAACGTATATCTACCATTTGCATATTGGATCATTCCGAGAGAGTTAACAAATCTCCCGCTCTTGTATGCAAAATACAATGCAATCGGTCGTGCGCGCCGTCCGTGCGTACCATATTATGATTATATTGAAATGTATATTCAGTAGTAAGTATTTTTGGTGAAATTAGAAAGAAAAATTGACTACCCGGGAAGGAATGGAAGAAGCAAATGTGGAGTATGAGTGATAATCAATAATATGGGGCAGGCACAGCGGTCTAAACTAGTAACTTTGAACCCTGAAAAGCAAAGGGCAATGGAAAGAACAGTATGGGTTTTAGTCCGTACAAGTCAGATAGTTCCATCCACGCGACCCAGATCCACCATTAATTAGACGATTTTAACAACACGAAAAAGAGCTACAATACTCTGGTCGTGGTCTTTGGTTATGTACAGGTATACCTGTGTCAGTGCTTGGAGCCCTGACACAGACTTACTACTCCTACTACTACTTACTACTACTCCTACGACTACTTTCAGCAATTCATTTTTGATACGACACAATCTAATAAGAAGCAGGAGCTGGAAAATGAGGAATGGTCATCGGCAGTTCGATTATAACTTGTAGAAAGTTGTAAATGAAGTATGAGGTAGTCACTCCATATCAAAATCTGGTAATGACAACAACCAAACTCATCACAGATGTCTAGGAGAGAGCAGACTTTGCAAGACAGTCTCATCGCGTTGCACTACACCGCATTGAATCGCTGTGGTTCACACTTGGTAATGGCGTTAGCGTTGAATCGCCTATTGCGTTAGCTGTAGGTAATGAAGGCGTATAAATCCTACTCCCACGCACCCATCTTTCACACCTAACACCTGATCAACGACAGGCCATCACAAAAATAGCACGCAAAGCCGTCAAGCGTGTGTTGTATCCAATAAAAATGTTAAGCCGTCGTTCGTTTCAATCTGTATTCTGTGTCGGGGCCCCAGGCCGATTTACATGCATATAGAGTGAAGCTACGGCTTTATTTGCTTTTATTCCAATATATCCATCGAGCAGTCTCTGATGCACCCTTTTGGGGGCACACTTTGAGTTGCAAACATCCTATAGGGGGCCGGAGTGACCGCTCCCGGCTAGCAACGGGTGACGCGTAAAAAGCTAAGGTTGGTTGTCACTGTGTGGAGGCGATTGCTTGGTGAGCAACTGGTGGTTTTGCAGGTTTTAATAAATCTTTTCTGAGAACACTTCGTTTTTTTTTTGTGAAATAGGACTTATTTATTGTGCTACTTCTTGTTCGACATTCTACACCTTTTGGACTTAGTGTTGCGAACAAGGTTCATTAAAACACAAGAAATAATGCTTGAATATGATCTGACAATGATATGGTTTTTAATTACAGAAAGACTAGACTTTACTTTATCACTAAATCGCTCTTAAATAGATTTTTGTTGAGATACAAATTATTAAATTCACTGTCATGTAGAAATTGAATTGTGGAGATACTTTACTTATATTCAAGTATTTTCACAATTTAATTCCTACATGACAGTGAATTTAATCTATGAAAGTTTTTACAGAAACCCGTCATTTTTGGTCGAAAAGAAATCTTTTCAGGCAGCTGAGTGTCTAATAATCTTTAGTTCCAAAACGTTAGCAGTGAGAAGCAGCCCTAACTCCTGTCGGAAGGTTGCAAACGTGAACAATATTACTTACTGTTGCAACCATTTCACCTTTGTGTTCTGAAGCCTATCTTGTTTATTAAAAACATTTTTGTTTGTTCTGTTCTTCCGTGTTCATTATTATAGCTGAAAATAGAAAAAGCACTGTAAAATAAACGAACAATTAGTTTGAAATTGCATTGTCTTTTAAACATTTTTTTTTAATTCACTTTTTTTTTTTTTTTTTTTTATCGTGGTAAAATCAAATCCACGGTGTCCTTCAGTAGCCCTTTATGTTCCGGGGTCACGGTAATAGTTTATCACCCTTTTACTCAAAGAAAAATATACTGTGCAATATTTTAAACAACCTACTCGATGTAAGTTCATGTTAATGATTGATTGACACCAGCTACACTACAAGCTACCTCTCAATCTATTTTTTTTTTAATAGTTTTAGAGCCCACAACTGCTAGTATCTGTAAATGATGAAGCGATTCAGCTGATTCCGACCAGGGTGATTGTTTCAGCTCCGTTGTAGTTGCCCTTTGTGTGCTTGCATGTGGCTTATGTATCCATTTTTTTTTTGCAAAGATCCGCGCACAATGCGGGACTGTAGTAATGTAATGTATTGTACCATGATTATTTACATTTTCAGGGACAAACACAGTTGCTATTTACCCCAGAAAATGTGCCAACTCATAAGAAACAGTAGGTACTGATAAAATTTTATTTAAATCAGTTTCTTGCAGAACAAACAGTGACAGAAACTCAGAGAGTGCAAACAGCCCGCATATACTCATTACGTTTCTCCCTCACGCATTTCGCAATGATTTTCTTTGAAACTCCCTTTAAATTACCTCGCAAACAACGCCCTGCTGCAAATTAGGAAAGTCTGAAACTTAGATTTTGTATGTGAGAATTGAAACGTAGATGAGGGAATCAGCTGGTTGGAATCCCACGAAAATGTACACTGAAGAAGTCTTTTGAAGTAGATTATTGTAATTTATTGAGGATTAAAGGAAGTTTTTCTTCAGCTGTGTAATTTGGGCCTGTGTTGAATTTGCTTTCAAGTTAATTTAAGTTCTTTTTAATTAATGTTGTTACAGTAGAATGTATTAATATGTTGGCTGGTGACATATTAAGTTGGCTTCTAGTTCTAACTTTTTTATTTTTTTTAACATTAATACGAGTTGTTATCTGCTGTAAATTACAAGTATTACAAAATAAGATTAAGCGTTCTGTTACTGATATGAATTTAAATAGTAGTCATAAGTAATACTGATATTGATACTGTTGACTGGCGTCATAACATTGCTTGAACTATAAGTAGCTTCCATTGTTTTCAATCAAGGGCTAAAGTGGATCACTGGTCATTGATTTTGTTTGCCACCACTACGCGTTCGATATTAATTAAAATAATAATTAATTTCATACCTGTCACTAATTATTTTAGGAATTCACACCTGAAACGACACAACCTAATGATAAGTAAATAAATGTAAATAAACATTCTAAAATAAACCTAAATCACAATTACCACCCCGTTAACAAAATAAATCCAAAGAAGAAATAAATACTTTACAGCAATAAATACAGATTTTATTAATTAACGTAAAATATTTAAGCAAATCGTTTGTAAATAATATTAAGTTCTTAATAAATTATCTTACAGAACTGGCTTTCAGTGACTGAGTTTAAAGGTGGCTGTACACTGTAGCGGAGATACTCTCAGGTCAAGTGTGGTAGCGCGAAGTGAACGAGGAAGAAACACTACTACTACATAGTGCTATAAAGAGTAGGATTTTGAATTTTTGCTGTACAGAAAGAAAAGATAGAAGTAAAAAAAAAGCTATTCCTTCACAAATAGAAATTTAAAAAAATCTAATGCAAATTGTGATAACTGACTCTTTTAGTGCTAAAATTTTAGTTGCTGCAGCAGCTATTAGCAGCAGAATTACTTGACATCAAACGTTGAATTGAACAAATCTATGAAAGCAACTCGCATCATCTTGGGCCAAATTCTTGGGCTGCTGGATGAGAAGATAGAGACCAAAAAAATGCATTAAAAATAAAGACAAAAATTATACATTTTCCAGTAACTATAACAGTTACGATAACTGCCTTCTTTACTGGCCGGTCTCAAAATTCCATACGGTATACAATCTCCTACCCTCCCAGTCTCGTTTAGTCTCGGCGAGACAGTTACATTGTACAGACACACTAATAATTCTCGTAAAATCGTGGCAACTCATCGAAATCAGGTCTTTGATTCATGATGCTTACTTATGAAAGGTGAACTTGGAATTTATTTATTTGCACCGTGTTCAAAGGTTAGTTTATCTACTTAAACAGGTAGAAATTAATTAAAATACCAGGTAATTTTAGTCCTCGTAATATATGAGTGTTTGCGTAGAAAATAAGTAGGTAGATTCAATATATTCAGGACTGGTTCCCTATCCATTTGCATAAAATTTTAAGACCTAATGTAACTTAGCATAATTTTGTTTGGCATAATTATATTTTCGCATAATATAATTACGCATAACAGCTTACGCATAATTTTTTAAGCATAATTTCTCTAACCATAACTTTTTTAAGCATAAAGTTCTAAAGCATAACTTTTTTAAGCATAATATCCTAAAGCATAAATTTATTTACGCATAATGATATTAAAACATATTTTTATAGAAAATGATTTGAACAATTTTGTGGGTTCTTTTTTCGCTGTAGGAAGCCTAAAGCAAGCAAGCATTCAGCATGCAAGCAAGCATGCAAGCAAGCAAGTAAACATGCAAGCAAGCATGCAGCAAACAAGCAAGCATGCAGCATGCAAGCAAGCATGCAGCATTCAAGCGAGCGTGCAACATGCAGCAGGCAGGGTTTCTGTCACGGCTCCGGCGCTGCGGGTCTCCGGCGGCCCCTCGCGTGCTAATCATCGCAGACGGCTTTCGCTCACCACCGCGGCTGAGGCTGGCCGGCGAAGCCGGCCAACATGCCGAAGCTGCGGCTTCGCTCGCAGCCGCCTGCTCCTCAGCCCGCGGGCCGCCTCGCCCCTACGCGCCTACGCGATTTTAAATTACACTCTAGGGGTAGGACAAACAAGACTACGTGGAGTCGGTTTTGCAGCAATTCGGTTTGTCACTTTTGCTGCTGCACAGCATATTAAATTTTTAACCAACAATAATTATTACTTAATTGTAACAGAAACTATAGTAAATTGGTGTTATACTAATAGTCATTAGGCCTACTAACGTTATGCTAAAAGTCATTAGGCCTACTAACGTTATGCTTATAGTCATTAGGTCTACTAACGTTATGCTAATAGTCATTAGGCGTACTAGTTATGCGAATAAAATTTATGCCAAAACAAATTAGTCTTTATGATGATTATGCCAACATAAAATGTATGCCTAAAAAAATTATGCCGTAGTATTATTATGCCAAAACAAATTGTGCGAAAATCGTTATGCCGAAGTATATTAGGACAAAGAACATTATGCGAATAGAAGGGATCCCTTCAGGACTAACTATTGCTCGTTCGCCGCAAAGCCACTGGATTCCTCCCTTACACATATAGCCTTTAACTATATGTATATAGGGGTCCATTCATCTCTTTACCGTGTAAATTCATTAAAATCAGTTGATACACCATTTCGCTTATTAATTATTTTTCTTTTTTATTTGACAGAAATAACTTATTCCATCATTTAAAGAAGTAAAGAAGTACTTATTAAGTTCATTATAAAATGTAATTATTAATACCAGGTTATAATGCCTATATGTAATAAGGTAATCTGATATATATGTTATAATATATAAAGAGTTAATAGAGACTCAATGATCTTACAGTTAAACTGCGTAAGCAGTTTTGTGGGGCTATGTACTTGGTTTTAAGAACTTTTGAATTTGAAATAAAAAGCATTCATTCATTCATTAAAATGCCTGATGATAGGAAAGTTTCGAGAAGTTAAAAGAAGTTTGTACAGATCTGCTACTATAGCTAAATACCTGCTGTTTCTTTTACAGAACTTAGTTCTAAACAAACTCATTCATCTTCACAAGTTTGTAAAAAGAAAAAGCTGAGAAAACTGTCATTAAAACTAGGTCTAACTAGGCCATGTCTAGTTTAATATCTCCTGCGAGAAAATATTACAGACTTGCTTTATATATAATCTTGTCGTGTTATGTCAAAACGTCAGCTTGCTTTTCTTGTAAAATTGTCATTTTAGCGTTAAATTTTACTTAGCTGATAGTTTTTTATCACTAGCGAAATCTCAAAGTGATTTTCAAGTTTTCGACATAAGCTTTTTAGTATACTTGTCACACTAACTTCACATAAACACTGTGATTTGTTTTTATACTACAAGGTGACATGAAAGCATACGAGTCTCCTGATGGAAAGGTGACACCGAAGTCTATGTACTTCGGTGACCGGACGGTGACGTCTGCAACACCAGATATGTCGCCTGCTCGTTGCTGATACTATAAAAGAGAACTTTGCCCCAAACTAGGAATTACTTCTAAAACGTGTGTTGTGCCCTTTAAACTCACGTACGGAACAGTCAGACCTGGAACAACTGCTAGTCGATCATACAAATATTTTGTTCCGTACGGGTATCGAAATAACGACACACAGCACAGTAGCCAATCGCCCAGCCACTGTGACAGGTAGCGCCATCATGTTTTCAAAATATTGTAACTATTTCGACGTCAAAAAAAAAAGGAAGAAGAGTTCACCGAATAAATTTCTAGTCATAAAATCTGCGATCTCTTAGTAGGTATAAATAAATGAATAACTTTAATACTAGAACCAACGACTGAATATACCAAACTACTATTTAAGTGGAATGTTAAATAATACATTTTGATAAATTCCCAGTACTCTTGGAGCAGTGTCAAAAGCAAGATAACTGTAGCATATCAAATGACCATTAGTAATGAAACGGAGACTTTTTGGGAACTGAAGTTGTGAACTTGTGAACTAATTACTTGCCGGTTTAATACCCAAGTTGACTTTGGAGACGAATTTTAGTACTAATATTTGTGTCGCTTCGTAATAACAGATTTAATATCCTAAACAAACTCACAGAAATTATGAATGGGTATGATTAACCCCGAATTTAAAATTGAAGTGGCAATGGGCAGGCCACATCGCTCGTAGAACTGACAACCGATGGGGAAGAAAGGTTCTCGAGTGGCGACCACGGACCGGAAGACGCAGCGTAAGTAGGCGTCCCATTAGGTGGACCGACGACATCGTGAGAGTCGCTGGCAACCAATGGATGCAAGTGGTGAATTGTCGTTCGGCGTGGCAGTCTAAGGGGGAGGCCTATGTTCAGCAGTGGACATCTTCCGGCTGATGATGGTGATGATGATGATTAACCCCAAGCAGGTACTTTTGTTACAACTGCTATTGAAAAAAGCATCGAAATTTTCTAGACCCAACATGAATGATTTTTTTATGGGACCAAATGGCAGGTATACAGCATCGAACATCAAGAAACCAGGAACCTTATAATAGTCGAGCTTTCAAAATTTTGTCAAGCAAATAAATAAATATGAAACCTATATTTTCATTGCCGCCATCTTTGGCATTCAAGACTCAATTTCCCGATTTCCTAGCTGCGGATTTCTACACGCCGTCAGTGAAGCGGTTCATTGAAACTCAGAGGAAGTAAATATTTTGCATAAAAGTCTCTGGTTCACCTTTGGTCAGTTTTTAGTGATCTGGAAAAGACTTTCTTCAAGTGTTATTTAAGTTGTGCTTTAAAAATGGTTTTTATTTTTCTCAATATATACTGATATTTTTCTTAACTTTGCTCCACACAAGGAATTTCTTCTGTGTCGTGGGTGCGTTTACGAACATAGAAACTCACATATAGAAACACCCAGACTTAACAACTACTTGTAGGTCACACAAATATTTTTTTCGGTGCGGGGATCAAACCCGCGATACGCTGCACAGCAGTCCAATCAGTCAGCCACTGCACCAACCGTGTCTTCAAATTTGTATAATAACTATACAAATTCAGGATATTTTTCGGAGTTTGATATTCGTTGTTTCAGTTTTTAATACTTAACAGATACTTATAATTTAATCAGTCTGAGTTTCTTTGCATGAAATACTTCAAAGTCTTCATCTTCTCTTTTATGATAGTTTTCATCAAAAGCCTCGCTATCTAGATTGTAAACTATCGGTGTACCAATATTCATTCAAATCCGTTTAGTAGTTTTTGCTAGAGAGTAACAAACAGCGATCCATTCTCACAAACTTTCGCATTTATTATAAGTTAAAAGTATTATTTAATTTAGAACTGAATAACACTACTTTCTTCTACTTTCAAGCACCTAGAATGACATTAGAATGCATCAGACACCTTTAATTTCCGTACAGCAGTCCTCCAAGTCACCTTGCACCCGTGGAACATTCCAGACGGCATGTACTACAAACTGCCACTGTAGAACTAATTGGATCCCAGTTAGATAGGGAAGATGGCAGCCAGGCGTTGGCGGGAATGTGAAAATTGTGAGCAATGCTGCAAGTTACGGCAAGTTATTGCGCACTGGTTTATTGGTATCTGCGATGGGTTATTGCAAAAATATGAGTGTACGTGAGAAATTTGTTCTGGGTTAGATAAAGCTGTTTTATCCAGCTACTGGTCAAAGACCTTCCATATTGTTTTATTTATATTCTTCTATATCTGTTGTTCCATGAATTAGAAAAGAAGTGATTGCCTAGATGTTGTGCAATACAAAGAATAGAAAGTGAGCATGTTGAGCTAATGTAAAAAAATCTTGCAGTGTAGAAAATACGTCATCATTGTACGCGTTGTGTAAACAGGCTTAAAGCACCGATGAAAAACATTTTTTTAATGATCAATTAATCATAAAATAAGTCCAAATATATTATAAGCCCTTACATATATTTCAAAACGATTTTAAGCGTATATTTACGAATGACAATTAATTAATTACATTGTGTTCGTATTATTTGCCATAAAACCACAACTTTCACACTTAATATCAAACACAGTACTCACGTTTATTCAAGCTGACAAATTCATCATAAAACTAACAATAAAAAAACCGTTAACACCCACCAAAAATCGGATTTTATCCCCTAATAACAGTGTTGATTGAGTCATAAGAAACTTTTATGAAAGTGCCAATACTAAGGGAGGGACATAGCATTTGCATAGTCATAGTGCCGTGAAACCGCTTCATTGCCTTACAACCTAATAATGAACTTTAATAAACTGTGTTAGGGAGCTTTATAGGTTGTATTTTTCTCGATATTTTCTTTTATATTGGAAGTTTTTTTTTATCGTCGTAAAATCATTAGGTTCATGGCAGAGCAAGCGGGAGGGACAGTCAGGCTCATACTGAATAAAACCGACGGTGTCCTTCAATAGCCCTTTACGTTACGGGGTCACGGTAATTCGTTCAAAATGGAAGATTTGAGCGCGGAATAGTCGGCTTTGTTTTTCAGTAGCAGAAGTTAAATCATTCCATGACTGTGACCTCTTTGTGTTCCAGGGACGTGGTGTCTTTTTAAGTTAGGCGGCCGACCCTGGCTGGCCATCAGTAGTAGTAGTAGTAGTTCGATGTCATGATGGTTACTCTCGGCAGATTTTACATTTTCTTTATAAAGGTTTTACCAGTACCTATCGGTACTTATACGTACTTAGGTACTTGTCCGTAGGTACCAACCACCTGCTTCTTTATAACAGCACCCTATAGCAGTATTAAGGTGGCTTTCCACCAAAGATGTGCTATGTAGCTGTCATCATCATCATCTGCCAGCTATGTAGCTGTGTGAGTAAGATATTCTATGAAGATGTGCACCCACAAGATAGCTGCGCTGACGAAGATGTGCAGCTTGCGCGATGCGATGTATCGATAGTAGGGAAGACGAAACACAGCACGCATCCATAGCACGCTGCCATAGCACGAATCCGTAACACGCGCCCATAGCACGCAGCCATAGCTCGCATTTTTCCATATATAACCGGTCTTAGTTGAATCCGTTTCCACCAGTGCTGTGCTATTTAAACCAACGAATATGATTGCATTATTGGTGGCATCATTCATAGTATTCATAATATTTATTCCGATTACGTTACTTACCACAAATGACACACCAAAAACCAATAAAAATCAAAACAGACAAGCCCCACACAGCTCCGCTCATTCCTCGCTTAACAAACTTCATCCATCCAAAAGGACGCACGCCACCCGCCGCCGGCAAAACGGCTAAACTATTCTATGCATTTGTGATTGATCCGATAACCGGGGAAGAGACCCTTCGTGTGTTATTTAGCAGCAATTGGACATGATTGGTGCTGCCCCCTGGAGGTTGAATGATGGATCATCCCCTGGTTTTTACCTGCCGTTATCTGTGGCAACTGTGATTAAATTTTGAATTGACTTGTATTTGTATGCGTTTGGTTTTTGGGGCGGATTGTCGTATTTATTGGTTTAGATTACCTTCTTGGTTCACGTATGATATGACCAATCTAATATGTATTTATTTATTAAAACTTCATGCACAACGTCTGAACTTTAAAAGAGGCTTTGACTTCTGACATTCTTTTCAAAGTAAAAATTGTATTTTGCTTTGGGTTGAATGAATGGTAAGAAATAAGAAAAACACAAAATTGTATAAATGTACTAAGCAACGCAGTGTATCTTCCACTGGGTGGACCGTCGATATCGTGAGAGTCAGACCAGAGGCTTTCAGAGTAAACCAGCCACCGTTTAAAAGAAACAATGGAAAAAGAATAAATCAATCTCACAATATCAAAGTCTTACATAAAACTTAACGTTAACCACCGTGCACCGTTTAGAAATAAATTCAATAAAAAAGCGAAATTCATTAGAAATATCTTCAAAAGATAATCCATGTTTAAAGAAACTCGTCAAAAAGAGCAAGAACACGATTAAATCTTAGCAAAACATAACGTAATAGACCCTTTAATAACGCCACTGCGCTACCTAAGTAATTACCAACGCTGCTAAATGAAATTTCGTATGCTAATTGACTAAATACAATTATGGGAGCGAACCTAAGACTGCGAGTACCTCGGTTGTAGCAATGATGTACTTAATTAGAGGTGTACTGGAAGTGTCAAGAATCTATGGTGAAGAAGTTGTAAAATGAATTGACAAATAGTTAGATAGATTACTCTTTATTACGCTCTCGGTTCACCATACAAAAATTACAAATATTTTCCAATAGACTACTAATAGATGTTTTTAGGTAATTAATTACTTGTGGTGTTGCCCGCAAGGAGTTTGATAATCAATCGGAAACGTCATGCGATGATAAAAATAACTTATGTATATTATTACCCTACACAAGTTACAAACTATTTGTGTACAAAATTTTATCTGGGTCTGGACTGAGCCTTTCCTAGACAATAATGTCTAAAAACGATTAGAATTAATATTAAAAAAAACATTTGTATATTTTACAAGAAAGAGACAAAAATGTATGCTGAGCAAGTGAGCGTAAATGATGAGTGTGATAATTTTAGATGAATAATTGTCGGTCCAAGCTCAATGTCGTACCGTTAAAATATAAAAAATGAAATATGCATTCAATAGCCTACACACCAAAGTCTGAAATTCATTGTCATACTAAAAAACGTAACTTCAGGGTAGAAAAATCAACGATAAAATAGTCGTGCCTTATCCAGCATCTGAAGCCAGCGTTCACTGTTAATTAAATATCAAGTTTAAGGCGCGGAGCAGGTGGCTGGAGCGAACTCTTGATAACGTGTGGCCCTCTCTATTCGAGACACGGTTTTTGAGGTAAACCTTATTTACGTCCACAACTTTAGTTTTTAGGTGTGGCTCATTTGGGGATCGTGTTTATTTATTGCTGTATGAGCGGTCTGGTTATGAGCATTTTTGGTGTGATGATGTGTTATGGTGATTGAATAAGGGGGAGTTAATTGATCAATAGTTAAACTAACTTTAGTTAAAATGACATACATTTTGTTATCAAAATAAAATGGTTACGATTTAACAAATTGTTAGTTTAACTACTGATCAAACAACGTTATGCAGTTAGCACAATTTTGATGTGGTATGAGTTAATAATGCTTTTGTTTGGTCCGCTTATCATGGGCCACTGCGGAGAGAACTATTTAAGAAAAATATACTCAAAACATGCCACGAGGCACTGCGTTGCCTCTTGAAAGACGGTACTCGCGCAAGAGTAAAAAATGAATTGACAACTCGTACCCATTTTTGGGGACGGGAAAACATGATTTCTCCTTCTCTGTTTGGAACGGAAGGGAGTGGCTTGTATTTACTAAAACTTACGCGATTCTTGGTAGTTCATTCGATTATTTCTGCTAATGTCACATTGCCTGAGACCGTGAACCAAGCTTCTTAGAATTACCATATCCATATCCAATCATAACACAGTACAAAATCAACAAGTATTGTTTGATCTTGCTCTAACTTATTATTCCCTAAGGTATTATTACGAATGTGCCTCTGAAACGCAGAAACTTTTTGTAATGTTCGATTTCATCTCAACAAAAAACATCAAACACGAACCGGATCCTTTTAAAAATCGTCTGATTGAAAATTCTGTTTCCACTCCACTCCACTACTAGTTTTAGCCAGTAGATAGTACTACTCCATTTTAATGATAGTTTCGTCATTGAAATCCTATATAAAACGGAATACATAAAAATTTTGGATAAAAAACTTCAACAAAGTATTTTAATACAATATCACAAAGAGAATTTATTATATTCTGCAACAGACATTATATAAATTTGCTTTAAATCAAATTGTTATTTTGTACATTTTAATTAGCTACGAAAATTCGTAGCAACTGTAGCTGTCGTAGCGCGTAGCAGCAAGCGTAGCACTTTGGATTAGTTGAAAAAGTTGCAAAAATGTAGATACTTAATAATATTCTCCAAACTATATGTATTACTCGCTAAGATCTCTTTTCATTGTTTTTAAAACACGTTCTATTGATTGACATTATTATAATTTTCAAGGAATGAGAAACGAGGTCTAAAGTTCCTTGATAATCCGTTTAAAAAAATACCTTCGACGTGAACGACAGGTTTTCTGATGACATTTTTATATCACGGAAAACTCTACACCCACCCTAAGAAAAAGAAAAAGTTGTATACAGTACCTACACATAATTTATCCTTTATTTAGATTCACGAAACCACTTACATATATGGTAAACCAAGAAAGTTCATCAAGAAAGTTACTTACCCATAGAACCTTGTTACTATAAATATTTAATAGAATTAAATAAAATTAAGAAGAGAAATTCGTTGAGAATTCTATGAGACGATTGCTATTCGGGCCGGGTTGCGTTCACTATGTACTAATCGTAAATAAATCTTGAGAGAGTGGCGAGGTAGTAAATTGAACGCGTGACTCGGACTTGTAAGGTTGGCCGCACGATGTACGACTTCACTACTTTTGAGCGATTAGTGGATGACATTTTAAGAAATGGGTGAAAGTTTGGTTGCAGATACTTGAGTACTACATTATCCAGCAAATGCTATGCGATAGCTATGAGATATACATACAAAATTTAATACCTCTGTTATCAATAGAAAATACTTGACAACCCGGACACAAGTGTTGGGCCATCGTATTTAAATGATAAATTATTGAGTTAGTATTACAAAAGTAAAGGATGAAGAAATAAATGATGTTAGTTTTGTTAAACTTATGAAAAGCTTTAGTATTAACTGTTAGCCTCATAGAATTGATGAGCAGTTTTATCATCAACCGCACAGCCTGAGTTCACCCACGCTGGATAAACGCCTGCAACAATTTACTGTTATTGAAATATACTATTTGGAAACACATAGTTAAGTTAAGTTTAGTAATAAATACAATCACGCTCTAACTATCGTATTAAATAAAGTTTAAGTTAAAACATTTCATCTTTTTTCTTGTCTAGTCGCAAGTGTGCGGTCGTTCTTACCTTAAACGTAAATAATCAGGTGAATAGTTAAGGGTTTTATGCTTTCACAGAAGGGCATAAATGAACCTTTATCTACTCAAGCCTGAAAACTTTTTGTACAGAGCACTTTGTTACGAACATGATAAAAATAACGTAAAACTTTATCGTTTCGATAAACGAGGCATTCTTACAGGAGTTAATATTACATTACTGAGATTGTAGCAACAATATGGCTTGTGTATTTTGGTTTATTTGTGTGAAAAGCTTGCTGTCTAAATCGTTGTTGATCATGTAAATTAATTATTTGTTTTAATTATAGTGAAGGACCTGTACCTAAACCACTTTATTTATAGTTTTAAGACTATCCTATGATCCCACCACACGTTATTAGTCCTCGACATTTTTAACAACTGTAACCTGGTCCTTGGTCAGACAGCGAGCTACCCATTACCCGCTAGAAGGTGAATACAAATTCTTTTTTCACAACCAACCCTTAGTTTAATTTATTTTAGTTTATTTTTTATTTTTAGTTCTGAAATATCCAGTGATTGATTTGTTTGATAAAATACCTATTAAAAGGTCCTATAAGTCGAAACAGCAAAAGCAAAAAACATTCCTTGAAATTATGTTACTAAAATGAAACAAATATAATTACATGAATATTTAAAAAAACGCATAAGTTTTCCTTACATCTGAGTCAATATCAATCCGTTTATTTCTATTAGGCAATCAAAAAGGTATTTATCAGAACGTCGAATAATTACCATCAGTTTTCCTTATAAACTAAGGAAGAATATCTACTAACACACCATTATCACCAATGGGATTAATAAAAAAAAAGAAAAAATCCAAACAATATAAATTTTTACCACTGCCATGACAATAACAATATACTCAAAATGACCCTTTTTATATCACTATCGTTTCCGCAAAGCAATATTAGCCACTTGGTTAGTTTTACCGGATCATGTATGGGTAGCACGTACAAAATGGCCGCCGGTCGTGATGACTTCATGCTCCTTCTAATCGGCGGGAAAAACAATCTGCGAGGAAGAATTAGTTTAAGGTAACTGTAGCTCAATTTTGTGTAAAGAAGTCTGTTTTTTGGGAGTTTGCGTGATGACATCTGTCATAATATTTTTTGTAAGATATTGTTTAGAGGCTTGGGCATGCGGACGGCGAGTTATGGGCGCCTCGCTGTCCAATCAATTACCATGCCCTGGTCGACGTTTTACGCGCACCTGACAGAGCTGTCAGCAAAATTATGGGGTTCCCATTAGACGGGGTCGCGGGACTAACGAGTAACCCTAGCCCCGGAACGTAAAGGGCTTTTGAAGAATACCGGGGATTCTGGTCAGTACAAGTCTGATAGTAGGGGATGGGAGGACTCATTAAAAAAATTATCAAGAAGAAATAATTTCGAAAGAAAAGTAGGAGCTTTTGACAAAACACAAGACAGTCTAGAAACGTTTCATAGTCATTTTCTTTCAATTTTATTTTTTATACTGCTTCAGTAAAACATGCAAAGTAAATGCGTATAACAAAAGAGTGGAACTAACTAACTGTCTCTGTGTTTCCGAACGCGTACATATCTCTAATCTCTTATAACAGTGAACAAGCTTCTTCTGGATAATCTCACCTTCAAACTAGACAAGAAGGAAGATATATTATGAAAAATAATAAAAAGTGGGCTAAAGCAGTGGTCTTTAGTACATCCATTTCTTGTTATTTACTTACATAATGAAACACATAAGAGGAAGAGGGAATAGTAATTGTAATAAAAAAACTATTTTTACGTGTACTTCAATATAATAAAAAATAGCACTTAAACAAGGCTTTTAAAAACCGATATATGTTTTTCGACACATACTGTCTCACCACAAGAAAAATAAACATCTGTTGAACACTTGTATCAAAAAAAAAAACATACCGTCGAATTGATAACCTTCTTCTTTTTTGAAGTCGGTTAAAAACTAAAACTGTCACCGTCAAAACGACCCATTGCATCTGATTACAACATTTATTAAGTTCACACATCGTTCTCACCGCTCATTATCATACAAACTGCACATTGGTATCCTAATAGAGGAGATAGTTATGAAGCAATTACAATAACCTAATGGTAGTGTAAATAGCCTCACTTGGCCAAATCCAAATCCACTTACCTGCGAATTAATGTTTTGATAACAGGGTAGTTTACTTCATCTGTAAATAGAAAATCTGTTTATTCGGTCAGTTAACATGTATTATCATTATTTTTTTAAATGCATATTGGCAAAGATAAAACGCTTCGAAATTCGGGAGTGTGTGTGTGTGGCCCGTGACGTCATAACACCTGTAAAATAATACCGACCGAATGACGTTTAGTGATTTTAGAAGCGTAACAAAAAATAGTTACGAGTTCAATATTTTTTCATAATCTATCTTTCTATTTTTTTGTCCGCGAATTAGGCCTATTAAAATTCAACGGGTAATTTTACATTATCCCTGTTTTAAACTAAGTTTACTGAGAAAACCATCATCATCATCTGCCACGGCTTTTTCCAACTATGCTTGGTTAATTTACTTTTACCCTTTGTTAAGACTGATTGACAGACTTTTAGTACTGTTCCACTGTACAAGATCAACGGTATAACGTACTTATATAATTGCCTTGGAAAAAAAATATATTGTGAACTTGAAGATCAGCCCGAGACGCTATTATTACTCCACATCATTACTCGTAAATGAATACCCATTACTACAAAACTTTACGACCCCAAAAAGAAAAAAGCTTGTAAGTATCAATAAAAGATAAGAGCTGATAACCACTTCCACCCTCATTCCAAACAATCTCACGGCGTAAAAGTAAAACATGTACACATAACAAAAGTTACAACATTAATCATTGTTCAGAAAGTTTACGGCAAAGTTGATGTTTCATAAGGCAATATATCCTAAGAGTACCTTTTAGCTAAATCCTTTGTTTATCTATGAAAACAACAGGTTTTATGAGGCTCGTTACAGCTGAGAGGTTTTGTAGGCCGCTTCGATTGCCAAGAAACTAATGAGAAGGTAAATGTTTCGAATGAGTTAGGGCTCCCGCACACGGGCCACTGGCCACAACAACAAAACGCCGCCACCGGCATATTTCTTGTAGTTTTCATACATTTTATATGGACTCGCCCGCACACGGTTGACGTTGGTGGCCGCCACACGCTAGCCGCTTCTAGCTTCTCGTGGCGGCGTTTGGGGCTGTCGCGGGTGGCTCGTGTGCGGCGACACTTAAGGTTTTCTTATCGCTTCCTAACTTTGAATGTGGGGGTGTTTTTCCTTCCGTGTTTTATTTGTGTTATAAGCGATGTTATGAGTAAAGCTAATATGGTTTAAGTATTGATCTACCTGTGGACTTACCTTTGTTCATCCCTCGAATTTAGAAATTGTCGCAGTGTGTTCTATGTGGTAATTAAATGATTATAAAATCATAATAAAGTTTTCAAGGAATGAGCTATGATTTGATTTAATTATACAGTAAGTTTGTCGGCAATTTATCTGATAATTAAGTTACCTGATTTTCCTGAACTTCCTAGGGAAGGTAAATAGGGTTTGAATACATATATAAAGTTTTAGAGAAATACTGTTACATAAGTTGTGAGACACAGAAACGGTGTTTCAATAAAATTAATCTTTTGCGAGAATTATTGAACAAAAGAAAAACTGAAACCAAACCCAGCATTTCAAACAAGAATTTATTATCTGTGGTGTTATGTACCGAAAGGATTGTAACTCCATATTAAAGCCGTATATCCATCGCGGTGACGTTACGAATGGTGACGTGGCCCGACAAGTACATTACTCTCCCTCGTTGCAACTTCCAACGTTCTAATAAAATAACTCCTCTATGTTATGGTCTCCTGGTAGTCAGCTATTGAAAGATCTGTTTCAATTACATAAACTGATTTTATACTTTTCTGTTCATAATAAAAAGTTCAAAATAATGTTGAGGAACTCAAAGGGCATCATTTTTAAGTTACTTATCAAGGATTTGAGTGCCCATCTACCTGGTTGCAATCATATATAAATTAACATGGATAAATTAAAAAAAAAAATCTTGTAGTCATTGGGGTCAGTCTATAGAGTCTTGAAAACGAGGTCATTTTGGTATTTAGCTGTATTCAAATATGTAAATTGAAAGCGATCACAAAGTACTTGGGAAAAAGGCAGTACAGAAGATTACGACAGAATTCATCGAAAAGAAAATATGTAAGATTGATTGGACAGAACCTGCCTGAAAAATCTACCAAGATATATGTTTAATGAAAGATGCACGATGTGCTATTATTGTAGCTTATTTAACAGTAATTAGAAATAGAATGTATCTATCACTCTTTTGTTGTAAAGTTAAAATAATCTTTATAGGGATAGGAAAAAAAAAATACACTGTACATACACCAAAAACTAAATTACAATATTACAAAGCATAAATATATGTATAATTGAAGTTAAAATTATTGTGATCACGAAAATTAGGCTAAAACTAAGTAATAATGAACTTTCTTACTACTGCTGACCACTTGAAAATCACTACATATAACAAAGCCGCTTTCCACTGTTTCCGATCTTTAAAACTACACAACGGATTTTGATGCGGTTTTTTTAATACACAGATTGATTCAAGAGAAAGGCTTGTATTTATACAACGTGCTAACATAGGAGAGCGGGTTGCTAGTGGATCATAAAAAAAATAATTTAATAAACCCCCGACACAAAAACCAAGTTCCCTTTAAAAAGTAAAAAATAATAAAAATACGTCGCGTTGGGGGACTGCTCCAAATTATTTATCATCTCCTGTTTTTTTGCAGTCCCCCAACGCGACGTATTTTTATTATTTTTTACTTTTTATAGGGTACTTGGTTTTTGTGTCGGGGGTTTTTTAAATTTTAAATTAATTTTTATTTTATACTTTTTATAGGTACATACTAATATCATTTTATGTTGCTAAGAAAAGTACTCCTGATTAAGTCATCAATATTTCCTTTCAGTACGCTTTCATTTGATACCCAACTCGAGTATTTTGTAGACCCTCGGTTACCTTTCCCCACTTTCACCCCCACATCTTCTAAACGGCTCAACCGATTTTCATCAAGCATGTCTAAGAACACTCGCAGGTAAGTCACCTTTCATACAAACAAAACAAAATTGAAATCGCTTCATCCGTTTGGGCTCTACGATGCCACAGACAGACAGACGGACACGTCAAACTTATAACACCCCTCTTTTTCCGTCGGGGGTTAAAAAGGGAGTTATGGATAAAAACAATCTGTGTCATACATTTTTGTTAGATTTACGAACTAGTGCCACTAACTCGCTGCCTCGAGAAGTCGAGGCGCGGCGGGAAGAGCTCCGGCGCGATCTCAGGGCAGTATGGAGGGCACGACTGTCGCGACCGACGGCCGGGCACGCCGCAATAGCGGCGATAAGACCCCTCTTTGAGGAGTGGCTGGAGAGACGTCACGGCGTCCTAACCTTCCGCGTGATGCAGGTCCTCACCGGACACGGATGTTTCGGGAGGTACCTGTGTCTTATGAGAAAGGAAGAAACGCCTGGGTGTCACCACTGCGTAGATCGCCCGGAGGACACAGTCGAGCATACGGTGCAGGATTGCCCCGCTTGGGCGGAGCACCGACGTGTCCTCACGGCGGCGATAGGCGGAGACCTCTCGCGCCCAGCACTGGTCGCGGCCATGCTGCGGGGCGAGACGGAGTGGGAAGCGGTCGCCTCCTTCTGCGAAGCAGTCATGCTCGCAAAGGAGGAGGCGGGGCGCGTGAGAGAGAGGACAAGGTCCCCCCTCCGCTCCACCCGCGGTGGTGGACGCCCACGGCGTCGGACGTCGCACGACGATCTCCGGCCACCGTAGGCGCGGGCATGCGGGCGGCGAGTAAAGGGCAACTCGCCGCCCGACCATAGACCATGCCCGTGTCGACGGCGCGTCGTGTTCCACGCGCGCCTTAAAGAGCTGTCAGCAAAATGACGGGGCCCCCTCTCAGAGGGCCAAAGCCTGCCGGGGTTGCGGGACTCATACCATCACCGTGACCCCGGAACATAAAGGGCTACTGAAGAACACCGTGGATTTTAGTCAGTACAAGTCTGACAGTACCTCTCGCCCTGCCCGGGGTGGGAGGTCTCATTTGATGATTTTACCACGTAAAAAAAAAAAAAAAAAAAGTGCCACTAACTCCAAAAGCCTTGTAGAAACAAAAAATACTAGGAACATCTACATGCATACGGAAAATGGTAACTCTTGTTTTCCCGATAAAATCGGGCCTCCAACCGCAAAAGCCAGAGTAATCCGTTTATTGATTTCAAGCATTTCTCGCCCTCGATGGATTTTTATTTTCACTTACACGTTTTTCTCGTAAACAAGTGGATTACAGGCTTCCGATAATGAAAATTTCATTTTGTTTTTAAAACCCTTCTGCCTCTGTGGTACCTAGGTAAATAAATAAAATTTCAGGCCTGAAATTGAGGTGATACTCACATTTAATTTAAATTATATGGATCCAAAGCCTTTATATCAATAAAAAAAATTGTTCCCGTATTTAACGACTTGATGACATGTTTGTGTAATCTTAAAAACCACTGAACTGTGATTTTATTTAAGGCTTGCATCTTAAATAGTTACCCACATAAGAAATCTGTACTTTGACGACATAATATGTCCCCATTTTGCTTTGGAACAATATTGTAAGGAACACACGTGAAGATAATTGCATTGTAACTACATCATAGAACAAAGACATTGTTATGTTACTGCACTCTCAATTCCTTATTTTTCCTACCACTCCACACAATAGACCCACAGCTCCAAAACGCGATCGGAAAAAAGTCCCAACTCCCTATAAAGTCCAAACGAGCCGAGCAAGCGAATACAAGACAATAGTTGTTCGAAAAACTGCGAATAAACAAATTAAAATAGAGAGGGAAACACGTTGCGCGTTGGAACTTTGCATGTATCTCTCAATGTGTCACCTCTAGTGAATAGGGACTGATTGTGAGTTGGATTTTTGTAAGCGCGCGAATTTGCGCGATTCAACCTCTGCTCCGCGTGTACAGATGGTCTGTAATTCTGGCGTTTGGATGCAAGAACGGGTAAGGGTGTGTGTGGAATGGTTTTTTTTTTATCGTGGTAAAATCATCAAATGAGGCCTCCCACCCCGGGCAGGGTGACTGTCAGACTTGTACTGACTAAAATCCACGGTGTCCTTCAATAGCCCTTTATGTTCCGGGGTCACGGTGATGGTATAAGACCCGCGACTGTGTGTGGAATGGTAGTGGTGGAATGTGCTAAATAGGTCACTACATTGAATTGAAGAGAAGGAAGGCAATGGTGAGATGTTTTTCTTCTTTTTGTGATGGTGGTAAACGTTTTGGGTAAGACCTGACCAAGTGACCACGCCAATCGACGACGACCTAAGGCTTTTTATTTTGCAGTATTTATTTACATACATTGTACTGTGATTGTGGATAAAAGTGAAGTCATCAACCGATCAACCGTCAGTCTAAGGGTAAAGGGATCTTTGCTTTAAAATTCCAAAAGCATACTTAAACTTCTAAAATATTTAATCGCACGTGAAATTTAAAAAAGCCCCAAGCACCAATAACTAATTTATAAAACGTCTCTTCGTTCACCGACCTTATAAAAATCGCACTTTAAAATCTCCAGAATATTAGCTAACATCTAATTTGTACAATAAACACGTGCGGTGTGAAGGCACCCTAACAATGATGGAGTCACGTCTGCAACCGTGCAGACGTGGCTTAAAAATGTTCTATCCACGAAGATACCGCTCTCCAAAGGTAAAAATTCAATGTTTTAGGTCCCACCGTTGACTGAAGCGACTATCTGTTGAGAATTTTATCGCTCAAGGAATGTAAAATGCAGGTAACTCAGTAGAAAAAAAACAAGTACTGCTTAATTGATTGCTGACTGCTAACACCACTCGCGAACGCTATTACAATCAAATAACTAGATTTTTCTTGATAACTCTCATTGCTTCTCGCTATTCGCCCGCTGTGAAGCATTGACCTAAAGTTAAAAATTCAATGTTTTAGCTGGAAACGTCCGCACTCACTCGTCATTCCGATTGTAATAACAGCATAAACATTTTTACTATGAGATACGTCGTAAAATATCTCTCTTTTGCTACGTATGCATGTTTGAGTGAAATTAGGAACGTGACGTCATATTTCTTAAGGGGAATGGCTCTTATGGGGTGAGTCTCACTTGGGTTTCTATTATTGCGACATTTAACACGTAAAAAACATTGAACTAACATTCTATTTCCTTATTAATTAGTCATTTTTTGGAAATAACCGTTCTTAGATGCTGTTACTTACGGTGCTGATGTCTCGGACTCAAGCCATGCACTTATCAAGCATTCACTTGTTGAACATCGAGCATTCACCGTTTTTAATTTTGTCAAACTGAGCAACGAACAGAGCCATGCATGGGCCAAGCATCGCTACGAATATTATCACGATCTGCAATCGCACTTATGACTACTAGATTAAGGAAGCCAGTACCTATATCTATAAGCCCTTCTTACACAAGGCGACGCAAGTCTCCGATACCTTACGACTTCGTTATCTAAGCGACTATCGCAATACAACTCCATATAGGTTCGTACACTACACAGGCACGCGTCAATGCATGTTAAAGTCGGAATCATATAAATGTATCGGAGATATGCGTCGCCTTGTGTACGAAGAGGCTTACCAGTTTATCTTTCCAAGTGAGTTCGGACTGTATAAAAATAGACAATCCTCAACTGTAACGTATTCATTACAATTCGATAGTCTTAAGCGCTCAAGCTCCAGCGAACGGGACTTTATGGATTCAAAAGAGAAGCTACAAGAAAAAAGTTAATGTTGCCAATGAGAATAATCAAGGAGTACTTATTACAAGTCCGTCTGTACATCTGAAACATAGCTACAAACACTAACTCATCTCAACTAACATTAAAGATTGCATTGTAAACTGAGCAACGTAGACTTGGAGCAACTACAAAAACACATTTCAAAATGGCTAATTAAAAACAACGTCCCCACTTAACGCCACCAGAAAGTGCTCAAGAGATAATATAATTAAGCAAAGGATTTCAGAGTTCGCAAATTGCAAGCGAAATCTTTTATTTATACGCAACTCCGTTGGAGGTTTGCTCAGCGAATTTTAATTTCGTAATGCAGAAAAGGACCGTTATAATTTTAAGTGTCGTCTTATTCTGTGAGTTAGGGAGGAGACGATCTCGACTCGATGCGGTCAGCCATATCGTAACAAAAAACTCTTAGTACCCAGGTAATAAGAGTCTCGGTATCAACATAACTTTTAAGGCCGTCGTATATAATTAGAGAAGAGCGCAGAGCATTTTTCGCTGCCAAACTATAATAT
Source organism: Agrotis ipsilon (assembly GCA_028554685.1). Lineage (NCBI taxonomy): Eukaryota > Metazoa > Arthropoda > Insecta > Lepidoptera > Noctuidae > Agrotis > Agrotis ipsilon. The sequence goes on along the minus strand of CM052960.1, from coordinate 15,685,945 downwards.
TATGGACATTTTCCTCATTGAAATAATAACCAAAATATTTTAGATACAAATTGTGCTTTGCTGCTCCTTACAGAAAAACTAGTTGTATCAATTGATTTTTAATTATTTCTTGACGAAACGTTGACAATGGTCTCGCCAAAGAGAAATAGTCATTGTTTTAATATTTGAGACCGAAACGAGTAAAAGAGATGTCTAGAATCTATAAAGAAAGTCGTTAAAACTATTCAGGGTCATTGCACTACAAACTCCTACGCAATGCATAATTGAACTTACAAGAGTTTAGTGCATTCACACTAATGTAGAACAAAGAATACTTTAAGAAAAGTAGGTAGTCATACTATTCTAACTTTTAAACACACGTAATAAAACTTAAAGTTCAACGTCTCAACGACACAGTTTCTCTAATTTCCGAATAAGCCATTTAAGACAATCGCGGGAAGGCGGACATAATTCAAAAGTAGTATGCTCTTCCGAGATAACCGTGATCTTTTCATTTCATAACCTAATGGAACTTTTCCCATTTCAACTTATTTTATCTTCGTTCGGGCACAGGGCTCGCGTCTCCTTAATTTACTACTTCAAAATCCGGATTTTTGGTAATTTCTCTATTAAATGTGAATGCTAATCTTTTTATTTTAAGTTGAAATGCAAATGGTTTCGTTGTTCTCTATGCTTTCATCATAGTTTCATGTTTGTTAGTGATCAAAAATTGTTATTAATTATACTACAAGAAAGAGGTTCTTTATTTAGTGCAGAAATCTTCTTCGGTAATTCTCTTAGTTTTTTTTCTTTCAAATATAAAAACAATATTAACTAAAAACCTTTGGTGCTACGTTAAAACTATAATCGGTTCTTAGTTTTTTTCGTAAATGTTTTATTTCCCAATTAGGAATAGACAAAAATGTTTAATTTATTCTATGTTTAAATGATTTCATTTGGAGATATTGAATTTTAAAATAAGTGTATTCATAATAATAAAAACATTTGACGTGCTAATTTGCTTTATTTATTTATTGATACAGCTACAGATATGGCTGTTTAGTATAGACAAACATAAATGCAAGTCATCAATTCTCTCCACAGCACACAATTTTAAAATAGATTATTGACACTATCGAATTTACTCCATTTCAAACGAAGCTGTCATTGTTTATCCAGAAATTCCGCCGCTTCAACCACGAAACCTTTTAGCAGTTTAGCGGTATATCCCGACCAACACCAGATTAATCTTTCACAGTAACATGGTTTTACAAAAACCTGCTGCGATGCGTTCATATGGCCTCCGAGTTTCATACGAATAGGGATTTGTGTCTAAAAGCATTCTCAACAGCAGTGGAATTTACTCATACACTGGCATCGTTCAATGGATTTTCAATAGAAAGTGGGTACAGTGTGCCCGGGTTTTATTCCTAAGCTTACTGTGCAAACATTTTACCCAGCTAATGCGCCATTGTTGTTTCACCAACCTTGTTGGTGTCTATTTATGATCGCTAGTCTGCCGTTACAATGTGTGTTTACGTCTTTTTTTTTGTTGCAAGTCCGGCTTTTGCTGTTTTAATTGGCAGATCCTTTTGACGGTAGCAAAGAACAAAAGGATATCTACAAAATCTCTAGTATAAGAACGGTTTAATGAGAGCGCTGTAATGTGTCATAACTTTGTAACAATAGGTGCATGGTTCGTAATAATGTGGTCGACAAAATACGGTTGAATAAAATTAGAAAAGTTACGAAAAGAAAAATGAAAGAAATGTCGTCCCTGTGTGTTGCCATAGATTTTAGCTTTCTCAGATATCCGGGAATGTTTCAATATGTATGTAGGTACAAGAGTGAGCAACTAAGCATAATTCGTGTTATGTTATAAATCGACTCGTAAGCGTTTTTATGGTTACATTTATAGATTGAAGAAATTTCCACTGTTACAAAATCCAAAAAAATAAATAAAAGACTACCACCGTCTTAAGAATATATTGGACAGTCACTGTAGTGACATTGTAGTCGTAAGCTTTGTTAAACTTTTAAGCCCTATAAGAAGGGCAACCAACGCAAACCACACAGACAGTTCTAAGCACATGATGAATATGTGTTTCTTTTGCCGCTATAACAAGTTATAATAAAAATTAATGGTACGGAATCCTCAATACGCTAGTCCGACACGCCGAATTTTTATACTCATTTGCAGCTGAGCTTCTCTCTAAAAACCATACTCTAATTGCTCAACAAAACGCTGTTTACCAGCCCGATCTGATAAGCTTTGAGCAGAATATCTGTCAATAATCAATCCTGGTCCCGGCAGGTGAATCCTCGCGTGGCTGTGATGGATGATTCAATTACATCGTGACACAAACCGCTAACCCAACCCTCTCTTATATCTATGACCCCAAAGTTCAGTTTCCCCCAAACAATCGATGATATCAAGAATTATTTATTGAGACGTGTAAAAATAGATACTTTATTATGATTATGATGAATTTGCGTCACCAGATTGTGGAAGATGATCGATTTCATGTATTATATTTGTTGTGATGTAGAAAACAGTTAAAAGCTTCTTCGGCTTGTGAATAACGGATAGACTCAGATTCATGAATTCTGTTCGTTTCTCATATTCGGGAGAGTTTTTGCGTGTTTCTTCAATTCTTTCAAGATTATGAAATATTTTATTATTTCTTGGAAAATTATCAAGGTATCTAAATGTAGGAAAAGTATCAGCTTTTTTTCCCCACGCTTTTATATTAAGCATTCAACAACAAACTATAACGAGACTTATTTTAATAACAGCAACAATTTATTATCCCTATACAAGAACCAAGATACTGAAAAGACTAAACAATGATCAAATAAGTAAGAAAACAAAAAAAAAACATAAACCATTAGATTACACACGCGTTACTTTGGGTTGAAACCTACAACTCGTTAGTCGGGGCTATTTTCACTCCATGGCATCTACCTAGATGACCCTGGAACATAGAGGACAATTGAACGAACACGGTGGATTACCACTCCGTCTAGGGCGGGAGGACTCATCTGAGGATATTATCAGGATTAAAAAAATCGAGCAATTCCTTATCTAAGGTCTTTAACCCAGTTTGAATAAGTTCCAAAAAGCCCGGAGGTGTCACCGAGATTTCTATAGATACACCAGAGAAAACATCACTATCAGGACGAGACGAGATGATTAAATTTTTTTCATACAAGAAAGGTCATATTTCTGCGGAAAATCTTAACACCGCGATTTAGGTTTGCAGCCTCAAAGTACAACGCCATCTATCGAGGCTGCAGTAACTAATTTAAGACTTAACACAGTTACTTTATAAGCTACCTCTTGGAGAGACTGGTTGTCAGACTTTTTACCGGCGGCGTCAGATATTAACATATCAAAGAGAATAATGTTTCTGGCGAGCAAATCTCTAAAACCACTCAGCGGATTTGGATGCCAGCGAGTGCTCCCACATTTTTGGGCATCATGATGTACTTGCTATGGCAAAGTGGTTTGTGCGGGGAAAACAAAAGTTGGTAAGCAAACTTCTGGCGCGGCAAATAGTTAAAATGTTTGAGGCATGTTTTGGATGGATTTTATTTATGTATGATGGTACTGGTTAAGTTAATGAGAGGTTTTGATTAAATTATCATTAAGTGTAGAGACTACTTACAGACAGACAAAACATTACTTTAGCTTCGGTACTCGGTAGCTTTTATTTGTCTAAAACTCATTTCTTTTGTCATCGAATTCTGAGGCTGATGTTTAATTTTTCTGAAAGTCTAATTAATTTTATCTACGATTCTGAAGGAGACACATTGACGACCCCACTTAAGCCTTTTTACTACCTATCAGATCCTTTTCTGTTATTTTCTAGTACCTACAGAAATAACCTTCCAAAAACATAATCAACTAATTAAATTAAAAAGATTACGACGAATTGAGAGCCTCCTAGTTTTTCAAAGTCGGTAAAAAAATACTCAAGAAAAAATCTCATAACAAAAACTAATTTTATTTACGTAACGCAAAAGCAACCATACACACAAGTCCCAAACAGTTTTACACGCCCACTACCTCCAAGTATATTCCAATACTGCTAAAGCAAGGGTCGAATCTACAAAAACACTATTTGTGATGTCCAACAAAATGATTCGACTGAATTCCTCCCTTACATCCCACAGTGAGCATTAGCTCTCCTATATCTCGTTACTCGGGGTCAATCTTTAAAGGGCGGGCTTGCATTAGCCTCCTGACCGAACTCAAAAGGAATAGTGGGTGATGTCGGTTAATGGACCCATTGATTTTCGGGAATCAAACGCTTACTTTTTCTTTGGAGTATCGTGTACGAAAACATGAGATATCGTGAGGGTTTGGGAGTGTTTTGTTTGAATTTGGAGTGCTTTGAGGTCTTAAAGTTTTTGGTTGATTATGTTTTTTTAATATAATTGCACCGAAGAACGGTTTTCACAATGATGTATTAATTTAAGATAGTTTCGGTACCTACACTTAACATTGCAAAAACATTCTGATTTACAAATATTTTCTTTGGAAATAAAAATCCGCGGACAGGATTCGAACCTGCGGCCTTCGGATTCAGTACATCCGACGCTCTTTTCCAAACGAGCCACCGAGGATCGTAACCGCCACGGAGAATTCTTCATTCCATTTCTAACATCTCATGGTGACATTCAAATTTTTTTTTCTTGGAAAAATCGTCAAATGAGTCCTCTTTTTCAGGGCTAAGGGACTGTCAGACTTGTACTGACTAAAATCCTTGGTGATCTTTCAAAAGTCCTTTATGTTCTAGGGCCAGGGTTACCTGATGAGACAGTCCCGCGACCCTTTTCAAGCATGAGATTAGAGATTACAGTGGCTAAAGCTGTAGATAGACTTAAGCATTCACTTATAACAGAATATGGAGCATCCGCCGGTTTTGATTTTGCCAAGAGAAGAACTAACGCGCCGAGCATAGAGCTTTACATCGCTACGACCATTTTCATGATTTTTCTAGCGAACGCTCTAGTCGATGGTCGTCAATTGTTTTTTTTTTTTGTCGTGATCTGATCCGCAGACAGGCATTGCGGCACTCAATCATCATCATCATCAGCTTATAATGTTCCCACTGCTGGGATACAGGCTTCCTCTCTGAGAGAGATAGTGGGCCATAATCCACCACACTGGCCCAGTGCGGATTGGTAGATGCACAGAAATATTAAAAACAGGAGAAGTGGCAAGGGGGCGTGGCGGCAACCAAGCGGTGCTGAGCGTTACGCTCAGATATTGAAAAAATGGCCGTCACCGCGAGTTAGTCTGTTGTCAACCGCGATCGTGAAAAAAAACGATTATGCCGTCTTGTTCAGAGGTTTCGTGCAGAAATAGTAGCCAAAACAAAAACTTTAGAATCCATGGCATCAGTTACCATAGGTAAGTAAAAGTATTTTACAATATTTGTCTTAAAAATCACGAAAAACTGCAAGCCGTAAAATATACCTGACTTGTACTACTATACTTTTGTTTTCCTATATCTCTTCGACTGCATTATTTTTGTATTAAATACATTGCTCTTTTACAACCACCTCAGTCTATCACCGAGTGAACTGAACAAGCAATGTAAAACTGACATAACGATACCTCATCGAGCCGTAATGTCGCATGGTGCGTCCGCTGCTCCGGTCCGCCGTATTTGAGCACGAGTTAGTGTTGTGCTCGTGGAGGTCTGACAAAGTCTATCGACAAAAAGTCTACTTCTAATATTGTTTTATTACTATTTTAGATTTTTCTTCAATTTGTTAACTTGTAATAAGTTTGAAAGGTCGATTTTTATTGTTTTAAAGCGTAGTAGATAAATGCGTAACCAAGATCGTGAAGTAGGTAAGTTCATTAATGTTTAGTTTAGTAACCTATGTGCACTAAATTAAAAGATCTAATTTGGAACATTTTATACATTAATTAAATAATGTTTTGTTGGTTTCATATCGTTTTTATTTACTTTAATTCCAAACCTGTACAATTTCATCGATATATTTATCGAAAACTCTTCGATTTAGTCAGGCACTATGCCGTTCCGCCTCCGTGTCCCTACAACACACAATGATATTTTTTTGAGTGTGAGCAAATTATACGGAAAAAGCACGCTGCAGTTTAAAGAATAAGGTTTATATTTAAATGACTGAGTTATCGTCGGCGCGTGTGTGCACTTGTTCGTAGTATTGTTTTGACCGAACTGTGTGTGCAATATTAGCGTTATGGAGGGGCAATCGTGGCTTCACCGGTTTTCTATACATTTTGAACTTCACGCCATATCTCCTTCTTTATTATATCTATGGGTAGATGTCACATATTTTCGAATTTTTTGGTTCTAGGACATGCCGGTTTCCTCACGATGTTTTCCATCACCGTATTGAGAGCAGTGGTAATGAAATAAATTACGCAAAGTAATGCGCCTGGCGGGGTTCGAACCCACGACCTACAACTTGTAAGTTGGGACTGATACCACTGGGCCACCACTGCTTTTTATAGTAGTATGCAGTGTTATACATATAGCACTTCATCACTCGCTTATGACCCACACCGTAACGTGACCAATCTCAAACCCCTTTACAATATGCACCATCTACTTAACAACATCTAAATATGCCATCATTACGTCAGAGATGCACAAACGGCACAAACACTATGTGTTTGATCACTTTGATGACTCGATTGTCAGGGGAGGAACACCAATTAGGTACTAGTTGACTCAGCGGCCGCCGTGATTAATTCACCACAGTAGTCGGTCCACCTGACCGAGGCGCAGTTTGCTAAGCCACGGTAATTATTTAAGCTCTGATTGCTGACGTGTTGCAGTTACAGTTCAACGAATATGGATGAATTTTGTAAGAGACGGTTTTAGATTTTGTAAGCCGAATGGTAGGAAACCTTTCCGCTTATTACTGAAACACTAACAGAGAAATAAATGAAGTTTAGAATATTTATAAGCATTAACGCCTTTTGTGTGTGGTCAAGACATCAAATGAGTCCACCCGCCGAGGCAGAGTGGAAGAAACTGTTAGAATCTACCTAATTTTACGACCACCCTGTTGTTTCCGATACCCTTTGCGTTCCAAGGATGTATTTGCTTAGACAGTCCCGCAACCAACGCATTAAATGTAATCGCAGTTGGCTTGGCGTCGCGTATTGTAAAGCTATTTTTGTGGAAATAATTAATTGGATTGCAAGCAAAAAACATCGCTCTTCATGATGAATTGTTCGAAAAAACTAGGTATTCAAAAGAATCTGTAGGGAGTAAGACAAAAAAAACTGAGTCTTGAAGTACCCTCAAGGTTACTCAACATAATTCAGGCCAGCGACATAGTACAGAAAAAAAAATATTGAAAAGCCGAAGCCTTTTTTTAAAGCAAATCGCAATACTCTCTCAAGCCATACAGTCTTTCTTCGAACTACCTTCATTTTGAGCAGAAAAGAAGTCGGTCAAACATGAAGCTGTAATTTGTATGCACGTTCTGTTCAGCCAACTTAGAAAATATCCGATAATTTTCGAAATAAGCTCGAGCATAAAACGGGTTATATATTGTATCACAAAGTTCGCAACAAAATAGACAAGCTTTGTTAAAATTTTAGCAAAAAATCTGGCTTAAGTCCAGTAGCGCTGTTAGTACGCAATTTCGGAACTTTATTGCTAAATCGACTTTTTGTAAGCAACAATAAACATTGTTGGGTAGGTATTACGTTTTCTTTTAGCTTAATGTGTCTGCTATAGAATTGAAGATTCATTGTATTATTTTTGGAAACGCGATGTTACAAAAAGTAAAGAAAGTAAGAAAATTGCGTTTATTGGCACTTGTGCTAAAAAAAGAGTAATCAAAACAATTCAGTTCCTTTAAAACACGGCTTATATACTCGTATGTCATAGATAACTTAAAAAAGTCCTTTCAACCAAGCCTGCGGTTATGACTAGTGTCTTTGTCTCTTTTACTTACTTTCAATAGCACTTATACGCGATTTCAGGCTTATCATTATTCAATCATTTTAATTTTTCCTACAATCAATATCATTGATGATTTTTTTTTCACTTGGTTATTGTATACCTACAGAATGTACATTTATCTAAACCCTAAAAAAGCATAGCATAAAAAACGATTTATTCTCGTTGGGCCCCACTTTTAAATCCCACTCTCATATGTTTCCCGTTGGATCCTACAAAACGTTATTATCCCAAATTTTAAAACAACAAGACAATAACGTTAACACATATACGATATCCTCTCCCTCTTCACCTGTCCTCTTTATATCAGTCCATGACGCAGTAATGACGCCTTTTCATGGCTCAGCAAAAGGAAGTTTTCCCATTTAAAGTTACCAGCCTTTTTATCTGCGGTTCCCGAGTTTAAAATAAAAATTATTTACCGGTTAGACAGTCGTTATTATGTGGTTATAGGCATTATACCTTTGGCGATAATGGACATTTCGTGTTACAGGCACGAATTTAATCGCTCCGCAACAGAATTTTTTGCCAATATTCACGGTTATTGTGGGTAACGGTTAATTGGGGAACTTTGTTTGGGCAATTGACGACTGATACTGTTTCGGAAATGGGCCTTTGGGTTTGTGTAGCTCTGTTAAATTTCATTTTCATTACGAGGCTTAAAATGTTATTTCAAGATGGCTGGCAGCCAACTGGCTGTCTTTTTTAACATAAATTTTATGATATACTGTCGAATCTACGCTTTTTGTTTAGAATCTATTAAATTGTTAGGAAACACGCGTACACACGCTGTGTGCACGATGACAATAACCACCTTGTGAACAAGGCTCCGATTACCGACACCCACTTCCATAAAATACTTCGTCAATGTCTGTTGCCGGTCCATAGATTGTCCTACTATATTTTATGAATTTACTGTACACGGTACACGCGAACTTATACTGTCTCATTAAATCATTTATTTGTAAACCACTAATGTTTACTTCTAAGTATGATGGCCGGAATATGCCTAACAGTAAACACACACAATACCTATCAAAATCAAAGGTCAGTTCGAAGTAAGTTCATCTCAGCACATTCTCAACATCTATTCATAAAACAGAAACTCAAAACGTCGCCCGTCACCATTTCCTAGTATACATCTATCTGTAAGGTTGTATACCCAAAACCACCTGAGCCCAAATTGCTCTCAATTTCAATACCAATATAAAGACCCAACCAGACTGCCCATACCGTATGGTCGAAGAAATATTGAAAGAAGAATATTCTATAGAATTAGAAGTATTACCGTCTGTCGATCCCTCTTATCTTGTCCTGCGATCCTTATAAGGAAAAATAGAGTTTGGAGAAAGGAAAAAATCGGGTAAGGGATATGTCTAGATTCTTATAGAGCTTTTGTATTGATTGCGATAGATTTTATTCAACGTCAGTAGTTTCGTGACATCAGGTTTTTTTAAGATTATTTAATTTAACATCTATGATTACTTTATAAAGATGAGAGATTCCTGTTTTATGAAGTTTCTTTTTCAAGTATGCGATTGTGGCTGCCTTCTGGTAAGGTAAGCTTACCAAAGGGGGTAAGATTTATCTGAAGCTGACTGGGCTACCAAAGTTAATTAAACCATTCCTGGAACCTCATAAGCATGGTAAAATCCAGATGACTCGCCGTCTGATCATGGACCATGCTCGGGTCGACAGCGCGCCTCTAAGAGCTGTCAGCTATCTGATGAGACCCCTTAAAGTCTGCTGGGGACGCCGGACTGTATCAGAAGGCAACAGTGACCCTGGAACGGAAAGGGCTATTGAAGGATCACCGTGGATTTTAGTCAATACAAGTCTGACAGTAATGATGATTTGACAATGATAAAAAAATGATCATTCGAAATTAAGGGAATGTATGTAATTTTCAAGCATAAATTAGATAACAAACACAAGGAGCTTGTAATAAACAGACCATATACAATCCTCAGAAGTTTTCACACACAATATGTTTTACATGTATGATATTCAAGAAACGTGTGCGGTAGAGAGGCAAACCTAAATAAATGCTAATAAGTGAAGCAATCATGCTAATACAATATGGTTGTTCGTTTGTGGCGCAAGTTAAAAGTTTACAAATGCTGTGATATGATGATTTCAGTTAAAAAGAAATTGAAAATTGAAATGAATGAAAAAGTTATTCAAGAGTACCCAATATGATGAAAGAAAAACTTGTATCTGACGGCCAAAATAGTTCGTGTTTTGTCTGCTGACCGCAAAAGCCTGGGTTGGATTCCGAGTAAGGGTTCTTTTATTAAAAAAAAAACTATGCTTCACCCTAGTAATTCTCATGTATCGTGGGTGCGTTTAAAAATATAGAAACTGACAAATATAAAATCCCAGATCCAAATATCCAATTGAAGCCAAGATATCAAACTGTAGCCTGGTGTCAGACGGACAGACAGATAGTCGGACAGAGCAGTGTTAGTCATAGGATTCTGTTTTACCCTTTGATTACGGAATCCCAAAAACAAAGAGTGTTTATTACAGAAACCTCTGCTTCATCCTTTAGAGACTACACGTCTGATACTATGTTATCTATTTGATGAAATACCCACATTATTTCTCAGTACATAAAATCCATCCATACATACATATTAAAATCTCCCATAATAACACAGCGGCAACGTTCCCATCCATCACAATCCAGTACAATTCATCTTCCTACCAACTGTACGATAACGTTTATGAATTATCCCAAACTAGAATATTAAGCGGGATATGTTATGCTTATAGGATATTAGTATGCAACAGAAGACATAATATTGGTTTGGTTTTAACTTTGTAGCAATTGGTTTTGATCTAAATAAATTATATTTTCTGTTTTTGTTATTTTCATTCTAGAGTTATATTGGGGTCGCGGGTCTTATACCATCACCGTGACCCCGGAACATAAAGGGCTATTGAAGGACACCGTGGATTTTAGTCAATACAAAACTGACAACCCCTCCCGCCCTGCCCAGGGTGGGAGTCCTCATTTGATGATTTTACCACGATAAAAAAAAAGAGTTATATTGGGACAGAGCTTTTCGAAAAATTACGGGGATGACGGGGAGCCAAAGCCTGCCGGGATCGCGGGTCTAATGAGTAACCGTAGCTCCGGAACGTGAAGGGCTATGAAAGGACCACTGTGGATTTTATCAGTACAAGTCTGACAGTCCCTCCCACTCTGTCCTGGGTGGGAGGATTCATTCGATGGGTTTACCATGTAAAAAAGTATAAATATGAAGGAATCAAGGTTTTAATTTCGTGTCATTGATTTTATTCTAAGGTAGAGTGTCGTGAGCGTCTTATGGGTAATAACATGGGTTCAACAGATTTCAGAAAAGCAAAAGCAATTGAAGTAATAGGTGGTTTTAAGTCAGTCAAGTCTGTCTATTCCGCTCCATCTAGGGCGGACACACATCTATATATATAAAAATGAAACCCGTTTTCCGTTGTCCCGACATAACATGAAAACGGCTTGACAGATTCGGATAATTATTTTTTTGTTGTGTTTGTAACCATCGGGATCGGATTTTAGACCGGGTCCTCCACCTGTGCGAAGCCGGGACGGGCCGCTTGTTATAAATAAAAAAGTGCCCTTTCTGATTACAGGGAGTGACTGAAAAAGATCTGGCAAACGACAGTCAGCACTAACAAAAAAACGTGGTTTTTGAGGCAGTGACGATCGAGGATAGATCAAGCGCCTTAAATACTGAATTTAAGAAAAAACTAATCTTCAAGCATTATAATGTTCTAAACCAAAACATAAATATTAAATTCTGATAACCAAGCGATGCTAATACCAGTCGAAGATCCACTCAAGTCAGTAACATCATATCGGGCTTCTAATCTATATAGCTCGCGAGCGCGGTAACACGAGATTTGATATCTTCCCAGGGAATATGAGGGGGAACACCCTCAAAGAAATATGACTTACAGCAATACTGTCGGTAACGGTATACATTATGTTTTGGAAATAGATAAGATGATGCTACAGGTTGTTGTTATACTTTTTTCTTTATAATTTACTAGCGGCCAGTCTCGGCTTCGCACAGGTGGAGGACCCGGTCTAAAACCCGGTCCCGATGGTTACAAACACAACAAAAAATAATTATCCAAATCGGTCAAGTCGTTTTCATGTTATGTCGTGACAACGGAAAACGGGTTTTATTTTTATATATATAGATTTCAACATTAACCAACTTTTTTTCAGAGTTGTAAAATCATCAATTGAGTCCTAACCCAGGGCAGAGGCAGGAGGGGGTGTCAGTCTTGTAATGACTAAAATCCACGGTATCCTTCAATAGCCCTTTACGTTCTGAGGTCACGGTAATTCGTTAGTCTCGCAACCCCGGTAGGCTTTGGCCCTGTAAAAGGGGTCATTGTGCTGACATTTTCGAGGAACGCTTCAACTTAACTTGTTCGAACATATTTATTTACTTGGACAATCATGGCCTATAAAAATAATCAAAATTCCTACTATTTTTATAGACATTAAATACTTTTTAGGTGCATAAAACCAGTTCCAAACATTTTAACAGTGCTTATTTTTTTATATTTTAGACTCACAAAAATGGATTTTCCTTCCATATTTTCATAAACCACAAGCCGGGCACTCAATAGAATTTCTCATCGGGAAAGTTGACGAACATCCATTCAAAATTTCATCTCCTATACAGGAGATGAATTGGGAATTCGTATGCAAAATTCTATGCCACTAGATATTTTGCTTCAAGCTACGAAGTACGTTGTCAGTCACTGAATAGATTTTTTTTTAAGTAGAAGATGAAAAGCAATGTTGGTCCGTGGGTAAGGGCGCTCCCTCACCGCGAACATTCACCTTTAATGTAAGGGCACTCCCCCACCGCGAGCATACACCTGTAATGTAACGTTACAGGTTCGAACATTTGAAGACAATAGAGCATCAAATTGCGCACTATTATGCTACATTACTGGTGAATGCTCGCGGTGAGGGAGCGCCTTTACGTTACAGATTCGAATATTTCATCACGGAAGACAATCGAGCTTCACAATCCGCAACTTCTATCAAATCTATGCCAAATAATAAAGTTCCCAACTTATGAATTAAAAAAAATCAGACACATAATGTGTCTGATTTGGCGATTAATTTCATACAGCAATGATTGCTCTATGAAATTAATCGCCATTGCGTTAAAAGCGATGAAGAAAAACATCGCGAGGAAATCTAAAAAAAATTTTTAAAAAAATGCTGATCTAGACGATGGTTTAACTGACGCTTATTATTTGTCGTATTATAATAAGAACTCTTCCATCTTCTTATAATGCATCTATCCTTTGATAAGTCCTGAGGTGATTATAACAAGCTAATTATAAATCAAAGGCCATTATGATCTACTCGTATATCCGAGCTGCATTGCTAATTAGATAGCTCGCTGATGACAGCTTAGTGATCGCACCTTATGTAATTACAATTATGTACATAAGTATGTACTGGTAATACTTGTAATTACATCTTATGTGTATAATAATATAATTTGCTTATACATATACCTGGATAATTTTTCTCTTTTACTCTGCAGTCTTTTTTTACTTTTTTTTCTTTATTATTCTGTAGACTTTTTATAATTTTATGTTATAAAGGTACTAAATGTGTTTGATTGAACGTAGTAATCTCTGAAAGATAATGTCAATTTTATATGAAAAAATCTGTAATGAATTACGTACGTTCTTGAGAAAAGGGGTCTTTACAGGCAGAACGACGAACAGTCGGACAACTTGTAATCCTATAAGGTTTCCATTTTTCCTTTTGAGGTACAGAGCCCTATACAATTTTCATAGCATTAAATAACATTAGAGAAGATATATAACACAAGAGCACATAGGCACTGCGTATTTCTAGTTGAAATAAGCAGTGCCTATGTTTTCTTTTTTCTGAATGTCAGTTCTTGTATCTATGTGTTTTTGTGTACATAAATAAATAAATAAAAACATTTACAACCTTCACAATATTTTTTTCACACTGAAACTTAAACCGTCTCAACTTTCAACTTAATCAAGACTCCCATAGTAACACAAATTAGTCGGCCATATTCCCCCAACATACCGGGTATGTCATGTCAGAAGTTCACAAAGTAACATATAGATGCTAATGACGTATTTGCATGTACATCGTCGCGGCCCCGAGCTGCCTCACTTTGAAGTGTAAGCTTTAGAAAGGGGAATAACCTATGGTGAGCTTGTTATGTCCCTGATTGCAGTATTCAATTCTCTTGTGAAGATTTTTACATACTAATTATTATATAAGGAACGATCTGTAAGATTCCTTTGAGCTGAAGGGGAGGTACCTTGAAGCCGGTTGTGGTCGAAGGATTATATCCTACTAATATTATAAACGTGAAAGTTTGTATGTGTGGACGGATGTTTGTTACTCTTTCACGCAAAATCTACTGAACGGATTTGGCTGAAATTTGTTACCTACACAGATAGTTTATAACCTGGATTAACACATAGGATAGTTTTTATCCCGATTTTATGTTCCCGTGAGATAATTTTGTAGTTGTAGCAGGTGAAGCCGCTGGCAACAACTAGTGATTAAATAATCATAAGGCTGCAACATAAAGGGCTATTGAAGGAACGTTTGCAAACACCGAAAAAAAAAGTTTTTTAATTGAAATGGTTATGTTACTATAGGTATCTATCTATAGTAACATAACCATTTCTATACTATGCATTATCCTCATAAAGGAATTGTAATGTTCATGAAGAAATAACGTCAGTTTCTAAACCACATAAATACGAAGAAACATATTGTTACACAAAACATATTTATTTAAACAAGTTAACAATTAAAAATGCTCTATAATTTAACGCTGAAACAGCGATCACAAGCAAAGAGCATTAGAAAATAGTTACCTTTGAAATAGAATTAATGGTTTTCACTGGAATTTTAAATGCAGAATCTTTTAAAACGTAACGCGCAAATAGTTCTCAGGAGATGTTAGAAAAATCTGAGATTTACACGAAGAAAAACAGTTTGTTATTGGTGAATGAACTCTATTTATTTCAGAATGATGTTTCTAGATGAGTTCGTTCCATCATAGGTCATCTTTGTTTTTGGGTTGAATTTAAAGCAAAGACAGAAACCATTAAAAAATATATGTTGAAAAGAAGTCTCGTCAATATTATTCCCGATAATTCCAACCGTATGTTTGGGGCCGTAAGGTTCTTGAATGGAGATCACGTACTGGCAAGCTCTGCTGGAGTTGTCCACCCACAAGATGGACAGACGATCTGATGAAGATGGAAAGATTGTTCCAGATGCGTGCCGCATATTCAGCCAGTGCACGCCTTTATTTATCGTGGTAAAATCATCAAATGAGTCCTCCCACCCCCACTGTCAGACTTGTACTGACTAAAATACACGGTGTCGATAGCCCTTTATGTTTCGGGGTCACGGTGATGGAAATAAGTCCCGCGACCCCGGCAGACTTTTGCCTTCCGAGAGGGGGGCCCGTCTTATAATGATAATGATCATACTTGCAACAACCGTAATTAGTTACGAATATCATTACGAAACATGAATAGTTGAAACATGGTGCATATTATGTAAAACTGTACAGTAACTTCACTAGAAATTCAATCATAAAATTTCTCGTTTCTCTTTTTCTCGAGTGCAGGAGCACTTTACGAGAAATCTTAGTTCGTGTCCTCAATCCGTTTGAACATAAAGTCATTTCGCACGAGCTTTCCCATTTCCGCTTAGATTATAGAAAAAAAAAATTCATCGGTATGGAGTTCTTGAACTCGAACGATTTCCCGATTTATCAGCAAATCGAAAAAAATCTTACCGAGCTTAGCTTGCAAATTGATTATGGTGTAAGTATTTAGGGATGGCAGTGAAGAACGGCATTATCATACTTCCTAGTCAACGACGATATATTACTAGACTCCTAATAACAGGCGACCGATGTCTGTCAACACATTAGGCAAAAAAGTCTTATATCCGTCTTATTTCGACCACTCCTGTGAGCCGTAAACATACCTTGAGGCAGAACAGGCCTTGAGTTAGCCAATCACAACGCAGTACCCCGTCCCCCTCGGTTACGTAGTACCTAAGCAAGTTGACAGAATAGTTTTGTTCCTTAGATCGTGCACGCGGAGTCCAGTAATATATCGTCATTGTTCCTAGTACTTACAGAATAGTTTTTAGCTGCTATACAGAGCGACTTTATTTTGCAATAGTCCTGTTCTTGGCATTCATACTCTACGGAACTCTCATTTGATGAAAACGAGAAAGACTTTAATTTTCAAATTTAGAATGACTTTATTTTTTCATAAGTTTCTTGTTGTTGTTCTGCTCGTTGATTAGGGATAGCAATAAAGAACGGCATTTATTACATTATTGGTTTTCATCAAGTGTTAGTTACACTTAATGAAAACCTTAAGATTTTTCATTCAATACTGTTGTCATTCAAAAAAGTTTAAGCTTTCCTTAGAAAGTTTTTTTCTGATATCTCTTTTGGGTGTTCAATAATTGATTATGTTAACCAACCAAAAATAAGTACATTTTGTACCTTATCATCCAGATTTATTTCGCTTGATCAGTCCTATTTTTAACCGACTTCAAAAAAAAAAGTAGGTTCTCAGTTCGACCTGTATGTATGTATGTATGTTTGTCCGCGATTATCTCGCGTTTGGCTGGACGGATTGGGATGCGGTTTTCAGGAAAGTGTTCGTTATTTTCCGGAGAAGGTTTTAGTATATAACACTAATAGATATCCCGTGACGTTGCCCACGTGGAACCGTTTTGCTTACTTGAATTGTACATTTTCAGAGACGATTGCATGTTTGTCCGCGATTATCTCGCTTTTGGCTGAACCGATTTTGATGCGGTTTTTAGAAAAGTGTTTGTTACATTCTGGAGAAGGTTTGAGTATATAACAATAATAGATAACTCGTGAAGTTGCCCACATGGATTCGTTTTTGTTGCTTACTAGGATTGTAGATTTTCAAAGGCGCGGATTTTATGAAAATTTTTGTTGAATATTTAAACTAAAAAGGGAAAAATAAAAAACTTTTTTAAAAAAAGAGAACCGACTTCAAAACCAAACACAAAAAACTGTTAAATAACTTTTCTTTCGGAAGTCGGTGGCCATAGTCAATGAAATAAAAAACAAAGCCACCGACTTCCGAAAGAAAAGTTATTTAACAGTTTTTTTGTGTTTGGTTTTGAAGTCGGTTCCCTTTTTAAAAAAAAGTTTTTTATTCATATTATTATGATATTTGGTTGACTGGCCTGTTGGTCTAGTGGTTAGTGACCCTGACTGCTGTGCCGGGGGTCGTGGGTTCGATTCCCACCCTGGACAAATGTTAGTGTGATGAGCATGATCATTTGTTCTGTGTCTGGGTGTAATTTATTTATAATATGTATGTATTTAGAAATGTATAAGTATGTTTATCAGTTGTCTAGTACCCATAACATAAGCTCTGCTTAGCTTGGGACTAGATGGCGTTGTGTGATAGTTGTGGAATATTTATTATCATTTATTTATTTGGTGACATTCACTGAATATTATTATCTCTCTCAGTAAAATTTAAATCCACAATGAAAATCCGGTTGAATTTCCAGAAAAAAAACATGTATTGTATGAAACTGTTAAGCTGACGTAGGTAGTTACCTACATAAATAATTTTATTTGCATTCAGTACCTAATTTGATACAAAATGTATTATAATTAAGCGTAAAAATGATGTGACAAACCAAGCTTATCAGAATCTACTAGATTGGGGAACAAAAATATACAGTTTAGTTCACATTCAAACCTTTAAATTAAAAAAAAAAAACATACAACAAATGGCAATACACATGGTATCCTGCTTTGGTAAATCCTGCTTTAAATTCTAATAGTAATTCTCACATACCTGAATGTTATATTCCGTTTGTCAGATCCAAATTGTTTTACCAAACTGATAATTTCAAAAGGCCGTGATTGTACTCCCTACATTTCCCCTTCTCAGCTTACAAACAACAAACATATTAATTTCATGTTGCAAGCAAAACTCAAAACGCAAGTACAGATATCAAAGGGGAAGTAAAGCCAACGAACGTCGCCTGTCTGTTTAAACTAAATACACGCCCGCGTGAAGCAAATTTCATGCATAAAATTATTGAAGCCGCCTGTGCCAGACGTACTACCTGTCGAACTTGGGCCAGTTTAATTTAGGAGAGGCTGCGATTCTTTGGGAGAACTTCCTTAGTGTTGCTCGGAGGAAAATAGATGGTTTATAATGCATCTGTTGCGTGGGAAATTGGGGTTATAAAACAGTCGATCGCTAATTAGTGGGGGCATGCATTATTTAGGTGTGGACATCCTTATGTTTGGATAGTTACTATAGTTTTAAATTCATCTGCTATCCACATGACATATCAGGGACTTACTAAAGAAAATTGCACGACACAGTTAATATTTGCACTTTTCTTCGAAATCCTCAATTAGGTTAGAGATGCACTGTTACTGTTACTCCGGTTCTGATATAATTTTGCAGTTCATAATGCTGTACTTCGGCCACAGTTTCTCTTTAGTATTACCAACACACTTGCATTACGAAAATTATCACTAGTGCTATGACATCCGCAGTAGCATACGCCCACGGCGACGGACGTCGCAAGACGATCACCAACCACCATAGGCGAGGGCATGCGGGAGGCGACTCGCTGCCCGACCATGGACTATGCCCGGGTAGACGGCGCGTTGTGTTCCATGCGCGCCTCAAAGTATAAAGTGTAAAGTATCAGCATGATGACAGGCCTCTAGAGGGCCAAAGCTTGCTGGTTTCAGGGGACTTATCCAATTACCGTGACTGGAACGTAAAGGGCTATTGAAGGACACTGTGAATTTTAGTCAGTACAGTCCCTCCAGCCTTGCCCTGGGTGGGAGGACTCATTTCATGATATTACCACGCAAACAAAAAAAAATTGCTATGACATAAAGACGTTGCTAACGCCAAATAATCACGACTGGAGTGCTATTGGCTGCATCTGTGATAAATGTGGAAAGAACTTTGCAATCTGATGGGATAAGAAAGGTAAGAAAGATATACTGTGCTGGCCAAAAGCCTTCAAGCATATAATTCCTAACGACCAACCGTACGAAGTTTAGAACTAACGAATTCTCACGACCTTCAAACTTTAATTAAGCGGTTATAATCCCATCAGAGTACTTTGCAAGAGGAAATTGCTAAAGTCTCCACAAGTTTTGTAAGGTTGTTAATGGCATTATGTTTTATTTTTCCATGCTTCCCTATTAGTAGTTTTTTTTTCAAAGTCAAATCATTTATTTCAATTAAGCCATCAAAGAGGCACTTTTAAACGTCGCATAAATTAAAATTAAGGAAATAGGATGGGATGGGAATGATTCTACACCCATTCGCAAAGGTAGGTTGTATGAAGAAGAATGGGCAAGAAACTCCATACTTACTCTTTTAAAAATGTTTTACAATATTTTTTACTTACATCATTTGAAATCAATAATTTAAATTAATTATATTATATTTAAATATTTTTTTGTTATAAATAATAATTTTTGTATTCGACCTGTTTCTAGCCATATCACATTTAGATTCTTACTGATGAAAATCCATTGAAATCCATCAATTGCTCTTTACGTTCCAGGGTCACGGTAACCTGCTTGGATAGTCCCGCAGCGCTGGAATTTTAACCCCACATTGTCAATTTGTGTAATTTTCTCTTACAACTTCAACTCCGAATAATACGTATCTACTCTGCCACGGGTGGTGACTCATTGTATGTCGTTACTCTATTTTATTTCTGACAGTTTTTAGTAGTTTCATTCAGAGTGTTAGTGGTACTGAAAACCGTGAGCTCGTAGATCAAACTTAATATTCTATTCTAGCAGCCCCGGGACGACGCACAATTTTTTAGCTCAACTATCTCCTCCTTCTGCGAAGCAGTTATGCTCGTGAAAGAGGAGGCGGGCCGCGAGAGGGAGAGGACAGCGTCCTCCCTCCGCCCCAACCGCAGTTGTAGGACGCCCTCACAGAGGGCCAAAGCCTGCCAGGGTCGCGGGACTTATTTGCATCACCATGACCCCGGAACATTAAGGGCTATTGAAGGACACCGTGGATTTTAGTCAGTACAAGTCTGACAGTTGATGATTTCAGTTGACATTTGATGATTTGAAATGAAAAAAGCTCAATTATCTTCAAGATATGTATGTCTGCCTGTCATGCAAAGCTCCTAACTTAAGCTTCATCTTTAGGTCAAGACCGTGACCGTGCACACCCGTTCAACCGCACACCGTCACTTGTTAATATTGATATGGAGCTCAAATTAATATGTATGTGAGGACCCGATACAATCCAGTGCAGGCAGCGTTTGTGAAAATTTCAATATATATAAGTACCTACTACTACCAAAAGATACAGGGAACGAAAAGTAGAAAGGTTAATTCTAGACTAGCGTGCTTGAAATATGACCGCATATTTGCTTACCATCAGGCGATATAGTGGACAAACACGACTCTATCATCAAAAGTTTAAAAAATATTATCAACAAGAAACTATTTTTAAGAACCACATCGACTGTGACCATGTGATGCCCGCTCACTCCCATAGTGATAAAACCAAGATCATGATAGTTATTCTATTCTAAAGGCAAAAATTTTTGGGGATTTTTCTAAATGTTCAACCAACAAATGAAAAAACGGTAGCTATGGGTAGTACTAGCCATTTGGATCTATAGCTACTATGGCACAAAAGTTCTAGGATTGCTCTCGGCTATGAAAACAAGTTCGAAAATTCGTCACCTTCATACATTTTGTTGATTTCTGAAAGTGTTTCAGAAAAGAACCAAAAATGTATGGAGACAAAATGATCTCCTTTATTTTGTTTATCAATTTCGTGTGCCTCACAACAGTACCAAATAAACCTCATTATATCAAACAGAAAAGAAATCATACAAACTTTTTCATATCAATAATGCCACTCAATTTCAAATTAGAGACTTATAAAGTCACATCAGTCCGCCCCCAAAATACATTACATTGTAATTTCCCACTGTCTGATCACTTATTACATGTATCAACTAACTTAAACTCCAAAATTTGATTTCCATTCCTTCAAAATTCTGTCACTCCTCAATATCCGGGAATGAATCGAATCCCCTGTCGTGTGTGACGCATTGCTGAGCTGTGCAGACGGGCGGTTTTTTACCCTCACTACAAGACAGGGTTAAGATGATGATGATGATGATTATAAGACATGGTCAAGTGAAGGAATGAGTATCGTGAACAAAGAAATACTCTTAAGGCTTGAGTTCCTCTTATTTTCGCATGTTGTATAATCACCAAATGAGTCCTCCCACAAAGGACGGGACTGGAGGGAATTTTAGACTCGTGACTAAATTCCACGGCGTCCTTCAACAGCCTTTTACGTTCCGGGGTTACCTGATAAGACATTCCCGCGACTTTTCCTCTTACGCTGACGTTAATCGCGTACGGTACTACACAAACAGACTATAAAAAAGCTACAATATCAAAGAAAATGATCTACTCCTTCCCTTTTTTCCTTTAGCTTGTGCTGTCCCAATGTTGGACAAAGGCCTCCACCAATACCTTCCAGAAACTTATATACTATGCCTCCATCGAGACACGACGCGGTACCATACACTCATTTTTATAAATATAAATTTAAATGACAAAGAATCAAGTACAAAATGTAAAATAATTTCAAGAGAACACTCACGACGCAAACGCAATCATTAGATGAAGTCTCGGTACTCGGAATACATAACAAAAATATGTAAGTAAACATGAGATTTCAGCCGACCTCCTTTTACAGTTACCTGGTACATAATCTAATCTCCATTTAATCCAAAGGAAGTTCTACTCTCAACATCACATATTCATATCCAACGTTCATGAGAAAATTCAATTACATCAAGTAGAAATTCGTTTAGCTTGTAATCCGGACAAACAGCGTTTAGTTCCAGCTTGATTAATATCTAGCCAAATGTCATTAGGTTGCAGGTAGCAAATGACCTGGATTCGCTGATTGCGTCTTACGTAAGCAGATTACATTCTGCATTTACTGTTGTGCGTAGATATTGATTTTAATAGCATAGTATTCTAACCTTCTGATAGTGGTATCGGTCTCGACTTACGATTTATAAGTCGAGGGTTCGAATCCAGCTGCATTACTTTGTTTAGTTTATTACATAACCACTGCTCTCAAAACTGTGAAGGAAAATATAGTGAGGTAACGTGAGGCATATCCATGAATAAAAAAATAAAAGATATAATATGTCATTTTCCAACCCGTACTGGGCCCGCGTTGTGGTTTACGGCCCACTCCCTCTCACAGAGAGAAGCCCTGTGCTTCAGCAGTCGCCACTGCTACACACTGATCATGGCTGATGATGATGGTAAACTGAGGCCGTAGCAGCAGATTACCGTGTTTTACCATACAGCGTGCTTGAAGTACTAAGACGAGCATTGTATGGAAAATTAAAAGACGCTTCTAGTGTACGACCGACGAATATTTTTGACATCAAATTGATGTAAAAGTCCCCGTTTACTACGTGAACAGTCGTGCTAGGGCCTCTGGAACAATGGGTGATGTTACTAATGTTATTTTTATACCTTTTGTTTCTTTTGAATCATCAAATCAGTCTTCCTAGCCTAGCAGACTAAATAAAACCACTCTTGCCCTTTGTGTTCAAACTGGCTTCGTCGGAGTATTTTATACCTGTAACGAAATATGTAAAAAGGCGCCATGTAGACTTTGTTAGATGAATTCGCTACGTTAGTGTCAAATTTGCCGAAAGTTTGTGTGTCCCCATTATAACCCGCCTCCCCGTCTTATACACTACCCCTACACGTTTACCTAACCTTTCCTAACAGTCGTAATATCATAAATTATGTTAAAAATCAACCTGCTCGACTACAACCACCAATTCAAACACGAGCCTTCAAAATTCCCGTACAAAAAAAAAAAAAAAATCAAACCACCTACCAATCGCACGTCTGTTACCACCCGTAGCGTTCCGTCACTCATTCGTCACGGAGTCGTGTTAAAATCGATCGTTCATGACAGCCCAATCAGAAGCTTAACCGACAGGAAAAACACGAGGGTTCGCGGCATGTTGCCTAATCTAATACTAGGGCACCATCAGCTTCGAAGGTAAATGTTAGGGGAGTGGCTGAAGCCAATATCGCAGTTAATGTGGCTGACGGAACCTTAATTTGAGGGTACATAGCTATACTAACATGCCGCCGCCGGTCTGTGTTTATCTGGTTTTTAGCGTGCCTAATAGACTCCGTTATCTTACGTTCCCTATAAGTAAAATTCAAAAGCGATTTTCTAGTGAAATCACAAATAGACAGCACCTATAACCGCGATAGCCTTGTTGGTAACATCTGCAGCCTTTTTTTTTAACGTGGTAAAATCATCAAATGAGTCCTCCCACCCCGGGCAGGGCGGGAGGAACTGTCAGACTTGTACTGACTAAAATCCACGGTGTCCTTCAGTAGCCCTTTATGTTCCGGGGTCAAGGTGATGATATAAGTCCCGCGACCAACATCTGCAGCCTTACAAAAGCTTAAACGTCTGTTGAACACTTGTCTTAAAAAAGTGTGACTGCAAAATGGACCTTATTTCAACGACATAATCTGACATTTTTTTAGACAAGTGTTCAACAGACGTCTAAAACTTTTTGTGGTACGACGGCTGGAGTTGTTAGTACTACTTATCCAGGATGCAGGTTCAAGTTCACTCACTGAACTTTTTTCATGCACAGATGAACGAAAATCTCCCCCAAAGAACGCCAACCATCCAGATCCCTTCGGCTCGCCACCTTCTTCAAATTCAGTAACTATTTGATATACTTCATAGTCCCCATTTAAATATTTGGAGTTGATACAGCATGTCTCCTCCGTCCATTCTTTTCTATTACCGTCCCCGTCGTCCCACCTGCTTTTTACCCTTTACCAATCGTTCTCACAATATATTCAGAACGCTTCGGCCGTCTATGGAACCAGAGTTTCGGAACTGGTTCCATACGAGGCTTTTCTTTTCCTTGTATGGAACTGGTTCCCATCAAGGAATTATCACATTCCATAAGCCGTGATCGGAACTGAAGCAAAGACACAGCTAGGTCTAAAATAGACTATCTCATAGGTGATAGAAGATGTAAAAGGAGACTTACGTCGCGTTGTGTACGAAGGGGCTTATCCTCCGTCCTTCGACTGGTGAGGTCCGTTATTTGGGGCGACTCCCGCGGCGGCTGGGTCGTAAGATAAATGCTATCCTGTCCCTCAAAACGTTCGCCTCCTTCGCAAGCATGATTGCTTCGAAGAAGGAGGCAACCGCTTCCCATCCCGGCTCACCCCGCAGCATGGCCTCGACCAACAGCTGAAAAGTCCAGCTTCCACTTCTTTACCTTTAACTAATTTCGCTTTTATATCTTCTATCACCTATGAGATTTAGGGCAGCGTTAGGCTAACGCTGACGAAATCGCAGGCAGAGTGGTAGTCATAAAAGAGTTTTCCTCCACGGAGAAAATATTGCATAGATTGTTACGGCCTTCATGTCAAGTGTTATTCTCGTGAGCGAGGTCTAGCAGTTCCATAGAAGTAAATTAAAAGCCTCGATGGAAACCAGTTCCATACGAGTAAATAAAATCCTCGATGGGAACCAGTTCCCTACAAGGACAAGAAAAGCCTCGTATGGAACCAGTTCCGAAACTCTGGTTCCATAGACGGCCGAAGCGATTCAGAATTCCTAGCATATGATAAGCTTACATGTAGCAAATATTTACTTCGTTTATACTGTTCCTCATTTCCATAAAAAACAATCGATTTCATCAATGTTTGCATTACTCCCTGTTTACTAAACAAAATTATAAATCGATCGCCTTTGCTAACTTATATTGGCTCCTTAAAGGGTTCTAATACAATTAAATCTCCTTTGTGTGAAACTCCCTTTGAAGTGGAATATTAAAAGCGTAGAATGTTTAGTTAAGCGATTACTTGTTATTATATTAAACTAAGTATATTATCATTCATTTATTGTTCATTCGTATTGCAACGAAATGCCTTCCGATGGTAATCGATTCTGTAGCGTAACTTGGGATCAACGACGATATATTACTCGACTCCGCATGCACGATCTAAGGAACAATAACTATCCTGTCAACTCGCTGAGGTACTACGTAAGCGAAGGGGACGGGGTACTGCGTTGTGATTGACTAACTCAAGGTCTGTTCTGTCTCAACGTATGTTTACGGCTCACAGGAGTGGTCGAAATGAGACGGATATAAGACTTTTTTGCCTAATGTGTTGACAGACATCGGTCGCCTGTTATTAGGAGTCTAGTAATATATCGTCGTTGCTTGGGATTCTCTTAATCTTCTTATCAAAAAACTGTTCGCCTAACAACTCTGACCTACCACAAAATGAGGGTTTCACAGCAACTAATTTAAGTTAAATAGCTTCTAATACACATATTTCATCGTAACTACAAAGCAGCAGCAGGGTAAGAAAATTATATGTAGGTACATCAAGGAAAAACAAAAAAACTTTTCCAATTTGTCCAAATGTAGGCATTTGGCAACCACGATGGGAATAAAGGGAAGAATTCAACATGAACCAATGATTTAAAAGCGTGTAGAACCAACCTCATAATTCCAATTTTAGAATCAAACGAAACACACAAAAGGATGAAATTGCTGGCCTGTCACGTCTTTAACCATATCGTTGTTACGACAAACTTATTTCATATGCGTAGCTAAAGAAAATTGAACGTTAAGTGAAGTTAGTTAAGGTATTAAGATGTGCAAATGTTGTGTTGTTACGGTATTTACTGAAGCGCCTTGTTTTCGACTTGTAAATTGATTGAAACGCCCGGCTACTGATAATTGCTAATAGTTTTCTTGTTAGCGCTAAAGTGGGGAGTTGGCAGACTACTTGATTTCTTTCAAAAGTTCCATTTCCTGTAGTACGCCAAGTGTCTGATTGCGAGTCGCTTGGAATGTATATCGTTGATTGGATCGTTTTGTTGTTTGTTTGTTTGTGGAACTTTTTTCGTGTTCGTATTTCAGTTTTTAAATAGATTTTTCAGTGAAAATTGGATATTGTTATTCTTAGGTAGGGGCATACTGCTAACGGTGTCAAAGTGATTATTTTGACTTTGTAATTTGTTACGGCACTCGATATACTCAACGGATGTCATCGTATCTAATTTGATGTGATTTCACGAAAAAAACAGAATATTCTGTCTCGCATAGAGATCTTGGTTTCAGTAAAGAAGCCTGTACACATGGGTACACATTAAGCTATGTGAAACCAGTATTAGCTGACAGTTCATTGTGTGTAAAAATTGTACGAAGTGAGACCAAGACAAACTGGATTTGTATAGCTTGATGCGTAGCCGTGTATACGTAGTGGAATGCATAAACCGCTTAACGAAAGAAAGATTGTCATAGTCGGGCGACCCAGAATACCTAAAGCACTTAAAACTGATACTCTAAAAAGTGACGAACCCTTCATTTATAAATCATACATCAATCCTTTCATCTCGATAATCCTAGACTACACACAATGAACAGATTGGCAGCCAATTTAAACTTTCATAGAAGCTACCGTCCATCACTACAAAAAATACAGTCGGAGAAAAATTCTAAAAGGGGCCGAAATTAACTCTCAGTTCATCCACCATAGCGAGGCAGAAAAAGAAAATTGAGAAGGCTCAAAACTCATAATGGGACGGATCGCACAAACGTAACGCGAGGTGCTCATCTCTCATATTTGAGAACACGGATATCTGGTTCGTGTGTTCTAAAAAACGTGGCCCTGTTGAAACTTGATGCAGTACTTAGTATTGACTAACCTACGATAATTGATTCAGTTATTTTAAGAATACAGGTAAGAAAACTACAACACCCTCTAATTTTGCAGTATTGTATGAGGGGGTTTGTGGTCGGAGAGTTTTTAACTGGTCTAGAATTTTTAAGATCTC
Source organism: Agrotis ipsilon (assembly GCA_028554685.1). Classification (NCBI taxonomy): domain Eukaryota; kingdom Metazoa; phylum Arthropoda; class Insecta; order Lepidoptera; family Noctuidae; genus Agrotis; species Agrotis ipsilon. Next base: position 15,658,949 of record CM052960.1, on the reverse strand, counting down.
ATTCCACTGTAAGACTGTAGCTCGGTAAGTGTGCACGGAGGTAGAGCCTCTGACAGACCAAGAAATCGGTGACCTTGTGGTGATAAACCAAGCTGTGAAGCCCCCTTTAATCTGCGTTCCTGCGACAAATTGACATTCAACTTAGCTATCTTAGCAATACTCCATGTAAAAGTAATTTGTCCATGCGTAGAACATCGCCTCACTCTATTTAGGATGCCCAGTTTTTTGGTCGCTTGTACTGATGAAATAGATTAAAGGAAGGTTGTTTTTAAAAAAAAACATAGCTAAAATAAAAAGACATAGACAAACAGGATGCAAGCAATACTTATACTTGAATGAACCTTCTGTACCATAATATTTCCCCATAGCAACGGAGTCTCCATTATTACTAGTTTAATTTCTGTCCACCATTTTGAGCCATTCAGTTTCGCGAAGCCAGACGGCTAAACTTACAGTTGAAATTAATTTTAAATACAGTTTTCTGTCCAACTTATAACCAATTTTGGGTGAATTCACTTAAAAATAGTGTTCACTGTGCATTTTGTTTGCGAAATTTGGAGGATTGAATACAGTGGGCTCCAAATTTTTATACAGTCTACTTTAATAATGTATTTTCTTTTCCATGAATTAGAGTTAGGTTTTTTTACAGAACACTCAAATAGAGATCACGTCTTGCATTCTTGTGAGTTCTATTATAATAAGGTAGCTTCAAAGATTTGAAATAATTTTAATAATGTCTTACCGAGTGGTTATGTTAAGTTACTAACTCTATAATAATTAAAGACCATTCAATAAATTAAAATAGTCATTATTTTTCCAAGACCCTCGTGAATTTTAAAGAAAATTTTATTAGAAGTTAATGCCAAAATCGACAGGAAAATTCCATCTCCCAACGATCCAATGGAAACGACAGCTTGAAATGTACAAAATTACAATTCAATTAACAGAAAATTCTTGATAATTCATACACTTGAATGAGAGCAGTCATTATAGAGATTCGCGTTTGTGATTCAAGTAATTAAAATACAATTTTATTACGATCTACGCCTTAATTTTCTTAATTAAAATTGGTATAATTGAATAAATTGAAGCGTCGAAACGAACCGAACGGAATAATGAAGTAATCGGTACAAAATCGTGATTTCTGTGTCAATTGTAATCATGGAACCTTCTACTTGTAATTGTGTTACGTTACGTCTGTAATTTTGGTTTGGGTTTTATTTAAATTCAGGTCCATACCGAATCAGGGAGGGAGCAGTGATGACCCAACGCCAACGGCCTCGGCGGTCGTGGTTTGAAGGTGGTATATAATTTATTTAATCACCTCTGCCGCCAGAACAAAAAAAAAATGTGATTTCTACCATCTGAAATGTTACCGCTTGCTGATTTGTAACTAAAGTCCTTCGACATTTCTATGAGATCCTGGACCGAAATCGAAGAAGTAAATCTTGAAAATAATTTAGCCTATTGTAAGAAACAATTCAAGGGCAATGCTAATGTAATTAACTCGGGATCTTATACACGAGTTAATTTATTCAAAGGTGACAATGGCGTAATCAATTACAATACGCGTATCTTGTAAACAGGCATCTTTGTTTGTTGTTGACAAACAACTAAAACATAAATTGCCTATCAGTATCTAAATAAACACACTGTAAGTTTTGTTTCTTCTTTCTACAAAGAAAATATCTTTGATTCTAACGACAGTCATTCCAAGACCCATCTTATCAGCTCAGCTGGAATCAGTTATCAAGTCAACGCGACAATGGTTTAAAACGATAAAAAAATTAGACGAACGAGGATATTTACAAACAAACATGAGCTTCAAACATAGCTTTCACATTTTGAAGTTCAAAAAAAATAAAAATAAAAAACAAAAATCGTTTATTTGGAACAAAAACGTAAACACCAAAACAGATGTAAACGATGGCAGCTGCAAAAGTTAAAACTGTGGTGCAGTTGACAGCGCCCGTCTCCAGACGAGAGGAACTGTGTTCCAGATTAAACTAAAGTAAATTAAATTAAAGAAAAGGTGAATACATCAAACTAGAAACACAAAATAAGAAGATAAAATACAAAAAATAAAAAAAAAATATAAGTTGAAATAGCAATAGGCAGACAACAGCTGTCGTACAATTAATAATCGATGTTAACCCTTTCGTACACAAGATGACGCATATCTCCGATACCTTACGACTTTAGCATCCATTGACGCGTACCTGTACGAAACTTTATGGCTTTGTATTGCGATAGTTGACTGGATGTCACAGTCGTAAGGTATCGGAGACTTGCATCGCCTTGTGTACGAAGGGTCGTAAACGCAGCTTAGGCAGACCTCCCAAAGACAACGTGAGAGATGCGGACAACTGATGGATGCAAGTGGCAGCTTGTAGTTCGGCAGTGTACGTCTGTTAGTTGGTAATGATGATACACAAGTTTGATATCACTCATTGTCAAGTTAACTAAGAAAAAACGATGAAAATTTCACTTAGCATTCACAAAATGGAACTCAAAGAACAATGACTAACAATAAAGCGCCCTACATCTTGTGTACAATGTAACCACATCTTACGGTAACAGTTTCTGACACCCAGTCTGTTCTCAATGTGCAGCCCTAATTACCGCAGATCATCCTCTTAGCGGCATTCTGCTAAATTAATACGCTTTACTCCTGTAACTTTGGAGTACAAACCATAAGATGTAGAGATTTTTTTAAACTTTGCCATACACTCTATAATTCCAAAATATTCCTTTTTTTAAATCGTTGCCATAAAACTAGGGTTTTCTATTGTATTTTGGGTTCATTTACAAAAATAAAATGAACAATCAAACAAACAGACAAACTCAGAACGGGCACCATATATGGCCCCTTATGGCCTACAGGTCTAGGCCAAATATTTGTTCTATGTGGGAATCGAACCCACGCACGCACTGCAGCAGTCAATTGCTAAGCTATTGCGTCAACTAAGCCATGATTTGAGTTTAAAGATTTAAAAGGAAAGTTACTCACTCAAGTTTAGAAAAAAGTGTTACTCCGGTCATATTGGTGTAAGGTTACTGTGTGCCGATCGGTTTTTACGGTTCCGTATCCGAAATGTAAAACGGGACCCTTATACTAACACTCTGCTATCCATCCGTAGTGTACCGTGTTTGTCTGACTGTCCGTCTATCACCAAGCTGTATCGCATGAGCCGTGATCCAGTAGTTAGTCGAAATATGCACAGATGATGCATTGTTGTCGATATTTTAGAGCAAGAGACGCAATGGCGAGGGCGTTTTATAATACAGCGTGAATGCTCGCAGGATTATAGGATTACGTAGTTCGTAAGTGGTGTAACATTGTACCACGCTGTTTCCTCTACAATTGAGCCACAGGGTAATGCGGGAGGATTAAGCGCCTCTATTAATATACGTATTGTACGGAATGAAGCCTCTTCAATTCACCACCGTATATTGTGCTTCATTTGAAATAATCGCTTAATTCCACGTTATGGATATCCACCTAGTTCTTGTAGACTACTGGAGAAATGGCAGAAGTTAGTTCTGTGGAAGGAATTTTAGAGCATTTAAAGTCATATATCCGGTTTATCAAACCAATTTATTAAAAAATAGCAATAGCAAAGTTATTTTAACCGACTTTAAAAAGAAAGAAATTCTCAATTTTGTTTTTGTTTAATGACATGATATATAAGGTTTTTGTTTTCTTTTAAATACCTAAATTATGTCACTAACCAACTTACATGGGACACAAGACTATTAGTGAGAGAATCGTGGAGTAGTTCTGCATTATTGGGATCATTATTTACTCATTCTCCTTTTATTTTATGTAGACACCGACTTACACTTTACATATTTAAGAAATGAAATAAAACGTTAACGTTAGTACTCAGCCTCCTCTTTCTGAGGAGTGGCCGAAATCCAACACTCGGGCCCAATGAGGGTTGATATCGACTTCATTGACTTTAGAGGACATATCGGATTCCTCTCGATGTTTTCCATAAATATTTTGAGAGTAGGTCGTGATGAAAATAATTTGCACAATATAGAGGCTTATTTAGGCTATCAAATTGCTGCACTAACTTTACTAACATAGAAAACAGCGAACACATTTTACTTTTCAAGCAACTGCTGTTCACTCTCAAGCGATTCAAGCTACAAGAAAGCATCTCCTCCGCATTCTTCTAGATTTAACACCTTAAACTAAACACAATCAAATGGCAAACTAAGCAAGGTACCCACAGGTGTATCATAAATCTTGACTATAAGGGCAGGACTATACCTCAACGCGCACTAAGTGCTATATAAGCTCAATAGATCCCCGTTTATCTGGTGCTAGTGTACCGTCGGCCTTATTTATGAGTCTCCACAGACTATTCATTTAGTAAGACGTTATAGAGTTGTTTGGTTCATCCCCTATTTTTATGGGCCTTCGTAAGATAAACTGTGTGGTGCCGTAGTTCCCCGACAATAGCCGAAGCCCCCCGAGCTTTGGGAGAGCAGGAAATAATCAATTGGCCGAAAGATATTGGTTAACGTATGTTTCTATTTTGGTGGTCTGTTTGTAGTGTGGGGACGTCGCGGGACATAAAAGTACCCATTCGTTTCAACCTGACCTTTGTTCGGTGGATTCTTTATTTTATTCTGCCCAAAAATAAACGTCAAATAAATTAGAAAGGAAGGTTTTTGCCCTTCAATAAGACACAAAAAGCTGATAATAAAATAAACCGCTGCAACGTTTCTTTTATAATTTAAGAGTGTTTAAGCCTCTGTGATACTGTTATACACCGTTTGCAGTTCAATTTGGAAAGTAATCATAATAATGGTGTCTTCGACTTTTGGGTTCTTGCCGGTTTCCTTACGACCTGTGCTTTTACCATTAGAATTGTGTTGATGAAATAAATTATACAAAATCAGGTGCAAATGTAATATCTTGAATAAATCATTAGACCTTCATCTTACAAGTCTTTCGTAATCCGTTACAGTTCTCTCATAAACATCATTTTAATGAATTCTAAATCCCAAAAAGTCGTAAAAAATCTCATTTATTTTTCTCATTTTCCTTTACAAAGTCACACCTAATACATCTGAAAAAAGGTAAATCCATCTGTTTATAATGAGCAGCTGTTTCCACCACACAATCTAATACCAGATTTCATATTTAATTTACTAGAGAATTATGAATCCAGGGCGGGATTTGTTGAGGGCCCATAACTGTTGTTTTACAACACCCCGTAGGGTCGTTCTGTCGGGACTTTGGGGTTATATAGCGTTTCATTTATGTCTAATTTGCTGTGGACATTAAGTATTGATGCACTAAAAATTGTATTGAAGTATCGCGTAAAAGGAGTTATGGTTCGGTTGTTTGTTTATTTTGTGTAGGGTAGGGAAAGGAGATTTACATAAATTCTTATTTTTGTGGTACATTTCCTATTTACTAACACCTTTTATTTTATACATTTTTTTAAGGAACCTCTTATATTTTCTAGCCCAGGTCAAGCTCAATCTGGCAGAGCATCCTTGGAGGACCAAAACCTCCCACCACGGTCGCGGAACTGTCTCATCGGGTAATCGTGACCCAGGAACGTTAAGGGCTATTGAAGGATCACCGTGGAATTTAATGATACTCATTAAAAAGTAAGTCTGACAGTAAACGGCGTGGGACTCATTTGATTATTTTACCAGGATAAAAAAGGTCATGGTTAGTGTTTTTCAATCGTTTTTTTTTAAGCAGAAGCCAATGAGACCTAATTCATGTCCGATTTATGCTGCCCCTAAACACAGATTACCCTTAAATGAGACTTAAACATAATAAGATTGGGTGCACTTTAAATAAACCTCTACACCCTACCTCTAAGAAACGGTTTTTGCTAAAATAATACGAAATTTTACGAACTACAACTCAGATTTTAATTTGTTTCTGTCTTTTAAATTGTTACTTTACTAACAATAATAAGACTGCAAATCTCCAATTAAGAGAACTCAAGTACCTATTTCAACACACTCAAAGATAAAAATAACATCAAAATAACTCAAAAAGAAGCAAAGAACTATCTCGTTCACGATTCAACGATTAAATTAATTTCTTAAAGTTTGAATGACTCTCCATCGAAATTCACAAATGAGAAGATGTCTACCGATGCGTGGCAAAAATTTAATTTAATTAATTAACAGCCTTCCCGGTAGAGCACTCGTTGGCAGTGAAGGGTACGATACAGTTTTCCAATATCCATTTTAATTTTGTTAACGTTCATTTTTGTGGTTTTTTGGCCAAATTATAATATGGTTGATGATTCATTTTTTGATAGGTTAAGGTGCCAGCTTTGAGAATCCTACTGTTTAACTACAAAGAGTTAAACATCTTTGACTGGCCTGTTGGTCTAGTGGTTAGTGACCCTGACTGCTATACCGGAGGTCGTGGGTTCGATTCCCACCCAGGACAAATGTTTGTGTGATGAGCACGATCATTTGTTCTGTGTCTGGGTGTAATTTATCTATAATATGTATGTATTTAGAAATATATAAGTATGTTTATCAGTTGTCTTGTACCCATAACACAAGCTCTGCTTAGCTTGGGACTAGATGGTGTTGTGTGATAGTTGTAGAATATTATTATTATTATTATATTATTATCTGTTGATCACTTGTATAAAAAAATTGTAACTGCAAAATGATAAAATCCTAAAATTAATGTCAAATGATGTTTTGCAGTTACACTTTTTAGGCAAATGTTCAAGCGTTGTTTATCTTTCGTTGCAAGACGGCTATTGCTTAGTGAAAATGAAATGCACAATAAAAATATTATAAGCAAGGTAGGGATTTTGATGTTTGGCTCAGATATAGATTACAGTTTAGGATAACACATGGACGAAGGATAGACTTACTATGTTCACGTCGTATAATTTTCTAATTTTTTTTTCACAACTCCGCTACAAATTCACTATTACAGCAGGTTTTATTATTTACGATAATATATTGTGTATTTATGTCAAAAAGACCTGTCTATGCCAAGCCGCTGCAGCGCCAACGTACACTTATAGTTTTGCAATAAAGCGATGCAGCGAGGCAAACGACATGTGTCTGACGTGTGCTCAACTTACCAGTTTATTTAGACCTCCCCTTCTTCTCCATTTTTCACCTGTAGGTACCTCAGGTAATATACGAGTAGGTAGACCTTAACCCAGCCTCATACTAGGTAGGCACAGACGTTAACCTTCAGGAGTTATAAGCGTGATGGTATGTTCTCAGGGTTTAGTCAAGGCATGGGTATACATCTTCAGTATCCAGTCTCCTGGGTTTATCCCAATTAATTTAGCGTTGGCACAACATGTCATTTTATCCTTCACCACACGGTATAATCATGGCTGTTTTTGGCCACTCATCAGTCTCGGTAATTGAAAGAAAAACTTAATTAGGTAAATTGTAAAGTTGTTGTAATCTTTGACTTTCGGTCAAAGATTTCAACAACCTCTTATCGTTGTTTTTTAATTAATTAGAATAACAGCTTATATAAAACATTATCCGGTACCTACATGCTTAAAAGTTTATAGTTTATTGTAGAACGATTCTTGGCACTGAATAAAACACAATCTGTGACCAAAAACAAACATTACTTCTGGACACAAAAGTATCAATTTCCCTTTATAACCATAAGGATCTCAGTTACCAGCTACTAGGAAAACATAAGGTGTCAGAGTAAACTAGTCGCGTCAGTACGACAAAGTTCGAAGAGGCATGTTGCACGTACGGTGTCTTCATAAGCGATGGGGATTGACTGAATACAAAGTGAAGTTTTGCATCGAAACTGACACTTAATCAATCTGGATGCTCGTAGAGAAGTTTTACATGGCAGACTTATTTGTTTACTTTATGTATTAGTTTAAAAAAGTGGTGTTGGTTGAAAGCGAGCCAGCTATTTTTATTTCTAATCCAATGCAACTCCTGAAAGCTGATGAACGATGATGGCCACCAGAAAAGTGCCGAGGCAAAGCTCGAAGAGGTAAACCAATTATTGTTGCAGCCCCAAAAAATTGTTCAGAAACCAAGTAAAACAGGAACAATAAACTTCTCCTTTTTTTAAACGTGGTGAAATCGTCAATTGAGTCCTCCCACCAAGGACAAGGGCATACAGGGTAACTCGTTAGTCCCGCGACTCCAACAAGAAACCGGCATCTCCTGGAACCAAGAAATCATAGACATGCGACATCTAACAACCCGCAAAAATGCATGTCTCACAGCATTGCAATTTCGTTGTTATTAATTAATTGACGACATCCTACATCGACAAATGCCTTACCCTTATGTGCCAGTACAGGTAGTCGGTATCGGTACCAAACTGTGTCTATGTGCGAGTAGTGCCGGTCTTATCCGACCTTCGTTTCCTTCCACCAGAAATAAACAGAAGGGAATTAAGGGTAAGCGTCCACAGTCCAGCATCGCACGTATCGGACGTATCGTACGCAACGGATTTTAGTTTGCCTTTTATTAAAACTCATACAACAGCGTCCACTGATACGCATCGTATGGAGGGCTCATCGGCAGTACCTAAATGAGATGCGTACCGATGACGTCATATGGAATGCCGCGCACTGGATGCACCCCGCACACTTACTGAAACATTTTTTTTTCTTGCATTCCTCTTCTGCTAATAAACAAGCAATAAAGACTTCTGCATCACTTTCCTTCTTTCTCACAAACACTTTACGAACGTACGATTACTAAAAATCCAAATGAAGGTGGCATCGGCAATCCGATTGATGATACTCGCGTCGGCAATCCGATCGCTGCTGATACTAATAAATCTGTTTGATGCGATGCGTCCGATACGTACGATGCGGACCTGTGGATGCTCACCTTAAGGCGCCCTTCCTTTCAAAGATAAGCGCACTTAAAAAACGAAGAAAAATAAATTAGTCTTCGCATTTCTCATTATTTCACAGGTTGCAACAGCAACGTTCATCTGTTGAGCGTCGCCACAGAACATAACGCCCTGGGCACTCCATTAAAATTTACTTGTTACCGTACAATTGTCTGCTTGCACCAAACAAGAGCAGTCGAAATGATAATAAATTAAATTAAATTAAATCTTCAAAACCAGTTACTACGTTTCGCCTGCAGGGGACACAGCACTGCTAATGAGATCATTGTTAAAACAATGTTTTTATTTTTGTTTGTGGAAATTATTTATAGCAAATGTGGGCAGTATCGGATTTTATTCGGGTATTAAATTAATAGAGTACTATCGTTGAATGAATTAAAATAGCATAGGGAAATGAAACTTAGTTTATGTTCTATTTTAAGGTAAAATTTGCTTTGGCCTGCGTCTTCACTAGCCCCTTTCTGCACTCAATAAAAAGTTTAGCTAATACATCAAATTGGATCTAGCTATTTAGGCGTCCGGAGTCACGGGACTTATTTCCATCACCGTGACCCCGGAACATAAAGGGCTATTGAAGGACACCGTGGATTTTAGTCAGTACAAGTCTGACAGTCTCTCCCGCCCTGCCCCGGTGGGAGGACTCATTTGATGATTTTACCACGTGAAAAAAAAAAGAAAGCTATTTAGGCGTGAAAACGTAACAAACAAACAAAATCACTTTTACTTTTACTAGTTCTAGAATCTACCAAAATAATGTTGATTAAAAAGCAACACAAAATAATTACACTGAATAAATACCTATTTTTACCTAAGTACCCCATTTTAAATTGCATCCTACACAGATTACCCTAATGTAATGGGGGGTACATTTTAACGCTTCCATTTCCCCTATTTTGCGCTAAAAACCCTTATTTTCCCACACTTCCCGATCTTACGCCGCTTTTATGCTTTCATCCAAAAGTGTTCATGCTTTCTCGAAGACCCTTTAATATTATTTTGCAAGAAACCCCGACTTTTCTTTACAAGGAAGTTGTTAAATAACGAATAATTTATACTTCAAACGTTCTTGGAAAATTGAAAATTATGGAGCTGATAGCATATAATTTGAGGATCTCGAAAAACTTGGCGTGAAAGAGGAGTCAAGTTATCAGCGTCGAAAAAAATTAAACAATAAGTTACCATTAGGGAAGCTGTTTTAGAATTTTTATGTATTGCTTGCTTTTATCTTGCTTTACCTTTTTTTTGTTAACTTTGTGAGTTTTATCTCTTCAATCTTTCGAGAAACTCAAAAAATTATGAACAGGTTAGGTCTTGAAATTGCTATTGAAATAAACGACAGTAACACGGTTGGCGTATATGGTACTCTTCGAAAATGGCTCGTGACAATGATACTGTACACAAGTTATCGTCAAGTAATAGAAACTAATCGTATCATTGCAGATAGCTGTCAACCTTTGGAAATCACAGACTAAAACCTAGATACTGATACTGCTAGCTTACATTATCCCACTGCTGGGCAAACGCTTCTCCCCATGACTTCCAGTTATCACAATCCAGGGCCGAAGTGGATCACTGGTCATTGGTTTTGTCCCATCTTCTACGAGGTCAGCTGCGACGCCTTTAAAATAAAACCCAGACACCTAATTTTTCTTCCCTTTCCCAAAACTTTGCCCCACATTAATAAATTCTTCAGTGTCTTGAGTGCTTTTACAAACATATAGACTCAAACAAACAAACACCCAGACCTGAACAACTACTTATAGGCCTTACAAATATTTGTTTCGTGTTGGAACCAAAACCTCAACCCACAGCGCAATCCTCAATTGCTGAGCCACTGCGCCAACCGATCATTGGTATGTTATTTGGTGCGTCCACACAGAGCGACCAGCCTCGCGAGGCATTTTCCTCGCAAAGCAGCTCGGTTAGTGTGGACGTGTCTCAGCCGAGGCAAGCGAGTGCGTTGCCGCGGCCGAGTGACCGAGCACCCGAGCCATCCAGTGTCGACTTTTGTTTTGCTCGCGTATATTGTTTCGTGACTTGGTCGAGAAACAATAGACGCGTCCACACAGGCCAAACAGCCTCACACACCTAATGACGATTACCATACTCTTGTGGAGGACAATCAACGTCATCCATCATTCACGTTCGTCTGGACAAGAGAGACTACCAGGCTACTCTGTACTTCCAGGAAACCGGTCTTTATTTATCGGTACCGGACGTTATCGGTCCATTGTTTCGCTGTCAATTACCGATCGAATGTCTGACGCTGTTGGTATTATTTGGGCAAATAAAGCCTTTTTCGTATTTATAGTACCAAAGATAGAAAATCGCATTATGGAACGCAAGTGGAGTTGGTTCTACAGTCTTAAAAGAGCACTAAGGCATTGGAAGGCAAAGGCCAAAGGAAAAGAATAGGGTGGATTTTTGTCAGTAAGAGTCTGATAGTTTCTTTCAATCCACCCCTTGCGGAAGGGCTCATTTGAAGATTTTACCACCCAATAAATAAAAAGCAGATTTGGGCGATTGGCTTGAGATCGACTGAGGAAATCTTTAGTTTTGGTTTGATGCTGATACACTCTTATTCTTCCAATTGAGAAGTGTGTAGATTCCTTGAACGAATATGAAGATTTTCTTCAAAACTTGTTTAACCTGCAAGTTGTTAAACTCAGGTTGCTTTTGCAGTAAAAATATAAATATCCGCAGGCAGGAGAATTCTGACGGGGCCCCTTCTCAGAGGGCCAAAGCCTGCCGGGGTCGCGGGACTCATTCCATCACCGTGACCCCGGAACATAAAGGGCTATTGAAGTATACCGTGTATTTTAGTCAGTACAAGTCTGACAGTCCCTCCCGCCCTGCCCGGGGTGGGAGGAGTCATTTGATGATTTTACCACGCAAAAAACGGCAGAAGAATTTATTTTTTCCTAATCAATGATATAAAAAAAAACATCCGTATCGGTACAAATATCCGTTTCGTCTCGTTCCGCCGATTGCATGACATTCAGACGATTCTTCAGCGGAACCGTAATTAAAAGTAAACACTCGTTTAAATAAGAAAATATATATTTTAATTCTAGAAAAATATGTTACAAAATTGTTCTTAGCTACCAAAAGTTTGATGTTCTATCAACTAATGAAAAAAAATACAATGATTGATAATAATATCAAAATGAAATTGTGAAATTGATGATGTTAGACTACTAGACTTGAGATAGCCATATTATTTCATTATATATTTTCAAAATTATATTCAACTACGACTTCATATAATTATTCCGGATCAGGTTTTTTGTGTACTTGAGTTTAAGGGTACGTTCATATCTGACGGAATAACCGTCGAGCGGTTCATCGAATGTTCTTTAACGCACTAACGGATCATCCATTGAGTGTGAACCGTCAATTGTTTGTCTATACATTTGCCTGTTCTGGCGTTCCACGACCGATGATCCGTGACGGATGTTCCGTCAGACATGAACCCACCCTATAATGTTTAACGGACCTACAATACAGGACAAACTGCTAGTGTTGGACAATGTTAAATAAAACCACTGCTATAGCTAAATATTTACAGTTTCAATGCCTCTTTATTTACAGAAAGTCACGAATGAGAGGGTAATTCTCAACAAATTATAAGCTGCTATGAAATTGCTTTGAAAATAATTGCAAGCTGAAATACTTAGTTTTATTAACGTTTTTAAAAGTTTTTTTTGTTTTACTTTCTAAATAATATGGCTACCCCAAAACCTACTTTAGCGCACGCAAGTATAACTGAGCATTGCGTGATAAAAATATATATTTCAGTACAAAAATGCGCCCAAATAACATTATGATGTGAAAATGAATGATGTTCATGAAAAAGTATTTTATTATTTAAATAAAATAAATTACTTCTAATACCAAATGTTAGTGCAGGAATGTATATCGCGTTGTATTTAAGAAAAAAGTACTCTATTGTTACGGACGTAAAGCTTAAAATTGAATAAGATTTGTGAGAAATTTCATCGTTGTAATTCATGAAAAGCTTTTTTAATATACTCGATGGGTATTTCTATTTGACCAAATTACTTATTATATGATATTTTCTACAATAATGGCGAGTTTTAAGTTTTTTTTTTCTTATTTCTAGAGCTTCCTGTAAAATATGCCGTGGGAAGGTCCGTGAGCTGGCAGGTGTGCTGGTACGTGAGCTGGTACGTGGACCTCCTCTTCAGGTTTAGGCTTCGGAATGAATGGGTTGTGGTAAGGATCGGCGTTCAACCTGCAAACATTTTGAAATCAATAAACTGGAAAAAATAAGAAAGAAATATTAACGAAACTTGACCACGTAATTAATCTTTCCAAGGGCATTTTTTATTGTGGTAAAATCATCAAAGATTGTTTAAAGGTATTAATCGTTCGGATATTCTTACAAGTTTTAAAGTTAGAGTATTTCTTATAATTTCAATTTCTAATCATTAATTGCCTATTTGAACATGAAAAGTGGTAATAACTTTTGAATAGTACAGACATATTTGGAGATAAAATATTGGAAAGAATACCCTCCCACGCCTCTTTTTGATTTCATACATACTTCCTGGAACACCGTTTAACTTAATTGAAAACTATAAACTAAAAGACTGTCCACACACCCCCACATTAATCCAAATTTTTTGTCCTAATATAACAGAATAACCCTCATTGTGTCCCGATATCCAATAAAGCTCCAATTTCCAAATACGTCAACAAACTGCAAACGTATCCCGATTGACACGATGACGCCTTTTAGTCCAACTATAGCCTAAAGCTATCCCAAATGCGTCCATAATTGATTTTAGAGCGTATTCGGCTAACTGACGTAGGCTATGGAGTCCAGTGAATGATCCTGTGGGATAATGGCTCTGATCACAAATGGCTGACTAATAGGATTTAGTTTGAACAAGAATGACTAAAAATATAGGTGTTTTGAGATGCCATTGGAGAAGAACTGTGCTGTATAAATTGAGCTATTATTACTACGTATAGAGACGACACCCGTATCACCATTGTGTCGTCATGAGTGCGCGCGCACAAGTTCATTCAGTTGTTTGACAGCTCTGTGGCGTGCTCTAGGCGCGCGCGCACATCCTGGGGCCTAAGTCTACTAATTTATATACGTCACAATGGTCTCTCAATGGTAAGTTTTTGACAGATTTGCCATACAAAAACTGTCAAAAACACACCATTGAGAGACCATTGTAACGTTTATAAATTAGTAGACTTAGGCCCCTGGACGGTACACAGTGGTGATGTGTGGTGTCGTCTCTAAACGTAGTAATAATAGCTCAATGGCTGTATATTGTGCTTTTATAAAAAGATAATTTGTAAATTTCTAGAGTTACGTTGTCAAAATCACTGCTTTGGTCATTAATAATTTGCCACTATATTGTTACCTGTTAATTTTTTTAGGAATCGTGGTACTACGTGATTGGGGTCGCAGATCAGCCTTGAAAGGACACTATTGCCCTGGAAAGTTAAGGGAGGGCGAGGGGTGCATTTTACTATCTATGTCTAATTGTCTACACAAATGAAAGGGTCTATCTGCCTAATAGTCCTTTCCTACAATCATCCTAGTCTGAACTTTTTATCCCTTCTCTTCTTTCTCCCAACCCTAATGCGGTGCTTCTTATTTCTCACATTTCATTTCGAGTTTTCGTAGAACCCACTGCGTGCGTATGTATATTCGGCGTTATAATAGGGTCTAAGTATTTTTTAATTTAGTACTTTCTTCTATGCATCTCAATAGGGTTCAGATACACATTTTATTTACTTTCCTACCTATAGAGGTTAGGAAATCATAAATACAAACTGTCCATGATAATACAAAATCATAGCCAGGAGCATAGAAAAAATATACAAACTTGTAAAGTGTGATGGCTTTGGAACAGTCCACGTTGTACCACCAATCGCAGGCGAACTTTGCTTGGTCGAAGAGTGTCCCGTTGGTGCAGAGGAACGAAGCTCCCTGCTCTCCCTCGCGACCGTCGTGGCATACGTGGTAGGCCTGGAATAGAAAAAAAAAATTGATGACTTTGTCTATCAACCAGTCTATGATGGATGACGTTGTCGATTTATGTCTAATCTCAGGGTATTTCCTCCACAACCGTCAGGTATTTGTGTATATAGGCAGATTACTAATTACTGGTTAGACTCGAAGTCGGCTGCAACGCGGATAAAAGGCTAGAAAAATGATGATGATGGTTGACACCGTTTTTTGAAAGACTTCGAAAAGAGAGCTTTGTTTACAAAAATAAAACTAACGAAATGTCTAGGAAAAAAACTACAGTTTAAGTTTATAATTGGTACAGAGACTATATTTTCTTTCTTATAGTAGGTACCTTCTAACATCCTAGACTACCCTAGAAGCTAGTAAAGCATAATTGGTTAGGGAATAACTTCATCAGGATGTTGAAGTTATTATACTAATAACTTCAACATCCTGTTTGTTCACTGAGAAAAAGCACACTTAATTTAATTTTATACTTCAATATTTTTAAATGAAATGTAATACAGAACAAAAGTTTACATAAGCAATTCAACGAAGCAAACCAAGATTCAGAAGCAATTATTTGGGCAAACACTGTCGAAACGGACGGCATTTTTTCACGGAAACCTTACTTCGAAAAGTAATATTAATTTTAGGAGAATTATAACGTGATTCTTGTAATAACTTGGAATTACCGTCCCCTGAAGCCTTTGAGGTTATTCCGGGCCAGTACGACAATATCTTGTAACTTATTCAATTTGGTGAAATTGGACGGCCATTACGTTTAGACTGGGCTGAAGTAACCATATAATTAGAAGTTTGGAGTTCCCTTAATCGAGGAAAAATGAGGGGTTTTCCTTGTAAAACAATAATTTACGCGAATGGAGGTACAACAAGCATCCCAAGTTGCGTGTGTTAAGATTATTTTAAATTTTACGTTTTGAAATAGGATTTATTAAACGACCTGATATTGTTTGGATTTCCTAAAAATAATAACATAGGTTTGTGTAGTCTCTATACATAATACTTATATGTAAAAAGTAGAGTCAGCACGCTTCTCTGCATTGTATCTGTTAAGTGATAATTAGTACAATTTAGTATAACTGCACCAAACTGGATAATCCTTTTTCATTGTGTTCGCGATGACCAGGACAAAAATCTTAAGTAATAATGTTTACGGACAATCCACCGGGTAGGTCAATTTCTACCCGTGCTTAATCAACTGAGCGTAGCGAGTCGCTAGTATAAATAAAATTCACTAGTTCCTTGCAATGAGCACAGTGGAGAATTCATTAAAGATTGTTTCGATGGGACCCTATCCAACAGTGCTATTTTTAATTATAAACAACGCAGCGCTCATGCAACGCTGAAACTAAAGTTTGCTATACTCTAAGCTACTAACAGTGACACTATCCAATCGGTGAGCGCTCGCGCTTTGCCATTGGACGATCTCAAACCCATCACGTCGAAGCGCACATCGTAGAATCCAGCGATGCGATTTCTTACATAGAATCACATAGCTGTATCGCTATCGTGTCGTTGCGGTTATCATCTAATGTAAAAGCCCTTTTCAAACCCCATATTCCTCAAACCAATACACGAACAGATTCTCAATCAACGAAGATCAAAACACTCCAGTACAAGTTAGAAGGTTATGGAATGTTATTCGAGCTCGAGCGAGCGATGCTGAGTTGCACACACAGATTGCAGAACCGATTGCTACTGTATCTTGCATCATAAATCCGACGACAGCACATGCTCTCAATGAGAAAAGTTCAGATCGAATAAAGTGAACATACATTCTTGAACGAGGATCCGGCTCGAGTGTTGCTTAATACTGTTTTAGTTTTATGTTATGTTGCTATTGACCCTGTTGCCTTTTGTTTGTAATATGAATTTTGTTTGTGTTCTTGTTCAATTCTAAAAAATTCTAATAGAGATGATTCAGGCATTTTGAAGAAGATAAAATTTGTAATAAAACGGGTGACTTAAGATTTGTGACGCGAATAATATTCACATGATGAGTATAAAGTTGGACATATGAGTAGATAGTCGAAATATAACTAAAAAAGTACGAAATCCTTAACGCACAATAAAATAACTTATGACCTTAAAACCACACGGAACCAGTTTTCATAAAAATGCCTAAATAACAACATTAAAAACTAACGAACAAAAAAAAGTCCTCATTCTAATCGGTTCATGGGCCACAGAAAGAAATACGGCTGTCTGTGCGCCTGTACACCTCTTTCTTGCATCGGTTAAAAAATTGATAGTGTTCTATTGTATTTAGATATCGAATAAACATCATAAATTTAATATTCGTGATCGAGAATCTGCTTGCTTGTTACCTAATATTTTTTTGATTTAATAGTTGTGTTGCCAAAATGGCAATACAACTATTAAATTTAGTTTCCAATTTTAAAATTATTCTCTGCTTTCTCAATTTAGACATTTTTATTGAAAAGAAAAAAAAATGCGAAATGAAATAAGTTATTGAAATTCGGCGAACGTGTTCAGTATATATTATTTCAACGAATAAAATGTTAACAATTTTTTGATCTCGTTTTGGGGTCAATGACCGGTAAATGACCGATAAATAAAATATTATCAATTTTGTGATCTTGTTTTGCGGTCAATGATTTCATTTAGTCGTTTTCAGACACATTATGTTTTTAACTTTCAAATACCATTACGCCTACATTTTTATTTGTGAAAGTTAAAAAAATACTTCTCATACACATTTTGTATTTATATGTTACCGGCCAAATCCGATTTCAGGACAAACTAGTTTGGCCAAGGCTAAACTAGTTTCGACAGAGTCCCGCTTTGCGGATTTCCTACTACTGGGTGGGTGGTTTTAAAAAAAAGAACCACGAAGAGGATGGCGGGGTCTTTCAGACCCCGCCATCCTCTTCTAACCTAAAGTGTCCGAGTCGGGGTGCCAGCAAGTCCCTAGCTTGCAAAAAACTAGTTTAGCCTAGGCCAAACTAGTTTGTCCTGAATATCGGGTTTGGCCGGTAACATTTAAAGTGATGCATTACTAATTTTTTTTTACTACAAACGATAGTAAGCTACATAAATTATACTTTGCTTTAGACGTTTTCATCTCTAGAATATTTCTGAATAGACTTTGTATAAATCCGGTGACTGTTGAAATTCCCATATGAATGGCCCACAGGAAACAATACGTTGACATTATAAATATACAGATGTATGATGTAAGACCTTTAAGTAAAGGTAACTGCCAACTAGCTAAGAATCAAGATAGATGTGACACATTGTTTAAGTATAAGAATATTTTACAGAATAAGTGGCGAGGATAACAAATATTAATATTTCATGTGTGTTAGAGTGTATTTTGGGTACAACAAGTAAATATTCGAAAATGGCTTCTGAAAAGAAATATTTCTCCCGATTTTGCAAATTTTTTTATCGTAGTGTGATATTTTTAAGCCTTCCTCCATAAATAGGCATATTTTTCCGACCCTTTTTTTTTTAAATCGAACCATTCGTTACAGAGATTAGTGCGTTCAACCAAACAAGCAAATTCTTCAGCTTTAGAAAATGAAAGTAAAGAAACTGTTTAAATCATTAAAAAAACTAGACAAGATTTTAGAAAAAGTATATTTCGGAGTCTCTTATTGAAACCTGTGCATAAAGAAAATATTTTTGTTGGTTATTCTGTTGGTCTAGTGGTTAGTGACCCTGACTGCTATGCCGGGGGTCGTGGGTTCGATTCCCACCCAGGACAAATGTTTGTGTGATGAGCATGATCATTTGTTCTGTGTCTGGGTGTAATTTATCTATAATATGTATGTATTTAGAAATATATAATTATGTTTATCACTTGTCTAGTACCCATAACACAAGCTTTGCTTAGCTTGGGACTAGATGGCGTTGTGTGATAGTTGTGGAATATTATTTATTTATTTATAATTAGATACTCTCTCCGCGTATCTACCTTGTTTCTACGCTCCAAGGTAGGACCATAACAAAAGATGTAAGAGTAAATAACTTTACCCTTATGTTCATGTCGCTGTACCCTTTCGTGACCCGTTCTTGTTTTTCAATGGTATCCCCATTAATTAATGAGCATGTTTGACGTGCATGTTCAAATATTTTCTTTGAAATATTTAACTTTCCTTTGTTGTCCAGTGGAAAAATTTTATCAGCAACGCACATAATATTTTATTCCTGGAAGGACGGGAATCATGGGGGAGTTCTCATAATTATTAATAACTTTCGTTTTATTTTTGTTTTTTAAAACTTTGCTCTACACCAGGCTTTTTTTTATTTTGCAACAAAAAAATCTCTTCAAATTTGCGAGGCCAAATAAACACCATCTACATTTCCACTCCCTTTTTTCCAAGATGGCGGTCATGGGTCAAAGATTACTCCCGAATTTAATTTAACCTTTCACTAAAATCCCCTAAACATAATATAAATATTAAATTAATTATTTAATTTTATTATTTTATTGGATTAATTGAAACGTTTTTTTAATTAAATTAAAAAAAATGTTTCAATTCATCCATGACCGAATTGTCAATAATGAAACCGCTGGTATGTAAATGAGTTCCTAAATGTATAATAAGCCCACATAGAAGCCAACAATACATTGAGTACACATAAATCATTTCAATATCCAACATATCTGCTTGCAATACTACACGTAACTGCAAAACATTTGAGCTAAATTACGATTTGAAAACCAGGTATAATAAGCTTCTGAAGCGATTCCAGCGCTTCATCTATTCAAGCGATGAAAGCGACACAGGCGTTATGTGATAGCTTTGTGCTGTCAAATGCTAGATTGACACTCGATAAGTTAGTAGTAGCTTTGACTCATATGATATGCTTTGAGAGAATGTTGACCGCAAATGTTATAATGTTTACCAGCCGTCACATTTTGTTCAAATATGTATCGTATATCGTATATAGTTTGTGAGTTACAAATTGCAAGTTAATTGAAATAATTGTGAAACACTAAACGTGTTGTTGAAATATTTGGTTAGAATTTGAGTGAACAATTAAGTTTATTTTGTCGATCTATGAGAGAAAGTTTATAACGACACTAATGGTTTGAATTTCAAAACTGCATTAGTTGCTACGACTGCTAATATGTTTTTTTAAATTTTTCCGGGACAGACTAGATGCGGAAGGTGGACAGGGTATGATAGAGCAACTTTCAACAGATATGTCCATCAGTGAATTTAGTAGATTTGGTATAATTTTGGGAGATTTTTATTCGTGTTAAGATGTACGAGTAAGCATCGACCACATAATTTATTTAAATAGTTACAAAATAAAAACCACAATAACTTCGAGAGTTCATCTATAATAAGATCTGCCATAAATTATTAGAAATATATTTTAGTACTTCAACTGGGTACTACTTTTTTTTCACTAACTATATATAACCGTTATATATTTGGGCCTAAATACACACGCATATAGGTAAATTATCGCCAGTGTGCAATATTCCTAATAACCCAGTCCATATCATAAATCAGTTGAACTATTATCCGCAGGATTCAGAGCTTCAATCTCTGCGTTATCCCATCTATCATTAGATTTAGTGTCATCTAAACGGGGGGTTAATGGCATATATTCAAACGATTCTTCGATAAGTCGGGTAAATGTCTGACTTTCACTTCTGACTTTGGTTTCTGACATTGACTTCGTACTTTGGATTCTGACGTTGACATTTTGGGTTCTGACATTGACTTCTGACTTTGAGTACGGATTTTGGGTTCTGACTTTTAGTTCACACATTGACTCTTAATTTAGGTTCTGACATTTACTTCTCACTTTCGGCTCTGAATGTGAGTTTTGACATTGTCTTCTTACTTCAGGTTCCTTTTGATTTTGAATTCTTCGATTATCGTATGGTTGAAACTGAAGTTGCTGTATTTGGAGCAGAAGGATGATATGATATTTCACCTTTTTAATGAAAGTTCCGACAAGAACCAAACCGAAGTTTCTGACAGGCATTCTATACTGGCTTCTAAATCTAAATCTAGTGGTTTGGAGGTTACTGACATACTCGTAGAGACCTGCATCTTATGAGATCTGAAAACCACTACCATCGCTGCACCGCTTTCGACGCGACGTGGTTGGATTCTGATTGAATTGTATTTCATCGTCGCAACAATCATCGACACAATCAAATCAAACAATCACACACACACTTAAGAATTATTTATTTACTTTATTATGAAAGCTTTTATTTTTATAGATAATGTCAGACAGTCAGCTCAACTTAATATTCCCGATGTGGACCGATAAATAAATTCTTTAATGCACTTTGTGATCGCCACTAACAGGCACGGAACGGCAACATCGCTTTAATGAATTCACTAAAGCAACATGGGGTTGCAAATTAATGTGAAGCGCATTTTATGTTCTCAGCTCTGTCAGCATTTGCACCGTATTCAGAAACGCAAATGGCTACTTAAGGAACAGGCTAGATTTTTAGTCCAGACAGACCCAAGGCGGGACGATCATTGCATTTTATTACCACTAAAAGAAAAATAAACAGAAAGGGGTGACCCACATTTCAGCTGTAATATTAAGTACTCGAGGTAATCGAGGGCGACCCTATTGCCATCATCAGGGCACAGGTCTAGACTCTATGGCTGCTACTGCGAAACCCAATAACACTAATTCCCAGCTCAACACTGAGTTCCTCAAACTCCACACTCACGCTCACTGGAATAACAAGGCAGTCTCTACTATAAAATAATCAATTTAAATTCCTTTTCCCGTATCAAAGAGTGTAATGAAAATGGTAAAGTCCTGTGTTTATTCTCTTTGTGTCCGTGTTGGATATAATGCGATTATTGCTCGACAATCATAATCAAACTATCATCAATTGTTCCGATACATTGCCTGCAGGCGCCAATTAAGCTTTATTGACTGATGTTTCGAGTGTATTATTTCTCATTGTTGTCATTTTAGTCAATGTTGTTAATTTTAACCTCAATTCAATGTCTGTTATGAATAAAAAGTTTATCAACTGTTACCAACTTTTCACAAAAAGATAAACATCTCTTGACCGCTTGTCAAATAAAAGTCAAATTGCAAAACGACCGTTAGATCAACGTCAAATGCTATATTGACGTTGACAGTTTTTTTTTGACAAGTTTTCAATAGTACCCTTAGCAAGAGTTTTCAGTACCCTTAGCACGAGTTTTCAGTATTTGAAACGTAAAGTCAACTGGAACTTTGACAATTTCAAATTGTCAATTTTCAAGGAAAAAATAAGTTCCTTCTTCGCACAACAGAGGCGCTGTTCCATTTTCCATACAAGAAACGCTGTAAATACTGTAAAGAAAAATAGTGAAAACTCGTGCTAGGGGCACAGATGTTTAACTTCTTGTGGTAAGACGGTTATTGTCTTACTATACTATGTAAATTAATAATCTGTCTCGGTTGCTACCTTCGGTTGGAACTTTGCCTGTAACCAATCAACGACCAAATTTGCCTATCCAAGTATTTAAGATGTCCAATCAAAAACAGGCGTCAAACAAAAGAAAACATAATTTGGATTCAGATTTCAGAACAATAATTTTGAGTGATATTCGGAATTCGTAAGTTTGATCCCCGAGATTTGTTATGAGAACAACAACTTGTTGTGTTTTAGATAACTTTGAGTTTTGAACTAATTCCTGGAACTGTTGTGGATACACTACTTTGGCAGCGAAATTCGAGTATTTGAACAATTTTCCGTAAATTGTTGTCGTAATTTAATCATTTCTGAATTTAATTTAAGCAAAATGCTAAAATTTCTGTCTGAAACTGAGTAAATGTTTTAAGACTGAGAGCGTCATTATCATTAAAACGTAAAACGGAATATTTATTATTTATTTTGAGTTTCCCGTATTTGAACATTTTTTTTTTACGTGATAATCATCAAATGAGACCCCGGGCAGGAAGGGACTGTCGGACTTGTACTGACTAAAATCCATGATCCATGTCCTTCAATAGCCCTTTGTGTTCCGGGGTCACGGTAATGAGATAAGTCCCGCGACCCCGGCAGGCTTTGGCCCTCTAGAGGAGGGCCCCGTCATCATGCTGACGCTCTTTGAGGCGCGCGTGGGACATAACGCGCCGAAGACCCGGGGTGTTTGAACACTAATGCAAACCCAGATATCATGGATAAAACGATGAAATCACTAAAGGGCATTCACGCGGGCAGTTTCTACGGACAAGTCTGTTGCCACAAAAAATGTTGAGCGGTTGAGACGAAGACAAAAAACTGATGTTTATTGCCCATCTACATTTTTTTTAAATAAAGGAATTAGTTAGGGAGAAATTCCTAGATTCTACTAGGAATTTCTCCTGTGTCGTGGTTGCGTTTTACAAACATAAACTCTAGACAAACGCCCAGAGCCGAAACATTTGTAAATCATATAAATATTTTGCTCCGTGCCGGAATCAAACCCGTGACAAGCAGCACACCAATATGATGGCTTAGATACAACCGTGCCGTCAATGTCGTTGGTTTAATAGTTACAATTCTCATGTACCCGTGCAGACAAACTGAATAACGGGCAGAGACGATCCAGCACTAGCAAAATTTGCCCAGACCTATAGTAGCGAAGCGGGCATGTCCGAGAAAATGTATTCCCCGCTTAAAACATAGGCTACAGAATAGCCTAGAAATTATTCAAATACTGCTTTACCAATCAACAGAGGCTTCATTGCAACCGATTTTTCACAGGTACAGAAAACGATCCTTCTTTTGCTCATTGATACATTAAAAAAAATGTTTACCTGGCATCCAGTCTCCACATTGGCATACATGCCAGGTCTCACTGGCACGTGGTGGCATGAGAAGCTGGTGTCTGGCACGCTGTGGTATATCGGGAAGTCGACTCCTGGGGTACCGGGGACGTTGCGCAGGTCCTGTGGTTTCTCGTGCTCACGGAGCGGCTTAGGACGGACCACGGCTTGCTCATAGTGGGTCTCATATGGGTCATATTGCTGTAACAAATAAAAAAAGGTTAGTGTGGGATACAAGATAGTTACTAGGCCTAGACCATTTTTTACTGTTTTTTACTATTAATTCTGACTTTCGAAAGTTGCTGTGTTTTAATAACGGAAAAAGTATTAAGACTTTAAATAGTTTAATCGCGAGGAAATGGACTTTTCCTAGAATCAAAAATTGTGTGAGATCCCGCAAAGGATCCGCGTGATGGTTTTACCTATCAGAGGCTTATATCCCAGTAGTAGACACTTTCGAGGTTAATAATTCTAAGTTACCATGGCAAAACTTGTAGATTACACATGACATATTGTGATCACAATTTGTTTTTTTTTGTCATGGTAGAATCATCAAATGAGACCTAACCCAGGGCGCAATGGGAGCGACTGTCAGACTCGTTCTGACTAATATCCACAGTGTCCTTCAATAGCCCTTTACGTTCTAGGGTTGCCCGATAAGACAGTCCCGTGACCGCACAAGAACCTCGCTACAATTGATTTCAGGTACGAGTGATACCTCATACTATAGTTATATTCTGTAATGTATATTATTCCTCGTGTAAATGTAAAAGCACCGATGAATTTGGAAGCAAACACACTAGTTTAAAGTAAACAACACGACCCGAAATTATTTGATGATTAACGAACACTGATGGACTGTTTTGACTTCCTAGAAAGTGTTTTGATTTGCAATTTGGGGGCACAAACGTGAAATGGTTTCTCCACAATCATTGGAGTTTCGCAGAATTCTGTAATTAGCTTTGATTTGAAACCACAAAGTGAAGTCAACTTTGGGTGGCATTCTGCAAAAGTGAGCTTTACGTGAAATAGTCTTTGATCGATTAATTTACAGGAAAATTCCTGAAACAGTGAATATATTCCAGTAAATAATAATATTCCACAACTATCACACAACGCCATCTAGTCCCAAGCTAAGCAGAGCTTGTGTTATGGGTACTAGAAAACTGATAAACATACTTATATATTTCTAAATACATACATATAATAGATAAATTACACCCAGACACAGAACAAATGATCATGCTCATCACACAAACATTTGTCCTGGGTAGGAATCGAACCCACGACCCCCGGCATAGCAGTCAAGGTCACTAACTACTAGACCAATTAGGACAGTCAGAAATGTGTTTGTTTGACGTTTAGATGTTTGTAACTCTTTTACCAGAAAACTACTGGAAGTATTTGAATAAATTTTACCTCACAGATAGTTTAAAATCATCCTCGATTTACAAAAAGTACTTTTTATCTCGGTTACACATTCCCGTCGGATAATTTCCGAGTTACATGCGGGCGAAGCTGCTAACAACAGCTAGTACAAAAAAAAATCTAGGTACATAGTTAAGAATGAACTAATTACTTACTACACTACTTTAATAGTCAGTTTCTTTTATTGTTGACATAAAGAACACAGCACACGACTCCATCGTCCTACTGCACTGTTACACAATTAATCACTATAACGACTTGGTCTTTATTAGAGTGCACAGTCGCATAGTACTTGGAAACAGTGTAAAATTGTAACATTTTTATAACGTAGATAAGACTCTCTCTCTGTAGTCGGTCCCTCATGTCTGAGGATCGTGGTCAGCTACAAAGTTGCATCTGGAGCGGATGATCCGCTTCCACCAGTTTCTTTCCAGCGCATCCTTTACCACCGTGTAGAATTTAGAGGATGATGATTCCTTCACCTGATCTGTCCATCGAGTTGGTGAACGACCGCGCGATCGTTTGCCTTCAGTGTTCCCAACCACAATCAGTTTCTCCAAGCTTTCATCGCCTCTGCGCACCAGGTGGCCGAAATAGGAGAGAATGCGTTGTTGGCATATAGTTGACAAGCGAGTTTTTATTCGAAAAAAAAGATAAGACTGGAGTAGTAAATTACACATAAATTCAAAAAATAATAAGTGACCAGAGAGCTGGCCTATCTCTTGGTCAAAGAATCAGCATTGGAATCCAAGCTTTGAGGCGGAAGTCATCCATTGTTTTTTTTTCTTTTCCCAGTCTATAAATTAAAGTTACATTCACATAATGGTTAATCTTAATAAGGAACATGAATAAGGAATAATCAGAACAAGAATCGAACAAAATCATATTATTTACAGTAAACTTTATCGTTTTTAAAGTTTTACCGTTTTTCTGAAACACTCAGAATTTCTCCTGTTTCCTCCTGAGTTTAAAAATATTTAAACTGACACACACATATACCCAGACCCAAAAAAACTACCAGCAGGTCAATTTTTTTTCACATTCTCTTCCGGGTTTCAAACCAGCAATTCGTAGCACAGCATTTAATCGCTCAGTTACCAAGCAACCGTGTCTAATATGTCTCTAATGTTGCCTTATAAAGAACAATTGAGTTCAACCTTTTTGACCTTAAACCCAAATACTGACAACTACATACTACTTTCTACCACTCAGCAAGATTAATTACCAAGACAAAAGTCACATTACATAAGGCTATAAGTCAAAAGCCGTATCAATGGCCGGCCGTGACACCGTTACAGTTTTTGTAGGCACACCTTTCGACATACCTATATGTAAGTGTATCGTTATACATTATCTTACATAAGGAGTTCGATTATAGTTATTAAGTTTTGTTAACTAATTGGTGTAATTGAGGCCGTCGAAAGTTTCGAGAGTAAATACTTTTGATTGTATTATTTATTTGCTTTTGTAGAATAGGAAGTAAGTTTTAGGGATAAAATACTTGACAAGTATGTGCTGGCATGCATGTAGCTGTTGAGCCATTAGTTAAACAGTGCTAAATTCCGCACATTCTACACAGATTTCAAAATACTGCGCTTGTTAAAGCTACTTTGTTAAATATGTATATTTTATTTAATGCCGAGATGTTCACCTGTCGGTTTTGTTACATGGAATTCGGAACTTACTTCGAGGTTAATAAAACTGGAATAAAAGGTGTCCTATGTCCTTACACAGATTAACCTGTATACCAAATGTCTTTAAAGATAAGATTTTTCCACACATGTAATTTGTTCTATATCGTGGGTACACTTACAAATATATTTCAACTCGCATATTATCATACAAACACATAGACGAGGAACAACTATTTATCGATCATACAAATATTAGTTTTGTACGGAAATCGAACCCGCGCCACGCATTGCAGCAAGCAGCAGTCAATCGCACAGCCACAGAGCCAAAACTAACATCATTCAACGCAACAACCGCCAATTAGATCATAATCATACCGAACCAATTAAAAATCAACATCAATTAACTTCTACCACACGATCAACATAATACCTAACAATTATCACTACGGACTTCATATAAATCATAATCTAAGTAGAACTGCGACAATTTCGCCACAGTTCCGCGCCCGCGCAGCTCGGCGAGTGAGAGGGGATCGCACGCATGCGCCGTCTTGTCACGGACGCCCGGCGTTGCGCAGTAGCACCGAAAGTGCAACCGACTTGCTCGAATGAACTAGGTTTTAGTAAGTTGAAGTGTCGTTCTGCTAAAATTAGAGACGTAACAGGAAAATTCTAATTAAATATGAGTTTTGCCAAAATTATAGTCTATACATATAATAAAACTGTAGAAAAGTTTTAAATATGAGTTTTGCCAAAATTATAGTTTAAAAAAGGCTGTTTTTAGGAATCTATGCCATACCATCATATATCATCTGATATAGCACAGAAGATTTACATTCGATAGTTCGTTCGATTCGTTTTCATTGAGAGTTGGGTCCGATTGAACATGTTCAAAACTGAAATAGACAACTTCGGCAGTTTTTTTTTTCTATTAAAACGGTTTATATCACCCCAAACACCCAGACAAGGAACAAGAACATAATATACCTAAAAAAAATCTTTCCTTCTGTCTTTATAAACCAAAACACTTATCTATTAGATAACCAAGATCACATGTTACTCCAGATTACTGAACCACATAAAAATCCCTCCTAAGTATTTTTCACACAGCCATAACGAATAAGGTCCTGTAAAGGGTACCCTTATCTGATCGCCATATTATTGCCCTTGTACACTAAAAGAATAAAATAGCCGGCTAAATAGCCTGGCTAAATAGCCCCATTTGTGAAGCAGACATTGTTTTTATTTTTATTGCGTAGCTTAATAGTATGTGTACTATGTTAATTAACTGTAATGAAGGGAGTAAAAAAGTCGGTAATGTTTTTTGTGCGAAGAAAATTTTATTGTGAAAAGGGTTGGATTTTTTTGCTTTTAAAGAGCGCTTTGGCGGTACTTTAGACTGGATTTTCTGACTTTGTAAGACATATTACGATGCTTTTCATAAATGTGATTTACTATTTTGTAAGGATTTCAATCGTTGGCGCAGTGGTAATTAATTGCCGCAATGCGTGTCACGGTTTCGATTCCCACAAATATTCGTATGATCTTCAAGTAATTCTGCCGGATAATTTGTGTATATGAGTTTAAATATTTATAAATGCATCCACGATTCAGGAAAAGTCTGGGGCAATGCTTAAAAAACAGCATGTTCTGGTCTGAGGTAGACTTTGCCCAGCCAAAAAAAAAAGACATAGGTAACTCTCTCAACCATCAGAAATAATCTCCGTGAGTGATAATGGAAACTCTTCTCCAGTTGTGTGTTATGGCCCGTACCTAAAACAGAGAAGAGCCTGTTCCTCAGCAGTGGACATAATTATAAGCTGAATGAATGATACTACAAGACATTGAGAGACGAAAAGTTTACAAGACTGAAAAAAAAAACTTTAGTGTTTACTAAAATGAGCTCCCTATACATAAATAAACGTCCTAAAACAAATATTGCAACATTCATGGAACTACGAACTTAAATAAACTCTTATTTAATATTCCTTTAAAGAGAAAGGTTACAATATAGGGCAAGCCGCCTCTCGCTTGAACATTTTGCAATGCTCAGAAGCCAAGCATTTCCTAGGCAACAAATTCTGATATTAGACAGAAATTACGTCGTAACTGCGTCATTTTCGTTTGAGCTATTAAGTCTTGGTACAAGGCTCTAATAAAGACTTTAGTGGAAGTCTTCTTTAATATAATAAAATCCTCCAGGTCTAATTAGTTCACTAGAAAGCAGATTTTTGGTCTAACGACTAATGATGTTAATTACTTTAGGCTACATCTACACTGACAGACAACTTGCTTAACGACTAGAGCCTAGTGACTTACCTAGCGCATGTTTAAAAATATTCACGAGTGGCCGCACTTTGTTCCTAGCTAGTCGCTACTTAGGTAGGTACATTTGTTATAGTTAGATTACACTGAAAATAAAATAAATATTATTTGGTTCCAACGTCCGCCACTGATGGCCGTTGGGACAAAAAATTGTTCTAACGGCCACCACTGGTGCCAGTTTCAGTGGTGGCCGTTGGGAGTATACCTGAAATAGGGTATATATTTTTAAGATGAGTTTTGTATTAGTAGCAGTTTTAGAGCTATTCGGCACCACGCAAACCACCTTCAGACCCGCCTTATACAAAACGCAACCAACTAGGCGATATAATGTCTGTGCGGACGCGGCCTAAAGCTTAATTTTGTTAGCGTCAAGTACGTTATACTGAAATTAGAAGGTAAGTACATTAAGTACCTGAAATTCTGAGTAAATTAATTTATCTTGAGTAAATAAATCTTTAAAACAGGATAAATTAATAAACCTTGGCGCTAAACTTATAAATAAAATACTCTTAAAATGTATTTCGGGAGAATTTCACCGAAGAATCTGTTCCTACGTGATCAATATAAATTGTATACCACGTTTAAGAGTTGTCACGCTAATTATTACGTAAAAAATACTCTTTTTTTTAGCGTTCCCTTCACCAAGAATTTTTCCTATGTTATGGCTTTGTTTACAAAGATTACTATACCCGGAACGCGTGAAATGAAACCCGCGATACGCAGCGCAATCAATCGTACAGCCAATACACACATGCCCGTAGTTGTTTCGGGTATGTGAGTTTCTATGTTTATAAACGCAACCACGAGACAGGAGAAATTCCTAGTGTGGGGCAACGTTATTTTTTTTCTTTTAAAAAGAGAAAGGGAGAACTCTTGAACTTTAAATATATTGAGTGTGTTCTCCTTCTTTTGTGGGATCCACCCTTATAGACGGTTTTTGCAACAACCACAGTAGAGTTTCTGTGAACATTAATAATTACGAGCATCTCGAGAAGCATCATTCCCTACGCTCCACTTCAAAAAACTAAACAATTCAACTTCAAAAAGTCACATTAAAATGAAATACACTTACATAGATACAATACTAAAAAGTATATCAAAGAAATGAAATGGTTGAAAGAAAAATGTAACAATTATAAAAGTGATTTCATTTTTTGACGGCTGCCGAGTCCCCTAGGAGTTGACCGGAGGGACTTCGCTATTTTTTTATGACTTATTCAGATATTTTAAAACGTGCTCTCCATCCAGAGTTTAATTTCAAACTTGTGAGACTAAAGAAGTTTCATCTTAAAGATTTTATGACTTACTATGAATTCTAATATCAGATTTTAATCCATTCTTTCGGATGCCGTTGTTAAAGAAACTTTATGCTAGCTTTATGGCCTGCTTTTTAAAATAAAAAATTGAGAAATTTCTGAGAATGAATTGAATTTCTGAGAAATCTGTGTATTATCACAACTTAAACAGTTAACTCTCTTATCGTGAATTAATAAAAACTGCTTATTTTCTCAAGGAACCGTTTTTTTCCTTTGAACTAAATTTTTTTAATGATATACAATAACTTATATTATTTTATTTATGATTAATCTGACTACTATTCTGTCGTTCTCAAAAATAGTGTATTTTAAATTATTTCAATTTGTTAATACATATTGTATGTTCGAAGGCCTTATATATTCTTGAAACAAAATGGTCCTTCAGAACCCGTCGCAGCTAATATCTGACACGAAAAACATTTTTTTTTCTCAGCATCCTTATCAGTTTCATGCACAATATTTCAGTCTATTTACTTTTTTTACTTCAAAGTGAAAAATTGAACAAAATAAAAGCCATTTTTATTTAAAACCTAAAAGTGTTATAAACTTTAATGAAAGTCTAGAAACTAATTTACGTTCGACACCTACAAAGAGACTTATTTTATATTGCCATTTGTAGTGAGTTAAACACAAATTGACATTACTTAGCATGCCGAAATTTTGGAGGACGCCCGCCGTCCTTTGACAAAGTATTTAATGGGACAATAACTGTAATTACTTATCCAAAACTTAATAAACCAAGCAAAAAATAGAAACACTAGAAGGTGCAAATTTGCAAAATTACTTCTGAATAACAATTCTTGGACCGGACGGAGTTACAAACAATTTCCACTTTGAGAGGCTTGATCAAAGAAATAAAACTAAAAAACAGGCCTCCTCAGACATGCCGACGAAAATGAGAGTAAATTTAACCAACAGTAATTCGCCTTTGAAGGTCTCCCGGGAACTAAGTTGAAAGGAAAATTGCAAAAGTTAGCATTCCCTTATGAGGGCCCGAGTAATAGCAACTAGATATTGTAGGTCCACCCTTTTATTGTAATATTTATACTTTAAACATTTATAACTAAATTCCCTTTCGAACTATGCAGTTATTTGGAAGTTTAGAACGTTATTGCGATCCCATTTGTATGTTAATATGAAATATGTATTGTGAAATTATGTTTCGTTAAGCCTTTGCCCCTATTTGACTTTGCTATTGAAGCGCTAATTTCTTAGTAAAATGAAGGGTGATGGAGTCGAACAACGATTTATTTAATTATTACTAGCTTAACCAGAATAACGTAAAATAGGCTTCTGAAGATTAAAGATTCTGAGACTTTGTGATTTCAACTTTTAAAAATATCGAACATAAGTAAATTTGAAGTTGTAAAAAAAATATAAAGGAATATTCATAATAATAATTTAGTCACTTGAATTATGTGCTTTTCAAAGATATGCAAGACTTTGTTTCTTCAAACGTTAACTAAATATCCATTTTTAAATCGAAGAGACACTTTTTTAGCATTTAGGCAGCACAATCAATATTCCTCAAAGATATAAAGCACTTTTTTAATTACTTTACGTTTAAATCGCACACTTGTGCTAGCCCCTCAGTTTTTCTATTCCATTTCACGTTATAAATACCCAGAATCACCTCTCAAACTGTTCGTAAATACAAAATAACAAAACGTCTACCGAAAAACAGGAGAAATGTCCAAAAAACAAACGGGATCCAGCCAGTGGGGCCTTAACAAACAATATACTATTGACTCTAACAGATGTTTGTTCACAAATACTAGGTAATAATATTTGTTTGCGTCAAAATGTGTCGTAATCGCTGTCTTTAGGGGCACACGTGTCGCTTTAGGACGTTTTGTCTGTTGATAAGTGATTTAATAGCCTCGAGATAGTTGAAATCAAATATGGATGTCTTTTGTTTTCAGAATTGTTTATTTGAAAGATCTTTTTTTTTATTGGAAATAACAATAACAGAACTATCTCCAACTAAGAATAGTTAAGAACAATCGAGGTCACCCCATAAGTAAACAATTTTTTTTATGTGACAGACTTTTGACTTATCTTTTTTGGATGAGGATAAAAGGACTACTTTTTTATCGGTTAAGCAGTTTAAGAGGAATAGCACAAATTGCAATTACGAATAACACGCACATCGTAATTGTATTTATGATTTAAATATCCATGAAAATTTATGACTAGAAGCCTAATAACTAATTACTAAGTGTATTGTATTGTAAAGCTGAGCACTAAAATACCATTACTAGTCGTAAGCTATTACAATACCTATCCATAAACCAATAAAATAATCATGTAATAACGTACCTCTTACAACATCAATTTCTCAACAAACCTAACAAGCTAAGTATAACAACCTGTACAACCGCGGGAATCAAACCCGCGTACCATAACGCACTTGACAAACAAACGACCTTCGCTCTTAACAAAGAAAAACTTTCCCACGCTCACTATCATCCAATTACCGCACAATAAAGGTTATGTCACAAGTACGAAGTACACTTACTTGTGTGAAAAAACACACAGTGTGAAAAAAAACTTTCATACAAGTATTACACTCCCTTGCAACAAAACGAAAGGACTTATGATACAGAATTAAGTACACTTACTTGCAAATAAGCGGCATCAGACACGAGCCCACATAGAAGCGCTCCCGTAAGCGCTCTCAGCACCGCTTTACCCATTTCCCCGCACATTTTGACAAAAAATAAAACTGACAAGTAAAATGAATTAACTGAACGCGAGTGTAGCTCTTACAGTGTAAGTAAATGAAGTAAGGTGCATAGGTGGTCGCCCCACTAAAAAGCAGTGGCGGGCCGTGGTAGGGTAAACTTTATGAAACAGTTGAACGACCAGAGTTGTCAAATAAACTTGTTTGTGTTGCGAATTTGATTGGCGGTCGCTGTGTATAACATGTTCGGCTCGAGGTGACATGTTCTAGAAGCTGCTTGAATGTGGTTCTGACTTCTGTTGTGTGTATTTCTGAAATGGCAATATGCCAGTGTAACCTATACGTATAAATGGGGTCATATTGGGTTGGTGATGGATGAAGAGAAAAAGGATGGATGGATTATCACAAGTAAAGATAATGAATATTGCCAATTAAAAAAAAAAAAAGATGATTATTAAGTTGGGTTCATCCACCCCACTGCCCTTTTATTAGGGTGGTGGAATCATCTAATGAAGGACGTATTTCACCCTACCTTGGTGGAGTCTAGAGTGGAAATGTGTCAAACTACTTCTGAACAAAAACTCACCCTGTTCCTTCAATAGCTCTTTGCGTTCCAGGGACACGTTGATCTACACAGACGGTGCCACGACCCACACGCTTCCCCTGCCTCTTCGATCTTAACATTCTATTTTTATTATTTGCATTGTTTTTGTAGCTTTCAGCCGCGGTTTTGCTATAACGTGATCTTTATGCAGTCTAGGTATAGCCTTCCTTGATAATTGATTGATTGATGTTTTTTTTTTTCCTCGAAAATCATCTTTCCGCGATAAATGTACTATCCAACACAGGATGCATACATAACAAGGTAGATTCTGATATTTATTTAACAATTTATGTACACACAAACAGTTTTCTGTTTGTGTGTACATAAATTGTAACAACGCAAAAACTTTAGTACAAGGGTACTGCTTATTTCTTAAGAATTATTTTTCAAAAGATACAGTCTAGTGACAGACGGACGGACAGACTGGCAGAGGAACCTTTGTAATGAGATCATGGTAAAACCGTTACGGTACGAGAGCCCTACAAACGTCTTAATTGGAACTATTAATAATTATTTAGACTCTTTTGAAAACACACAAAGCAGTAACATTTATATTATGAAATGAATTTAAAATCTCATTATAAGAGCAGATAAATGATTGATTGACGATTTCATCATATATTTTGAATCATCACTTTGCTGGATGAAAATTTAAAATTAACTCATATTTTTCATGAATAACTCGTTTAAAATTAAATTTATTTCCATCACGTTATATTATATCGTGCTTGCGTGCAATTTTTCATGCGTAAAAATATTACAATTCAAATAACAGAAAGCGATATAGTATTTTCGAACCGATTTTAATAACTCGGTGGGTTAATAAAACATTGAAACAGTAGTATTAAACAAACATTACTTGAACATGAAGTTAGGTTTCCAACTTATTGTTTGACTACGTAACAAAATAAATGAACCTATTTTTCACTTTCACCTTTTCATTCCGGAGTTTGGCTTTAACTTAAATAAATAAATACATTCATGTGTATTTACTCAATCATAAAAACTAGACATACTTAATTCGTAATCTCTATAGCTTATGACATAACTAGCCATGTCGCTTTATTTATAAAATTCGTGAGCAAAATCACCTGAGGCAAACCTAACCGAAGGATTTCTATCATCACTGTCATCATCAGCCTATAATGTTCCCACTGCTGGGACACAGGCCTCCTCTCTGAGAGAGGGAGTGGGCCATAATCCAGCACGCGGACCCAGTGCGTATTGGTAGATGTCACATATCTTCGAATTTTTGGTTCTAGGACATGCCGGTTTCCTTATGATGTTTTCCTTCACCGTTTTAAGAGCAGTGGTGATGAAATAAATTACACAAAGTAATGCGCCTGGCGGGGTTCGAACCCACGACCTACAACTCGTAAGTCAGGACCGATACCACTGGGCCACCACTGCTCTATTCTCTATTGAAGTATTTCTATGAATTGCCAAAATAAAGTACGCTCCAGAAATGCCCTCGATCTTTAACTATATGAAGAAATTTCAAAGGATTGCAAAAAGCGTTTTTATGTGCTTGCATGCTTCATAAATTCATAAAAAGCAATAGGTATTAGGTACTTAAACTACCATGGGATATACCCTGTTGACACACATTGTGTGTTCTAATGTACTGTAGGTCTAACATCAAATAAAGAACTTAAATTGTGACATTTATAATTCTCCATTGTCAAAGAGAATAAAAAAAAATGTCGATTTTTTGCCATTGGACGACCTATAGGAAAAATTAAGCTACCTTTGTAATAATTAAAACACAAAAGAGATTTCCATGAACCCTTTTTCATAAAATCATTTTCAGAAAATAATATCGGCCGTGCTACAGTAATATTCAGCGATATTCAGAACACATCAACGGAATTACGTTGTCGATAAAAGCATTTTTTCTGATGGCCTTTTGAAAACTGGTATGTCTAGACTATGTACAGTCACGGGCACAACTTCATTTCTTATTTATTTAAAATGGCTTTAGCTTGGCTTCAATATAGTCCAAAAGCCAAAAGTTCAAACAAAGTTGGAGCGAGCTCATCTAGAAAAATCTGTAACTCCTGCGCACCGACGCAACACAGTTAATACTGTACCCCTAGCACGAGTTTTCACTATTTTACTTTACAGTCTTTCGAGTATTTACAGAGTTTCTTGTATGAAAAAATAAAACAGCGCCTCTGTTGTGCGAAGAAGGAACTAATTTTTTTCTTGAAAATTGTCAATTTGAAATTGTCAAAGTTCCAGTTTACTTTACGTCTCAAATACTGAAAACTCGTGCTACCCGTGGTACTGTTTGGCGCCGGACCTTGACAGACTGGTGGTCGCGAGCTAGGCAGCCCTGGTGAAGTAAACCAACGCCATTAGAATTGATTGACCGTCATTGTAGGTTACAATTGCCTATGGTGCAGCGGAAATATTTGGCTACATGAGGTCGCGCTTTCCTTGGTCGATCCCTGGATGGGTGACCATTCACCACATACATACATCGACTTTTTCGTGACTCGAAAAACATTTTAAGCGACCTGTTTTGGCTGTCATTTGTCGACCTGTGACAGTCTTTAATGGTGGCCCAAAATTTTGATAACCAGTCTTAGCTGACAATGGTAGTGCCCCAGCATTGGGAACCGTAGTATAGGCTCCATAAATCTAGATAGACTAAACGGCATAACAGCTGAACGGATCTTGATGGGCTCTATGTGTGATGGGTTCTTGTCTGGAATTACAATTATGATACCACTTTACCCCGGTATTTTTTCCCGTGGTATTATTTTCAAATTACATGTTGACAAACCAGCGAGCACACACTGGTCTTTAAAAACCGATCTTTCTATTTCCCTATGGGTAAGTATACTGACGGGGCCTCTCTATAGAAGGCCAAAACCTGCCGGGGTCACGGGACTAACGAATTACCGTGAACCCGGAACGTAAAGGGCTATTGAAGGACACTGTAGATTTAAGTCAGTACAATTCTGACAGTTCCCCCTCTCTCTGCCCTGGAGTACTCATTAATTTGATAATTTTACCAAGATTAAAAAAAATGTGTAAACATACTAATGTTCATGACTGTACTACTCTACGTTCGTACCTTCATATACTCCGCTTTGTGATTGACTTTTTGGTGCACAAAATAAAAACTTTTATTGGATTAAGACAGAAAATTGTTTATTCTATCTGTAAAAGCTGTCAATATGAATGCGGGATTGGAGTGTCGGTCGAACCTAATGCATGGGATAGCGAACATAGCCGATGAATATTGTATCGGATTGTTTTGATTGTTTGTATGAATTTTATAAAAGGCAACCCTGTTCTGTTTGATATTGTTTGTCTCAGTGAACATGAAATCAGAACCAGTACCCCTAACACGAGCTTTCACGATTTTACTTTACTGAGTCTTTCCAGTATTTACAGCGTTTCTTGTATGAAAAAATTGAACAGCGCCTCTGGTGTGCGAAGAAGGAACTATTTTTTTCCTTGAAAATTGTCAATTTGAAATTGTCAAAGTTCCAGTTTACTTTACGTCTCAAATACTGAAAACTCGTGCTAAGGGTACTACAGTTTTGGAAAGGCAAAGGTTACTATTACATAATTTCGCCAGGAGGTGCAAAGACCTCCAGCCATTAACAGAGGTGCTCTAACTCGTCGTTGACGAGTTCGTCGGAAAAACTACTGGTGTGTCTTCAAGAGATTTTCAACTAAGTACTCTAAAACATAAAGTTGAAAATAGCAACTAGATAATAGCATAAATGAGCATACATTCAAACCCTGAAGCTGCTAAATCAACTACGTATTAAGAAATTGCGTGTTATTATTGTTTCTGTTACGTCTCAGTTCTTGTAACCAAAATAATAAAACTGAAAAAAAAAATAACTATCCATTATATTTACCGAAATAAGATCATAGTCTCAATTATTAATAGACATAATCTTAGTCAATGATGCTAATTAGAGTATGAAATTACGGGTTTGATTATTTTTAGGACAAAACCTCTCAGATGAGATACTTGGTGGTCTACCAAGACCGAGAGAGGTGGCGCTAGACTACGCTACGACTTGTATAGCTCTGTCTCTTTCCCGCACTGGAATTAATCTGGCTTTAAGCCCTTACGACTTTCGTATCAAGCGACTGTTGCAATACAAATCCATAGAGGTTCGCACGCAGGCACGCGTCCATAGATACCAAAGTTTTAAGGTATCGGAGACTTGCGTCGACTAGTGTATGAGCTAAGACGTCAATATAAAATTAAGCGAATAAAACAATACTTGGTACGCCCGATCGATGCACAATCACGTTATGACTAGAAAATACTCGTAGGTCTTTATCAACGCAAGACGATCTCCGGCCACCGTAGGCGCGGGCATGCGGACAGCGAGTAAAGGGCAACTCGCTGTCCGACCATGGACCATGCCCGGGTCGACGGCGCGTCGTGTTCCACGCGCGCCTCAAAGAGCTGTCAGCAAAAATGACGGGGCCCCCTCTCAGAGGGCCAAAGCCTGCCGGGGTCGCGGGATTTATTTCTATTACCGTGACCCCGGAACATAAAGGGCTACTGAAGGACACCGTGGATTTTAGTCAGTACAAGTTTGACAGTACCTCCCGCCCTGCCCGGGGTTGGAGGTCTCATTTGATGATTTTACCACGATAAAAAAAAAAAAAAAAGGTCTTTATCAAAGGCTATCGGTAACCTTTGCGCAAGCGTCGATGAACATAATATCTACTTGTAACTTGCGAAATATCCCGACAAAATACTACACGTAAAATCCTTTGTAATAATAATGTTTGATGTTTTATTGACTTTAAATAGGCAATTTGGTTGTTAATTATATGCATTATTAAGTTTTTTCTAGTTGCTTGTATTGCATTTTGCCAATATAAATGCGCCTGATGCTTAGCAAAGTTATTCATAATTAGATTAATCTAACTCAGTCGACGTTTCTTATTTAATTTTATTATTTCTAAACTATAAAACAACATTAGTAAATAAATGAACTAGGTAAGAATTTTATTGAAATAAAAAATAGACATGGAATTTTCGACAAAACGTTAAGTTCGGTCTTCTGGGTAGTGGAATATAATACGATTACAGTCCTATGGCCTATTTCTTGGCCAAAGAATTAACATTGCCATCCATTCAGTTGAAAGCGAAGTCATCATCTGCCTAGCCTTTTCCCAACTAGGTTGGGGTCGGCTTCCAGTCAAACCAGATCCAGCTGGATATCAGTATTTTACATGGAGCGACTGCCTGTCGGACCTCCACAACCTAGTAACTGGGTAATACCATACCCCATGGTAAGACTGGTTGTCAGACTTTAGAGCTTCTGACTAACAGTAACAACTGTCAAAGATCTACAAATGACAGCCGGGACCAAAGGCTTTACGTGCTTTCCGAGGCACGGAGAAAACTCGCTATGAAAGATGGTCACCCATCCACAGACCAACCTATGCAAGCGCGGCTTAACCCGGAAGATCGGCCTGTGCGGCTGTAATTATTTAGCCACGAGCTCCTCGAGTTGAAGCGAAGTGAATGAATTTTTTTTAACACTTTGTTAGTTATTTTAATTTATATGAGGTTGTATTGTAAAACGGGCTGGTATCCGCAACTCCACGACAGATGCGCGTATTTTGCTTTTATATGAGGTTAGTTAATTTAGTATTTAAATAAATGATCATCATCATCGTCATATCAGCCCTAAGACGTCCACTGCTGAACATAGGCCTATGCTAAAATAAATGATATATTATTAATTTAAATAAACACTTATTACGATTAATTGTTTAAATAAACAATTCACGTTGAAGGAACTACGCCACCTATTATAAGCCTTACACTTTGGTTTCTTTTATCCATCAATCATTAAGATAGCAACAACATCAAAGTTTAGGAAACCACAAACAATTGCAAAAACCAACAAATTGAAGTAGGTACTTCCAATAAAAACATAATGAACATAACATATTACGTTAGTTAGCGCATTAGAAAATCATTTGATAACAAACACTTTCAGTTTTCACGGGCCGCTGCGTACGCGCCGGTCGCAGGTTTCCCGACGTTCCGAGGTAATTGTTCCCGCTTTATATTTGTTCCTAATGTTTTAATTGTTGTTTATATTTCTAATGAGAATATATATTTTTTTTACGTGGTTAAATCATCCCATGAAACTTCCCGCCCAGGGCAAACTGGAGGGACTGTCAGACTTGTACTGACTAAAATCTACAGTCATCCTTCAATAGCCCTTTACGTACTAGGGCCACGGTTACCAGGTGAGAAAGTCCCGCGACCCCGAAAGTATGAGAATATACTTACGCGGAGATATCTGTACAGAATCAGCCCACTTTATTCAGTTAACATCTTTCCTTTTCAAGTGGAAATGTTTATTAGATGTATTGTGGGGTCTAAGTCGATCGCAGCGGCAACAAAATAACTCGGCACTCCTGGGAGTGATGTGTGTCAACTTTAATATGCGCCACAATTTTTTAAGCACTTTAATTCAGGTAATCAAAACTTAGGATCGACGGAAATAACGTGGACATTAAAAGGCGCTGTCATTGCGCACACAGCGAATACCAAAGAAACAGCGATTATGTAACTAACATAATAATCATCATCGTCATCATCATCAGCCTATAACGTTCCCACTGCTGGGACACAGGCCTCCTCTCTTGTGATAGGGAGTGGGCCATAATCCACCACGCGGGCCCATTGCGGGTTGGCAGATGTCACATGTCTTCGAATTTGATGGTTCTAGGACATGCCGGTTTCCTCACGATGTTTTCCTTCACCGTTTTGAAACATAATAATGAATAGAGACAATACCAAAAAGTTAAATGGATTACTCTGAAAATTACATTCAAACCAAATAACAATATACTTAATATTTAATTTGGTATAAAATAAAATCCTCATGTTACATAGGTAATATTATGTCCACTCTTCCGTATTTAATTCATCCGAAATAATTTCATAAAATTAAACGTTCATATTTATTACTCTCAAAGGACAGATGGAAAAAAATCGCTGAAAGTTAGCTGATATTCTGAAAACACACATTACTTTTATCTCGCTTGAATACATAGTACCCTTGAGGACGGGTTGGTTAAATATTACATGGGATACTTATTTTATTGTATGGATTTAATTGGTAGATAACAATCACGGAATAATAAGAACTATTTTGATATTTTTCAAGGAACGAAAAATTGAGCTGCGAGCATGGTTCGAACTTGCGTCTTCTGGATAGGTACTCCAGACGCCTTAACCAATTAGGTTATCGCAACCACTACACTCGAAGCTGAATTTCTCGTTCGCTTTTTTTTTCATTATGAACGCTGTTTACACGTTTAAAACTGTTATGTTATAACAATGGTTCAACTAAGCAGAAACAAAAATCTTTTTAATAATAAATAGAAAAAAAAACTAACTTCATAAAGGAAATTAATTCCCACCATCAAGCTATCACAAAGATTGGCATACAGTGTCAGTCGATATTGGTATATTAATTAAAGAAAAATGCTTTAATCTATCATACGTTGAGCAATGGATAAATAACACTGGACGGCTTTTACCAGAATCATCAGTGTCATCGCAGTACCAAGAAAATTATGGCAGGACATGACAACAGCATCTCTCCATTTCTAGAGTGGCAGTCATCAACCAGTTGCCAGTCAACCTTTCCAAGGCATCTATTCCATGGTAAGCAGATTCAACGCCACTCACTGCCTTTTCATATCAGTAGCAATGTTAATCAAGCCAAAACAAAGCGAAATAACTACACTCAATCAAAAATCCCACCTGCGAGCCAGCCCAGCGGCAGCCCAGTGGTATCGATCTCCACTTACGAGTCGTAGGTCGTGTGTTCGAGCTCCGCCAGGTGCCTTGCTTCGTGTAATTTATCTCATCACCACTGCTCTCAAAACGGTGAGGGAAAACATCGTGTGGAAACTGTCATGTCCTAGAACCAAAAATTCGAAGATATGTCATCATCATCATCATCAGCCGGAAGACGTCCACTGCTGAACATAGGCCTCCCCCTTAGACCGCCACGCCGAACGACAATTCGCCACATGCATCCATCGGTTGCCCGCGACTCTCACGATGTCGTCGGTCCACCTAGTGGGAGGCCTACCTACGCTGCGTTTTCCGGTCCGTGGTCGCCACTCGAGAACCTTTCTTCCCCATCGGTTGTCAGTTCTACGAGCGATGTGGCCCGCCCATTGCCACTTCAACTTGCAAATTTTACGAGCTATGTCGGTGACTCTGGTTCTTCGCCGAATATCCGTGTTCCGGATTTTATCCCGCAAAACTCCGAGCATAGCTCTTTCCATTGCTCGTTGAGTGACTCTTAGTTTCTCTAAAAGGCCAGCAGTCAAAGACCGAAGTCGAAGATATGTGACATCTGGTAGATGTCACATATCTTCGACTTCGGTCCTCACTGGGCCCGCGTGGTGGATTATAGTTCACTTCCTCTTACAGAGAGGAGGCCTGTGTCCCAGCAATGGCAACATTATAGGCTGATGATGATGATGATTGTAAAATTGCCTTTTTGCATTGTTAAAATAACAACAACTATTTAAATAGACATAACAGTGAAACCGTATCGAAAACCTCGTTCAAAGCAATTATATAAATTTCAAAGCACTAAAACATTCTAATGTTCTAACAAACTTCATGCACTTCTGTTCAAAGTCTTTGAACCTTGATCAAGAGTATGAAACCGCATGGGACATAAGTTTTTAACATTAATTTCAAACTCAAATACCAACTTATGTTAACAAAATCGCTTAGGAATAATTTAGTTTCGTTAAGTACTAAAGTTCTAAAGGGAGACTATTTACTAAATATCAATTTAGCATAATATAAACTGAGTTAACATGTGAGCCAAAGGACTTAGTAATTGTGCAAGCTCTTATTGCATTTCGTAGTTTCGAAGTAAACTTTTAGTAGGATGAAAGTAAGAAGGTTGATTTAATTTTTTGACTATGATTTTGAATTTAATGCACGCATATTAAAATCTACTATTGTTTAGATTGGGTATATGTATTTTTTTTTTGTATTTTTTTAGTACAAGTTTATGGGCGCAACCGACATTTCATTTGTGCTTGGTCGTTTGCTCAAATTCCATAGCGAATTGATAACAGGATAAAATAACGAAGTTTAATTTTATCATTACTCACATTTTTTTTTTCGTGGTAAAACCACCAAATGATTCCTCCTGCCCAGTGTGGCCCAGTGTGGCACGCATTAATTTAGCAGTAGAACCGATGCCTTAGACTAGAGGTCGTTGCATAACCTCGTTTTGGTGTTGCCATTATGGTTTTAAATTAATGTATAGTATGAAATTCAGGTTAGGCGGAAGGGATTGCAAATATCGGTATTTCTTATTGCGTTACATAGTAGCCGTTTAGCATGTTTTACCTAAGGTATACACGGAGACGAAAATGTAGGTTAACGTTTTAGATATAGCAACTTCTGGTTATTTGTTGTTCAACGTAAATCAATGAATTCTACCTATAGTGGCTGTTAAAAATATTGGGTCTGCTCTATTATCTTTTTTCTTTAAATCGTTGGTATCTATAAAAACGTAGGAAAATATTTCCTGGTTCATAGGTGACAAACAAACCTGCACCTTGCAAACAACGTGAACACTATTATGTTCTGTGAGTAAAGGGTGACTCGCCGTCCGATCAAGGACCAGGCCCAGGTCTCATGGAGCCTCAGATTGCGGGATAAGCTGGACTCATTTTTGAGGGATTGGCCTACAATCGCACTAGATCGCGAAAAGTGGAAGGAGGGAAGGGAGACCCTGCCCTGCAGTGGGACGACACGAGCTTATAATGTTAATAGAGTCTGACAATCTCTTTCACTCTACCCAGAGAGAAAAACCCGTCTGATAATTTCAACACCTCAAAAAAAAAAACTTCGTAGTACATGCAGTATTTAAGAGACACTGTTCTAACAAATTAACAATGAAATAAATACATCGTCCCTAATAGGCAAGAGTGGGGTGCTACAATAATACTTCGCCAGACTGCATACTCATTATTAGACGTACTCGTAGGTAACAATATACATGATTGCAATTAAAGATCGTAGCAGAACTATCGTTATTAAGAGCCTTTCAAACAATCTTGTATTGTTTGGACCGAAGCAGTGATGCACATAATATATTATTATGACTAATTGTACATCGACCTGGTCACAGTATGAATATAAACAGTAGGTAAACTAGTGGGCAATTTCGTGGAAACAAACGCGAGTGCTACTTTTACACAACTGCCCAAAAAAAAGGATTGTTATTTTGTTTTGCAACAAATAAAAATATGACCACTTGTTTCGTTGCCTTACCTAACTTGTCAGTTACCTGTTAATTTATACATACTCAGATCTATTGCAGGTGCGGTTGAACTCGGCCAAGCAATGCCTGCTGAGACTAATCCGTTGATGAATAATATCGCGAAATACATGTTAAGCTATTTGAGACAGGACATCAATGGTAGAACCAAAAGTGAGACAACCTAGAAGAATAGTAAGTATCTAGATGGTGAAAAAGTATGGTAGGTATTTCAGTTTTATCTGTTTAAACTGTCAGCCGACTTCAACACAGTTGAAATGTTGGACAACTATTTGATATAAA
The DNA here is from genome assembly GCA_028554685.1 of Agrotis ipsilon. Lineage (NCBI taxonomy): Eukaryota > Metazoa > Arthropoda > Insecta > Lepidoptera > Noctuidae > Agrotis > Agrotis ipsilon. The sequence goes on along the minus strand of CM052960.1, from coordinate 15,614,671 downwards.
CGCAATTCCGACCACTATTCCTAGTTGAAATACCGTATATCAAATACTATATGTCAGTTGTGTCCAAGCTGCACTCTGAAGGGTCAAGCTAACAGCACATTGAACTCAGGAAGGTGTAACTCAATTGTACGCGTTACGTCGTCGGTTGGATCACGCGAATGGACCGGCTCCGCAACAAACTCTCGCAGTAAAGACCGGAGTACGGACTAACTACTGGAACAACGTAGGTTGGAGACGAGAGGTACAGAGATTTAGACAGAATAGAAGAGACATCTTCTTCTTAAAATTGTGTTTTTTCCTGCATCTCTGCCATTTTTCTGCTTTATTTCGTTTTTGGGATCAAGAAGAGCTAAATTCTTCTTCGATACTTCGCCCACTTCTCTGCTTTCCTTTTCTGATTAATTTTGTTCCGAAATCCAAAACAGGTTAATTCGCGCTGTGCGCTTCTCTGGCGGTTGCAACTTCTTTTTGTGGCTTTCAGGAGTTAGTTCTTTGGGAATACTGTGACGGGTTATAAGATCTCTTTCTAACCATGGCTCGAATTTGAGTGCCTGCCTACTCCACCTTCACAAAAACTGTTACATACTGATTCAGTAACTGGTTAGCCCCATGATAGTATTTAGTTATAAGACTCTCAATAATCTTTGTCAATAGATTACAGAATAAACTTTCAAAAGCAGTTTGTGCCCTTTGTAGTTAAATATTGTAAAATTTCTAAACTTCGAATCAGTTTGTAAAGAATAATGAAAAAAAATCTCTTATAAAGCACTTTTGGAGTGTTTTTGAAATAGCTACTCTAGGAAATAGTAAGTTTTGAAACACGCCAAAATTCGAAGTGCGAAAAGTTATAGGTATTTCAAACATCCGCTTCAAATTGCAAGTCAAACTGAAGATCTTACTTTTCTTAAATGTTCAGATGTACCTATGTCCCTTCTAGTTTATCCATATCCCTGTCATATACAGGAACTCGGCAGAAGGGTACTAGATAGAGTAAGTTAGTGAAGGCTATTTCTCTCAGTTTAATAGTTGCTAACAATATCGACCACCGGTCAGGAGCCAAGCCTCCGCTATCTTCGCCCTTGATAAAATTTATACGAGTATTACTCAGTATCAGCTCGAGAGAGTAGCAGAGTCGAGTTGCGGTATTAAGTTTGAACTATAAGGTTATGAAAATAGTTTTTTAGTTACTTGCTGTGTATTTCTGACAAGGTTTCGTATTTGATACTGGTGTATCAAATACAAAACCAGGACTTAAATTGAGTATAAGAATTACCAAATGGGTCTTTCAGCCCTGGGTGGTGCGGTTGTTGATAATCCTTCGGTAGCCCTTTAAGTACCGGAGTCGCGGTTTACGTATGTCCCGCAACCCCGGCATGGCTATGGCCCTCTATAAGGGGGCCCCGTCATTATGCTGATGCTCTTTGAGGCGCGCGTGGAGCACGACGCTTCGTCGACCCAGGCATGGTACATGGTCGAGCGGCGAGTTGCCCATTACTTGCCGCCCGCATGCCCATGAGAAATAAGCTTACCAATGGGAATAAACATCACATACCGTAAACAATCGATAACGTATTAAATAACAGACTTTCATACACATTACCATACAAAGTACCTTTATATAATCCACATAATCGTTGGCATTCATGCGGTAGTAATTACAATTCACTTTCAATTAAACAATTATGGCTGACTTTCGCCTTCTTTTGTGGATAAACGTTCGTCGGTTACGTTAATTGATACTTTACGATGATTGTAATGTGTTATGTTCTATCAATCAATGTCGTAACTGCTGTACGATATTGATACAGTTCTTCGGTTTATTCATAAATACTCTGGAAGTTAAGATGGTTAAATTAAAGTTATAGAAAGATTTTTTTTTTTGTCGCTAAATCATTAAAAAGAGATTTTTTTTTTGGGTGGGCTTAAAAGTGAATATGGACAAGAGGAAAATTATGTCAAATGCCAACGTTGTGCCCACCCCAGTCTCTGTTGGAAACTCGGTACTCGAAGTTGTTGACTCATATATCTATTTAGGACAAAAAGTCCAATTAGGTAGATCCAACTTCGAGAAAGAGGTCAGCCGCCGAATCCAACTCGGTTGGGCAGCGTTCGGGAAACTACGCAGTGTCGTCCGATATACCTCAGTGCCTCAAGACGAAAGTGATGAGTTACGGCACCGAAACGTGGTCTTTCACTATCGGCCTCATCTCAAAGCTCAAAGTCGCTCAGCGAGCTATGGAGCGGGCTATGCTCGGTGTTTCTCTGCGTGATCGAATCCGAAATGAGGAGATCCGTAGACGAACTAAAGTCACCGATATAGCCCACCGGATTAGCAAGCTGAAGTGACAATGGGCAGGCCATATTGCTCGCAGAGCAGATGGCCGATGGGGTCGAAAAGTGCTTGAGTGGAGACCACGGACTAGCAAGCGCAGCGTAGGACGTCCACCAACAAGGTCGCCGGAAGACGGTGGATGCAGGTCGCTTCCAACCGGTACATGTGGAGATCAAAAGAGGAGGCCTATGTTCAGCAGTTGACGTCCTATGGCTGAGATGATGATGATATAATTTTGATTATTCGTGATTCGTGTTTTAAATCTACAAGTTGGATTCGTAAACGAACATAAAGTGCTTATGCGACATCTTAATACTAATTTTAACGTTGCCTTAGTCACTTCCCCAGTTCTACCATTCATTCCCTTTAGCCCAAATGCACAGAAGATCAGTGTTCTCGTAAACTACGTACAATAACTTAAACTAAGAGGTTAAACAAACCAACTAGTACCCACTACTAGGGCACATAACATTAATCTGGATTCTAAAAACGTTTGACACTTTTATGGTTAGAACTAGCGTCACCATACTTTTTGCTCCAAAATGGACATTCTGAATGTATGCCAACTGCAGTATTATGTAATTGCAGTTTGTTTTATGGTGTATGTTGTTCTAGACTTGGAACTAGATGTCTGAATTAAATTGGTCTGAGTTTGTAGTTTAAAAGTATTGTTTTGCCAACTTTTTAATATAGAAAGAAAGAAAGAAAAAATATTTATTTGGCGCACGGGGACCACGATAGCCACACACATTCAAAATAAAAAATAAGAACAAAAAAAAACTATGTCTAACACAAGAAAAAATAAAATAATTATTATTGTGTGTTTTACGGCTGCGCCAAAAAGACCCAGCAAATGAAAGCAAATTGTCGAGCAGCTAGTGCTGGTTTTCAATCGGACCTGTTATGAAAAAAATAAAGAAATATAGAAATAAAAAACGTGTCCTCTAGACCATTGCTATCGGGTAAAAATTTTTGCAAACAAGGTAAAATGCACCGAATCATCAACCTTTAAAAATCAAAATTTGCGAAACTTTTGTTGAGTTTTCTTAACCATATTAAAATGGGTTTTAATTCACATACAAAATATACAATTTACCTACATAGATTTTTTTTCTTTCAATGAATGACAGATATTCAACCGGCTACATGTACCGATGGCTGGGTCTGGGTGCGGAAGACAGAAGACAGGCTGATATGGAGCAGCCTGGGAAAGGCCTATGTCCAGCAGTGAACTGCATAAAGAATTTTTCACACTACTTGCTCGTAAATGTCATATTATACGTCAGGCAAACCTACTGTAAAGCATGACATTATTCCCCCTCGTTCGAGCCGGGAATAATATATGTACTGAATTTCATTATTCCCGTGGGAATAATGTGATTTGAATTTGGAACCTCAAAGAAAACCGTATGAAAACTTTCACCAAGGAGTCGTATCAGTAATGGCGGCCGCTGGCAGCAACAGCTGATCGCTTACAGTGGTGCCAACTTCACGTTCGAAGGTTGTCGTACCACAACAAATTTCAAAAATCGAATTTATTTCCTCGCAGTAGGTGTGAAAAGCAGAGTACGCTTCTCGGGAGTAAAGCTGCCTTGTCTTGGGCTGACTTGAATCCCTCGCTACACTAAGGATTCTTAATTTAATTCCCTCGTTTCTCTCGGGAATTAACACTTGAACCTCCTCGCTGCGCTACGGAGGTTCACCCCAGAATCCTTAGTGTCGTTTCGGGATTCAATATGCCCGTGACGTAAGGCAATGCTTTACTCCCTTGGTGCGTAATCTACTATTATTTAATGAACCAAGAAAAGAGACCAACCTCTGGTAGCCTACCATAACGTCGTAAAACAAGAGTAGTTTCACTGAATGAAAAAGACAGAGATATACTGACTTGACAGAGATATATTGACTGGCCTGTTGGTCTAGTGACCCTGACTGCTATGCCGGAGGTCGTGGGTTCGATTCCCACCCAGGACAAATGTTTGTGTGATGAGCATGATCATTTGTCCTGTCTTTGGTTGTAATTTATCTATAATATGTATGTATTTAGAAATATATAAGTAGGTTTATCAGTTGTCTAGTACCCATAACACAAGCTCTGCTTAGCTTGGGACTAGATGGCGTTGTGTGATAGTTGGTGAATATTATTATTATTATTAAATACAAGTCGTCTAGCGCCATCTCGTTCCCTGAGTGTAACTACTCACGCTTTAAGACTTCAAAATGGGTCACCTGATCGACACGACCGACGCGACGGAGTGAGTCGTTCGTTCATCCGTAGAACCGAACTAAACGACAAGTTCCCAAGTTTCGAACTATCGACGAAGCGGTCGTCAAACACCATCTTAAGTCAATCAAAGTCAAGTCAGTCGATCTTGTGGTAAACCTTAGTTTATATCCTAATTTACATCGGACTGCTAACCCCTGGCTGTATTATGAGGTTCACTGCATTGAAAAGGGAACTTTACTATGGTGTTATTAGGTTATTTTTTAATGTTTGTAGTTTCTTCGTTTTTTACAGTGTCTAAACTGAAATAATGCAAGTAATGACAAGAAGTTATAACATGTAACATTGCGGACTTAAATTAGCTACAATGAAGTGATCCGGTACATAAAATTAAGTCGAAAGACTTTACAATTTCACTCATATTAATGGCAGCACACACTTTTCCAAAGATTTTTAAAAGTTTTGTCTTTTTTTTGGAAAGAGGTTCCTCGGCGACGACAACGTCTTTTAACAAATTAGGTAGTTAAATCACTTCTTAAACATATTGTATTCATTATATTAGTATTCAATAACAAATTCCAGGTAGATAGAACACATAAAATGACAGGAAAACTCAAGAAAACCTATACAAAAAACCCTATCAATACAATCGCTAAAAAAACGAGGACCTCTGTGAAACATTTTATTACATTTAAGAGAGTAAATCGGAAAATCGTAAAGAGCATTAATTTATACCCGCACTTAATATAAAATGAGCGAGTAAACGCTTGAAGAGTTTTGGCCGTGTGTGGCAATGCTTAAAATGCGTGAACCACGCTTACTTATGCTCCCCGTTTAATAAAACTCGTCTTACACCGAGCCATATGTTCCGAGCCTAATATTGAACAAGCAATGTTTACTTAGGGGAATACGTAATGAATACGCGTGTTCGGAATTTGTCACCAACTACACCGTATTACACTATTAGGTAATATGACGTCACGGCTTGGTGTTGTCTGAAAATCTTTTTTTTTTGCTGAAGAATTTTCTTATGAAAACCACAGGATAGCGCTAGATGCAAGCCTTTTCCAACCGCTCTTAATGGAAAACTATGGAGGAGCCCTATGTTCAGCAGTGCACGTCCTGCAGCTGATATAATGATGATGATGAATAAATTTCTTACTGAGTATTTCGTGGCTGTAATAATATCAGCCGCATCGGTCGATTAGTCTTTAAGGTTAAGGAGCCCTTGTCAAGGTTGGGTCGTCAATTGGTGACCACTAATTGAATGCAAAACAAGTTACCTCTGTACTTTGGGATGCATGACTAGTCACTGATCTCGGCTGTCATTTGTAAAACTTTGACAGTTAGGAGTAGTCCTGTTTTTGCGAAAAAGTTGTTATTAGTTTCTTGTCTTCTGGTATTCTTTTTTTACAGTTGTTTTCATAAGTAGGGACACATCGTGAAGAAACAATATGTCGAAACAAAAAAGTCTTGTGGTTTCCATCATACTGCACAAGCGTATTGGTGTATTACAGCCCAGTACTTCACATAAAAAGGAGGGTTGTTACGAAACAGGTGACAATTGTAGGCTACATACAGTTATTTTTGTTTTCACGAAGTAAAATCATCAAAAGAGTCCTCCCGATCAGGGTGGGGGTGGGTGAACAAGAGGGACTGTCAGACTTCTACTGACTAAAATCCAAGGTGTTCCTTCAATAGTCCTGTACGTTTCAGAGTCACAGTTAACTATTTACACAGTCCCACAAACCCTACTTAAAGTATGGTTAGATACACACTATTTATATCAAGCCGAAACAAATTGTCTCACTTTATTTATCAAAAATCATAGTCAACACATAAAACATTCAAGCGACACTCCCAACTGGGAGCATTAAAAGTATCTAATAATCTACGTCCGATACTGCTTTTTATGTGCACATGAACTTAATGGTAATCATACATGTCATGTGCCTACGGCCTTCGGTAGAAGGGAAAGGATTTTATATAAGTATACATACATAGGCCGTTGACTTTGTGTGGTCTACGGCTTAGAATTATGTTGATATGGTCTGGTTTTTGAGCTTATTAAGAAGGTGTTTAAGCTATTGAATGTTTAGCCTAGAGAACAGTCGAGATGAGATGAACTGTACCGTAAAACTGTTCAAATGAGGTAATAAAGAAATTCAGCTTCCAAATGGGAGTTGCGATAGCCTAGTTTATTAAGGCGTCTGGAGTACCTATCAAGAAGACGCGGGTTCGAATTCCACTTGCAGCTGATTTTTTTTTTCCTCAAAAATAGTCTTTGAGATGAAATGATATGCATCATAAATGGATTAGGAGTTCTTGGAAGCAATTGGGAGAGGTAAAAACCATGTTGAGCAGGTTGTCTCTGAATAATGAACTGCAAAAATAATAAAACTTAAAGTATGCTTTGAAGACGCTTGAAGGGATATTCAAAGTGGACAATTGGTAATTCGCTTTCAAAGTGTATCTTTCTAATCTTACAATTTTTCAACTTAAGATTTTTCTATCACCTTTATTGCTGATGAATGTCACCTTATTTATATTCCAGGTTAAAGTTTAATACACTGATACTGATATCCAGGTGAATCTGGTTTGACTGGAAGCCGACCCCAATATAGTTGGGAAAAGGCTAGGCAGATGTTAAAGTTTAATACAGACATTTTACAGACAGTCGAATTTGGACTTTAAATTTACTAATTTAAAGTCACTAATAGAACCTTGAAGATTGTGATAATTTGTTCTGAACTAGGTCACACCACAGCTACTAAACTCCTCAACTTCGTACATAATTTAAAACACCTAAACAAATACTTTTACACTCCAAAATTTACTTTCACCCAAGAAACATGTAATTATGCATACGGCCACATAATTATCCTATATCATCCCTACCGTAGGGTCCCAGTACTCTTCCCTCCGGGAGGGAAAACATATACATAATTACCCGTATTAAGAGGGCGAGGGAACCAAAATCACATACCAATTAGATACTCATCACAAGAGCCAATTGAATAACCTTCAATCAGGCATCACGCCATAAAATGAAGCGAAGCCGCGGGCATCTAGTTTGCATAATAATTATACATTAGGTTCTAGAGACTCACTCGGCGCCCCTGCTTCTGTCGGGTGCCATCGTCTGATGTTGTAAAATATAAAGATTTATGTACAAAATCTTCGTTATAATAGGCATAATACTTCCCCAGTAAATTTTTAGAAAATTAATTTGTGAATAAACACCGGTGGTAAACCGTAGAAGAATAATAATGATTTAGCGCACGTATCAAAAAATACACAATGCATCTTTCTTTATAAACTTTTTCATAATTTACTAGCGGTTCACTCTTTCTTAGACGATTTTCATACCATAAGAGTGATAGAAAGCAGAATCATACAGCCAGCTTGATGGAAAGTGGTGACCGTAGGATATTTGCCAACAACATCAACGCCAACGCGTTATGAACTCTGCAACTTTTTCACGCCCTTTTTAATGTTCGATATTCAAATATACTATACTAGAGTTAATCATTGAAAAACAATTACAATTACCAGCCTTACAATTTTCCCACTGCTGGGACATAGGCCTCCTCTGTGAGAGGGATAGAGTTCAAGCGAGCCCAGTAGGTACGGGTTGGTTAAAATCTATTACATAATTCTGAATCAATAAATGCACAACAGAGACAGACACACAAAGCGACTCCGCTGCATAAAATTTTCCACATTAAGTATGCAGAGTTTAAAATTCAACAGGGTGATACAACAAATGCATTGGTATTATGAGATAAGAGTTTGGCGCATTTGTATTCAAACAGGGTGTTCACCAAGGGTGGTGGGACTGCAAAGGGCTCGTACGCGTGATATATGCTAATAAGCCGGCCATTTTAAAACCCTTTCGTGAAGATTCATTGCGAATGTACTTTTAGTCATGTTTTTAGGCAAAATTGAGGTTTTTAGCAGTAATTTGATTGTCTATTGTACTTATGTAGGTGGACGAGACAAAAGTAGTACGTACGGATTGTAGCATATGGCGTTTCATAGTTTAGTGACAGCCCCCATGCGAATACGGCGTGGTTTTATATACGTATGGATAATTGGATATTATGTAGTATCATAAATGTAGAAGTAATCTTGGTCTCTGTCTGTTTATCTGTCACCTTATCACTATTTAACGGCTAAACTAATTTCAATGGTTAACACACAAGTTAACCATGACCTGTTAGAACAAAAGTAGAAGTGCACGCATGTGAAGTACAAAACAAAAGCAAGCTGTACTTGCTCGCAATAAATAATCTTAAAACAAATAAGATACTCTGAAATCAGCCTCATGAAGCTCATTGAATAAAAATACACACATAACTTATTATTTTTTTGACATCTTTTTTTTTTACGTGGTAAAATCATCAAAGGAGGCCTCCCACCCCGGGCAGGGCGGGAGGGACTGTCAGACTTGTACTGACTAAAATCCACGGTGTCCTTCAATAGCCCTTTATGTTCCGGGGTCACGGTGATGGTATAAGACCCGCGACCCCGGCAGGCTTTAGCCCTCTGAGAGGGGGCCTCGTCATTATGCTGACGCTCTTTGAGGCGTGGAACACGACGCGCCGTCGACCCGGGCATGGTCCATGGTACGGGCGGCGAGTTGCCCTTTACTCACCGCCCGCATGCCCGCAAACTAATCACATCTAGATAAAATTTAGATAATGTACCTGGTGGCCTACCATGAACTCTTAAAGCGTGAGTCTTTAGGCTGTGGGAAGGAGATGGCGCTAGACGAATTGTATAGCTCTGCGTCTTTCCCACATCCTAAAGTGGATCGCGTTAAGAGCTCGTGGTAAAGGCCCTTTTCCTTTTTTCCCTATCATGTTCCTAACACAATACCAGAGAAGTATTCAACTATTCACAAATGACTTGATTTCCGATCACTCCATTGAAGCAAATTGGATAACAGCCACTTTTCATGTCCGTCCCCTTTATTGAGGAAAATCTAAGGGTTACCTGTTTCAACAATAAAATATATCTGATAGCGCCTGAGGGTGTCATGATATTATTGATCAAAGTAAGTACAAATATCGTACTTCTTACTAACATTATAAATGTGAAAGTTTGTTTTATTTATCAATGTTTGTTACTCTTTCACGCAAAAACTACTGAACGGACTTAGACGAAATTTCGTACACAGATAATTTGTAACCTGGATTAAAACATTGGGTAGTTTTTATCCCGATATCATCTTGCCCTGGGATCATTTTCGATTTGTAGCGGGCGCATCCCCTGGCAACAGCTAGTATTTTATGATAGAAAGAAAGAAAGAAAAAACATTTATTTGGCGCAAGGGGACCATGATAGACACACACACATTCAAAAAAAGTAAATAAAAAAATAAGTACAGAAATAACAAAAAAGTAAAAAAACCTATGTTAAACACAAGAAAAAACAAAAGAATTGTTATTGTGTGATATGATACCGAAATCTTAAACATGATTTGGTTTCACATGATTTTGTTATTATTATGGTACTTCAAATATCTCTGTACTAGGTACGAATACTTCCTACTAACCTAAGCTATACTGAGAAGCGTACTTCACCCCTCCATGGGGCATAGTTAGCATACCGCTCAGACCCAAAAAATACCTGTTTAGTTACCTAGTTTACCTACTGCCTTCACTTTCATTAGAGTTTACCACCGAGGGTCAGCAAAGTCTATCGTAACCTGGATTTCTTGTCTCGAGTAATTAAAGCTATATAAAATATATTTCATTATATTTAGTAAAAAAGTTTTAGGTACCGTGTAACTATAGACGCAATCATTTGCTAAAAAAAATCACTCCTCTTCTCCCTCAATGGAAAAGTTTGTTACTTGAAACAAAACCCCAAAAAGAGTGTTGTTTTAAACCATAAAAATAAACAAAACAGCACTTTTAGAGAACACTAGGAAATCCTGTGTCGTGGGGTGTAATTATACTAACAAATAACAGACATAAACATTAGAGTTCGGAACCAGATTACACATGTAGGACAAACAAGTATTTTTGCCCGAGAATTTAGTGCAACACTAATAAATTTACTGAAAACATGTTTTTACTGTTTAGATTGTGATTGGCTGTCAGCGATAACAATGATAGTAAAGTAACAATCTATACATATTGCCGTTTATCTAAACCCTCCTAAAAACCTAGGTGTATCCTATTTATCTTCGGTTAGAACTAGGTCTAATCTTGGGACTTGTTGGCACCCCGACTCGGACAATTAAGGTGAGAGAGGACGCCGTCCTCTTTGAGGGTCTCGTCGACTTGCTCCTATATAGGAATGATAGTAATATATTTCCAATTACTATTTAGAAAATGTATAGATTTCCTAGGAAAAGTGCATATTACAAAATATATATATTTTTGGAATTGTGTACAATGACGGATAACACACTTTTCCGTTAAAATAAATACAGTTAATTTTGTTATTATATTTCAAATAAATAGAGTTTCAAACTCTAGAAAGTGCCGTTTACACTTTCAAAACGTATTAATATAAAGTAACTGATAAAATATCCATAGGTGTTTTTATTTTCGTCCGTAATACCTGTTAAGTGCATAAAGCAGTTCTCAGCTACCGCACAAACATAGGGATGAGGTGACATTGCAAGCGACGATTTTAGTCATATTCATCATCTGCCTAGCCTTTTCCCAACTATATTGGGGTTGGCTTCCAGTCAAACCAGATTCAGCTGGATATCAGTATTATACATGGAGCGACTGCCTGTCGGACCTCCACAACCCAGTAACTGGGCAATACCATACCCCATGGTAAGACTGGATGTCAGACTTTACAGCTTCCGACTAACTGTAACGACTGTCACAGATCTACAAATGACAGCCGGGACCAACGGCTTTACGTGCTTTCCGAGGCACGGAGGAAACTCGCTATAACAGATGATCACCCAACCGCAGACCAACCTCGGCAAGCGTGGCTTAACCCGGAAGATCGACCTGTGCGGCTGTAATTATTTAGCCACGAGCTCCTCCACGATTTAAGTCATATTATGGACATTTAAATTAGGTATAGTATTTAAACACAAATCTTATCGCCATCAAAAAATTATGTTCCCACTAGCGGAACTCAGGACACTCAGGCCGAAGAAAATTATTCTTCTCACGAAATAATGATATTTTTCGTTACTCCGAAAAATTATACACATTATTCTAATTAAGATAAGATAAGGATTATAATAGAAGAGCTATAAACATACAAACAGATAAGAAAACGAATTTTATCATTTTGTATCTCAGCTGTCATTTGATATCTTTAATGATTAATAACAGTTTGTAAATAATAAAATGATTCTTCAACGATTCACCGACGACCGGACTTCATTATTGGACGTTTCGTCGACAGGACTATTCACTTATCGCCGTTTCACCAATAGACTCTTTCACCTAGGGGCGTTTCGCCAACAGGACGATTCGTTTATATCAGTTTAATCAATAGACTCTTTCAACAACTTACTTTTCGATGATGAAGATGATAAGTTTAAAACAGTTAAAAGAGTTAGGTTAACCGTCATGTCGGCAAAACGTCCGTTTTTGAAAGAGTCTATTGATGAAACGAATCGTCCTGCCGGCGAATAGTCCTTAGGTGAAAAGTTCTATCGATGAACCGGGCATAAATGAATCATCGTATCGGTGAAAAGTCCAAAGGTGAAAGAGTCTATCGGTGAAACGGCCAGTGAATTGTCCTGTCGATGAAACGTCCAATGATGTACCGGTCGTCGGTGAAATAAAATTGCTCGACACTTTCAAGACAATTTCTCGCTTGGCCGACAATTTCTTCTCAACCAAAGTCCTCTTCACACTAACAGTCACACAGCTACTTTTGGCCATACAAATATTTGTTTCACGTGGAAGACGAACTCTCAACATGCAGCACATCACTCAGTCTCTCAGCCACTACACCAAAATTCATTATTATAATTCGCAAGAAGCGTACTTCTTGATTTATCCGCTCTTTGTTCCTGTCGCTCAAACATACTGTTGCCTAAGTGATCATCACAAATCCTCCCCGCTCACACTACGACCCCCGCCTAAGAGTGAGCTCGGCTAATGTGGACATAACAGTAACGTCGTGCGATAGTGCCCTCGCACCATGTCTTAATGGGCTATTATATTTTATGCTTAATTCAAACACTACCCCGGGAATTGGGTGGCGGTGGCGCAAGGATTATGTGTACAAGCTAGAGTGTTTATGGTGCTTAATTGGTCATGATTGCTTTTTAAAGATTTCGGTTAACTATGTTTTCTGGTAATTTTATTACTGACAAACATCTGTAGACAAAGATGATTTTTGAGGAAAGAAAAATTTTAGATTGCAAGTGGGATTCGAACCCGCGTCTTCTGGATAGGTACTCCAGACGCCTTAACCAACTAATCTCTAGACAAGTTTTTTGAGAATTTGTCGCAGTACGACGTAACCTTCGGCGTCGGTCGTCGCAAGGCGATCTCTGGGGCCTTAGTCAAACAGCATACGACAGTAAACGACAATCGTTATCGTATCGTTCGTTATCGATTAGCAGTTTTTAATAGATTTTCAACTTTACGCACTGGGGTATAAAGTTGAAAATGTATTGGTGACTGATGAACGATAAAGATTGTCGTTTACTGTCGTATGCTGTTTGACTTAGGTCCCTGGCCACCGTATAGGCGCGAGCATGCGGGCGGCGAGTAAAGGGCAACTCGCTGTCCGACCATGGACCATGCCTGGGTCGATGGCGCGTTGTGTTAGAGGGCCAAAGCCTGCCGGGGTATTGGGTCTTATTTCATTACCGTGACCCCGGAACATATTGAGGGACACCGTGGATTTTAGTCAGTACAAGTCTGATAGTCGCTCCCGCACTGCCCGGGGTGGGAGGACTCATGTGATGATACTACCAAGTAAAAAAAAATTACGACGTAACCAACACCATTATTGATTTTCTTAAACCCGTGCTACCTTACGGGCAAACGATACTAATAATTGTTTTTTAATTTAGAAAAATATGAACTCGTCTTCAGGTCTCTACTTTGACACAATATAAGTAAGCTCGTAAATAACTTGACTGTACAACATACAAAGAAGTTTCTTTAGTTATAAACATTTATAGACAATCTAGAAAACGCTTACATCATTGTAACCACCTCCGGAAGACCGCTTAAAATAGCTTACATCGCACATTGATAATAACTATTAGTAATTTACGATGACATACCAACAATTTGTGGTTAGTTACACAAACCAATCAACGTTATACATTGATCGACGTAACACCTGTGTATCGTATTATATGTTAGCTAACATCAATAATTTGAGCTACTCAACCGTAACGTACTGATTACTGTATTAACATAGTTGTTGAACACTATAATAGTTACAGCATTTGAGATAATTTTCGTGTGAAAATGCGACGAAGCCGAAAATTATCAGTTATCTATCACACGGGGTCGTAAAAATTGGATAAAAGCTATCAGTTTTTATTATCGTAGTGGCTGAGCGATTGACAGTTGCACTACGTGTCATTAGAAAAATATTGTAATAAACTAGAATAATCTAATTATGTATTACGAATATGAAATACCTACCGATATCTATTCGGGTTCTGAGTGTTTATATATGTTTTAAATGTTTGTAAAGAAATTTCTAGAGTGTCCACAAAAAATAAAATTTGCTTATTTTCTTCTGAAAGCCAATTACTTTTTCAAAAAAGGTAACTACCAGCTGTGCAGAGAAATCTGTCGTCAACCAGCAAGAAGAGGATAGCTAAAAAGGAGATAATGATGGATCATATTTCTAAATCACACACACACAAGTCTTGTCTACGAATATTCCCGACACGGCGACACACAATACCAAATTCCTTGGAGATTTAACAACCTACAATATCTTTGAAGCTATTGATCTTTAAAGCCTAGCCCATTCCTCAGGAACAAAGTACTTTACATTACTGTACCGATTGAAACTCTCATCACGTATTCAATTAGAATTTGTCTTGCAAACACCAGGTTCTGTGTAAGAGTCCTTTGCCACATACGCGTAAATTTATCAAAGGTTCCAAGGTTTGTTTACGCCAGAAAAAATGTGGGTACACGTAATTTAAATGTAGAACGGTACGGTACATAATAAACGAACCTTTGAGATATAAATGGCGGGAGAGACTTTTCATAAGAAATAATTAGAACAATCTGAATATCCATAGATGCATAATTATCCGTGAAAACTGATGAATGCGAAGCTTCATATGTTGCCTCATCGCCGCAAGGCTTGCTTGTTGGTCATCTACAAATTATACTTTAGAAAGGGTGTCCAATAATATGATATCATCCCACCGGACCCCATCTCCTTTGGAATCAATGAAGTACTTTTTAACTCTTCTTCAGACTATAAATTATATTCTTATGAACCCTTTTTTGTTGACCAGGTTTTATACCTTTACCAATCTGTAAGTACCATAATTCATCAAAATCTGTTCAGCTTTTCTGACGTGAAATACCGAACATACTCGTACATACAAAAAAGAATGCACACTTTCACATTTGTAATATTAAGTAGGAGGGTGCTGCCTATACTCATCGATAACGCGAAGTATAACAAAAGTAATTGAATACATATTCAATATCGAAATATCATTTCATTTTTAGGACTATGAGAATGGTTTAACCTTTCTCCCCTTTTATCTTTTGAACATCTGATCGGTTTCGTTGTATTGAAGGCGACACCCTGCTTCGTTCTATGGAGACGTTTAGTGCTCACGACACGATTACGATACGATGAGTAATGGTGAGTGACAAAGGGATCAAGTGTTTGAAAATCTATCTTCTATCTATATATATAAAATTCAAAACTGACTGACTGATCTGACAACGCACAGCCCAAACCGCTGGGCCTAGAAACTTGAAATTTGGTATAAGCCTTCCTTATATCACGTAGGTGAGCACTAAGAACGGATTTTGCGAAATTCGGCCCCTAAGGGGTTGTTTTTGGGGTTGATAGTTTGTATGAAACTTTGTTACTACAAGTGCTAGGAGCCTCAAGACGTAAGTGATAGTTAAAACGGGATTGATGTATTGAAGTTAGAGGTCTCAAATTTTACAGGAGGTTCTACTTTAGACATAGGTTCTCACTAAGTGAGGATCTTACGAAATTCAACCCCTTATTACCCCCGTATTTTTGGGGTTGTTAGCAAGGAATCCCAATATATTCGTTGGGGTTCTTTTAAGAACGTAGGTACCACCCAAGACGGGATACTGCCAGTAGATAGAAATTTTGTTGAATATTGATTTAGTAGCCTTAATAGAGGGTGGTTGGGAGTAAAAATTCACAAAAGTAAAGTTCGAAAATCACGCGGACGAAGTCGCGGGCGGAGTGCTCGTATACCCATATGTTTGCTTCTAATGAAGGAAAACATAAATTGAAGTATTATTGCCGTTTGGGTTTGCAGAAAATACAGTTCAATTTCATAAAATTTTCTAAAATTTAATTCGATCGAAGATTTCAATTGAATTGAATTCAATTGAATTGATTCTGTGTTTATGTGCTTCTCCATTTGAAGTTTTTTTGGTGGACGTAGTAAAATCATCGAATGAGTCGTTCCACCCAGGGCAGAGCGGGAGGAACTGTCAGACTTATACTGACTAAAATTCACGGTGTCCTTCAATCAGCTCTTTACGTTCCTGGGCCATGGTTACTCGTTAGACCAGCTACCCCGGCAGGCTTTGGTCCTACAAGGAGGCAACGTTATTTGCTGACAGCTCTTTGGCGTGGGCGTGGAATACGACGCGCCGTCGACTCGGGCATGGTCCATGACAACGAATCGCATTTGAGGTATGGTTTCTCTTCACTCTTTATGTTCCGCAGTTCGTCACGCCTTTAGGATCACAGTTGCAACTCGGATCGTCCGATATAAATTTCTTCACAAAGATAAAGATAGGCACATACCGGTAGAAGCACGTGTAATTTCTCTCCTTTCTCTATGTTTTACATTCCCCCTTGTCTCCCGGGATCGTTCCGGCACACAGCCGGTTATTTCTTACATTCTCTACTAAATTCACAGTTAGGAAATTGAATTTTTCGAATTCCGCGTCTTATACACTCGCGGCCATTATAACCTGACCTCCCCTAACATTTCGCGTTTCGACATCCTTAGGGCGAAGAGGTGTGATGTATCGAGTTCCAATGGTCTTGATAAGATGGTTGTGTAGTTTTTTATTCTCGATTGGTGGGCCAGGAAGGTGGTAAGTGTGTATGGCCAAGTGCTGCCTTGTTTATAATGTAGGTATCAGTGAGAACGTATTCACCCTTCTTGAATCATGTATGTACGGTAACTGCGATGGAACCGCCGCGTCTGGTCCCAGGTGAATATAAAAAAGTCCATTGGCTTTTTTATGAAAGCGGCCCTCTTCCTGCTTTTGGTAAATTGTCATACATACTTTAGAAGTTCCACAGCTCAGATTTTAAGCTAAATATTGAAAGTTTTGAGTTACTAAACAATGCTAAAAATTGTCAAAACTTGGGGCTCAATAGGCTAGATAGTCCAAAAATTTTTTTTTGGTGCCTTAAGATTTAAAAAAAATTATGTTCCGTATTTTTTGCCTTTTCTTAGTTTAACCAAAATTGACGATACTACGACGCATTTATAATTCATTTACGCACATTTTTCGTGCTCGAGTTTTTGAGTCTATTCTGACGTCATGTTGCGAGTTTTGAGTTTTGATACGATTTAAATTATACAATACTCATTGATTAAAAATAAACAAAATTATGGCGTTATTATTTTTAAATACTTTGATAGACTAAATAGATTTGCAATTGAATTATGCTGTAAACTCGGCAATCAATTAATTCAGAACATTAAATTCAAACAAGTCGTGTAAATGTTTGAATTTCAATAGCAATTTAATTTATATTGCGTTGACAAATTGACAGATCATCGACACGAATGTTTAGGGACAGTATTATTTACAAATCATCACACAGTATGTTGAAACACAGATTAAATACGTTAATTAATATTGTCGCAGATTCACACCAACGTATCAGAGAGGCGAACGTCAAAAATTTCCATTCTGCAATCCGCCTGTTACGAATTTATTTCTCATTGTGAAAATTTACAATTAATAACCGAACTTTAAAATTCAGATCTCTGATAACGAACATAGAGTTGAAAATTGAATGAAAGGAATTTTAATAGTTAACTGAAAAGCCATTATTATATGGCAAACAATCCCGCTAATGACGGGTTTTATTAAAATTGAAATGAAATCGTCCACGTCGCTGAGACATTTATTACGAATTTTTACCTTCAAGTTATTTAAATGGCGTTTTGTTGTAAAATTATTCAACATTTGACGAGTAAATTATTTGAACTACAGCATGCAAATACTCATCATAATGAACCTTATGAACTTTAAACTTCTCAGCGCCGCTGGTGTGATAATCTAATCAAATTCTCTGGGGCAAGCATGACCCGAAATTGCATATCAGAGTTTTGAAAAGAAAAAAGAGGAGGCCTTTTGTCCATAAGTGGGATACATCATAAACTAAAAAGATAAATAAACTTATTTTATCTCCTTGACTAAATGAATTAATGTCGTTCAATTTATTATAATTATTTGTAATTCTCATGATTATTAATCAAATTCTAATGTAGCATAAATTGATGACCTTTAATCTTTTAAACCATATTTGTACGCCGGAAACGGCAGAATATTATGATCGTAATTATACATAATGCACATAACAACCTTGTACAATATTCTGACAAATAAATGAATTCTATTCTATTCTATTCTATTCTTACAAATAAAAAAAAGTACGTGAGTTGCATTCTGCAATCTTTACACCAGACCAGCTTTAAATGTGTTTTCTTATTTCCTTTCCAAAAGAACCAGTGAGGAATCGTGGAGGTTTTATATAAGTATTCTTATAAGGATCGGACAGACTCAATTTGGACTGTCATCGACACGCTTTTTTTATCGTTGTGAAATCATCAAACGTGTCCTCCCACCTACCAACACCACCAGTCACCAGGGTGGGACGCGCGCCTCAAAGAGCTGTCAGCAAAAAGCCTGCCGGGGTCGCGGGACTTATTTCTATCACCGTGACCCCGGAACATAAAGGGCTACTGAAGGACAACGTGGATTTTAGTCAGTACAAGTCTGACAGTCCCTCCCGCCCTGCCCGGGGAGAGGACTCATTTGATGATTTTACCACGTTAAAAAAAAAAAAGGGTGGGACGGGAAGGTCTACCAGACTTGCACTAACTAAATCCACGGTGATCCTTCGTTTTACGTTCCAGGGTCACGGTTACCTGGTGAGACAGCACGCGACCGTCATCAACACGCTAAAAATAGCGATTTTCTCATTCCCATAATTCTTCTTGTTGGGGTTTTCTAGTCGTTGACAGATACCCTGGTAGTTGTTGTATAAAAGTAGTAAGTTCACACACTCCAAACCACTGTTATGTTCAATAGTTTAATATTACGTTTAAGATACGTATATTTGGTTGTCTGAGCCGCACTTGATGCAATGTTATTATTGATCGACCCGCTCGTGGCTGAGTTTTAGTGATAATAAAGTACGTTTAGCGTAATTCATTACGTACGCAAAACGTACTTTTGCTGTATGAGCATTATTGGCTCGTACACTTCTAGCTACCAGTGAAATAGTTCACAAAATGTTTGATCGCGACATAAGCGATCACAGTACTGCGAACTAGGTAACAGTTGCAATAAGCGAAATGTTTGTGCAACTAGCGAACGTTCACAAACGCTGCAATTCTTTGACTCAGTCATTAGTGAAGACCAGACAGGTGTGTAGAAAGGACATGTGGAAATTGTTTGAAAAATAGTAGTCTGGTTTCAGCTGGTGATGGTTACAATGACTTGAATTATTGCGAAAGACAAACAGACATAAGATGGGAACTCACTACCTGCGTCTGTGTTTCTAAACATATAAAACCCGAATCTCTTCAAAATTAGAGTGAACAGGCTTCTTTTGTGTCACTACATACACAAGACTTTGTCTCTGTCACTTCTGACTTACAATAGAGTCCAAAGCAAAGGCAACTTGAATAAAATAAACATATCACTATTTTAATTGAACTCAAAATATACCGACCGTGTATAAATTCTTAGTAATAGATAAATAGGTTTTATTTGATAACCTCCTTTACAAGCAGTTACTTTTCTTTCTTTACTACCTACTCGTTATACTTAACTGGCACCATCAAGTCTATAAATCATCTGTGAGGCTTCTTCATTAAATGCATTTTACTAACTTTTCCCCTTTCACCACGCTTCTGTATTCTAAAACACTCTTTGGCTTTCTAACCATTACACTCGGAAAGGACCGTAACGCCTCACGATATTTGCTCGCAAACTTGAATCTAAAACTAACTTCCATTTGCATTCCTAATCGTCTTTATTTCAATATTCATAAGGCTGCCTTTTGGATGCAAATATAATCTCATATGTTGGTGCATAATCTCAGTATGGAGTACTTTGACATTTTGTGAATTGATAACATCTTTTCTAAACACGCTAGATGTTCTACAGTGATGTTAGATAACGTACCTGTTCATATGCTACCCTTTTATGAACATTTCCATTAGAAGAAACTCTTTTTATAATAACTGTATTAGCTGCTGGCCAAAGATTAATTAGGCACATCGATAGATTGGTTTTATTGCATTTTTTGTCAACGTGAGAACAGTCTGGTGACCTGTTGTTGGTAAGGGCCGCGACTTCCGATTTATAGGTTGTGGGTTTGAACTTAGCCAGACGCATTGCTACGTGTTCTTAAGTTATTCCATTGGGGTCGTAGGACTTACTTATTACCGTGACCCGCGGAACGTAAAAGGATATTGAAGAACACCGTGGATTTTAGTCAGAACGAGTTTGACAGTCCCTCCCGCTTCGGGTGCGAGGAATCATTTGATGATTTTACCTCGATAAAAAAAGGTACCAGTGCTCTCAGAAAAGTGAAACAAAATATTATGAGGAGACCGGCATGTCTTAAACAGTGGAAACATCATAAATTGATAATTTGATCAGTCTAACCTTGTTGTAGTTTGGCCCTAAAGACAATAACAACAAACAAAAACTTCATTAACAATTAAATTGATTAAAGTGGTTAACAAAAGCCGCTGCTCAAGTAATCCAGCTGCCTGATAAAGCACCAATAATCCGCCAAGCAACAACTTTCTCGCAGCGGTCTCCAAAATTGTCAGCAAAATTGTTAATTGGGGCAATCACTGGCTTACCCTCAACCGCACTTGATTACAGATCTCAGTTTAGAAAATCCCGAACTTAATTTAGCTGTATCAATTGTAAAACCAACACTGCAAACGAATTTGTCGTTAAGATTTCGCAAATTAACCCTAATTTTGGTCCTGCCCGAAAAGACCACGGTAGGAAAATTTCACCCCTCCGCCTTTCCAGGACCAGATGTTTTGAAATCGCTAAAGATTTAATTAAACAAACTTTGGTGGTGAACAAAGTTGCTTAAATATTACGTTTTGTTATGCACAGCGCGATGTAAACATGATTTGTGCGACAATTTAATTTTAATTGAAAAGTCGCAAGTGTCAGAATGTCATTAGAAAGTTCCTCTGAAGATAATATTGGAAACTCTTGTTAATTGAGTGTGAGCAGATGAAGTTTTAACATTATTTATGGTCTGGAGTACCAATGAATAATTACTGTTCTCAAATTACCATAATTTTATAAGTTTTGAAGTATCAAAACAACCAATAACAGTTTGCGAACTTGAACATGCAATTATCCTGCCATAAACTTAGCTATCAAGTACAAATTACTCTCAGTTTTTCTAGTACTTCTCCTGAATAGAAATATAATAATGGAAATCTAATTATAAAACTTCAACCGCACTGTGATCGCTTAGAAAAACTGGTTTAATGAAAACTTATTGTTAGAAGATGAATTTCTTCTAGAAACGCGGTATTTAAGAAATGCGGGGATTGTTGTAAAGGGCTGCATTGAATGGCTTTTAATTAAGGAATTAGACGGCACAGTTAGGTCCTGTCGCTGAAAATGACTGCTGTTTTTTTAAGGTCTTTGTGTCTATAAGTATCTAAGATTTTTCTATTACCATTTTCGTGCAGAATGTACAAGGTCAAGGTCCCAGTGGTACAAGGGCACAGACCTCTGAGTGAGTGCTGCTTTGTCTGATAGTTGAAGGAAGAACCACGAAATCAATGTCTCTTTTTAGGTTATGGGCAATCACTTTTATTTCCCAAAAAAGACAACCTTCCACTCGGGCCAGTGCCCAGTATATCGCGTGCATTTCTGCTTATCTAGCATTCTCTTTCGATACACAGGAACACACACACACAGACACACAACCATCCAGACTCGGAACAACTACTTGTAGGTCATACAAAAATTTGTTGCGTACGGGAATCGAATCCGCGATACGCTGCGTAGCAGTCAATCGCTCAGACACTGCGCCAACCATGCCGTCAATTCCCAACATTGTGTAGTACCTCATCATCTGCCTAGCCTTTTCCCAATTATATTGGGGCCGGCTTCCAGTCAAACCAGACGCAGCTGAATATCAGTATTTTACATGGAGCGACTGCCTGTCGGACCTCCACAACCCACTAACTGGGTTATTGTAATGGTAATGGGTACATTGTGTAGTACCCACAACCAGAAAATAAGATAACACGACCTACTGGAACAATATGTAGCAATATAAAAGAGTTACCTTAGACTCAAGGGTGTTATTAGTGTCAAAGTGAATACTTCAATGGGTTAGAAACGTAGAAAGTACAAGTACATGTTAGTTCATACCATGTGAATACGGCCTTCGCCCGGTTTTCACAGTCGATCGGACGCATGGTGATTAGGGCACTACGCATGACAGTCCATATTAGTACCTATTTCAAGGGGTTTAGAAACCACATACTTTTTCATAATTATTAGGCCCAGACTCCACCAAAGCAGAGACGAATCGACAGAAGTAGAGATGAGCATGTTTTGACTAATCACAAAAGAGACGACAGACAAATGTGTCTTACCACTCTCATTAATTACAATGTAAGAAAAATTTTGCTGCCACTGAAATTCTACGTGATTTTCCATCATTATTTCAACCGATCAGCACCTACTGATCATTCTATGCTCATATTATAAAATAGTAGAGTTTTTTTGGTTGAACGCCCTAATCTCAGAGACTATTGGTTCGAATTGAAACAATATTATTGTCTTAGCTATGTAACATCACGCTATGACCAATAGAAGACGAGCAGTGAGGGTGAAACCACGTGGAACAGCCAGTGTACAAATAATTATTTAAAAACCTTTAAAAAATCGCACAGGACCACAATTTTTCAAACAATATTTTTAAGCTTTGGTGTCCAATTGCCGGATTGTACATTTTACATCTCTTTGAAGAATACCTTCCCTTTGATAAAAAAATACACTCGTTCTTTCAAACACAGTAGGTACCATAAAAATACAAAAACAATACAAGCCACCATCCCCAGCTTACATATGAATCTGACCCCCTTCAGACCCCACAATACAGTGACAAAGACGCTCGAGGCCACGGAAGCGATCCTTCATTAAGGGCAGGGGTCAATAAGGCCCACGGGGACACCGCTGTCCTCTGATTAAACCCGAATCATGACCCTCGGCCCCTTTTTTGTCGTTCTCTAATCACACAGTATGATAATTTTAGATTAAAATTAACAAGACGCATAATATTTGAAGGTAGGATCATCAATCCCTTTGCTTTATGGAATGTAGATAGGTATTTTAATCCCGGATGATATTCAAAATTGTATTAAAGCTTGAATTTTCATAAGCTCAACTCACAGCGGAATACGTTATTTATGCTCATTTTCTTCGAACAACGCAACTGCAGAAAAGACGAACAATAATAAACACTAACAAACGCAGTCATTTCAAGTCTCCTAAACAGAGTCAGATAACAAAACAGTTATTCAGTTATCTGATGGTTAATTAACTAATCTCGCATTGCTCAGACACAATTGCAGTGCAGCGCTTTGCAGTGCTATGAAGCGCTGCAAGTATGTAAATGCAGCAAGCAAGCAAGCAGCCGCAACCTCAAGATTTGTGGTGCGGCCTCTTGATATTCCTGTTTCGGAATTATGATAGTTGAGCGCTCCGGGAATATTAATCCCGCGGAACTGCGCGATCCCGTGGCGTGCGGAGAATTCCCGCATAATCCCCACTATATCTACATTTGGGGCGCTGTGAGGAGTTATGTTATTTTTGGGTAGGTTTTACGCGTATTAGGAACTGTACTGACTTTGGGTTGGCCTAGTTTGAATCCGGTATATAAATTTTTGATCTGCTTTTGTAACTCATGATTTGTTGTAGTTAATTTAAACGACTTAGTGGATAGGACAAAACTACATTCTATTCCATTGGTGATGAAGCAATACAGCCAAATACAGGTAGGTACTGATACTGTTAGTTTGCATCATTTCACTAGTGGACAAAGACCTCTTCCAGATTCTTCAATCCCTGGCTAATGTTAAAGAGCTGCCAGGGATCTGACACTCTGATTGGTATTTGGTATGACAGGAATGTCTAAACAGGTAAACCTTTGCACGTAACGGGACTATTGAAGGAATACCATGGATTTTAAACAGTACGAGTGTGGCAGTAATAAGCGGGATAAAAGGGAGATAAAAGTAAGCTTAAAAAACATGTTTCTACATTGTAATTTCTAATACTCTGGAGGAAATTGTACTGTATTTTCATACTTATAACTCTGTATCTCATTATAAGTGGACTCGACTACGATGTCGGCCAGTGGTCGTTGATTAGCATAGCATTGAAATGTAAACAATAATTTTTAAAAAAATGTGTTTCTTATTGAATAACATATGACACGAATACATATCGTCTAGCACTTATGACCTGTAATAGTTCAAAGCTGATCTTGCCGCATTAATATTGTATTGAATTAATGGTGCAGTATCAATTACAAATGACTTTGGCTTCGGGACAAATGAGTGACAGCTACTTAATTACTCGAACGCTGCCTGCAATGATATAACACTGGTAATACGAGAAACTAGATAAACATAGAGGGATAACAAATTATTTATTTATTTTACTATTTATGTACACACAAAATACAACACAGGATAATTAAGACATAGAACTCAGTATAAGGGTGCTGCTTATTTCTACTGCCAGTAGACCCGCGAAAGGAGAGATGAAAAAATAAAATTATAATTGATATTATCACACGTTGGTCACTCTGAATGGTACTTATTCGGTGATTTTACAGAGACCAACGTAGGTATCCAAATATTGTCTGTCTGGGTCGCATGAAAATCTGGACAGGCTACACAGTGGCCCGTGAATGTTAAAGTCTATTGAAGAAACACGGTGAATTTTAGTCAATACGAGTCTGTCAGTCCCTCTCGTCCTGCCCTTGATGGGAAGACTCATTTGAGGGATTTATCATGTAAATACAAAAAAGCCTGTCATAGTCCACTGCTGGAATAAAGCCTTCCTCAGGCTGCGTCACGTCACCCTGTTCTTTCATTTAATATTTAAAGGTTTGACCCCTACAAATTACTCGTGGAGGAGCTCGTGGCTAAATAATTATAGCCGCACAGGTCGATCTTCCGGGTTAAGCCGCACTTGCCGAGGTTGGTCTGTGGATGGGTGACTATCTGTTATAGCGAGTTTCCTCCGTGCCTCGGAAAGCACGTAAAGCCGTTGGTCCCGGCTGTCATTTCTAGATCTTTGACAGTCGTTACTGTTAGTCAGAAGCTCTAAAGTCTGACAACCAATCTTACCATGGGGTATGGTATTGCCCAGTTACTGGGTTGTGAAGGTCCGACAGGCAGTCGCTCCATGTAAAATACTGAAATCCAGCTGAATCTGGTTTGACTGGAAGCCGACCCCAATATAGTTGGTAAAAGGTTAGGCAGATGATGATGACTCCTACAAATTACAACTACTTACTATGTTAATATAAATTACTATATTGAATAGCTTATGTCTTGAGAGCCAGAGAGACAGACATTGATTCAACATTTACTTAGAGGTAAGCACATTAAATCATAGCGTTTCATTTCCAATTACATTAATAGCTTAGGTACTCAATTATTGGTCCTTAATTATTCGTATCAATTATTAATAATCCTCGTTTAGTTATTCAATGTGTATTGAATAAATAATTTGATTAATTCATTCGTTTAAGCGCCTGACAATTAATTTATTTTATTTGTTGCAGTAGCTAAAATGTTTGCTAATAATATTATACTGTTAGCAATTAAGTAATCCGGTAATGTATCTGTGTTATTGTTAGTTGAGCAAATGCCTTTTCCTAGGCACTTCCAGATGTTTCAATACAAGGCCAATTTCACCACTGGCCGATGGTTTTGACATGATTACAAATATTATGTCGCCTTTGTAATTTTACAAGCTTTTATTTACCTGTCCCGTTGTATGTAATTTTTTGATCCACTTCCCAGTTTTCGATTGAGCTAATATTTTGCACGTATATGTATATCGCGTGAAAATGCTATATAATGACGGCATTGAGCTGATCTGGTGAGCTGGAAGGTGGCCATAGGAACTCTGTAATGAAACAGCGCAAACCTATCGAGTTTAGTCAGTCAAGACAGTGACGAGTACTTTGTCGATCGTTAGTGTGTTTCTAACAATAAAAGCTTGTAAATAACAAAAAACGGGAACATATTACTGAGATTCCACTGTCCGTCCGTCGGTCTGTCACCATGCTGTATATCATGAACCGTGATAAGACAGTTAAAATTTACACAACAGACATTTTCCACATTTATAGACATAAACTCACGCCTTCCCATGGGGGTAGGCAGAAACTACAGAGTGCCACCTGCATACTTCTTCGCCTCATCCACATTGATATCACTGGTTATTTAAGCACGCCAAATATGAGTTCGCACCCGGCTTTTCTCCCAGCGTTTCTACTCCTCTCTCCTATACATTCCTTTTATCGCCTTTCACTCAGCCTTTAACATGACTGACCCATATAAGCATAAGCATTTATAACACTAGTAAGATAAGATGTGCTATATTAGGTTTGGTAAGGCCAACGTGTTTACCATCTACCAAACAGCAACGTAACCACCAACAAACAAACATGGTTTCCAACAGCCAACCAAACATTTGTACCACTCAACCAACATCCAAATTGGATCAACTCTCTGAGAGATGAACCTAGAGCTACTTCCTCAAATTACCCGTGGGCACCGGAAGACGTTAACCACGATTAAACTAACTTGCTCTTAGCTTAAACTTAGCTTAACGTTTAGTATTAAGTTTAACTTTTAGTTATTGTTGTTACAATATATGGGAACACGTGTTTTTGTTTGTTGTGTTGTCTGTTTGTGTTTGGTGTGTTATGCTGTTGTTGTGCTAAATTTCAAGACAGACTATATAGAAGCGGACGTATAAAGAAGTGGACGTGTTAGTAGGTCACATCCGGGGGAGATGGCCGTCCGTCAGATGGCGATTAGAACACTATTACTAATTAATATCAGATTTCATTATCTAATTCAACACCCTTAGCCATTAATTAACCATTTTCAGCGCACCGATAATTTTATAACCGGGAATTGTTTTTATGGTTTTTTTTTATGTAATTCCACCCCGTGAGACATTATTAGCTGAACATAAGGCACAAAAGTTGTAAGGATATAAAGTAGTGACTTCTGTGACATATATTTTAAAATTGATTGCTTATAACCATAAACTGTGTCCTATGTCCAACTGCCAAGGTACTTTAATACATGCATTAATCTAACAACAAATGACTTCCATCATAAAAGCAAAACTTAAAAAAAAAACACTTACTGCAAATCTAATATATCTTATATTATCTAGAACGTATGGTCACCAGAGACCCTACCGCGAGACGACTTGCATCGCGTTTAGAGCTAGTGGTAAGGACTCTGAACCACGTTAGGCTGCTCGAAATCGCATCGCATGTTTCTGCGATACGACGTCGCATCGCATCGCAGTTTTGTGTGGGTGCCCTAAGGGCTAAACCTGTTGCACCACATGCATTCTGCGTTACGTTTTTCTACACGTCTGTACTGAAATTTGAAATTAAATGTCATTTCGAACAGCGGGTCCCATCGACCAATGAAAAATTAGTCAAAATCATGAATTGGTTCATTCATCCCGCGGGTCCCATCTGAGTGGGGTCAATCGACCAAAGAGCCATCATAATCATCATCAGCCGGAAGAAGTCCACTGAAGTCTGCAGGCAACCGAACCCACTCGAATTGGACCCACGAGATCACTAACCCAGTCACTATTTGAAGATGTCGACTGGACCCACTGCACAATTGTATTATAAGTATGCCACGGTGTTCTACCGAATCTTTTAGTCTAATTTTTATGACATGAGAGCATGACATTTCATGCAAACTTTCAAAGCTTTATTTTTCGAAATGACTGAACTGATTTAATGATTCCTCGTACCTAGGAGATAGCTTAGATACTTAATTATTTTAGTTCTATGTTTCCTGCTGAAACATAGATCTAAAATAATTAAGTCTCTAAGAAAAAAAATATTTTAATTCTAGTTACAAGACAAAAAACTGAACCAGTTGCATCTAACGATTGCCGGCAAATCTCACGATATCTTTCAATTTGTTTGCAAAAAAAGTAGGTAGGCTTCACATTCCATTAATTGATACCATTTTTTTTTAAATTGTTATCACTCTTGATATCTCTCTTTTATGTTTCTCTCTTTCTCTCCCAGTCAAAAAAAAATACCATCTAATCGTAAACAATATCCGCCATACCTCATTACCTACGCTACCCCACCGCGCACCGGTAGCGGCGTCAACATTTGCCGGTGATCGATTGGCGTCACGTGTGCCTGAACCGGCCATAAACGGTAATTAGTCGCCCTAATTAGTTATTTTATGGAGTTCCGTGTTTGGCATTGATCCAGAAGATATTTATGTAGAATTCTTGGTTTTTGCGACTATGGGCCGACCCCTGTGGAATGAAAAGGGTTTTGGCTAAAAATACCTAAACGGTACTTTTCTTTACGACTCTAAAATGCATATAATTACTAAATATATATAGGTACTCTAATTAATCCCGAAAACCCGATTAATTATCAAAAAATCTTTTATATTAGATTTTTTTAACTCTAAAAATAATAAAATGATCATAAATTAGACAATAGGGTACTTCAAAATTTGCTCGTCATAAAAAACCACGGGAGAATCGTGTTTTGACTACTCATAAAAAGTATACAATAAAGTCTGTATAGTTCTATTCTATTCTGATTTTAAGCAGCAATAAGTGCCTTCTTTACTATTTTTCTTTTTATACGCTATGAAAGTTTAAACACACCCTGCAGGAAGCTAAGCGCGAAAATAAATATCGTGGACGTAGAGCAAAATTACACGTATTAGAAAATGCAAATTTTACTAGACGGCACTAGTCTCTCAGGGACCTAGAAGATCTAAAATAGATGTAAGGAACAATTGGAGCGCTTACATGGGGATGTGCCTAACAATTAGCCTCCCTCTTTGTTGGAGAGTATGAGCGAAGCCGGGTGCTTATTTGGGTATACTTGTATGCACTGTTGCGTCTGTTTCTGGGTTATAAGGCTTTCGAATAGTTATTTTGTTTTGGGGTAACGTGTTTCTTACTTGTGGGGGTTGGAATTTTGTTGGAAAGCGGAAAGGTAAAAAGACGTGACAATTTACATTTACGTGTAGGGAAAATTTTGAGTTTATTAACCCTATTCTTAGTAGATCAAAGTCGATATAGTATAACATTTGCATGTGTTTTAAAAGAAGTGAAGAATTCTTTAGCATTACTACTGACTTACAGTTTGGTCAAGAACTACATCAGCTTCCAAGTGATACGTGTGTTGTGCTAGCAAATGAAAAAAAAAAACAAATGGAAATCTTCGAATATGCCAGAAGTCGACGGTATAACTGATTTATGTGGATGTGTCCTCACGTATAATGCTTTTCTAGACATATTTTTTTTTGTAAACACTTCTGACTAAAGCCCAGTAGACATCAGAAAGCGATTAGAAAAAAGAAATGAACCAAACCAACTACCTAGACTTTCCATCATCGTAAACGAAAACAACTAAACAATAAACACCCATCCAGTTATTAAAAAATAAACCCAAGAACAGATAGCCTGTCAACAACACATCGTGACTAGATTTACCGCCCGCAACGAAACGAGAAAGTAAACTTTTATACAAACGACTACCGCCGTTTTAAAGTTCCTTCAGCAATCTTCTTTAAAGAAATCTGTTGCAAGGGAATCGGGCGGGGCCGGACGGCAAGTTATGTCTGTGGGCGACACTCGTTCAATTGAATTTATTACAGTCTTTTGTGCGCCGTTCCGGGGTGCTTCTACGGACACGTCGTAAACGGTTTAGGTAAATCAGGAGAAGAATTCGGCGTGTTACATGGTTTACGAGGATAAATTCTTTGGTTCGGAGTCAGAGGACAGCTCACGTCTCACTACAATACAGACCGCAATAAAAGAAACAATAGTTTTCTCTTGCCGGCTTTGTTTAGTTTGCGATTTGGTTTTGTTTCTAGATTCTGCGTGATACGGCTTTGGAATTGTTACGAAAATTGTTTTGTAGAATCTACTATGTCGCTATAAAACAGTGTTCTTTCCTTTAATGTTTTACTGTTTTTACTTTATGTGATAAATAATTATACAGCACAGCTGCAAAATGATTAAATTGCTGTCTTTCATGTATTGAATTCTGCGAAGTAACACAACAAAGGAAATCCCATTCATCATCATCATCATCAGCCGGAAGACGTCCACTGCTGAACATAGGCCTCCCCCTTAGACCGCCACGCCGAACGACAATTCGCCACTTGCATCCATCGGTTGCCCGCGACTCTCACGATGTCGTCGGTCCACCTAGTGGGAGGCCTACCTACGCTGCGTTTTCCGGTCCGTGGTCGCCACTCGAGAACCTTTCTTCCCCATCGGTTGTCAGTTCTACGAGCGATGTGGCCTGCCCATTGCCACTTCAACTTGCAAATTTTACGAGCTATGTCGGTGACTCTGGTTCTTCGCAGAATATCCATGTTCCGGATTTTATCCCGCAAAGAAACTCCGAGCATAGCTCTTTCCATTGCTCGTTGAGTGACTCTTAGTTTCTCTAAAAGGCCAGCAGTCAAAGACCACGTTTCAGAGCCATATGTAATCACTGGCAACACACACTGGTTAAACACCCTTGTTTTGAGACACTGCGGGATTTTCGATGAGAAGATATCACGTAGCTTCCCAAACGCTGCCCATCCTAGTTGGATTCTTCGGGCGACCTCTTTCTCGAAGTTGGACCTACCTAACTGAACAATCTGTCCAAGGTAAGTATAATGGTCTACAACTTCGAGAGTATCATTCCCAACAACAACCGGTACGGGCGCCACATGGACATTCGACATGACTTTCGTCTTGTCCATGTTCATTTTAAGGCCGACCCGTTGGGAAACGATACTGAGGTCGCTGAGCATAGCATTGAGGTGCTCCAACGATTCTGCCATGATGACTATATCATCGGCAAAACGAAGGTGAGTGATGTATTCGCCATTGATGTTGATGCCGAGTCCGTCCCATTCCAAGAGCTTGAAAACGTCCTCCAACGCGTTCGTGAACAGTTTCGGAGAAATAACGTCTCCCTGTCTCACGCCTTTCTGCAATTGTAGTGTTTCCCCCACGGTGACCGGCTAATTGTGTTTTACTGGAAATCTGGGAGAATGGTTGAGGCTTGGCACCCGAACCCTGACCTCAGATCCGGCAGGAGCGACAGTAGGTCAGCCATTTATCTCAGAGACAGCCTGGGAAGCGCTCGCCTGAAATCTTGCGACTAATTTAAAAGGTAAGAAATCTTGTTGTAACCGGGTCTGGAGTTAGTCAGTGAGCGCTCCCCTGGTAGTTGAGAGAATATGTTGGTGATCTATTGAACGCTTATTCCAGGATTCCAAACTGCGTCTTTTCGTGTGCGGGCCCAGCCAGTCGAGCAACACGAGGCCACAGTCCAAGGGCTATTCCCCTGCAGTAACTGTGAGTATTAACCCCTGCTATTCCCCAAAGATTGGTTGTTGTTTTGACTAGCTAGATTTCCCTGCTCGGTCACCTAGAGGAAAGCCAATTAGTTTTGTTTATATTCCTAGCACTCCGTATTGTCGATTGCAGGGAGGCCCATCGGGTGATTCGCTCCGCCGCTGGGATTCAGAGTGCTGTCTGAAGCCCAGACGCGGAACCCGTCCTCGAGCACGCCGTTAGCCTCCTGCAGAGACGACTGTGCGGCTGGCAGACCCCGCCTAGCGATAGCGCAGGCGTGACGGTTTTTTTTTTTACTTCCTTTTTCTTTCAATTATTTCTACGGATTATCTTAAGACGGTTTCTGTGCAAACCGCCTCTTATAAGACCGGTGTTAGGTGAACCCGGTTTTGATGTCGGTACTTCACCGAATTTAAATTAAGGATCTTGGAATTGTCTACCCTCATCCCGAAGAATAGTGGACATCTGCAGCTCCAGGATCCGGGACTCTTCCAGTCCCTGGCGCCCATTAATTAATTTAATTTAAGCAACTTTAATTGGAAGGTTCAGATATTTGATAACATTTTATTTTTGTAGTAGTCATCGGATCAGTACCCGGTTATCTCCAATTCCCCATGACCCTAGCTCTTAATTTAAAAGGTTGAAACTGGCTAGCGTTACTTATATAAAATAGTTAACACCAAGAAAGGTCGTTTATTTCACCTTTGTCAGAAAATTATATTGTATAATTATTTTAATTAATCAAGGTAACAATACAGGGTGTTTTGGCGAATAAACCATTTGAGTGAATTTATTGTTTTCTTCAATTCTTATCACCAACCGGGGAGGGAGAAAATATAATGTAACAGTGGAATTAAATCCCATTAATTTTCATAAATTATCGCGTTATACATGTTGTTGATCAGACGAAATATATTTCCAAAAATGTGAAGCATTGTAGTAACATGTGAAATATTATCATAAACTTTATTAATTTTTTACTCTTATCAATAACATTTTTAAATATTTTTATAAAAGAAAAAAAAAAGAAGAAAAAACATTTAAAAATATAAAAAATAGCAGTCCACCAGAATCGGGAACAGGGTCCGGGCTACCGGTGGTCAGGGCTCTTGAGAGAGGAACCTCCTAACAATACGCGCCGTGTCCAGAAGTACTGCCTTCTGAATCAGGCGCCTGATCCAGCTGCCAAGCGAGAGCCTCCGCAGATGTTGTTCGAGGCTCTTGGCAATTAAGCCATTGGCGACTATCGGCACAATAACTGCCGTATTTACCTCCCACATTATTATTATTATTAATTTCCTTGTAATGATTACAAGTGGCTGCTAGTATATCTACTCAAATACCGGCAAACTATAATTGACTAACTAAACACAAGATAATAATATTACCTGCCGCATTTACCTTCTATACACATGAACATAACGACCTAATACATTTAGCGTTGCTCATCAACTCTGGAACCAGCACGAAGATCTAATTGGATCTGCTAACCAGTATACTCGGCTAGTGAACGTTCTAGTGAACGTACTAGTAACTCTACTAGCTAAGGGCACAAACAGGGATGCTCACAAATGAATTAAACGTGTTATAATGTTGTTAGCAGGTAGGTCTTCCTGCAGAGCCTTGGTTCTATGAGTGTCTTAGATATGGGCGTTATAGACTAGAGCAAGTTATAATAAAAACTGTCTGACAGTAAAAAATAAAATGAGATATCAACTCCTTTTTTTACGTGATAGAATCATCAAACGAGTTCTCACACCCTACTGTCAGTCTTGTAGGTACTAACTAAAATACACGGTGTCCTTCAATAGCCCTTAAGTTCCGGGGTCACGGAAATCATTTTAAAAAGATAGTCCCGCGATCAACTCTCTGTACCATTTTTTCACAATGATGTCGGGGTTGGCTACCAGTCTAATGCAACAGAATATCACAAAATTAAGATATTTGCAGCATTTTCAACAGCATTATGCGAAGGGTCAGTTTACTGTACCCTGCAGAGTACCCATAATTCGCCAATCTTATGTTGAAAGTACATTTTTCAATGCATTTGAGACAAGTAGGATCACAAAATCTACTTTCTGCAATCCAACTACTCTTGGTGACCATGCCCGGGTCGAGTGCGCGTCGTGTTCCACGCGCGTTTCAAAGAGCGTCAGCATAATGACGAGGCCCCCCAAAACTGTTCTTGGTACATTATTGGATCAAATTGGTAATTAGGCGTGTTATATTGATAACCAGCACAACCATCCATAATGAAATGGCATTCATTTTGATATCACATTGAAAAGATTTCTAAAGTTAATAACTAGAAAGACTTATGACAAGAAACTTTACACTAATTATTTAAGTACGTAATTTTAATAAAAAAAATACTATTCAACAAACACAATCCCTTTATTCCTTTGAAAAAGTATTTCACCTTATCAACCGCCTCTCACCGAACAAAAACCAATTTAACAGAAAATTGTTTTAAATATCCTCGTCACAAAGAGCTAGCGACAGAAAAGCGCAATTCGTCGGTCATTCGGACCGTGAGCAGTCAAACAAAGGCTGAGCGAGCTGAGCGCACAACGGCCGTCACTGCATGTCGCCCAGTAATGTACATTGTACAATGTTCAGCAATTTACACTGAATTATTGCATATAGCCGTCCCAATGGTGCGTTCCTTGTGGGACTATTTGTTCTGGAAAACTTTGAAAGAAACAAATGGATGGGTTCATTCGG
Source organism: Agrotis ipsilon (assembly GCA_028554685.1). Taxonomy (NCBI): domain Eukaryota; kingdom Metazoa; phylum Arthropoda; class Insecta; order Lepidoptera; family Noctuidae; genus Agrotis; species Agrotis ipsilon. The sequence goes on along the minus strand of CM052960.1, from coordinate 15,580,293 downwards.
AATGTCAATTGTGTGAACGGTATTGAATATCGGTTTTGTTTTGTGTTTGTCGTGGACAGTGAACTTTTCAATACTGGATGTTTTCAGTTTTCGAACGTTTTCTTTGCAAAATGTTATTTTAAAGTTGAGTTATAATTTTACTTTAGGAACCCCACGATGCACGAATTTAAAATTTTGCTTTTAACATTATTATATCTGCGGCTAGATTTGTATTTCGCGTGAGTTAAACAAAAAAACAGTTTTACACTAATAAATTAAAAAAATAAGTAATTTATTTCGCTGTAAGACTTTCTCATTTTCTTTTAGTTTACTTACAAATTACGGCTACGTGTTAAGTATTTTATTACACAATATAATTTTGTTAGCTTTTAAATCAACTGACGAAAGCGGGATTCAGCACTAACCAACTCAAAAACTTCTACACAGTATTTATTCAAGTATCATAATTAAGTTGGGCTTAGATCCCTTTATTCAGAAAACGAGGTCGGACTAGTACAAGACTTACAATTTGTTAGAAGAAAAGAAATGGCTCTCGGAGTTGTTTTCCAATTACCATGGTATTAAATTCTTGTTGAAGTATTATAAAGGCTTTATTTGAATAGGCCGTAAATGTATAGTGCTTAAAAACAAACAGTCGTAAAATATTGTTTTCTTTTAACAATGTTGGTCAGTATCAGACTGGCCGTACAGTCGAGGTAGTGTTTGCTAACCGGGTCTCAACAGGGCCACATTCTGCACGGGCCCCCCTTGGCTTAGCTATTAGGGCTTGCCACAAGCGAGGCGGTAGTGACGATCGGGGGGCCCTCGCAAAAAAGAATCAATAATTCATTGAACTGGAGCAGTTCAACCCTAAATAAGTTTTGAAATTTTCGGAACAGCGATAAGCTGGGCTTTTGAGGAGTTACACGGGCCCTTTCAGTTTAGTCCACCACAGAAATGGACAACTTGTCCACTTGAAAAATAGTCTGAAAGAAAAACACACAGATTTTAAAATGTATAAAATAAAAAGTAAGGACACAAGAGAAACACACCTGCTGACATCCACCAATAAATATAAAAAATATAACGGCTCCAATGATTCACGATAATCCCTGAAAATATAAATGATGAATATTCTTGGGTAATTGTTTGACAAAAATCGTTTAACCAACACTGATGAAGGGTTACCTATAATAAAATCGTTTACAGATGTTTAAATATCCCGGGTCTACGGCTACACATCAAGCTATACAAATCCAGTTTGTCTTGGTGGACCACAAACAGGTAACCAAGACGTCATGGTGTCTTAAAGCGTGAATAGTTGCACTCAGGGAACGAGATGACTGTAGACGACTTGTATAGCTCTGTCTCTTTCCCACCGCCTAATCTAGATCGTGTTTAGAGCTCGTGGTAAAGCTCCAGGCCGATATACCTCTGGACAGAATAGGTTCCAAAATAGTGTGTTAGAGATTTTTTCTGCTTGGTAAGCTTAAGTATTTTATTATTCTATTAGTGTCTAGTACATACAGTAGAGACTCAAAAGCGGTGTGCAGCAATTACAAGGCAATAGCTTGAAGTTTAGTTGGACTTACGACCTTCTATTTTGAGAGACATATGCATCATCAACTACTGATTGTATAAGATTCATAATTTCAACGAATTACTGTGTGTCCAGTTGGCCTAGTGGTTAGCGTTTCACGTATTACTAAATATGCGGTGAACAGCGAGGCGCGAGTTCGATCCTCACGCAGTGAAATTCTTTTTGTAAGTTTTGCTCAACTGTTTAATACTGTAATGGGACAGGAATATTATCAAATGACTTGACTGTTGACTGAGGGATTGTCAGATCGTATGAATGTGATATCACAAATATAATAGAAGTTTGTTAATTACATAAATAAATAAAACAAACAAACATTTTAATAAAGCATGACTTTTTTATTTCCACCAAGACCAAAAAAAAACATAAACACATAAAACTAATATTTAACTTTTTTATTTAATAAATAATAAGCATGAATAAATTGTAAATTAACATGATTAACTAACAAGTTATTGATTAATAATATCATGATAAAAAAAACTAAACAATAGCTTAACAAAAATTTTAAAATTAAAAAATTCTATATAAATTTAAAGAATATTATCCAATTTAATTTATTATTTAATTATAAGAATAAATTGCGTTTAATTATATTTAAGAAAATACAGGGTTTTTTTTTATAAAGAGCGGCTATTTTAGTATGTTATCACATAAGAAAATTAATGTGTAATTTTGTCTTTATGTTAACAAAATAAATTATTAAAGATATGATTATTAAAGCCATTTGAAATAGTAATAGTTCAGCAGACCAATTTCTCTATGCGTTTCAAGGCCACGTTACCTTGTTACTATTTCAAACAAACGTCCAATGGCACCGCGGTCCTGGAACGTAAAGCGCTAGTCGCCTTTTGCGTTCCGGGGCTGCGGTGCCAAAATTTTTATTTTAGTAAATCAAGCTTTTTGCATTCTACTAAGTGCGATTTAGCAAAAAAATATATAATATGGCAATAAATGTTCTATTACTGAAATAAAACCATGAAAATAATAACCGCTCTTCATAAAAATATCCTATTGAGGTCATTAGTTTAATTTTCGTTTTCTTTACGAAAAGAATGATTGAAACTTAGCCTCAAATCTAACCTCTAAAATAAATAAGAACTGTGAATAAAATTATGTTTCCGCTTACAGTCTATTAACTATTAATACAACAACAACCATATAAAAAATAATTATGGTCGTGCTTTTAAAAGTTTCTTTAATTCCTTTAAAAAAAACGGGTTTTAGCTGATATTCAGTATAAGTTTTCAGTCTTGAGTGCACGATGAAACTGAACTTCATTTCGTGTTGAATTAGTTACTCATTGGGGGAAGCCATTTTCTTCTAATTCATTCAACATAATAATTATGATGTCTGACAACCGTTGACTTTGCTCTCGACAAGCTTATAGGGCTTGGCATTCCTCATATCTCATATCCACAGGACTCATAGTATTTCACTAGAACAAAACATGGAATACTATTATTATCTTTACCTATGCAAAATACAACTGTTAATTTATTTTACTAAAAGAAAAAACTATAAATAACAAATACTAAGTATCTTTTAAACAAACCTTTTAACAACTATAACACTTTTGAGTAAGGAATCTTATATAATAAATAAGAATATCAACATGTGAAATAATTAAAAAATAAATGTTAATACTCACACTTAGTCCGGTTTAATTTGATATTTGTATTGTTTCATCCATATTTATGCAAGGCTATAATATTCGCCCTCAATGATTATATTATTCTCACTGTAAATATTTCACTGCAAAACAATAACCTTAAAACAGTGTCATACGGATGTAAACATTCGTCACACAAAATAACCAAGAATCAACAACGTTCTATTATGAGACTCGAAACGAACTAGCATAGTTATGTCTACCTCACAAATCGAAATAATTTACTTTTGTAACTTTTGTTTTGTTTTCTCCGATCTACCCACAAACTTTATTATAATTTGAATGATGATAACGGACGACACACAACACTAATGACTAGAGTATTAGTAATTATTAAGAAAAAAACAATTTTATTTATCAAATTTCTACTAAAAATGCATTAAAAATAACAAAAAGAATAAAGCAATTATTAAAAAATATTAAATTAAATAAAAAGTTTAGAAAAAAGTGGGGATCGAACCTTCGCCAGTAAACGAATTATCCGAGCACGTTAACCACTGCGTCAGCCTAACTTATAGAACAATGGTTGAAATTATGAACCATACCATAACTTCCTTTGATTTGTATAGTATTAAAACAACTTATAATAAAAGGTCGTAAGTCAACGTGAAGCGTCAGGCCATTGCTTTTAGAAATTGCTTCAGCACTTTTGATTTCGACTGTACATCTATCACTTAACGCTTAGTAGTATTCAGTTGAATTAGAAACGATTCATTAATTTATTTATTTTATTTAAGCTTTTTTTAAAAATAATCAAAATAAAATATGTAAATTTGAGAAGATGCGTTTTAAAATAATATCTATAGTAAAAGTATGAACAGACTAAAACCGAATTTCAGCAATAAAATTGAATTTACTAACCGCCTCCATTTGAAGCTTCAAGCTATACAAATCCAGTTTGTCTTGGTCTCGCTTCGTACGATTTTTACACACAATGAACGGTGAGGTTTTACTGGGTGTGCACAGCTTTATATTCAGCCGTGTCTACTGTATTCTATAGATGCGCAGGAGTTTCATTTCCTTCTATGTTAACTCGCTCCATTTTAGATGTAATCATTGTTTTTGGAATAAATTGAGGCCATGAATGAACCCATTGTACCGGTACCTATGTATAAAATATACATACTTACAGCTATTATGTCTAAAATTATTGGTATCATCATTAAACTACAAAATTATATTCAATTTGACTAAAATACTAGTAACAATTAAATGTTGGATGGATGTTCAATTTCAAATATCAATTACTGAATCATAATTATTTTATCAGTCACTAGCTTCTGCCCGCGACTTCGTACGCGGATCCTGTTCGTTTATGGATAAAAAGTATCTTATGTCCGCCTCCTGGCTCTAAGCTACCTCACTACCAATTTTCAGCCAAATCTGTTCTGCCGTTCTTGAGTTATAAGTGGTGTAACTAATACGACTTTCTTTTATATATATAGATTATTATTTGTACCTATACTAAAAGTAATGTTAATTTAAAAACAAATAAGTTATAAAAAAACATATACTTCCTTTTTAGGGTTCCGTAGCCAAATGGCAAAAAACGGAACCTATAAAAATTCGTCATGTCTGTCTGTCTGTCCGTCCGTGTGTAACAGCCACTTTTCTTCGAAAGTACGAGTATAAGAGCTATCAGTTGGAACTTGGTAAGTAGATGTATTTTGGGAGTGACTGTCAGACACTGGAACCAGCGAGAAATATTGATAGGTGCCGTATGTAGAATATCTCAGGTGCCATTTCAGCGGATGCCCAATGTGGAATACCTCAATTAACAATCAGCAACAACTGTCAAACGTCTATAATATGTCAAGCGAAACCAATAGAAACCACCACCCCGCCAAGGTAGCACGGTTCACCTGATAAATTTTCGGCTTCTTTCTAACAATACAAACCTGATCTTGTCAAGATGATAATGAACACAACAAAACAGAATCATCTATTTTTTTTGCAGTTGATCGGAAGCGTTATTGCTTTTAATATAATAATAATAATATAATATAATATAATATAATATTCCACAACTATCACACACGCCATCTAGTCCCAAGCTAAGCAGAGCTTGTGTTATGGTTACTAGACAACTGATAAACATACTTATATATTTCTAAATACATACATATTATAGATAAATTACACCCAGATACAGAACAAATGATCATGCTCATCACACAAACATTTGTACTGGGTGGGAAAAGCTATATAAAGCTTAACAAAACAATAAGTCAACAAAACTGCATAAAGACAAGCAAACCAGCAGGACTAAGCAGAGCTAGCCTGTTTAAAATTTAAAACGGCCAACGACGCTGGGTAATAAATCACTTTTTGTTCGCTATCTCAATGATGGATTATCGTACCGAGTATAGTGCAATCATGAGTTTAAAATCCATTGACAATTTTCGTTTATGCCATACCGTCACGTAGGGACTCGTTTGTTTATTTCAGCTGGAGTGAGTTTTGGGTCTGAATTTCGTTGATAAGAGAAGACTAGAGCTAATTTATTTCAGTTAGGTGCTTGTTTGTATACGCACAGAAGGCGCGACGATAAAGGAAAAAAATCTAAGTGTCCAAAGTATCCTTTCAAACATAATACATATTTGCTGTTTCATGACGTAATCAAATATGTGGTTTTTAAGATATTTTGTTTTTTGGATAAGCCCTCCCTAGGTACAGACCGCAGCTCATCAAACTGCTCTAATCTGACAAATCTTCCCAATCGAAATTGAACTTTCCGTTTTGTGTTTTAACACATCGAAAATCCATATTGGGGTAGGTTGATGTCCAAAAAAAATGAATACACAATGTATCCCGACGAAATCATGGGAAATATTTTAAATATCTTGCAGTTCGCTGCGCATACAAATCTCAACGTCTTGACATTCTTTTTTATATACACTTAACTTGGCAACACTATCGAACAGTTTTATTTTCAGACCACACCACAAAAGAAAGGGGCCATAATATAATCAAAATATTTCGTTATTTCCATAACATTATGCCAAGAACGTTCGCTGACGTTGGCATATTATAAAACTGTTCGTAAACAAGCTTAAAACTTACCTACCGACTTCCTACCTTCGACTAAGAAGACGGATTTCTTCTGCATTACTGCATTTTTATGTTTAAGTTTTCTACTTATACGTGAACCCATTATTATAATCAAGTTGACCTTACAATGAGCATATTGTAACATAATGCCCTACAAACCTCCTTCATGCCTCCTGCATACGCCTCTTTCGGCATCCACAAAAGCGTTGAAGTGGCCTATTCTCCACTAGCGGCACTTGGCAATAGGCATCCATATTTTATGTATTGCTCACAATTGCCTTACTTACTGAATAAATGGAGCTCTAAATGGTACCAATGCGACGCGAATTGCTTTGGCTCGATGCCATATTATTGCTTTAATAATATCTATGCCTAATACGAGTATAGGCATACCTGTAGACCCGAATAGTTTGGTAAATGTTTGCTTTGAAACGGCCCAGGATCGGGAATATTGGAGGAGTGTATGTGATTCGAGTTGTCGGTTTCGATTCGGAAATCATGTATATTTTAACATCACTGTAATCAAATACAATTTCTAGTTCAAATAAATGTACTAAACCAATTTGATTGGGGTTAGAATACGTATTACGGATCACTAAAATGATAAAGTTGGAACAAAATTTCAATCATGTCTTCGAATTTTTTGTTCCACGACATGCGGTTTACGATATTATTCTTCACCATTTTGTGAGCAGTGTTGATGCAATAAATTACTTATAATAATACGCTCTGACTGGTTTTCGAACCCAACTTCACACAACTCGTGACCACTGAGCCATCAATATCTCATATTTTCAAACAGCAATTCAAGCTAATTCAAAAACTTCCAGAATTAAAGATATTTTAACAAAAGCAATAAAAAAATTCAGCCTCATAGAACTTTTCATCACAATTTCTCATAAAAGCAGCACCTGTTTTCATCCTGATTACTGCCATAAAATACACAAGGATTATGTATTAAGTTTTAAAGTATAAAACTAATAGTGTGCAAAACTGTCTAGGCGCCGTGTAAAGTTAAGAAGCTCAAGAGGCAAAGTTACCCCGGACTGAGATTTTTAAACTTTACTCATAAAAGATTTCGTTACGCCTTATGAATATGAAAATGTTATCCGTTGAATTTATTGAGCTAAGTATTTGGCTGTTCCTAGTATGACAGAAGTTGTTTAAAGTGGTGTTAAGACTTCTCAGATAGTGAGGCACTTATTGCTTTTATGTCGTAAGTTTCGTGAACGGAATAAGTTTTAGTTTGCCTTATATTTTGAAGGAACCGTGCCGAACATATCAGCTACCCAATACATTTTCTTGTTCTTATAAAACGTTGCCACATTAGTAATTTCTCCTGTATCGCGGTATGTGTATAAATATATAAGCTCTGTAAAATATACAAACAGCCCAACTCGAGCCAGCAACACGCAGTACTGCAGTCAATCGTTCAACCACTGCGCCCATCGTGCCAATTTACTGTAATGCAATAATTTACGAAAAGCTATTTATTTTAATTTTTGGGGTTAACCTCATACTTGAAATGGCTAACAATTATGAGTAAATTTTTACGGGTTAGACATCTTCAAATGACTCATTTTGCCCAGGCTGGACCAAAACGGAGTCACCCAAAAAAAAAAAACCAGCATGTTCCATACGAGCAATGCGGATAAGTGTGCCTTTGTCCAACAGTGGGATATGTAGATTAAAAAGGCAAACATAATAAGGACATTCCGTTCAGTTTTTATCCCAACTGCAGCCTCTAATGACGCCAACTCTTTGGATATACCCGAAATAAGTATGTAGATAAGTTGCTCCATTTTTGTATACACGCTTTTAATATTCATACAAAAATATAAATATTTAAGCAGTAATAGTTTAGCATACTGAAGCAGCATAATATCAGCATTTTAGGCTACATATTAATAAAATATTTCAGACCACTAAGAAGATTGCATGAGTTCTATTGCACTGACACTTACAATAAAGATATAAGCTTATTATGTTGCTAAACATTAAATTTCGAGAAATTCATGAACCTATCTTTCCAAATAAATAATTTTCAGGTGGCAATTCTCTCAAGATACTCTTAAATTAGACAGACAGGCAAGGTGACCGCATTTCAATCTTAATTGTGAATTGAGTCGAAAGGTTCGTTCTACCTACCCTTCTTATCTATTCATAGGCTTTCTTAAGGTGCTTCTAAGGATGCGTTTCCACTGGGGCAGAGCGGAGGGTGATTCACCAATCACAAGGCTTGAAATCCACATCTCTTCTCCACTCAAGTCACCTGATTGGTGAATCGCACTCCGCTCTGCAGCGCTCCTCCTCATTGGAAACGCAGCCTAAATGGGCTATATTTTTACTTGAATATACAATTATCTGCAATATGCAATTAATGACAATATATTGAGTATGGCCTTGTCATAAAGCCACACATTTTTGATCTAGCCGTAAGACATAAGTATGAGTCATTCTGATTCAGCTTTCTTTCTCTTTCTTCATTCAAAATGTACTACATACATAAAAAAAAAATTAAACTCCCCAGATATATTATAGCCACATTATTCCAGTAAAAATATTGTTTCGACGCAACTTTAGTACAATAGTAAGTATCTATAGTGGCGTCCCTCTTTGTAAGTCACTGACTGACAATGTAGTAGGATCGTCCTTTGAACGTTGGCCTAAAGTATTTAGGCAAAAATATGTCAAGGGCGCGTCACAGACGAGTATTTATTATTTATCAGAGTAAACCTTTAAAAGGTGAAATTGTAAAAGGCCTAGTAAAATACCAAGTAGCAGACCATCAAAGGATTGTTTTGCTAAAGAGCACTACAAAAGACGCAATCTTAGGTATATATATATATATTTTTTATTTTAAGTAAGTATATATTTTATTAAGTTAAATACGTCATGGTGTCAAATATATTAATCGTGCAAATCAATTTTAGGAGCGCGCTTGTTACTGCGCAGGGTAACAAGCCAGGCACCGTGAGACAATTCGACAACGGACGCTGCAACCGTGGATTCTTACGGCTGTTACCTTTACCGGTAAAAATAATAGAATTCTAACATGCACAATAGCACGATCGAAGTGAATGTGCGTCTAGCGAGAAGGTAAATAACGCTTGTCCCCGCGGACAGACTGTATACGTAAGTTAGGCATTAATGAATTTCGTACAAGCCATTACAACCTTAGATGTCATTTACCCAGAGTCCGCGCAAACGAGCATTATCTTGTGAGAATAGCCTAATAGTCCTTACACCCACAACTGTCGTACATAAGGACCATTTTCCCGCAACAATTTGCCAATAAAACCTGACCTACTCGCTACCTCATTCCCTAGGCACCAGGAACAGAACGTTAGCTCCAACAATAAATCAGGAACGTATAATGTCGGAACATTTCCGTTTTCAAACTGATTGGGAGCAAACATTGTTATAGTGTTCTTTTGTTCACATATTGTACTTGTGATTTGTTAGTTAAGTGAACTGTTAGCAGCTGAAACTGGACAAAGACGGGACAAAGAGCTTGTTTAAGTTTCCAGGTCGTCTCGTTCGCGCAAATAGCCAACTTGTAACGTATTAGCTACTGTTAAACTTTGGACTTGGGGAAATGTGTTTGATTTATTTTGTCACTTATTTTTTGAGATTGAATTTCTAGAGCTACATAAGATACATATATTTCAACAAAAAGATGTAAGTAAATCTTGCCTGACGGAATAAGGCAAAGATACTGGGTACCTAAATAAAGACCGAATTGACACGGTCACTAACACTATCCAATCCATAAATAAACCGTAGTGCTTTATCCGCTATCACGGCACATGCTGAAGTTTATGGTTGAGCTTTTAATTATACATAGAAAGGGCTAACATTCAAAAAATGTTCAAAATTTAGCTATTGCTGAATAAAGACGGAAAAAATTCGAGATGTTTGCGACCATTTGGTCTCAATCTACATTTCTAATCCCTCCCTAGTGGCACAAACTGTCCCAACTCCCTAGTCCCAGCAGTTGCACGACAACTAGCCGTCCAGCAAGATCGCCAGCCACGTGCCCTGACTGCCACGCGAATCTAATTTCCTAAAGCGTTGTCTACACTATCATGTCGATCGACCTTACAGTACAAGACGACGTGGACGCTTTAAAATATCGTTGCACAAAAGGTTTCATGAAATTATGTGCCCTGGGATTTAGTTAGACTTGTTCTGAAAAGTGGATGATTTCATTTTGTGAGATGGAATGGCTAGTAGATTATGGTAATAGTTAACGGTAGATGCAATGTGAGGTCGCGGGCCTTATTTCATTACGTGTGACCCCGGAACATAAAGGTCTATTGAAGGACACCAAAGTACACAAGTGGATTTTAGTCAGTACAAGTCTGACAGTTCCTCCCGCCCTGCCCGGGGTGGGAGGACTCATTTGATGATTTAACCACGTAAAAAAAAAAAGATGCAATGTAAGTAAATGGTATAGTTGAAAAAGAGTGACTGAGATGACGACATACTTATCGTAACTATGAAGAGAGAGACATGTTTAGACCCCAAACAAAAGAAGGTCTTTATATCTTTGGAGAGATAGTAGTTAGAGAGTCGTAGTTTTGCGCCGATAAGATTTAATGAGGTGTCCTGTATAATCTACAAATTCATACAATACAGAAATAATAAATAAATTCCCTATTTAAGTTCAGAACCTTCAGGGCTGGGTTAAGATCCTGACTCCTGACCGCTACAGTCTTCAAGGTTTCGCTTTGGGTGCCACGAATTCTGCAGATCAGGGATACAATATGAAACTAAGCTTTAAAATTACAATATTAGAACAGCGGGTTACAATAAAATAAGAATAATTAGGTACCTACTGTCAAAACAATAAAAGCGATGTGTAAAATTTTACTTATATATTCCCTCGTGATCAAAAGCATAATTCACGCTACGATACATTCCATTCCGTTCAGTTATTATCCGATCAAAAAGTGTCATCCACAATTTTATTACACCATTAAGCAATTTATTCGTATTTCACTTTACACGCAAAATTCATTCGCTCCATATAAATACTAATCAGATTTATCATGATGAAATATGTTAACTGTTTCACATAGCGAGCTCATTCAACCCGAACGTTGACTGTGACACGAAATAACGGGACGGAGTAATTCAGCTGAATAAGTGGATTCACTCTATGAACCCGGCATTACATCCCCCGAATTACAACCCAAGCCATCTTCTAAAACGTTATTACAACCCCCCAATAAGAAATTGAGATGGCGAGAAAAAAATCCGTTAGAAAAGTTTTAACTTCAAATATTTGTACAAGTTTGATTCCGGAAAACCTTTTTCTCCCTAAGAGTCGCGGTAAATTCATAAAGAATGAAACATTTGCAAGTGAAATGAAAGCCGGGAGACGAGAAAAATAAAGGATCCCCGGTCGGAAGAGAAATTCCCATTGTTACAACACTCCCGAATGAGGTCCATTTATGCATACGAAAACTTATTACGATTTTCAGCGAAAAAGTGAGAAAATCTCGCTTTTTGTCTAAGTAAGCGGTCTTGGGAATATTTCAACACCCTTTCTTTGGCAGCGAATTAAGTTAAAATGCGATGCTGATATTTTTAAAAGCTGCTGATGTTTGCTTTTTGTTATTTTTCTTTTGTATTTTTTTTTCATGCACTTGTCTGGGAACACTGAGCTGGGTACAGCAACATAAAGTAGCTTGTGGTGTAAATGAGTTTTTAAGACGTCAGCAAGTCCTTGGAATGGGATCTTTATTCAAAATAGTTTCACTCTACTTTTATATAGACTGAAGCAAGAAAGATCTATTTTGGGATTCTATCCTTATACAGACTATTTCTAGGTATTATTATACATGTTATATCTACTTTTATCACAGTGAAAATAATTCTTATACAAGAAATCATATACATGAAGATATACTAGATTTTTTTCGAAAGCCTTTAGGCACTCCGAAAACTTTCTCAGTTTCACGCCTAAACAATAAAATACAGAAACCTTGTGTTAACTGTGTGTTGTGTCTCTGGTTTCTTTAACATAGAAAGACAAGAAAGAAAAGAAGAATTGGAAGAAAAAGAAAACTAAATCAGACTTGGCTGTATGGGCTCAGCTCCCTTTGCCTGTCCTAAAGAGGACGAAGAGAAACAAAAAAAAAATGTCTCTGGTTTCAGCTTGAAATATCTTTTGGTGGGTAGTTTTTAATTCCATAGCCGAACCCGTCGCGCATTGCTTGTTTTAACAAAAAAGATAATAAATAATATTACTTTTAATTTAAAAGATTTGTGTGGTTTCAGTTGTACGTAAAAATTAAAATATGTTTTCTGCTTTTTCGGGCTAGTCTAACCTTAAGCTCAGCTTATAATATCAAAGGATTATATTTTATCTCACTGTTTAAGCTTCTATTAAGTACAGAAAATAAAAAATATCGCAAAATAACCCTTTTTTTCTATTGCTTTCGTTTTATTTGTATGTAATTTGCCATATCAGACCATTCCATAATTCTTCATTAATATTCAGTCAAATATTTCAAACTAATCTTCTAAATTCCATTTATTGTTAATTAAATAATTATGCGACCACGATATGAACAAAAACGTCAATTACCTATTCTGACATCTGTCACTTCAAAATGACGTTTAGCAAAATAATTTGTTAATTTACACAAATTGTTTTGCTAAACGTAATTAACTAAGTACCTATATAACAATGTCTACTACCCATAATATGTATATTGTTAAGATTATTTTCATATGAACAGTGTTTATTTAAGCACCTGCAAATGTTACAAAAGCGTAAATGATTTCCCAAAATGGCGTCATCATAGTTTCCTTTATAATTTTGTCGTTAAGAAAAATTATTATTTATTTAAAAAAAAGCTGTTTTTTGTAAATATACTTTACGATACGATTTAAAATAAGCAGTTATTCCTTTGTCATTTAAATATCTTTGTAAATTCAGAGCTATTTAGCAAAATTATTCATTTAGTCAAATGTAGGATTCATAGCTGAAATAAAAGCACTTATTTTTTAAAATACGTTATTCTTTGCAGCCGTACTAAAAGCAAGGCTATAAGGTCCATTATAACAGAACAAGCGATAAGTCAAACTCAAAAGTAGTTCCCCACACAGCCTATTCATCGCTCCAACAAAAGCTTCAGTTTTAAATTCAACATCAAACTTACAAAGTCCTATGAAAATTAGTTTCGAACAAAAAGATTGAAATCCTCAAACAGGCCTGTCCGAGCCAGGATAGTTTCCTTTTATTACTCGTACAAGGTGCGTTGTACGTCAAGAAGATGTAACTCAATAAATATAGATTTTGGAGAAACATGGAATACCATTTATCATTATTTTGATTAGTACACTAACTTGATGATGCTGGGTATAGGACTCTCCTTTTTGTGCCAAGTTCCATTTTACTTTTTTGGTCGGGTATATGTAATACCTACTGCATGCTACACTACCCGCGGTGCAGTGTGGCTATCTATGATAAGCTTACACCCACAAAAAAATCTACCTTAAATGTCTCGTTACTTCTCGTTACTTTCCACTTTTTCTTAGAGTAAAACTACTTTGGATGACATTTACAACGACTCAGTGATTCATCTTTTTGATGGTGGCTTTCAGTTTTTTCACCTTATAGATGTCCGTGATCGATGGGACATCAGCCAACTCACATGGGTTCGGGAGCTGCAGTTCACGTTCCTCTGCAACCACATCACGACACAACAGAATTAAATTGATTGATGAGAAAAAATCTCAACTTACAATATTTCTGAGATACCACTTTTGTCTTACAAGAGCAACATGGAGGTCTATAAAGTCGTGCGGGGTTCGTTAGCAACATGAAAAGCAGCATTAGTGAGCCGACCTCCGGCACAGAAGGATAATATCAAATAAAAGCCATAAAACATAATGTCAGAGTATGCTCTTTTGCGGCGGAGATGCCTGCGAATTTTTGGGAAGAGATAAAATTTATACAGAAATATTAATTATAATAAAGATTGTAAGGTACGATTCAGACGAACCGCCGGGCCGGGCGGAATTTTACAATGCGGTAAAGAAAATTGCAATGTATCAACAGTAATTACAGTTCATATTTGCATGCAACTAACGCATAGACACGTCGTGACGCGTCGCGGGATGCCGACGGAGGTAACTAATTTCAATGTTCTTTACCACGTTGTAAAACGCCACCCGGCCCGGCGCGATGTGAGCCGGTTGGTCTAAATCGTACCTAAGAGCCCAGTTGAAATTGCTTTGACTTAAATCAATGTATAGCTCTGAAATTAGATAGACACCACTTCTCTCAAAATCGTGTATAACAAAAGCAACGCAAATGTCTTTCGGCCACAATTTTGAAGAAATATGACATCCAGTACCCGACAATGGACCGTTACCCTTTAACGGTATGCCTCTAGGACATGCCTAAGGCTTCTGCTATGAGTGATGGAGGAATCGTCAGCCTTTCATCTTGCCAATGAGAATTTGAAATGACTGGGTATCTTACAAGTAAAACTGGTTCCAACCAAATTATTTTACATTGCTCTTTGTCATCAACGAATAAAACAAGAAGTTATTTTCCCAGCGATAATAGAAATGTCAATGTTCACTTAACTCTAAGTTATATTCGATTCCAAAATTAAAATAAATATACATAGAACTAAAACTAAAAATTTACAAGTATTACGAACTAAGTCAGTTTACAAGATCACGAACTAAGTAAATATTAACAAAATAACTAAATTAAAAATAAAATAAATTATTTAGTTCTAATTCCTAACTATAATATTATAATAATTTTCTAAACCAAGCAAATACTTACTCGAACATTTTATAACGAAGAACTCCTTCATATCTGACTCCGAGTATTCCTTTACATCTAAAGCCTTTTCAACAATAAGTTTCTAGAATGTAATAATCCGCTAGCATACATTGTTATCTACTTCATTATGAACGTAGGAATACTTTTTTATATAAATAATCTATTCTATCTCTTTCTGATACTAGATTCCGATTTATCACATAATGCAACAGATTTTTCAGGGAATCTGTACGATATTGATATTGTCATAAGCATTACGAGTATTGTTTATTCATAAAAATAAAAACACATGTCACAGATATGCTTTCCTTACTTTGCTAACTTGTTTTACGACAAAAGTAACGTATAATAAATAAAGAACAGCAGCCTTACCACGAGCTCTTAATGCGATCCAGTTTAGGCTGTGGGAAAGAGACAGAACTATACAAGTCCTCTAGCTCCATCTCGTTCCCTGAGCGGAACTATTCACGCTTTAAAACGTCATGGCAGGCCACCATAATTATCTGAAGGTGGTTATTACTGAACTATCCCGCAATACCGCTCTTTTGACACCACGAATTTTACGAATTGCATTATAACTATTAAACTTTTTTTTTACAATAAGAAAAGTCTCAAAACGAATTGATAATTAAGTGTGATACAGCACAATACAAAAAAAAACAATATTTTCCCAGACCGCTGTACATGTAAAACAAAAAAAAAAGATAAACAGACAGACAAAACGATTTATCTGTGTATAAAGCACGAAACGCGGCCCCGGGAGCGGTAATGCCTAATCCGCTTTTTGGTCTTTTAAAGACCCATTATCTGGGCCTCCGTCAAACGAAAAGAAAAACTAAACGAATAAACAGACAAAGGAATATGTACACCTTTGTATGTACTTACATATTGTGTTACACGACCTTTCTTCTTTGACTTCATATTTTTTTGTTAATCTTGAGTACAGACCTTTTGCTCCTTCTAGATATTTTGTAAATTAGGTTTTGTGTTATTCGTGAACCTTAGGATTTGAGTTTTGATTATCGTGTTATTTAAATAATCACTGAAAATTCTTATCTATTTGGAGTCACGTGTTGGTAAAATACATATAAGAGAGTTGTGATTTGTGGAATTAATTAATAAATTGTTTTTTTTTTTTTGTGGAATACATTATTTTAAAAGAGTAACCATGGAGTTTCTTGCCGGTTCTTCTTCATGGAAACGACCAACCCGAACCGTGCCAAGTTTTTTTTTCTTCACGACGTTTTATAAGTGCCCATTGAGGCCCATGTAAAATAAAATATTTTGATTGAAATAAAAATTAAAATAGACGGTGTTTTTCCTAACAAATAAAAAGGCATAATCTGCTATGCCAATTCCATCGCTGGACTCTACGATATAATGCTCTTCAACGGCGGCTTTAAGTGAATGTAAATATTTGTAAATTCCCAATAAATATAAAATACGTTAAACGTAGGTTCATTAAAAGATGAGGGTTAATCTAAGTAGTACATATGTTACTTCTGACGTGATAAAACTCATGTTTCAATTGAAAACAAAACCTAAATCTTATATTATAATCGTTTAATTCTCAAAGTTCACAAACAAAAGCGACAAGAGACACCTATAAATCCGAAGATACATTTATAAACTTACTACTCGAAACTTACATCGTCTCAAAACTTTATCCGTACTAAGACGAACAGCTCAAAATATTAATACTAATATCAAATTGAAATTCATCTGAGACATATGAACCAGCAACAATTGTTGCCGTAGAAAACTTAAGTGGGGTCACTAAATAGAGAAATACAGAAGTTCAACTTCATTTTATGCGATTACAGTAACGGTGTTGACGATGGCTGTGCCCGTTACATGACAGCATCTTACACGTTTTTCTGACACTTGCACGCTCTTAAATAAATAAGAATCATTTAAAAATAACATATATCTCTGAAAATTAATTTGCTTTATGTAGTTTTTACTAAAAGTTATTTTTAACAGACAGCTGACAGATGGCCCGATGGCGTTCAAATAATGAGAGTTTAAGGCTGATTTTTTGATAGTCAGATAACTTTTATCTGAGGTATTAAAATGGCGGTTTGATAACTTATCTATAGAAAATCTGTCAAATCGCTATTTTTATTCCTCAGATTAAAGTTCACTCGAAATAATAACTCGTGCTTTGGATCGACTGTTTGAATTTGACAGAAAGTAGGTAAACTTTGGACAAACGTTTCATGATAGGATCACCACAAGAAAACGCGACATGACAATGGGTCCGATTGCGTTTCTTCGGCGCACTTAAATAATGCCGAATAATAGACTAGAATTAGTCTAAAATTCGTACTAATATTATTGCTATTGCGTTTGTTATTAATTATGTCCACAACACTATTTATGTCCAATTCGGACTTAGATTATGTCTACGCATGCCTGTTGTTATTCCGTTTCTGACAATTTGACGGTTCTCTGGCTTTAAATGAACTTATACGTCTAGGAAGTGTTATTCTTTAAGTTCGCACCTCAGACCAACAAAAAAAGAAAGACGGCGCGCCGTGAACATCAAAAGTGAAGCCACCTTTATAACTATGTGTGTATCGAAGGGTTGCCATTTGTTACATTTTTTCTTTGTTTAACTTTTTCTTTTTTTTTTACTTTTTATGCGATTTGCTGATGTTTTTGCAACTTTTCACTACACAGGAAGGCATAATTCTATGTTTTAAATCTAAATTTACTTGACGACGACTCGTGACGTACTAAGAGCGATGAGCATGGTTCTAGTGTAGGTGTGTGCGTGAGCGTGTATGTATACTTGCAGGAGCACGGTTTCATGGCTTCACTTATGATGTTTTCGGCGCGCCGTCTTTCTTTTTTTGTTGGTCTGAGGTTCGCACCTATTTAGTCCGGACGTAAGCTAAGTTTCTTCAGAAAATAGTTAAAAATGTTTCCTTATGGCTGGGACGTAAGCTAAGTTTCTTCAGAAAATAGTTAAAAATGTTTCCTTATGGCTGGGCTATCATTTAAAGAAGACACAATGAGGAACGGCAACGGTATGAGTACGAAATTGATATTTTAGAAACTATGCTTTTCTTGTATACGGTATAAGCATAACCTTAACTTTTTCGTTTTAGGGCCGCGAAAAAAATTTAAAAAGATTTTAATTAAATAATTAATAAAACTTAATTCCGAAAAAAACAGTTTTTTTTATTTTTTGTTGCTGTTCTTTCTTCATTCTTGGCTTCTTTGAATCCATATTTATTAAAAAAATTAATAATTATTGCGAAAACTCACACAAATGAGAACCTCCTCCTTTTTTGAAGTCGGTTAAAAATAACCACGACAGACTTGACAACTTGACAGACTAGCGGTGTGGTGTTGTCATTTGCGGCGACAAACGAACATAATTATGTCCATTTCCATAGACGTAGAATTAAGTTCAAATGTAGTGACGTGAACTTATTTTAACAGAAACGTAATAGCTTTATTTTAAGGTCATGCACACATTTAGTAAAATTTTAGTCTGTCATTATTTAGGTTCGGAGAGAAACGCAATCGGACCCAATAGTAGCATTTGCCTCTTCTCGTGCAAATTCGGAAACACGAAGCACATGCTTCGGTCATTTTCGTTAACCTTGGTATTTTTTTATCTTCTTTCTCGATCGAATACCAGTAGCGAGTGTGCGTGCACTCTCATGTTTGTGCATTTTCTAAAATATGTTGGTTGTTGTATGGAATCAACTTTCTGTATTTATTTGTTTTGTGGTTTAGTGAAGACAGAGTGAATTTCCCACGAGATAGGTATATCATGGCGGACATTGACTCTGACGCGTGACGTACGAATAATGGACCTTCTTATTTATTTATGTTAGAGAATATATTCAATGTTTACGAGAAAATATGTTTAATGGATAACTGTATTAAATGTACTGCTGGAATAAAACAGAGGAATCCTCAGTTCCACTCATAAGAGATGAAGTAGCATCACCTCTTTATAGAGCTTTTCTTGGAAAGTCTTTTTACTATTCTGGGTAAAGATCCCAACAACTCTTCTAAATTATCTTATATATTATATAAAATAGAAATGTCTCTATATAATTTTTTTAAATAATGGTGAATTATTTTGCATATGCTTCTCGTAAAGTAAGATAATGAGAATATTTCATAGAAATTAAATAATGCTTTATCGTCATTCATTGAGTATGAGGCACTGTCTTTGTGCTTATTTCCACATTGTGTTGTGCTGGCACAAACATAAAAACAATAAAAATAAGAAGAGAGACTCAAGATGAGACCAATATCAGCCTGTCTCTCTCTATCTCTCTTTTTCAACATTTAGCCACCCAACGTTGAGCGTAATTCTCTTTTATATTTTTCTACTTTTGGCGGTTCAGTGTCATGGCTATCCAGTTTCTTCCAACCACTTTAATAAATACCTCTTTGTCTTTCCTAGTTGCAGTTTCATCCTATCTTTTACAATCGGGTATTTGACTAAAAAAAAAACAATTATTCTGCAAAATTATTAAAAAATACTTAACACGTATTTTTTCTTTAGTTACGTAAACTAAATAGATATTTTTTGATTTGTACTGCTTTGTGTATAATGCTACTCATGAAAAATGTAAGTTTTCGATCTCGAGGTGTGTCTACGGTAGCCGCCATCTTGGATTGAAGGGGCCAAAATTGATTCTTTATCACATAATTCTTCAAAAGTTGACTTTGTTCAACAAAAGAAAAAAAAATATCCATTATATTTCAAAACTCTTACTGGCGGACTATTTTTTGTATTTTATTAATGCTAAACATGATTGTCTATTTGGCAGTTATGTCGTCTGCACATAACGCATCACTACAACCTCAACGGCCAAAGACCTAGTTCCCAGAATCTGAAATCCTTACATGCACACGCCAACAAATCTAGTCCAGAATTAGTTTCAATTGCCGTGCACAATCTTGGCATCCCAGGCTTAACATACATACCTACAAACATTTAGAACTAACAGAGGCCTTATCACAAGTTTTCCGTACTTTACCGTCAAGAACCCCTAGCACGACTTTTTCACGTTTTTGTGATGTAAAGTAAACGGGAACTTTGACATAAAGATGGAAAAAATTAGTTCCTCGTTTGTACACTAGACGAGATTTTTTATATTCCATACAATAAACTCCGTAAATAGTTCAAGTACGCTGAGGCCTTAGCGCAAGTTTTCCGTATTTTGCCTACATCTTATTTTAATAAGTATTAATTGTATGAAAAACAAATACAAAACCTTTTATTCCATCCCATCAAAGAACTAAATTTTTCCATAAAATCAATGTCAATACTTTACGTCACGAAAACGTGAAAGTCGTGCTAGGGCCTCAGAAGTAATATATCATATCAAATGAACGGATTTCAGGAGGCTGTCGAGTTCACGCGAATTAATTTCGAAGTACATTCAACTATGTTTGTTTGTATGTATGTATGTTGGGTTGTTGCAACATTGTTAACAGTATGCCTCGCTGGGACGTGTAGCGTTTGTGCAGTCTACTGTGAATACTGTTATTTGTTAGATAGTACTAACTGTTATGTGTGTTGTTGTAAGTCATTTAACTGTGTTAACTGGGAATGGGTTCCATGTTTGTTGTGCTGTGCGTCCAGGATAACAGTGAATCGGTGATGGCGCCATATTGGGTTGTCATGCACGCTTTAAGATAACACGACACTGTGATTTGCGTTCCAGCAAAAGCAACTCAAGGAACGAAGTGCTTCCCATTTGAATAGATACAAAGTAGAAAGAAAGAAAATTGAGTTTATTGGCATTAAAACTAGAAGAAAATATCTCTTAAAGCCAAAAGGGCTTAAGCTCAGCATAACAAACGCTGATTTTCAGCTGCAGCCCATTTTTTTTAATAGCAAACTTGACCGACCGACTTCCCATTATGTCCTCATCAACTACCCACTTAATTAGGTATACTACTAAAGGGGTATACTCTTTGAAAAACTGTTTGTCGAATACTTGCGAAATTCTACCGACTCGTAACTTATTGTCGTATCTTATTAAGATCACTGTCAATCACAACATGATTTTAGGTAAAAGAAAGTATCCTATAGGTTTTGATTAAGTTGCGAGCGCTTACTTGATGATAGATTATTCTAAGGGATTCCAGACCATAGTATCTATTTAAAAGGCACTTTTCAATTAAGCGAGTCTTGCATACAAGTGTGACGTCACATTGGTACACAAGTTGCTTGAAGCAACTTGTATGCCGGTTTGTTAAAGTTGCATACAATTTGCAACCTGTATACACGTAACTTGTATAATGGAAACGCGGCCTAATACTAATTTCAGCTTCAAAAAAAGAATCTTGCTAAACAGTTAAATAGACAGACAGACAGTCGGACAACTAACCTTTGACTTTTGAACTTTGACTGGCCTGTTGGTATAGTGGTTAGTGACCCTGACTGCTATGCCGGAGGTCGTGGGTTCGATTCCCACCCAGGACAAATGTTTGTGTGATGAGCATGATCATTTGTTCTGTGTCTGGGTGTAATATATCTATCTTCTATCTATACATATAATAAAACTGTAGAAAAGTTATTTTTGTACATTAAAAGAAAACTCAAAAAATATAGCCAGGGTATTAAAGGACAACCAATAGAACCCATTTCTAGCATTTTTAGAATTTTTGTCTGTTTGTCTGTTTGTCTGTGTATTTGTCCAGGTATCACGTAAAATGTACGAAATTAATGTAGATAACTTTTATACACAACGATTAAGCGTAACTTGGAGAGGAATTTCGTTTTTGTTTCATTGGAATCGGTTCAGTGTATCAAAAGATATTTGAATTTAAAGTGTTTCAGAAGTAAAATTACGGTGCACTTTGGTCTCACAATTTGATTTCGTACGTCAGTCGCGCGATCTAACTTCGAATTCGAATAGTAAAACTACAGTGGAGTGGTGTGGTGTGGTGTGGTGTGGTGTGGTGTGGTGAGGTGGTGTGGTGTGGTGTGGTGTGGTGTGGTGTGGTGTGGTGTGGGGTACTGTGGTGTGGTGTGGGGTAGTGTGGTGTGGTGAGGTGGCATGGTGTGGTGAGTTGTGGTGTGGTGTGGTGTGGTGTGGTGTGGTGTGGTGTGGGGTAGTGTGGGGTGGTTTGGTGTGGTGTGGTGTAGTGTGGTGTGGTGTGGAGTGGTGTGGGGTAAGGTGGTGTGGTGTGGTGTGGTGGAGAGGGCATTAGGAAAATAGTCCTACATAAACCTGGAATACAAGTGTCAAATATTTTTGATTAATCTAAAAAAAATCTAAATACACGGTTTATATGAAAAACGTGGCCTGAATTAAGCGCTTGCAACTAAAAAATACATTGTAAAATTCCGACATCCACGCGAACGAAGTTGCGGGCACAGCTAGTCTATAATATGTATGTATTTAGAAATATATAAGTATGTTTATCAGTTGTCTAGTACCCATAACACAAGCTCTGCTTAGCTTGGGACTAGATGGCGTTGTGTGATAGTTGTGTAATATTTATTATTTATTTACTAAGTGATACTATAGTTAGAGTGTACTTCATAATTGCGAAGTTCATTACCGCGATGTACGTTTTTTGTATAAATTGCTAAAATCATCAAATGAGTCCTCCCACCCAAAGTAGGGCAGGAAGGACTGTCAGACTTGTACTGACAAAGATACACGAGGCCCCGCAGGCTTTGGCCCTCAAACGGGGCCCCGTCATTGTTCTGACAGCTCTTTGAGGCGCGCGTGGAAAACAATGCGCCGTCGACCCGAGCATGGTCCTTATCGGACAGTAAGGGTTCTTTTGAGGTACGAAACCCTAAAAATAAAAATATTGGCCAAATATCCCATTTTAAATTCTAATGATAACCTTCAAAGCAATCAAATTTCAAAATAAAACAACCTACTCCACATTAACTTTCCGAACGCAAACATTGTACGTATGAATAAGAATTGATATGAAAAAGCGTTCATTTCAACAAGTACAGACGTTCGTGCGTAGCCCTTTGATCTTAGAATACATCTCGGCTAAATATTGAATACGTGATACAAATATGGGATGGATTTGTGCTTATGTTCAAGGTTTTAGTACTTTTTTTCGGTCAGTAGGCCTAATTTTTGATACGGATTTTTTTGATATTACTCTTTTAGCTTTTGAATTGTAGAGATATTCATATACTACTCGAACTTTGATGATTTCTAAGACATTTGAGTCATATATTTTAAAAATATTTAGATGTATTTCTTAGAAAAGGGTCTTATCTTAAAAATGTCTAAAAATACAGCAAAGTATGAATTTCAACGCTATCATTTTCTTATCAGAGTATTATTCTTTTACCTTATGAACCGATACAAAATAAGGGCATGTTAACTATCTAAAAAGTAAAACTATTCTTGCCAGAGTGGAAGTAGCAATAGACAGAAATAACTATCATCAAATCAAAACTGAACTAAACCATCGACTGATTAAAATCACGAGTTTTAAAAAAAAATATGATTTCAATCTAAGGTTGAATAAAAAAACAGTAATACACCCGAAAAATACGTGAAATATACCTGTAATATACCTGATGTATACCTGAATATCATTTATTAGAATAAAATTCCCTAATGTTTACTAACACCACTTCAGTACCCAACCATTAAAGCTTTCAAGACACAAAACACTTAAAACAATGTTTACCGATATTATTGATCGAAGTTTACCGACCATAACATCGCCCCTTGCATAAAACTGAAGTACCGAAAATCTCAACTAATATTTGTATCGAGCAATAATACCTTTGAAATCGAAAACGTGCTATCCCCTTTGTTTATTAAAACGGCAATCTATACTGTGAAAATACTGGCACTATTCGCCTTGCACGTTTTAAATCAAAAATAAAATTAATATATCAACAACAGTATTATGATAGATTGAATCAATTTACTGCGAGTGTTATGAGATATTCGATTTTAAAATTCGAACGCAATAAGTATTTCATTGGCAGTTTTTTTTATTGTTTGAAACTGTTTTCTATTATTTAATTTAGAAACTCTTTGGTACCGTTCCAAAACGATATGAAACTTTTTAAAGATAGAATAGTGAAATGATAATGAATCTTTATCAAACGACCATTTTGTAACATTTTGCCTTTAACTAACTTTACGAATAAGTATGGTAATGAAAACTTTTCTAGGACTAGAAGTGGCTGTGATTTAAATATATCTAGTGAGTTTTCTGTAAGGTAAGCTCCACATTTCACCTCGCCATTGTTTCAAATCAGTCGATTCCTTGTTCTCATCATCATCAGCCTATAAATTTTCCCACACAGATTTTCCTTCACTGTTTTGAGAGTAGTGGTGATTAAATAAATTACACAAAGTAATGCGCCTGGTTAGGTTCCACCACACGATCGATTCGTCTGGGTCGATATCACTGGGCCACCACTCATGCTTTTTTTTTATCGTGGTAAAACCATCTAATGAGTCCTCCTACCAATACTGGCAAACTCGTACTGACTAAAATCCACGGTGTCAATCAGTAGCTCTTTACGTTCCGGGGTCACGGCAATTCTGATCCAGCGACCACCAATAAGTTAATTAAGTAAGTAAAAAAAAGTTCAAACAAAATCCCCCAACACTTAATACTTCAACCTCCCTCCAATATCATCTTCCAACAATCTCAGCTTATTCAAACACCGTCACAACCAAATCATAACCAGCCAATTTAAAATCTAAAACAGTGCCAATAAATTAAACATTATTGAGGACAAACAGACCAGTGTCATATTGTTTACCGCCGTAACTGGAGAGAGCGAACGGAATACTAATACCGAGGGTACTTCGTTCCCGGGTTAGGCAAATAACGGAGAGATCCATTTAAAGGTGTTCCATAATTAAATCAGAACATCTTGTGTTCGCTATAATTGGTACGGACCGGGAGAAATTTGATTTTGAAACCGTCAAACTGATGAAAATGTTTGTGAAATAATAAGTTAGGATTTTCAGTGCAATTTTGAGGGAAATAGAACGTGATTTTGACGTGGATGTCATTAGATTTGAGCTTGGAGTAAAAGCCATGGACATCTACGTACATACGTACTTTAAGTAATTTGCGAGAAAGTTACCTAATTATATAATTTGCGATGAAGT
This sequence comes from Agrotis ipsilon, assembly GCA_028554685.1. NCBI lineage: Eukaryota > Metazoa > Arthropoda > Insecta > Lepidoptera > Noctuidae > Agrotis > Agrotis ipsilon. The sequence continues at coordinate 15,555,064 of CM052960.1, read as the reverse complement.
TACCTAATAACCTGATTCTTTTTTCCATTTTACCCATAAAAGGTTGTCTGGAAGTAATCGCTGTCAACGATAAGACAGTTGTACCAATAGAAGAAGCAATTTTGTAAAATAGCTGGGTATTCCTTTCGGTGTGCAATAAAGTATATACCCAACTTTACATGTGAACGCTAACAATGCAGACATACAAAACCTACACCTCCATATTTTTTAAACAAATTGTGGGAAAAGAAAACTTCAAATCACTCAAAAGTCCGTGAAACAAACAAAAACGAGATCGTTCCACAAGAGGAACCAAGAGGAACCACGTGATGGCATGTAAGTATGCACCGTAGTATTACCTCGTAGTACTCAAAGCTTGCGTTCATCATCATCATCATTTTAGCCTATTGCAATCAAGTGGATTGCAATAGGCTAAAATGATGATGATGATGAATACCACAATACAACACCATCAAGGAACATCACAGTGCACAATCCCACTTTTCACCCAGCCACTGCCAGCTACCATCATCAATAAGCGCCAAATGTCTACCTACCAGCTCTAAAAACATCCCACCAATACCTGACACATTCTACGAACAAGCTCCCAAACTTAGGCCAATTAGCGTCCAAGGCCAGAACAGACGGGCGGCCGTTAATTCGATGGGGGACAGAACATAATGCCGGCCAGGTAAAAGTATTATCCCCTAAACAATATTAGCTACGTGAGTCGAATGCTGTAGCAATTGACTTATTGCTTCACTTTGTAGGTGATACTTGTGGGGAAGTAGACGTGGTAGGTTTTGTTTGCCGGGTCCTATTGTTAGATAGTTTTGTTGAATGTTTTGTGTTGGTTTTGATTGTATTAAATTGTGAAGAACCCATCATGTCTGTTAGAATATAAGACGACAGATATTTGCAATTTCTTTCATCCTAAAATGATTAAAGTTAGTTGAGTAGCCAAAAATGACGTCTTAAAGCGAGAATTCGAGAGTAATTCCCGTGTGGGAACGAGTTGGCGCTAGACGACTTTTATTGCTCTGTTTCTTTCCCTCACTGGAATTACTCTCGCTTGACGACGTCATGTTAGACCATGACTTAACATACTTATATGAGAGTCTTTCTCTTATTAGGAAATTTTAATTACTGTGTAGTATGTGATAGAGTGGAGTGACGACCTACGATAGGCAGCCGACAGAGACTGGATAAGGAAAGCTCAAGACGGGGCTCAGTGGCGCACACTGGGAGAGGACTATGTCCAGCAGTGGACGAAAACAGGTTGATGATGATGATGAGACAGATAGTTCAGAACTGAAGAACCTAGTCGAGATATTGGTACCTGTAAACACACACACTCATGTTTCTTACTTTGTTTTAGCGTTTTCATTTGCGTTTCCATCATGTAATCTTGTTATTGTCACTTCGAGTAAACAGAGCGACCTCCGCCACATTCTTTATAAAATTCAGAATTTCCCGTAACTCTGTTATCGTAGAATAAAAATACCTCTCCGCAAAAAGCTCTAGAATTTTCATCAGAATCCACAATAAACCGAAGTGAGTTGGGGCACCGAAGTAAAAAAGAGTGCCTAGAAACAATTTTCGTATCTTCCCTTTAAAAAGCGCGTCATATATTCCTAACACACGACACCCTATTTCCCGGGGCACCTATCTTCGAAACCTCAAGCTTTCAATAGCGTCGCGGCGAGATGTATACAATTTTTTCATACAAAGATACGTACAATTTACGAGTATTTTCCGTAGTTCGTGTATCTAGAGATGGGAGACTATCGTCGTACGCGTTTCACGTAATATGTACCGAAACACTTGGCGGATATTCAATGTTCCGTGTGTCGCCTACGATCTTCGATCAAGGTTGCCTTGAGTTACGTACGCACTGAAGTGTTGAACACATTCGCTTCCAAGAATGTTGATTTAATTTTGTGATCAGAGGAAAATGTGTTGAAGAGGTATCACGTCTATAAGACAGTAATCGATTCAATCAAGAAAAAGCACCTACTTTTAGATAAAAAAAGATTCTTATTTTGCTCACTGCTCAGCCAAGTTCCTAAGTAATACTTTTGAGTACTTGCTACTTGAGGATGTCAGACTTGACAGTCGGCTAGGTAGTACTAGGTAGGGGCTAAAGAGCTCGCCAGAATACTCGCTAAAACGTATTGTTTGTTCTTCTTTAATGTAACATTCGCATAAATACTCATCACAATAAGTGATCATGTTTTTCAGGACCTTTGCAGACACATCTTTTCCTCATAAACCAAATCGACTTTTCCCAAAACTTAATCCACATTTCTGGCTGTCCCAAAAACGACAGCGAACCAGTGGGCACAGAACTTAAGTCCCGCGACACATATTGCGAGCGTGACGCGAAATATCGAGCAGTTGAGTAATACATACAGTTGAGCAATATATAAAGCTAAGCAATACACACAGTTGAGCAATATATATGGCCGAGCAATACATACAACATTCGGATGTGCCCGTGAATTCCGAATTAGGTATGATTATTGTGAACAAACGATAGCGCACGTATTTATCTATCCCCTGTTTACAGTCTTCATAGCCTTTTATTGTGTTAGAGTATTCGTTTTGATACTCAATATGTTACTTTTCTTTTGCATATGGTTTTTAACAACTTGAAAATAAGGTCTAAGTTAATCAGTGTTAAATGTGGAGAATATTTATTGTTTGCGAAAGGTTTTCATCGCAGAAATGCTAAAATGCAAGCGGTATTAAAAAACTAATTACAATAACACAGTTGAATTTTTCTTCTTGGTAGATGTTCAGGTCCTAGATATTTTAAAGCATCAACTAATTTTGAGTAAGTTGTGATTTTACGTCACATCCTAAATGCATCGGGTACATAGGCAAAAAAAGGGCGTCCCAACTGGACTGGAACTGAAATTACAAATTATATACCACATTCAACTATGCACAAAACCTCTTTAGAACATAACATGACCCATCCATCGATTACCTCCGATTACAAACTTCTCTAAATTCCAACGATACACGGCGGGTGTGCACTTGCGGAATACCAAACATACGGTAACTGTAGTGCTTTGTTTCGTTCCGGTCACGTGTGCTAGCCTTTATCTGGTCTGTCATGAACATGTTACCTTTCCGTGTGAGTTGGGAACAATTTCAATACGAAGTGTATTGGAAAATGTGAGAAGTTTTGTTGCAATATGGCGGATGCAATGCTTTTATCTGTCAGAGGATAATATTTTAATATAAAATAAACATAAGTTTTGTAAAACTATTTTTGTGATATGTTAAAATGTTAAGGCGCTCCCTCACCGCGAGCGTTCACTTGTAATGTAACGTTACAGATTCGAACATTTCATCAGTGAGTATACTAAATGTGCGCTAACGCTCGTCAGTCAGGGAGGTAGTATTGTAATGTAATGCTCAAAGTCGAATCTATAATGTTACATTTCAAACGAATGCTCCCGGTGAGGAAGCGCCTTTAAAGAAGTCTATTACGTTAACAAAGTATTGCGCCTGGCTTGATTCAAACCCGTGATCTGCAACTCGTAATTCGGGACCTTTTAACAACCAATAATAAAACAATTATATTAATCTCTAGGGTATTGTCTCCAGCGTGACGATTAGTAATAAACCTTAGTATTATAACGTTCCTTAATTGTTGCTGTTGATGAGAATTCTCAAGTTGGTAATTGTATGTTTCCTTCCTTTGTTCATAGGTTAAGCAACAGTTATCGAAGGTGGCATGGATAGGTGACGATCGACATAATATTGAGACCCCTCTGATTCGCAAAAATTTATTCCATTTAGGATTTGTGCATAGATCTTTGGCAACTACCTTTTTCCAACTAGTTTTCTTTAGTTTAGTTAGCTTCATCATCATCATCTCAGCCATAGGACGTCCACTGTTGAACATAGGCCTACCCTTTAGATTTCCACATATACCGGTTGGAAGCGACCTGCATCCGGCGTCTTCCAGCGACCTTTATAAGGTCGTCTGGCCATCTTGTTGGTGTACGTCATACCGGCCGTCTTTTAATAGCTTAATTGAAGATAATTGGCTTGACTTTTCACCAAGGCCTATCGTGTTTTCCAGACAATGGCTTTTGAAGGTCAGTCAGCTAGTGATCATCGTCATCAGGTGGATGACGTCCACTGAATAAAGGCTCGAAACTACGTCACCCCGAATGACAATCCACCACTTGCATTCATCGGTTGCCCGCGGCACTCACTAAATAGCCCAAGAGCTACTGAACCTTCGACTAACGGTCGTCCTCTAAGGATAAAAATTTGTACACTTACAGTTTAAAGACTGAAATTCACGGTGTCCTTCAATAGCCTTTTACGTTCCGGGGTCCCTGTAATTCGTTAGATCCGCAGCACACATTAAAACTAATAAAATACACTTATTGCATTGACTATATGCGTTCACGTAACACCTGTTACTCGCAAGCCCTTAGCAGCTGTCCCCTCGCCTGGCAAGGTCTTATGCTCTTCAAAACCGCCTGTCATTGTGCATACTTTACAGGAGAAAGTTTATTTTTGCTCATCAACCGTGCACTGTCATTTTTTTTCCAAGATTTACAATAAGTAAACTACATGCTGTTAAATTTTCAAGCTTACAGGAACAAGTTTTTTTTTCAATTTATATTTCAAAAATAAATGGTCAGATGACGTCCACGGTTGACGCCTGCCAGGTCGTCGCTATTGCCCTTAGCATGCTATGAACTATAAGTGTACAAATTTTTTACCTTACAGGACGACCGTTAGTCGAAGGTTCAGTAGCTCTCCAGCTAATATGATGCAACCATTTGATTTACTTATAATCAACCACTGGAAACTGACGTCTACGTATTCAGGATAAGGCTTAACGAATAATAATGTTTCTGTTCTTTGTTTAGTAATGATTTGTAGTACTAACTTAATTGGATGCTAATTACAAAGTAAAATGTTACACTGATTTATGTGGCACCTCGATTAAAACATTAATCTCCATAAACGCTACAATATGAATTAATAAGGAAACATGAAATATTTAAGGACACCGTGGCCTTGGAACACAAAGAGCAACTGAAGTTTTTTTTCTAAATTTTCATGAACATTTAATCTTAAGCTCTGCGATTCATGCAGCCCTTCATATGCACGGCACGGTTGGTGCAGTGGCTAAGCGAATGGACTGCTGCGCTGCGTGTCGCGGGTTCGATTCCCGCACGGAGCAAAATATATAAATGACCTGCAAGTAGTTGTTCCGGGTCTGGGCGTTTGTGTATGTGAGTTTTCGTACCACTTGCTCAAAAAAGTGACATTCTATGCCACAAAAAGCGAACATAACAATAGTCATTTTTAATCTGTGAAAAACAGGGAAAGAATGTTGTACTGAATTTCATTCTCTCTCTAGGGAGGGAATGTGATTTAAATTTGGAATACTTAGATTACGGTAGACTCGATCGAAAGCTAACCAGAATAATAAAACATTAAAAAATAAAGATTTCGAGTCGACAACATATATCCGCAAAATTCGGATTGTCGAGTATTTTGTAAATTTCTAATGATTTTCTGACCAGACAGATCGCAGCCGCCATTATTGACATCGGTTATCATGTTGAGTTTTTTTTTCTTTCTTTATTTTCGGCCTATGACTTACCGTGACACCTACATTTAGTACCTTGATGTGTAGTATTTGGGACACACGTTTCACCCGAGCGAAGCCGGATTTTCATCTAGTTAAATAAAATTACGAAAACCGACGAGGCCGTATGAGCTGGTGTAGGGTCCGCTCGCCCCTTGGATCTTGCCCCTTATGATTAAAATGACCGACTCGCCCCCTTCACTTTTAGATACGCTGACTCGCCCCCGATTGTTTATAAGTTAAAAGTACTGTAAGCAACACAAGTTTTTAAATATTTAAATAAATGTTGTTTGCTTACAACTTCGAGCGTCTATTCCCATTTCTCCCTACTGGCTTTAACACCAGTGCTGCGAGGCTATTAGAAGCTAACAAAAAGTATTAGGCTAGCATGAGTTCAAGGTAGTCTGTATTTAAATAATTCTAAAGTTTACCTGAAACTGCCTTGTTCTTTGACTATCCAACAAAAGTACTAGGCTAACATAAGTTCAAAGTGGTAGTCATACTTTTGGGTAGATGTAAAGATTACCTGAAATTGTCTTGTGCAACATTAACCAGCAAAAGTACTAGGCTAGCATAGGCCCAAACCGGTATGTATTTATATAATTCTGGGTAGGTAGTTTATTAGTTGAATTTTTTTTTTATCATGAACTGGGTCCGGGTTGGCTAAGGTTAGGTTCGGAATCGACCCAGAAATATTTTAAAAAATACCATTTTGAACTTATGCTAGCCTAGTACTTTTGCTGGTAAGTGAATGAACAAGATAATTTCAGTTAATCGACCCAGAAATATTTAAATAAATAACACTTTGTACATATGATAGCCTAGTACTTCTGGTAGTAAGTCAATGAACAAGACAATTTCAGGTAATTTTTCAATTTTGATCTTATGCATGCTTAGTACTGTTGCTGATTACAGCCATTGTCTAATTGTCCATATTTTCGCGATATCTTTAGTTTTTTTTTTTTGCGAAAACGTGGTCTCACAAATTGTCTTACGACGTAATACAACTCTCTCAAAAGGTAGCACAAACTATCAAACAATCACAAGTATCACGACGAGTTTGTGAGATTACAAATATAGTTGACTAAAGTAATCAAACGTAGTGTTATTCTTACTGTAAGCATTTTTCTGTCTGACTGTGCCTTTCTTGGTTAAATTTCAATGGAAATGCCGCAAGGGGCGAGCGGGTACACCAAAATAATTATTTTAATGTCAATTTTCAACTCGCCCCTTCATAAGGGGCGAATGGGTACACCAAAATAAATAAATACGGGGCGAGTCGGTCATTTTAATCATAAGGGGCGAGATCCAAGGGGCGAGCGGACCCTACACCTTTGAGCTTGATGCCTTTGCTTTTTTAATTTGCCGCGTTTTTGTATTCTTCAAATACATAAACGTTGAGTTTATTTTTACTTATTTTTATAAATAAGTTAATGTTAAATATTAATTTTTAAAATGCGTATTTCATATTATTATTACTGTGTTATTTTTTTCGCAAATGGTACGAAAAGTAGAGTATTTTCCTCGGGGATAAAGCTGTCTTAGTCTTGGGTGAACTTAAATCCCTCGCTACACTCGGGAGTAAACCTCGAGTCCTTCGTTACGCTCGCGATTTAATTCGCCACCCGCGACAGAAGACCCTGCTTTATCCCCTTGGTTAATAATCTACTATTATATGTTTGTAAACGCACCCACGATACGGGAGAAATTAGTAGTGTGAAGGAATGTTTTTTTTATTAAAAAAAGTCTTATCTTCTTCAGGAAATTGAAATAAGATGCTTGAGAATCAATATATTGATATGCTATAGCTGCCTAGTGACAGCATCACTACAAAAATAAATCACTTTACTAGATAAGATAACCTCTCTAAAAAGTTAAATATTCTAGTGACGCAGGCGCAGCATCACTGGCTGATATCCCTTCGATATAAACAATGCCAATCGCAAGTCTCAACTCAGTCGCAGAACATAGAGCGTTCAATATTGTCGTGGCATTTTTTAGTCCTATCATGTGAGTTAATTTCTTTTCTTTTCTTTTTTTTATTAATTGCATTTTTTTAAGCCAGTGAGCAATTGTTTTGTTTTGAGTTTTAAAGAGTTTCGTTTCATATTGGCTGCGAAAATAAATAAATCATGAAGTTTATATAAGTAAACTAGCGGCCCGTCCCGGCTTCGCTCGGGTGGAGGACCCGGTCTAAAATTTGAGATTTAAACTATCCTATCTCTCAAGTTGGATCGAACTGCACATGGTGTGCGAATTTTATTATAATCGGTTAAGTGGTTTAGGAGTCCATTGAGGACAAACATTGTGACACGAGATTTAGGTATATATATTAAGATAATATCTACTGATAACAGAACTCGTGGTCAACGATAACGTAAGTTATGTATTTTTTTATATAAAGGCCCGTTTGCACCACTATTAATTAAGAGACAACCTTTATAAAATTTTCATTAAAAAAATGTCATTCTGTGTATATAATATAAATAATTATGTCATTTTAACATTTGTTTAATTTTCATGATTAAACATAATATGTAAAATTGATATATTAAAAAAAAAATGTAAATACGGCGGCGTGGTCTAAGGATGAGTATTTTTTGTTTAAAATAAAATTTAAAAAAGAATAAATATCTAATTTCTCTAATCTCACTTTAAAACTCAAAGCAAAACTATGGCTCACTGCAAACACACTTCGAAATGCCTTATATTAACATGGTTTAAGTGTTATTTTCCTCAGATGATGATGATGTCTACGAGTAATTCTCGTAGAGCTTGTGAGGGATCAGACGCAGCTGGTACAAGGTGTATATTTGAGCCCAAGCAAGTATCAATGTAATAGTTTATTATTAGTTAGTATCTAATATTCACATTTTGCACTCTGAACTAGGCACTCATGATACGAAGAGCGAAGTTCACTAATTGTCTGTACATTTAAACCGCGTTCAAGAATTCTGAAAGTCGTGGCGCTGAAAACGCATTTCAAAAATCTAACTTTATTTACTACACGAAAAGATACACATTTCTAGTACCTAAGGTCGCGTCGCGTCGCATCTCAGTGTGAACTGACCCTATAGAATCTATAACAATAATGACATTGAAGGCTCTTGAACTCAGTTTAAATATTTTATTGGTGAATTTCGTTCTTAAACTTGGTAACTTATCAAATAATAAACCATCTTTTTATTCTGATTGATTGTCACTAATGTATCACTATTGCAAAATGGTAACTACATTTTGGTTTTCGGAGTTATTACAAACATAAAAACCTATTAACAATAAGTATTTACTTAAAAAAAATGAATTTTAAATAGTGAAATATAAAAAAAGTATAATATTCACTCTCTACATTCAAATCTGATTTAAGTACATTTATTAATACACCATACTTTGCACTTTAGTTATTTTTCAGGGTCAGTGGTTTGATAAACGGTTAACTTAATCACTACCTACTTAAAATGCTTAACATATTTAGCCATCCGTTAAATATAATAAATACGAATTTAAAAAATGAATAATATAAACATTTTAACTAATAGTTAATAATAATATATGCAGATTTGACTGTCACTGTGATCAGTTATTTGATCAGCAGTCGAGTACGACTGCTGATCAAATAACTGATCACAGTGACAGTCAAATCTGCATGACTAATAAACAACAAATTTAATTAACAGCCAATTTAGTCTTCATGCGTGCCTAGTCCAAATCAAATATTTTAATCATAGCTTAGGCTGGTGGAGTTAGACTAAAACATGGCTTTTAGAATGTTCTTAACTATGCCTAAATAAGAATGATGCAGGTTCAATGCCTTAATTAAATGTATTTATTTAACATAAATCTATTTGTGTATTTTTCTATTTTATAACTTAGTCTCAATAAAAGTAGTTTTTGTAGTGTTAGTGAGTATGTTTTTTTCTATTATTAAGTTGGATTTATCACTAAAATTAAAACCATAATTACGTCTGAACTTAGTATTTATTTTAACGTTGGCCACACTAAAAATGTCTCCTGTATCTTGGGTGCGTTTACAAACATGTAAACTCACATACACAAACGGTCAGACCCGGAACAACTACTTGTAGATCATACAAATATTTTCTCCGTACGGGAATCAAATCTGTGGCACGAAGTGCAGCAGTCCAATCAATCAGCCACTGCGCTAATCGTGCCTTAAAGAGTTATTGCAAAAATAATTACACTACTGATACTTCTTGAACGCAGATTTTATGTAATGGTAACGTTCAGGTTAACCAGTGTAATTTACAATTAATTCATCATATTTATCTAATGTCAAACTTAATTGTCAATTAAGTACCGATTAGAACGCAAGACGATCTCCGGCCGCAAGACGATCTCCGGCCACCGTAGGCGCTGGCATGCGGACAGCGAGTAAAGGGCTACTCGCTGTCCGACCATGGACCATGCCCGGGTCGACGGCGCGTCGTGTTCCACGCGCGCCTCAAAGAGCTGTCAGCAAAATGACGGGGCCCCCTCTCAGAAGGCCAAAGCCTGCCGGGGTCGCGGGACTTATTTCTATTACCGTGACCCCGGAACATAAAGGGCTACTGAAGGACACCGTGGATTTTAGTCAGTACAAGTCTGACAGTACCTCCCGCCCTGCCCGGGGTTGGAGGTCTCATTTGATGATTTTACCACGATAAAAAAAAAAGTACCGATTAGAAATTATGATGAAGAATAATGAAAAGATGATTTAATATTGCTAGTTATTTTATCACCATGACGTATTTCTCTCATTGTATTGTCTAGTTGAAGTAAACATGATATTATCTAAAATACATAGATATCACAATTGGATATTTTATCTTATTTTCCTCTGGAATGTGATACAGAAGATAACAAGTTATGAGTGTTCATAAAAATAATGTTACTATGCGGTTCTATTAGGAAGGAAAGGTTCGCTGATGCCATATTATTATAATTATTTTTTCACTACTCGTTTAGCGCAGTGAATTAGGGTGCACACACATTTTATCGACGCGGAATCGGCTAGCACCGATCAAAAAGCCTTTATGTCTACATAATAAGGGTGGTACTAATACCATTCGCATCGGCTCGGCTCGGAAGGCGCGTTGCGACGCCGTCCGACGGCGAAACGAGCCGTTCGCAACAGAAGATCGGTGACAAGTACAGTAGTGTGGTGATATGCACTCGGCTTAAGCTGATTCCGCGTCGGTAAATGTGGATGCACCCTAAGCGTTCGACTATTGTGCAGCGTGTCGCGGGCTCAATCCCCGCACGGAACACTTATTGTTGTAATTGTGAATGAGTTTCTGCTTTAAAAGCACCCAATATACATGAGAAATTCCTAGTGTAGTAGTTATAAAAACAAATATGACATAAAACTAACTCTAAAAAGATAATAAAGACAATAAAATGTTTTATTGCACAAATAGAAGTTTTATTGCTCTACATTATTTTCAAGTTTCAGTTGACGGATGAAGTTCATTGACACCAACTGTCATATTTGAACTGCATAGTACTTGATTGAAATATCCCTTAGGTATTGCAAAAAACATAGCACGAGAATACCACTTTTTTTTTAATGACACTAAGAGCAAGTTCCACAAGGGTCATTCACATTACCCACGACACACAGGCTATGTAGCACATCACACCTGAGCACATTCACTGTAATAAAAGGTTAAGGTATACTGCACTGTAATACTTAAGCAATAAAGTCGGTAATCTCGATCGATTTTAATGACTTGATAGGGTTATGACGAGTGCTATTTACCACACTAAGGATTGGAGTCACTCGGCAAGATTTTTGACCTAGAATTTTATTTAGGTTGAGTCTAAGGGGGATCTTACGTTGAGTACAACACCTTCTGAAATATTATGTGCATTAATATCTTTATAATACAAAAAAAATGACAAAATAATAATTTAGTAATTATATCATTTTGAAAAATCGAAACCTTTTTGTTACGGTATAGACTCTGTTATGATTTCTTCTCCTTTTTAGATTCTTTATTTAAAACATAGATTTAAAATATAAAACAATATATATTTTTTTGATATGTTTAAATATAACTAAGTGATTATTTTGAAATTATTTTATTATAGCAATGAAATGAATGCAACGATATTTCAGAAGAGGATGTAGGTACTAAATGTAAGATCCACAGAAAATATGACTAAACGATCGTAGCACGTGGCTTTCTACATTATGGTTAATGCACAAACGAAAAATGCAAACCTTGGCGCAGTTAGATCAAACATTGGTATCAGAAAGAAAAACAATCACTAAATGCGTTTATATTGACACTGCATGACCTCAATTCCTTATCTCAACACTATGCAGTATAATTTTTTGAATAAAATTATCACCACTAGTATTAAAATATTTTACCGAAGAGAAAGTCATTTAAAAGGATAGTGATGAGGGCATCAAGAAATGGTTATAACTTTCAAAAGGTAGGCCAAAGTTTCCAGTAGCTAATTCGATACATTTAAAATTTTCTAAAACAATATCATTGTCATGCCTATTTCTAGTACTTTTGGTACGCAAAACGATATTTCACGGAGGAATTTTTCATCACTTCTTTATAGTATCAATCATTTTGACATTATAAAATACTGCCTTTCGAAATTTGTATTTACAAAATTTATTTAAAAAAGATTTTAATTGAAAATTTTCATGTCACGAGTTAATTTTTGTTTCGTCATAAAATGGTTCTACAAAAATGTTTAATAAAAAATAAATATTATGTTTTAATACGAATCTATTTGAAATATAATTATATTATTTTAATTTTGTTATACTTACCAGTTCTGATTTAGTATTAAACATGTCGTTATACATATAATAAAATGAGTCAGTCTGAGTAATTAACATAATACTCGTAGCTTGTGTAGAAATTGTCTAGTATCGTAAGAAACCGATAACTAATATAAATAAAAAATAAAATAAAACAAAGCTCGTGTAGAAATTGTCTAATATCGTAAGAAACCGATAACTGTATATATATTTTTAAATTGATGAACAGCTCTTATTTACAGTATGTGTATGCAAATGTGAGTGCACGTGTCTGAGTGCGTACTGTAAGATTTAATGGTGTATTTTACCAAAACAATGGTTTTAGATACAAGAAATGGGAGCAACAGGAGAAATGGATAAAAATAGCGGGAGTAAAGAAAAAATAACAGCGACACTTGATGAAGCGATGCTGTTGTCAGGTAATGAAGGAAGAGATAAACTTGAATACTCTCTCTCTTTTCTCTCTTCTCTTTTGTAACGTTTCCCCACACTAGGAAATTCTCCTGTGTCGTGGGTGCGTATACAAACACACACACTACAGAGATGAAAAGGCATTTTGGCGTCCAAATGAAGTGTCAAGGATAACAATGGAGTTTCATGTGTTGTTAAAATCAAACTGCACCGTAAAGCCTTTCCTAAAGCCAGCAGGGGTTGCGGAATTGTCCAAACTGAAAACCGTGACACGTTATTCTTTAACTCCTTAAAAAGATCCATAAAAATGTTAGCTTTAATGTTAAAGTTATTATCCGAAAATTAAACTATTAAGGCCCCAAGCAGGAAAAATATTGTAGTGTTTGTGCGATTTTAAAAGGTGAACATAGCTGTCCCAATAAATCAATACCAAGACAGTTATTAACTACTTTATTGTTTAAGTATAATTGCGATAGTCTTCAAGAGTTGAAGTGACGTAATTATCCTATCATGATGTAAAATTAAAATATTGGGCTCTAAAACAATATCATTAAGTCACGCCTGTTTCCATAATTATATTAGGCAGAAGATAGGCAGAAGCGTATCTAATAATGGTCTCTGGACTTTTTCCATCACCGTGACCACGGAACATAAAGGGCTATTGAAGGACACCGTGGATTTTAGTCAGTACAAGTCTGATAGTCCCTCCCGCCCTGGGAGGACTCATTTGATGACTTTGTTTGATGATTTTTTCACGTTAAAAAGAAAGAAAAAAAATCGTATCACTCTTATTTTGACACTTAAAGCTTAAACATGTTCCTTCTACTGGCACACAGAGCTCCTCTTTGTGTGGAGTCGCCGGAGTTGACTAAAATTCACGTAAACCTAGTGAGGCCCTAATTGATATGCGAGTACATGTCGGATCTTGGTTGAGTGTGCCTTAAAAAGTGCACACAAAGCGCCTTTGTTTAGGCGTTGTGCTGAGTCTGACAAGCACTACCATCTCATCGACCGACAGTGATCGTTCGGACGTTTTGGTAGTAATACGTAATGCTTTGGAAACTACTCTGTGTTTCCTTTTAAGATCAGATTATTAATTAGCAAAGTTGAGTTAGTAATAGACTATGTAACATTAACTGTCTGTTACTCAAAGGAGTTATTTTTCTCATAGACCAGTATCCCACTCTGACAACTGATGATACTATGCAGGTTACTTAGTACTGTTATTATTCTGATAACCAACTAAGTAAACCTGGATGCGACATACATTTATAGATCGGACTCAGTAGCCGTTTTCTTGCGTAAAACTCAATAACTCTGCCCTTCTTTTTATTTTACGTGGTAAACTCATCAAATGAGTCCTTCAATAGCCCTTTATGTTCCGGGATCACGGTGATGGAAATAAGTCCCGCGACCCTGGCAGGATTTAGCCCTCTTAGAGGGGGCCCCGTCATTATGCTGACGGTCTTTGAGGCTCGCGTGGAACACGCCGTCGACCCGGGCATGGTCCATGGTCGGACAGCTAGTTGCCCTTTACTCGCCGCCCGCATGCCCGCGCCTACGGTACGACGCCGTGGGCGTCCACCACCGAATGACTCTGCCCTGGCTTGGAGTCGAAACCTGTTCAACAGTCATGCAATCATAGTATTCTATAACCAGTACTACTCCAACGACTCATGGTATGTAATAAGTTCCCCCTTTCTATTGACATAGTAGAAACTTCATATTCTTTTCAGGTTTTGGATTGTATAACGTCTTCCACATGATAATGTCTGGTCTGACGTTGATGGGGATGATCATGCAGGCTCTAGTCCTGGGCTACGTTATACCGGCGGCACAATGCGACCTGGAACTCACGACACAACAGAAAGGATGGCTGTCTGCTTTGCCTTTCACAGGTATTTTTTTTTTACTTTTTTAGTTATGGGTTTGGTCATGGTGTCAATCAAATACGTAGCTCGCGCTTTGTGTTCCACGCGCGCCTCCACCCAAGAGTGTCATTATGATGACGGGTCCCCCTTCTAGAGGGCAAAGCCTGTCAGGGTCGCGGGACTTATCAAATTCCTACCGTGACTCTGGACCCTGTGATGGAACACAGTAAAAACCATTAGGCACTAGACTCCGACAGGATGGTTGTTGCCAGCAATATTGCACCACCATACACATTGCACACTTTTCTAATTCTTGCAAGCTCTTAACGATAATCAAATGAAAATAATAAGATAATAACGATACTGAATATGATTGATAATTATGTAACTGTTTCTGATTGGTGAATTACGAGTGTACAATGGCATTCGTGCTACTTGCACTACAGGCCTAACGTTAAACCAATTGCTCAGTAATTCTGGATTTTCTTAATTAACACATTTATCTCTTTCAGCTATAATTCTGACATCATACTTCTGGGGATGGTTAGCTGACACTAAAGGCAGAAGACCGGCCATGATGGTTGCCATGTTCATATCTGTACTAGTATCAGTAGCATCTAGCTTTGCTCCTAATCTTGCGTCATTTGCTGTTCTGCAGTTCGTCTCTGCTATTTTGTAAGTTACCGCTCTTATATATTATGTACAACAATGATAGAAAGTGGTGACGCTGATTTGCTAAAATGAACCATATTGACTGGCAGAAGTGTCATATTTTTCCTTACCTAAGCCTAGCCTAACCTAACCCAGCAATATTCTCAGAACGACCTAGGCTTAGATTTTCTTTTTCATAGTTCCGTATTCATTTTGTCTCTTTGCAGCATGACTGGCCCCTCAGCAGTAATCTACACATATCTCGGAGAGTTCAACAATCTTCGAAATAGGGACAAGATGGTCACTTGTGGATCGTCATTTATTGGAATTGGGACTGTAGTGTTACCATGTAAGTTGACAATGTTTATTCTCTCAAGTTAAACAATGCTAATCCGTACGAGATACAGATTTTTTTATAAGAAACTTTGCTCTTTACAATACTAGCGGCCCGATACGTGCTTCGCTACGTATAAAATCCCCATTAACAAAATGATCCGCCATTTATTGAATTCTTTTGTTCCAAAAATATAATAAATGAAGAAACACTCGACCGATTTTGTGCAAATACACATAAACTACCCACTAAATTTTCCAAACAAAGCCTATTTGGTTTGGATTGATGAGCCCGATCTTGACTTATAAAAATTACAATGAAAAGTGATATTGATTTTTAAACATGTTATATCGTATGTAAATGTTTGGTGGTCTTGTGTGTCAGCCAAAATTGAAGGTAATTGATCAATTTTATCTTTATGCCATTCTACTTTCGTCAGGATCATTATTTTTGATGTATGAGGAGAAAAAATTCGGACAGCGAAGTTGATCAACTTTTGCAAAATCCTATTTTCATACCCATCTTCTTCTTTTTTTCAGGTTTCGCCTGGTTGATTCTCCCTCTAGAGTTCTCCTACCGCATCGACTTCTTGGATATTTCCTACAGTCCTTGGCGCCTACTCATTGTAGCTTCTACGATACCATTTAGCTTGGCATCATTGTTTCTATTCTTAGCACCGGAAAGCCCCAAATTCTTGTATGCCAATGGTCGCTACGAAGAGGCTTTGGGAGTCGTGAAAATAATGTATGCTTTAAACAAATTCAAGCCTAAAGACAGCTTTTCTGTAAGTTGTTGAAGACACTATACTACTACTTTCTGAACAAAGTGTATCGGTGTTGTAGCATTGACTATCAGAGTGAACAGCTGTGTCCATAGGACAACGAACGTGATGTCGAAAAAAATATTAGAGAGCAAACATAGGTAATAGATCTTCAACTTGCTAATCAAAACGTTTTGATTTTGTCTAGGCCCTTAGTTGTCTCATACGGTAGGTTTTACAAACAGCTCCAAATAGTACGTCCACCCTTTTCTGATAATACTTGTGATATTTTTTTCTGATAATACTTTACTTATGTTAGATTCAGAAACACACCTTTAGCTAACAACTTTTTTTAAAGTTGGTCCTTTCTCGAACAAACCGATGAGTCTCCTTTGCATTACAGGTGAAATCGCTGATTGTCGAAACCCAAATTACAAAGTTGAACAGCGCCACAGGTATAACAGCTATCTTCGCTTCCATGAAAGAACAAACTTTACCAATCTTCAGACGGCCACTACTTCCCTGGATTTGTCTCACCTGCTTCGTACAATTCGGGATATTTGCTGCGTGAGAATCTTTAAATTAAAATTGCTTCTTTTATGACAAATTAACACCGGGTTTATATATAAACGAAAGATTGGGCAAGGGTGGGGTTAAACGGAACTGGACTAAAGATACTCCCTTGTCCGGTCTAATAATTGCTTTCAAGTTTTTCATCCTGGAAATCAAACCCAGGACTTACTCAGCTGTAAGAATGGCGATCACTGAACCAAGGAAGCCGGCTGGTCTTTTTAGACTTTCAATCTAAGAATCTTTCAATAATATGTATTATGTTGCAGAACAAATGGCTTCTACATCTGGTTTCCAACCATCCTTAATGCCTTGGCTAGCGAAGACAGTGCTAACATGAAAATCTGTGACGTCATAGAATTAACACGAAACAAAGCCGCTGCTGATGCTTTGAATAGTACTACGGTGCGTACAATCTTTATTATCTTTCTTTACTAGTCTATTTCAAAATATTTTTAGCTTCAAACCCTGTCATGGTGTTAAGGCCGATACTCACCGCTTTTTCGAATAGTTTTGCAGACTAATGAGGATTTGTTTAGCAACGAACGTTTATTTCCGAAACGATCATTCATCAGCGATGAGCTTCTAGCGTTTGGTTTCGATGTATAGCTTGCTAAATGTTACATAAAAACTAGCACGATGAATATTTTTGTAAGGCAACAAGAATGCTCGCGATGAGTACAGTGCTTCAAACAGCCTCTAAAATAAAACTATTTAGATTATTCAAGTTGTTCACTTGTCATTTATCTTGCATAGCGAATGTTCGCAAAACGTATCAATGCTTTGCGTATGTTCGCTAGGCGTACAGTCGTTTTCACTTCACCATTCCTTGACATAATAAAACTGTTCTCTTTTCAGATAATATGCGACGATACCATCTACACTTCCACCTTTGAGCGTTCTATCTACGTGGGTCTGGTCTTCTATTCCATGTACATCATCGTAGCTGTCCTCGTGGACTTTGTTGGGAAGAAGCTCATCCTTGTAGTAACCCTCTGCATCACTGGGATGTGTGCTGTTGCAGCCAATCTTACTTATAACCAACAGGTCGCTGTTGTGCTGTTTGCTATCTTCCAAATGTCTGGAGCTTGCATTGGATTGATGAATGCAGTCGCTGTGGAGTTGTTTCCTACTAAGTATAGGTATGTTAGCACCTTTTGAGATATTATCTTGCAAAAAAAAAACAACCTTATTTACACCTTTATTACGGTTGATTTATATCTAACAGTGTCATTCGATCTAGACATATTGTTATGTTACTACTTAAATAGCATTGAAAGACCGGTCCATCTTTATCTCTAATACTATTGTTTATTAACTACCAGTTTTCAGTAAGTTTCATCTAATTTATGTCTGTGTCTTTTTTACTTATAGAGCAATGGCGGTATGCTTGTCAATGATGTTAGGACGGACTGGTTCTATGGTGGGATCTAACCTCATAGGGTGGTTCCTGGATGTCAATTGTGGCGCTGGTTTTTATGTTTTTGGCATCCTCCTTGTTTGTAAGCATACTTTGTACTACATTTTAATTACACCTGTTTTCTTCTGCTGTCTTATGCTCAACTCTAACTAATTCGCGTTAGCTGATAGGTGAGACTCGCCGATCCTGGGGAGGTGGATACGACTGCATGCAGTCAAGTAGACATCCCTCAGGGTTGGTGTGCCTCACGCTAAATATGTAGTACTAACATTAGTTTTAAGATTTGCATTGTTACTAACAAATATGGACGATTTCGAAATAAAATATTTATTATATTATTATTAATTTATCTCCGTGTAAGTTATATGTTAGATCATTGCAAGGAATATAATGCATTACGTTCTCAATGTTCTTTACAATGTTCCATTGTTCATTGAAGTCTTCTGTTAATATTTTTTTCTTTTAATTACAGTAAACGGCTTGAGCTGCATTACGTTACCAAATATGAAAAAAGAAAAATCATGCGAAACAGCGATAACTGAAGCAGGACAAACAAAAATGCAAGAAGCTACAATAACATTATGAAGAGAAAAAGCAAATAGACACGTAAATCTGAAGAAGAAATAAAGTGACGATTTATAAAAAAAAAAGCTATAACGTTTTCCAGAGATCTCTACACTATTCACACGTACCACAACGCAACCACAGCGTATCGACAAAATTAGGTCGTAGTGTGATGTCGCTGCAGCTTTTTTTATTTTTGTGGATTAGCTTTGTTTAAAACATTTCACTACCAGAATGAATGCGTCGTCACTTCGACGAACGTTGTGGTTACGATGCGGTCAGCATAACCCACGAATACGAGAACAACAAGAGCGGTGCTTGTGAATTAAATTATTTATTTTTATGCAAAATATGTCCATGTGTTGTGGTTTTGGCACGTGTGAGAAGAACCTTGTAGCCAATGAAAATACTAGTAACAGCAGATTCTTACTGCTTTCTTAGCAGATTTATTTTTTAATTTAAGCAATGACTTTATATCAGACAAGCGATCTCTGAATAAAAAAAGACGTTCATGAATATTCGTATTTTTTTTTCTGTACATTAATTTACAAAATCATTTCAAGATTCAACAGACGCGAAACAAACTCATTCAGTGACGACATATCACTAAATTAAATCTAGAGAAAACATCGATCTCCATTGTTATCGGATAAAAAAGAAACAAATATAATTGCAGCTGACTGAATGAACAACAATATGGCCGGAGCAAGAGATTGGATCGTGCGCCATTAGAAATATTGAAGTTATAAGTTTACGGGACTGACTGCCACCCTGGCTGTCTGGAGACATTGTATCAGTTACAATTCACTAGATAGCGAACGTTAAAAGTGTATGGCATGAGCTTTGAAGAATATTTTATTATTTAGGTACCTAAACAAGTAAATACTGAAATGACATAGCCGCGCGAACTGCACGACTGCGTATACGTTGACTTACATAATTAATTATTTTGTAATTTTCTTGCCAAGACTTTTCTTTTAAAACAAAAAATAAGAGTTTACATTCTATAATATATTTTTTTCTCGCATATATCAGTACAGGAGTTTAGGCGCTACGGTGAAACATACAAACATACATAGACTGCCAAAATCAGCATCCTTCCTTTTAGCTTTACCATAGTCGGGTAAAAGTAATACAGTGGATTTATTCCAAAATGTTCAGATACTCGTAACAATATGTATGTTATGGCAAAGAAGCTTGCCTTACTTTTTGAGAAACATTATCATTTGAATCCAAAACCAGAAAATGTGACTTTTTCAGTTATTCAATATACTTTTTTAGGCATTACGTTTGTATGTAGTAAGCGGAAAATTATGGAAGAAATACAATAAAAACCTCGTAAGGTGTGTTTCTAGTAAGATAATCTTAGCTTAATTTCAAGTTGCGCTCCTGTCTGCTAAGCCTGCAGCTTCTAGAATATTGGTTTTCTCAACAAAAACACATTTGTCTTTATTGTTGTTCACTCAAGAACTGCTCATAGGATTTGCATAAACTATTCATTTTGATTTCACTTTATTTGTAAACTCAGACTGTGCAAATGGACGACTCGAACGGGTTTAAAAGCATTATGCTTAACGAGTTGCTTCTTTTTGTTTTATTTATACTACTGTCTTGTTCGTTTTTGGTTGTGCTAGCAAAACCATGGCAGTTGATGGGGATAAAAAGTTATGGTAAATCTACGTCATAATGTCTGGAATAAAAAGGTGAGATGGGACGGACATGAAAGAGTTTTTAGGAGGAAATAGTTTATTCATCAAAATTCTGCTGGCGAGAGCTTATTATTTTCTCTATATATCTTAGTCAAATCTGACCATAGTTTTTTTTTTTTATTTTACTTGAAGTTGCACCATGACTTAAAAAATCCCTCAGGCAGATTCCATGAAATTGATTTAGCCATCACAAACTTTAAACAAGCGCAAAATATCCTATGCATTCCGAAGTGATTCGATAACTGGCCCGTCGTGTCCCCTCCTATATGTAATTTTATGGATGTTACACCCTGGGCTGTGCCTTATCTAGTTTGGACACCCTACCAACGTAAAAGGGTAGACTAAAAAAAGTGCGAAAAAAAAGTTGACGCGCTGATTTATGTTCAGATTTACTTACGAAAATTTTGCTACTCTGTGAGCAGTTAAGATGGCGTTTATGGGGTGTCTGAAATGTGATTTGTCGCTAGCCTTAGGCACCGGAAAAGCGTTTAATTGCCGTCGAGTAGGCATCACGGATCCAACCAATGGGACGGCCTGCGTATATTGAATAAACTTACCTTTAGTGACTCTCCATACCTGGATATACCACACCTTTTAATCGAAACGTTCAGAATTAGGAAGCGTATTTGATTAGTCTAGATGACATGACAATTTGATTTAATTTCATTCGAATGGGATCATAACAAATAAATATTAAGTGGATTTAAAGAATAGACATTTGATAACGCTTTGTAATTTGTAGAGATAATTGATAAAAACAAATAAGCAAACAAGAAAACTGAGTGTATAAAAACGTGAGAATAACTCGACTTAACAATAATAATTTAAGTCATTTCCTATTTTGTGGGGTAGACTGTCTAAAATACTATGTGTAAAAAAGAAACCATTCTTATCGTACAATCAACATTCTACGACCCTAAGCCATATCAAATATAGTCACAGAAAATAGAAATACACAAAAACAAGGGACTTTAGTAGCAAAATATTTAAATTATGAAATTGAAGCGATTCAAACACACAACAATGTTGTGGTCTACGGTAGCGTTAACCGTTACTAATATGGCGGAACGGTAAACCGCGTCAATTATGTCCCAATTTGCGCATTTAAAATTCATGAAGGGTAAACCGATTTAAAGGTTTATAGTGTGTTCTGAGCCGAAATTTACTTACTTATCTTTACAGGCCACCTCTCTCCAGTAAAGAGGGACGGGAACCAAAGAAAACCAACAAAGAACTCGTAGTAAAATTAATTGGAAGTTTGCTGAACCAAAATGTATACAACGATGAAGGATGTTGTGGTACATAGAAAACATGTAATATGAATTGAGTAAGAATTACAATATGTGAGTCATCGTTAAATAAATCATATTTAATTACTTATCGATGATGCGCACAAAATATTGTCAGACCGAAATTCTAGCCTTGTGGTACTCCAAATGATTGATTTAGAAAATCTCTAAAATCTTTACTTTTCTAATGTATTTAACTTTGTTATAAAAGTAACTCTTTATAGTACACCTCTTGCACAATCAATACATAGCTCTTCCCGTCTTTTGATTCAATACAGGAATTAAGACAGTATCGAATGCCAATCTGAGACTTTGTATTCTCGGTACTAATCTGACACTCACCCTAGTAACCACTTGGCACATTAGGAGCGAGCCAGTACTTCAGACGACTTGAATATGTCATGTGATGGACTGTGTCGTTAATATAATGGTCATACATGTTATAGTGATCGTCTTCTGTGTTTATTACCGGGTGTTAAAAGGGGCTATTTGATTTTCCATCAAAAACTTCACAGTCGCAACCACAGAACGTAGATTTTGGCCAGGTCTTAGCCAATAGGTTTGCTCCCTATTATGTAACATTATACCAAATGTGGGTATACAATTACTGGATACACCTACCTACAAATACAGGAGTGATGATATTTCAGTAGACAATATTTTGGAAAGTACAATGTGTGACTAGACGAATTCTTGGATGGCCATCATTAGTTCATCAGTATTTATATTGAAAAGCACTAAATTGTATTACATCTTGTCCTAGCCTTTCCCAACTAAATTGGAATCGACTTTAGCTGAGATTGTAAGAATATAAAATATACATAATTTAAACGCTGAATGAACTTTAGGTGAAACTAGACCAAAGGAAGAACGAAAATTATTTTAGTGCAATTCCATTAATTTATAACACAAACTGAAACTGTTTGGACAAAACAAATACAGTAATATTATATAACATATTGGCACTGTATTGTTGGGTCAAAACAATTACCACAACTATCGAGGAACAAACAAATCAGCGACAATTGTGTGTTATGTTTACTGCAGACAAACAGACACACGGACGGAGCGTCGGAAACCGCAACAATTTGGGGCTACACTGAATGTTAGCTTAGATAACTGCAACATTTAACATGCAGCTTACAACCACCTTAGCAGCAAAGTAATAAAGCCGACTTTTGAATGTTTTTTTGAGTTTGATAGCTAGGTTTTAAGTGTAGACGACCCGAATTTACAAGCGAGGACAAGAGGAACAAGTTTGGGCCTTTTGAGATACAATCTTTATGTTTGGTTTATACGAAATATGGTTCACACTATACTCTTAGTTTGGCTATGTTCTCGATCAGACTCACACATAAATAGTCAACTTACAAAGTGACTGATACAGAATTGAAATAAGCAGCAGTTTAAATATACATAGACGTGGTAAAAAATACTCCATACGGATGATTATAAAGAAAACTAGTTCTCCACTATTTCTACAATACATAATTATTTATATCAAAG
Organism: Agrotis ipsilon; assembly: GCA_028554685.1. Lineage (NCBI taxonomy): Eukaryota > Metazoa > Arthropoda > Insecta > Lepidoptera > Noctuidae > Agrotis > Agrotis ipsilon. The sequence goes on along the minus strand of CM052960.1, from coordinate 15,531,584 downwards.
ATATCAATGATATAAGTAATTATGTATTGTAATCTAATTTTTAATACAAGACTACAATACAACACTAGCCAGAAAAAACTTAGGTACAACATTCATAAATTAAAACAATCATTAATAAATAGTGTAAATGCATCCATTGCTTTAATAATTAAAACTTCTCATACTTTCATGCTAATTATACTTACGACCAATTCTTACAAGGACCTCTGAATTTTCTCTTAAATATACAAATCAATTGCTGTTTGTTGGTCTCGCTAAAACTCGAGAACGGCTGGATCGATTTGGCTGATTTTGGTTTTGAATTATTTTGGGAAGTCCAGGGAAGGTTTAAAAGGTTTTTTTTACTGTTTCTGAGGCGTAACGAAGTTTGCCGGGACAGCTAGTTTTAAATAGATTCTTAATTTATTCTTCTCAATATCATAATCAAAAGCTATGTTCCCAAAATTAAGGTCAGTGCGATCTTTCGTTATTTCATTAGTCTCCTAACATCTGTTGCTCTCAAACTTGATACTATTGTTTCAAGTTTACTTCACAACTGGTTACATTCACTAAATCTCTTCACAAAATACTCTAAGACCCTTAAGACAAAGCAAGGAAGGTTGAAAATCGAATACCACCTTGAAATGATAACGCAAATGAAAATTCAAAATTTGACAATTCACGATTCACTTCCCATGGATTTGGGTAATAATGGAAAATTTTGAAAGCCGTGAATAATATTGTTATTGTGTTGTTGCCGACTGAGATTCTTGAACAAGCATTTTTCAGTCGACAGAATTTTAATACATTTCGTGTAAGAATGTCTTATTTACATCGTAGGTTAATGAAGTTACCTTCCGCGAAAAATCTCGAGCTTAAGGAAGTATTTCAATTAGTACATTCAAGCGCACATTGTTAAAACATATCAATCGTTATTAGCGCTTTTTTTTGAGGTAAGTAAATTAAAAACACTAAAGTCATGAAAACATAAGTAATTATGAATACGCTATAGCTGTGTATTTGTTTATTTATTGGAGCCAAAGATAGTTACTATAATACAATACACAAAACAAATATATAACAAACAAATAAATATACAAAAAACAAAGAAATACTTGAGCCAAAATTTGTCAAACATGCAACTCACACCACTGCCCACATTTAAAAGAAGCTGTAATATAAAAGAAAAAAAAAACAATAATCGTGGTTATAGTAGTGCTGTGATTAGATTCATTCAACATAATGTTAACAATTTTAAAACATGCTTGGATAGATAGAACGTGTAAAGGTCCAGTGTTGTAGTATCAAGCAACGGCAAAAAGGCAATTTTTCTTCATTCATCATCCATTTCATGGCTTCGTGACTACATAATACTTACATAAAAAGGTGGATAAGGTCAACAGAAAAAAGAAATGCACACAAAATTCATATACCTACTAAATTGTGACCTGAGGCTGCTTAATTTTTAGGTTGGTGCGTTATTTATCGCTTTGATGTCACCGACACCTGCACGCGAGGCGGCGCCGCGGCGCCTGCCAGTGTGCGACACCCCTGATCAATGGCGCGGTTCAGCTTCTAGTTGGGCAGGTAATATTTTCTGGGAGTATTCAATTATTATGACTTTCATTGTTCCGACTATTTTTGGGACAGTTCCACCACACTATTCACAAACTACTGCAACTCCCGAAAGCCTGATTCAACAGTGGCGACAACTAGAGAAAAGCAGAGACAATAAAGCTCGATGGATCCAGCAATTAATTAGAAAATAATAGCAAGGGAGTGGGAAAAGGTCCTGCCTTCTTTTTAAGTAATTTTAAAAATTATTGATACAAATATGTTCATACTTCTTTGACAACTTAGGTTTTTAATAATAGGTACAACATCATCGTCATGCTGTTATATGAGGACCACAAATAGAACCATACCGTCATTCATAATTCTCTTGCCCTCATCGCTAATTCGTTTGCAGTCGGCATACATTCTTCTTCCACACCTCTAACTCGTCGAACACAACAGAATAGAAATAGTAATTTATTTGACCAGGGGGGGTATTACAACGTCTTAAAACCAGGCGAGAGAACGAGATGGCGCTAGACGACTTGAATAGCTCTGTCACTTTCACTCGCCTTAATAAGCCTGGTTTTAAGACGTTGTAATACCCCCCCAGGTATCTATAAAAATATTAATAAGTATTACGCAGGCGTATAAAAATGTAACTAAACGTAACTTTCAAAGATTTTTTAACACTCCTGAAAGTTTCAAAACTTTTCACCGGTCGCTGTGGTTGACACAGTTTAACAGTTGGTGAAACAGTTTACTAGTGTCGCGCTTTTTGACTCATTTTTGATCTCTTAGCTCTTAAAACTTCTTCATTTCTGTTTTTAAGTTTAATTTCACGAGACTTAAAATTATACTTTACTGTTTGAATTTAAATCTTACTTCTTAGATTTTATTCAAAAATGACTAAAAGTTTATTCAGGCTTCTACGTCTACAAACGTACAACAAATAATAATCTGAATTTTACGCGTTTTCTCGTCTGTAATAGAAAGTCTTAAATAACATTCAAGGTCTAGAAACTATAACTCTCCAAATAAAACTAAAAAACCATCAAACAAACAATCCTAAAAATCAAAACCCTTTTTTATTACTTTAGCTAACTAAACATCGTCATGTAAAAACTTAAAGCAAGTCTCACGCAACGATTAATATGTCGTATTTATTTCATGGGAAGTATTTCGAATCAGTGGAGTATTAGCATAAACAGAAGGGGGCCGTAAACGTTGACGCCCGGTCTCTGGTACCGCCTGGTGCCTGCGGTACCGAACGTCAGGTTTTAAGGGAATTACGTCGCATTACACTCTAGTACCGTTAACGACGAAGTGTAGGATTATTGGTGGAAGCTTCGCCATGTTTCGACGACTGTTTCTTTATTTAAATTTTAAATGGTTTTACGTTGAAGATGTTTATGACTAATGGGGTGATAAATGTATGACATTTATGTTATTCTTTTGTTGCTCTACTCTGTCGCAAAGATACTGAGTAACTGTTTTACGCGTAGCATGACAAATTCCATCTCTATTCTACTAGGAAGAGACAAACTAATAGACAAACTTATTGTAAGGTTATTTTTTGCGCAACCATGGCGTTTCTCAAAAACAAATGTTGAATAAAACATTTCATTTCGTTGAGTGCATTATTTTATTAACACAAAATCGTAACCTAACAATTTTTCTTTTCTAATTTTCGGATGATAGAAATCTTGTTGCACACTATTTGGTATCTCGGTCGTCAAAATCCTTTTCTACAGCGTCATGCTTGCTAACCTGCTTGCTAGATCGCAATCTGGGAGCACGGCAGTGCCCCCCACCAAGACGAGCCAAGCGAAGTGCAAGGGCACTACCTACCTTTTCTCGAAGTGTTACGTCGTTTTTTTTATGTATTTTTTTTAAGTAAACGCTTTCGACGCGCGTTTCCAAAACGCACGACGACGGCGCGTTTAAAAAACGTGGTGTGCAAAGGCCCTTAGACCTAACTTCTATGTGGATTATGGTCACACTGTAAAATAATTCTGTTAATATTCCGTCATCCGAAAATTATACCTAGTTTTAAAATGTAGTTGTGTACCAACATGTCTGTCACGTTCATATAAAGTTATCATAATCAAGGACGCCACTGGTTCTGAGAATTCCATCAATATACTCAAAGTACAAGTGTCTCTTCACACGCACAACTATCAACTAGAACATGTTTAAGTCTATAACTTTGTGAAGCTCGCAATCCTGGTGAATACGTGACTCGATGAGTAATTTAAACTTGCCACATTCAATGTACGGATCATAAAGAGGATTGATAATATAACTCAAACGTTTAGTTAGTATAAAATCATTACCAGAGGCTTTATCACGAGTTTTCGCTTTATGACGTCATGTCCTAGAACCAAAAATTCGAAGATATGTGGCATTTACAATCCGCACTGGGCCCACGTGGTGGATTATGGCCCACCTCTCTCAGAGAGGAGGCCTGTGTCCCGGCAGTGGGAACAGTGTAGGCTGATGATGATGATGATGAATTTCATTTGGGAAAGAGACAGACCTATGCAAGTCGTATAGCGTCATCTCACTCCCACACTGGAATTTTCTCGCTTTTAGGCGTCCAGCTATTAGTCTAGGTTACCACTTGGTGGCAATCGTGACTGCCGAACCTGAGGTTCTAGATTCGATTCCCAGCTAGATAGAGCACTACCTACTTACAGAGCCTGGATTTATTTGCGGTTGCTGGCAATAGGGTCGTCCCCTATTACAAGGGACTTTAACATAACTGGTGAAATGTGAGTCGGTATCACTATTAGGTACACCTCTGCCTTACCTGGCGATAACAGGTGTGATAAAATGTTATGTTGACAATACTGTTGGATGTCATTTGGACATACGGGTAGCCACGTAATAGCCCCTTAGAATAGGTACAGTCATGAGACACTAGCACCTCACTGCAATCTGTCATATTTCTTTTAATAGGTTTTCAACTTTATCACAATAGCAGAAGTTTAACTATTCGATTGAAAAAAAATTAGAATATGAGGAAAGGTTAATGTGTTGCACTTTGAAAAATGCAAATAAAATAATTATCTACCTGGATATTTACAATTTCTATTTTAATGTTCCGAAAACAGTCACCATCAAAAAATCAGAACAAGGAATACCATTTATTTAAATCTAGACACAGTAAAAGTTTTTAAGACTAAAAACTTTCATAGGAGGCCCAACCAAAATTTTTGAACAGCCTTACGTTACGCCACGACAATAAAACTGCTCGTTTATATTTACGCATTCGGAATACCAGCGCAGCACGCGGTACACTGTTCTCTTTTACGATCACCGCTATACTATCCCTCCGTACTCGGCATATTTACTTTTATTGCGACGACGGTACTCGTATTTTGTAGGTACCCTCGAATTCGGCGAAATTAAAACAGAGTATTGAACCCTTCCGTGTGTTCAGCAAGGGTTTGACTGACAACTGTCAGTCAATCGTAAAGAATGTTGTTTAGGGAGTCAGAATTACCGACACTCACCGCCATTTTACAACAAAAAGTTAAACATCGGTTGAACACTCGTCTCAAAAAAGGTGTTACTGAAAAACAACATTTTATTTGGATATACGGGCCGTTTTGCAGTTACACCTTCTTAGGGTTCCGTAGCCAACTGTCAAGAAACGGAACCCTTATATTGAGAGACACCCTGGATTTTATTAATTACGCTCTGTCCTGGGTGGGAGCTCATTTGATGATTTTACCACGCTAAAATTAAAAAAGACCGTTATTGTCTTACTTTGAACATTTGTCTAAAAAACTGTAGGAAACTGCAAAACGACCCTGAACGTCAAATGCTGTTTTGCAGTTGTTATATTTTTTGTATTAAAATGTTCTCGATTAGAGACTACGAATCGGCAAACGTAGTTTGAGACGCCTTCTGGCCAGGAGAAGCGACAATCTTCGCAAGGTGCCCGGTAACAGCTGGTTGAGAGTAGCTGGCGGCAGCGATCGAGTGAAATAGCGTGTGATTGGAGATGGCTATGTGTAGCATGAGCTGCTATTGAAAAAAGTAACTTGTAACCATTTCCATAAGCAAAGGTATTAAATATTGAACCATGATGAAGAACAGGCGGATATCTTTATGGATACTCTTTAGATAAAAGATTTTTTTAAACTGTCAATTGATTTTTATTACTTTTGAAGCCGTAATTCGGACAACAAAAAATAAAAGTCAATCAGAATCCAATCCTAATGGGTTATTGCTACTAGTTGTAACTCTCTGACTATATAATGCCAACACAAGAGTTGTAGTGGTAGCACAGTAAGCCAAAATCAATTTATTCTATTTTTAGTCGTCATGGACTAGTAATGGACGCAAATAATCGCAATGATTTAAATTGGCAGATACACAGATATCCACTTGGCTATTCCAGGAAATGTTACTGCGTACACAAGGCTTGGTATTATCATGTTCTACTATCCTTAGCCAAATTCAAGATAGACTTAAAATGGTGATCTTGTTAGTAAATACAGGAAAGAGATTACACTTTTTTTTTTAATTATCTTATACAGACGCCAGCAGGTCAAACTATGCCAATTTGTCAAATTTTACGAATCGAATATAAACCTTCAACTATTGTGATAAGGTTGTAAATGCATCAAAGAGACACAGATTCAGGTATCGTGATATAATGGCGTCGGTATGTTGGTTTACCAGTTAAAATATTGCGTTCCAAATCCACCTTTATGAACCGCGATCACTTACCCAATTTACGACTCAGTAAACTCCTGTCACCGATACATCTCTTCAATGAAATTGGGTCACCGGGGTAACTTACCCAAGATAACCCTACAAGCGACTAGTTTCAAGGGTATTCTTATTCACTAGCCCCCATAAATAACCCTTTTAGTTAAAGAAATCACGGGACCGAGTGCACTCGTACTTTACGTTGAAAACCATCGATACAGCACTATACGCTTTCATAGTTTTTTTAAAACTGTTGTCCCGATCTAAGAATTACTCCTGTATTATAAATGTGTTATAAATATTTAACTCACATAAACAAGCAGTAGCAATAAGTACCTATAGGTCATACAAGATATGTGTTAGGCAAGCATGCGAGATAGTGGTCCAACGCGAGACTTATCTGAGTTTTTTCTGTTCTACAGGAGTCATAATATTCATCATTATCAGAACTACAGGATCTGCAAAGAATCATACCCATCTCTCTATCAACAAAAACCTCAGGTTACCCAAATCTAAAGGTAAAATAAATGTAAAAGAAAAGTACCCATTTCTTTTCCATACGTCGTTCAAACGTAAGTTACAGCGTCTGACATTAACCCAAGCTTACGTCTCTATTCGCATGGCAGGCTTACAGGACAGAGATAAGAGATAATTCGATACGAGTGGATTAGTATCGCGACACTAAATACAGATTACTCTGACGTACGAACATGGCATTTGGAGGGTTATGCCGATACGACCCGATGGCGTACATAATACGATCGTGTGTATTAATATATGTTACACTTGTGTGAGATTATTGTGAGTGTTTGGGGGTATATTGAGAAGATGATAACGAAATATTGTGTCAGCTGGCCGTCTATTTTAGGATTAATACGACTTGAGGATAGATAAATAAATATTCCTTGAAAACTCAGTAACAGCCACAGAGTTTAGATTCTTGTCCAGCTGATGACAATAGGCACGCCCCTGTTACATGTTGATAATTGGCTAACTGTGGATACTATTCTGTACTCTAGAGTCCTATGAAGATGCAATACCACCGGTTTGCCGCACAAAAAATGTTAGCATTGTGCGCTAACAAAAGTTACGCACAGCCTTGACGGTGGACCAGAGGCAAAACGCGATACGCGCACTTCTAAAGTTTGCGAACAAATATGTGTATTTTGATGGAATCGCTTACAAACTTAAATGCCTGATGGAAACCCAATAACATTATGTCCAAACATTTAAACAGTATAACTGGAGACTTTTACAATAAATATAATCGTGAATCGGAGTAATAAAGTAAACAAAGGGATTGACCCAGTTCGATACGCAGGGGACCTGCTGACCATTTTGATAACAAAGACCACTGGGCAGACCGTTGTTCTTAGGACATCTCAAGGGCAAAGCGCCTATTGGATACGCGTTTTAGTTCAATACTGCAGCTATAATTGAATCCTGCCGGGGTCGCGGGACTGTCTCATCAAGTAACCGTGAACCTGGAACGTAAACGGCTAATGAAGAATCACCGTGGATTTCGTCAGTACGATTATGACAGTCCCTCCCCTCACACCCTGGGCTGGAGGATGACTTTACCAAAATAAAAAAATGCTATAACTGAATGCAAATATTAAATAGTGAAGAAGAGCATCATTGAGGAAATTCACATGCCCTAGTACCAATTTGCATACCCCTTTACAAAGTTTGATGAATTATTTATGGTTGGTATTTGTTAAAATTCTAAATACAGTTATGCAGTAAAGTCCAGCTCATTAAAAAAACATACAAGTAAACAAAATTGCGGTTTAAATGCAGCCAATAAAAACAAAAACGTACACACAAAACATATTCATACATTCGTACAGTTACGCTAATTTTTGTAAATAACAAGGAACAAGACCCAGTGGGACGGAATGCAACAAAATTTTAAACTGCACACAACTACTGCAGTGTTTTTAGCCAATTCACTTTGCATTCGTATGTAACAAATGGGTGGAAAGTTCCGCTAAAGCTAAATATTCAGTAAATACAGTTAATGTCGAATTTTGTTGCGAAATTTGTTGCTGTATCATGTTCTGCAGTTCTGTTAGTTAGGGCAGTGTAACATGCTCAATTAATTATGAAAATTTTGGTTAATTATTATGAGTACGTTTGGTATAGTAATAGTACAGAAACAGCGTTTTACTCCAGCAAGCTATAATAATATCAACACGCACTGGGCCCGCGTGGTGGTGTATGGCCCACTCCTTCTCACAGAGAGGAGTATTGTGTCCCAGCAGTGGGAACATTATAGACTGATGATGATGATGATGAAGATATAAATGCATAATTATTAGTGTTCTTTAAAATACTTATAATACTAATGATTTGAATGTTTTTTGGCCATAAGGAAATCGCCCAAAATCCGCAAGACGAGAACAATTGCGTTTCGCAAAAAGTGCATAAGTCAGTAAACTCGTCTGCGTTTCGTCCAATTCTCCACATTGGAATTGGTGTATCTAAGGTAAACACATTTCACCAAAACTATTGACCTTTTATCTGTTCTAACAACGCTTCTTCTTACTTTCTGCGCTCACGAAGATTATGATCATTATAGATTCGATTTTGAGCATTACAATACAGTATAACAGTGCTACCTCCCTGACTGACGAGCATTCGCGTACATTTAGTATAGATTTGCTACATTAGATACTCGATTGTTCTGCCTCGCCGATGAAATACTCGAATCTGTAAAGTTACATTACAGGTGATTGCTCGCGGTGAGGGAGCGCTTTTAGTTAAAAAAAAAACATTATTTTGAAAGTTACTGTACCTACTCGTATATATGAATATATTAAACTTACCGTATAAATAACTTACTGTGTACATCTTATTCCAGTGTATTTATGTTTGTATTAGCATGTCTTTAACTAAGCAAGACTAAATAAATAAAGCAGTTTATTTACTTTAATTGTAGTAAAATAGCAGCAGCACTAATCGCAGTGTACTCTGGCAAGATAAATGCAATGTACGATAGAAATAAATAGAGTTTACTTTAATTATGCTACCGCACGTTCTATTAATTAATTTATGTAACTAACTTGTGTCTGCAGTAATGTGATATTACTCGCTGCACTTAGGGAGCAGGGGAACTATGCAGATGTATTGCAGAAGTTTTATCGTTACATATGATTAAGGATTAACATCAACTTGCTGTGAGTCAATAGCGAAAAGAGTGTATAGAGAGCCCGGGACAAGAGACTGTCAAAGCTGGGTACCACGTGGAAGAAGCTGGAACGCAAAAGACGATCGCAGAAACTGGGTTGGTTTTAGTCAGAACGTTTAAGTTGACAGTCCCTTCCGCTCAACCCCAGAGTGGGAAACTCATTTGAGTGTTTCTATACGACTAAAGAAAAAAAAAATGAAGATTTTTAGAAGTTTGTTAATTGGTAATTGTTAAAACATTCAATACGTAAGTAGATATTTGCCTTTGGTGACCTTGAGCAGTCCACCTTGCTGATAAGCCAATAATTACATCAATATTTGAGCTATTCTTGAATCATTTGTGATATATCGGCCTGGGCAGGTTGTAGGTTCTCACCCTGGCGGGAGCTTTACTTTGTAAATTGTAATTTATTCATCACCACTGGTCTCAAAACACTGAAGAAAAAAATCGTAAGGAAACTAAAATTTCTAAGAACCAATAGTATTGAATACTTACGTGGTAGATTACAGCCCACTCCCTCTCTCCAGAGAAGAAGCCTGTGCCCCGCATTTGGAGCTTAAAAAGCTGATTAATTATATATTCTGCAGAAATAATTTAAAAAGGACATCCGATTTTAATCATTTTTCTACCTTCTCTAAAAATTCAATATAAAAACGCAACATTGCATGCAACGTTCAAGCAGACAAAGAGATCTATAAACTCACTGAACGGATTGCAATAGAAACGGAGGAGTAAGGAAACGCAATTGCCTGAACAGCATTTGATACAGAGCTGAAGGTTTACGAAACGGAAGTGGAGACAACTTGGAAGTTTTTATCTTCACTTCTTTGCTTTTGTACGGTTTATTTACGTTTGAGTATTTCAGTCACTCATTCTTTTAAAATGTCTTAAAGATCTTGATGAACTGGTGACTTCGATAGCTAATATAGCTATTCAATCTTAAATATAAGGATGTTTAAGATGTTTAATATACTCAAATACATCAGAACGGATCTTGATGTTTGAATGAATGAATGATTTATTTCCCTTAATTTTTAATAACAGCATTGCCCCATGAAACTGCTTATATGCACTTTAATTGTGAAAGCGTTGAGTCTCAATTACAATAACACTCGTACATATCATACTATCAGGTTTGGATCAAATATGGATAAACTTTTCTTTCGTTTTGTACGACCCCGTCCGAAGAGTGTAACTTGGGCAAAGCCGCTGGAAACAGGTGTTATGTATACGTACATTTTTTAACATTTAAAATAGTTTATAAGAACTTGATATAAACATAATTTTTAATTTATCTCTCCAAAGCATTTGAATCAACTTATCTTACTGTGTTTACCCACACAGTGACTTATATTCTGTTTAAACTTTATAACAATTAATAACCTCAAATTATAGCACACACGAGTGTTGTGAATATTAAAACTTATCTGAATTAAGACGGAGAAAGAAGGAATTATGATTTCTTTTCAGAAACCTTGTTTTAGGGAATAAATTCATCAGATGAGTCCACCCCACCTTGGGAGAAACGGAAGAGACTGTCAGACTCATACCCTATACGTTCCAGGGTCACTGTTACCTGTTTAGATAGTCCCGCGACGATTACATTTATAGCTAAAGCTCTGACGAGTCGTTCTTATTAATGAAATGAAATGAAATGATGATGAAATGATGTTTATTTATGCAAGTAGGTTATATCAACACTTTTACACGTCTTTTTATAAAACTAGAAGAGGCCGGTGTTTCGTACCTGACTACTCTGAGAAGAAACAGCCGAAACAAACTCAGAGGTCACAGTCTCTTTTAAAGTCCAGACAATAAAAATGTAGAAAAGATTATACGAGGACCATGAAGGTCAATGTCTGAAATGGTCTTTTGAAGAAAGAACCACACAAATTTGAGTGGACCTGTCCAGTCAGTGCAAGCATTTGTCAATTACCGTGGAGCTCAACTCATAACTCAAGGAGCTCAACGACACGACGAACAGTACCAAAGAAGGGACTTGTGTAGGCCGTTAATGTTACTCAAATTGTCAGACAACACTAAAGTTATAAAAAAAAAAAAACAACAGGTTGACCCACATGGATCCTCGTATTCACAAAAAAAAAAAAAAATTGTGTATAAAATAAAAATATCAGTAGTTTGTATAAAAAAAAAATCATACATGTCAGATTGTATATAAAAAAAGCAGAAAATAATAAATAAAATGCATGTCAGATTGTATAAAAAATCGAAAATGTCAGGTGGTATAAAAAATAAATAAAAAAAAAACATATAATTGTCAGATTGTATATAAAAAAGAATAAAAATGAGTTAACAATCGGAAATTGCTTCGTCAATAAATAAATGCGAGGATCATGTAGGTTCTCGTCTGAGATGGTCTCTTTAAGAAAGGACTACAAAGAAAAGACTTTAAGTTCAGACAGTGTAAGATATGACAGAGCATGGAAGCTCAACTCACTATGTAAGGAGCTTAACCACCTCTGAAACTACATATTCCTCACATTATAAAAGAATTTAAAAAATACACATACATCACAAAATGTTTGATGCTTGAGGGTGCATCGGAGCAGCTAACTCCCAGGCCATCTTGTCATCAAGGTATTCTTTGATTTTATAGTAACTTTTTTTACAAAGTTGTTGTTTAATAATTGATTTAAATTTGTTTAGACTTAGTTCTTTGACGTGGTTTGGGAGTTTATTGTAGAAACGTACACTTTGGCATTTAAATGAATTACTAATTTTATGGAGCCTACTCGCGGGCACTTTTAGCATATCCTTGTTTCTTGTATTAATGCTATGAATGTCGCTATATTTTGTGTAAAGATTAATATTCTTTTTAACAAAAATCAAATTTTCATACACGTATTGAGATGCAACTGTCATTATATTTATTTCCTTGAATTTATCCCTCAGTGAATGCCTGCTACCTAGGTTGTAAATTGCTCGAATGGCTCTTTTCTGCAGCACAAATATGGCCTGAATGTCGGCCGCATTTCCTCACAGCAAAATTCCATACGACATAACGCTGTGAAAATAACTGAAGTATACTAAACGGGCTGTTTCTACGTCAGCTAAATGACGAATTTTGTATACCGCGTATGCTGCAGAGCTGAGCCGTTTCGACAATTTAGTAATATGAGGGCCCCATTGCAGCTTCGAGTCCAGAGTAATACCCAAAAACACAGTGGTGTCCACAAGATCCAATTCGGCACCATTTACTAATACAGTGGTTTTCACCTGCTTAACGTTAGGTGTCAAAAATCTTATACATTTAGTCTTATTCTCGTTTAAAAGTAAATTATTAGCACTAAACCAATGCACTATTTTAGAAAGAGCAGTATTTATCTCATCAGTAACAGGCTGTTGTCGTTTAAGTTTAAGAGCTATAAAGAAAAATTAGAGCTATAAAGACAGCTTTGATATTACTAGTCAGAGTTATTACTGAGGAATGTACTATTGTTAAATGTAAAGAGTAGTTCGGAATGTTATTTAGTTTTGTGTCGCGTTTTAAGTAAAATATCCGAATGAAACTGGGATTTGGTTGCGGAAAAGTTTATTTTGTTAAAAACTAAAGATGACTTCTTTAAGTTACTCTGACGCATTAGCCATTTAAAAAGATTTTGTTGATGGTCACCACGTTCTTGAAGATGCAGTGCTGAGAGGCCTCTCACAAAATGAACCTTGTGAATTTCACTGGATTTTCTCACATCTGCGATTTGAATCAGCAGGTAACGTTTTTGAGAATACGGACACTTTACAGAAATGAACTTTTTTTACTATCCAATGGCGTTGTTGATATAATTATAGCTATACTTGCTTTAAAGCTAAGGCTACACTAGCTCGTTAATTAAACAAAGACCAAAAAGAAAACAACAATGGTACATTTAATTCTGATACAGTCCAAACAACAGGCAAGTGACACCCTTCACATTTTTAATCTGTAACAAAAATTACTGAAAACATTTCATAATATCGTCGACGGCAATGAAATATGTATGATGTCAAAGCACCGGTCACAACATGCACGCGACGAAAACGTTCAAAACTATGCCACAGTATAACTAATAATGTACCGTATTTCAAATAAGGAATGATATGAAAGAAAGGAGTAAATGATACTGTGACATCTAATAGGGAAGAATGAAAGAAAAAATAGTTATTTGTTATACAAGAGTGCAAAGTTGATTTTTAACCGCGTACTCAATTTTGATGACCGAGCAAGCGAATGATTCTAAAATTGAATCACGAGTGCAACGAGTGATTCAAAATTAGAATCATGAGCGATAGCGAGGGAATCAAAAGAGCACAAGGTGAAAAATCTTTGCACTCGAGTGCAACACGTAACTTTTCATCCCACCTCAGCGAGGAAATGACTAAATGCAAAAACAAATAAAAACAGATGTACATTGTACGAACACAAGATAGGCTTTTATTTCAGTTTAGGTATTAACTAAGACATTATTATAGAATAGAATAATTTTTAAACTAAAACAAAATAATACTTAGGTAGTTTGAAAACTACTACCAAAGTATTATTAAGTTAGGTACTTATTTCTATCTTGGTTTGTCATAACATAACAGTAACGTGAAAGGAAAACCGCACAAAGCAAATAAAAAAAGGTAAAACAAAGTACTGAGCCAAGAATGTTCCGGGTCTGAGATTTTAACAAAATAATTGTAGATTACGCTTCAAGGGAGGCGTATTGAATTTCGAAGCGATACTAAGGATTCTGGGGGTGAACCTCCGTCCGTAGCGCAGCGAGGAGGTTCAAGTGTTAATACCCGAAAGAAACGAGGGAATAAAGTTAAAAATCCTTAGTGAAGCGATGGATTCAAGTTAGCCCAAGGCAACGCAGCCTTACACCCGAGGAGCGTACTCTGCTTTCCCACATAAGGCGACATCAAATTTTAAAAATAGAATTTGTTTCCTCGACAACCTTCGAACGTCAAGTGGGCACCACAGCAAGCGATCAGCTGTTGCGGTCACCGGCCGCCATTACTGCTGCTACTCTTTTGTTTATACGATGTTCTTAATTCAAATTTACTTTATTCACTAGAGGATAAAAACGGCTTTTACTCACTTGAGGATAAAAACGGCTTTTACGGTCAGATATCGAAGAGCAAAAGTACCCTTTCCGAGATGGGGGGATGAAAAAGTTTTTTTCTTTCATTCTCCGACCCCAAGTAAAATGCGATAAGGGCTAAGATGATGATTTCAACTAAGAGTTCAACTCATTATCATCATATGCCTAGCCTTTTTCCAAATAGATTGGGATCGGCTTCCAGTCAAACCAGATGCAACTCAATATCAGTTACTATTTCACATGGAGCGACTGCCTTTCGGACCTCCACGACCCAGTAACTGGGTAATACGATACCCCATGAGTTGAGAGTTGGGAGCTGGGTAAGACTGTTTGGCAGACTTTAGAGCTTCTGACTTACAGAAGCGACTGTCAAAGATCTACAATTGACTGCCGGGACCGATGGCTTTCCGTACATTCCATGCACTTTTAAAAGATGACAACTAACGACGAAAATTAATTAAGTATCTCAGTCGCAGTATTGATTCTGATCTTTTTCTGAAACCAATCAATGGCTGAATATGTCAATCGCAAAGCCTGAAAGAGATCTAATCACAAGAAGCCGTCCAAGAACATGATTAGATAGACATGAATTGTATTAATTTCGGGAGCTAGAGAGAAGCGCCGAACCAAAAATTTATATTTATGTATGATGATGATACATCCTATCCTACCCTGTGCGAAGCATTCACCTGTGTCGTGGGTGCGTTAACAAACATATAAACTGACATACACAAACAGCCAAACCCAAAACAAATATGATCACATACATATTTGTGCTGCGTTCAAGAGACAAAGCTATACAAGTCGCCTATAGCCATCTCATTCCCTCAGCGTAACTACTACCGGTTTAAGACTTCATGTTAAGCCACCAGTAGGCCTACCATGAACTCTTATAGCGTGAGTCTTTAGGCTGTGGGAAAGAGATGGCGCTAGCCGACTTGTATAGCTCTGTCTTTTTCCCACAGCCTAAACTGGATCGCAATAAGAGCTAGTGGTAAGCATCCTGATACGCAGCGCAGCATTCGATCGCCCGGCCACTACACTTAACGTGCATCATTTCTTCTTCGCGACCCTCATGGTAAAGTGATCGTAATCGATCCCATAGAGGCTGATGTCGCCCCAGTGGCAAATTATCTATTTCCATTTCTCCTTTTTGAGACACAGCTCATTGACTGCTCTACTGATCATTCTTACACTGTGGCACACTAGCGACACACGTGACAACAATGTCCAAAACTGCGCTGTGCTTTTGTGCTTGTTTCCTGCAGAGTGACGTCATTGCTGGGTTTATTAACTTGCAATGACAGAGACATGATGTGTATGGAGGAGCACAGTGGACGTTGTTTCATTTGGCAGCTGCTTAATTAGCATTTCAGTAGCCATGCATAATGGAAATACTGGTAGCAAAGTTCTGTGGTAATTAATTGTGCTGTTATGAATATGTGATGGGAAGGATGGCCGCAGGAGTTCAAGGGGTGTGAAAGGAAGGGGTAATTTTTAGTATTTTGATCAGCAAGAATCTGGCAACCCTTACTGGGTTAGGACCCGGTAGGGGTTGCCAGATTCGTGCGATAAGTCTCAATTTTCACCCAAACAAAAATGTGGAGGATTGAGGGAAATGTGACTCTGTCAACGGCACTGGTATCAATGTCAATTAAGTATGTACGCATAGATCTTTTAAATTAAGCTAAGCACGACCAGTTAGATAATTTTCAATAGAAGTTTTGTATGTACAATACATTGTAATTGAGTTATAGAAAATTAAATGATTCGTGATCAAAACGGCTACCAAGAGCACTTATATTTTGTCCTTAATCGGTCATTACTTTAGATATAAGATTCATGGAAAATCAAAGAAACTATATAATGCAGAATGATGATATAGCCAGAAAAGAGGTCACCACTAAGCCAAAGAGTAATAGAGAAGTATAACATAAAAAGCTGCCTCGACCCCAAATAAATTTCAATAAGAGCTTAAGAATAGTGAAAAAATAACACAGTATATGTGTATAACATGGCCATGTCTGACCTACTTCTAGTTACAAGTTACTTAGAGGGGTAAAGATTACAGATTCGGTATTAGTTCAATATCGTCTTTCACAATATAATTCTCTCGTCTTTATTAAAGAAGGAATCTTCTTCCCTGTAACCTCACTGTATCACCGTCTTTCTATCTGTCACCTCTCAGCTAAACCGTATAATCTAACCGTACAGACAGATGTGTTGCTGGGGAGTTTGTTCCACCACTTCTCTTGCCCAGCTAAATCATTAGGAAGTGTTTCGACACTTCCTAATGATTTAGCTGGGCAAAAGGGAGCGCTTTGGGGGACTGTCTTATGTAAAAATTGACCTGATGAATTAGCCTAATCTAAACAAATGGTTTTTGATTTTGTGAAACTAGAGTCATGGCATCCCATAAGTCATCCATCTCAATAAAAAATCCGTGAATTACTACAACAATGTAATATTTGCATCATTGTTATCTGCTTATCGAAGACTGGAAGCCGACCTCAACATTATGTACTCGTAGTTGATAAACGCCAATTATCTTGGTTTCCGCTTATAGTCTAAACATAGATTACCCGAGTAACAAGCATGTCGAATATTCTATTAAAAACTGTGAATCTCTGTAACATCAACAAACAGTAAAACAGAGTTTGACTGCACAACATTCATAAGTCAAATTCATTTTTTTTTAATATCTAGCGAGGGTGTCATAAGAGTCCTCCTGAACGATTTCAAAGGAGATTAGCCAAGATTAGCCAGAAAATAATAGTAATTAAATACGGACTGCCTCATTGGTTTCAAATGCGACTACTTTCAGGTACGATTGCCGGGTCGAACAGTGTAGGTACACAACGTGTATTTTTTGTGAAATGTTATAATAATTTGTTAAATTATTTTTTATAAATGTTAAGTAAATTCTATGAAAAAGCATCCGTATGTTTTCAAGTTAGTGTTGAATATTTTACTACTAAAAGTTACTGTAACATCAACAAACATAGTAAAACAGAGTGTGACTGCAAAACATTAATAAATCAAGTAAAATTACATCTCTAGCGAGCGAGTCATACGGTGTAATCTTTATTAGTGGAAACTTTTCACTCTGTATTAGTCCCCAGGCTCTCGTTCGCTTTACAAATTGTTTTACTGCATACACACGTGAAATAAAGGACGGGATGGACGCTTTTTGGATAGAAAGTCTCTTAGTTTTGGTAAATAGGCGGTGAAAATAATATTATTGTGGCTAATAAAGTCTCTTAAATAAAAAAAATAAAAAACATACTTTTATTTTTAAGTTTATCTTAAACAATCCATACTGTAGATAAGATTTTAAAAAGAAAACCTAACCTTATATTGAATACACGAAAGTCTAAAATCAAGAATCTCCTTGAGCAAGCATAATCTAATGATCGCGCCTACTCTGTTTAAGAAAAGGAACAGAATAAAGTTTGCTTCCATGTCAATACAGAGTAAAAGGTCTTTTAAAAAAAAACTTAGCAAGTCACTACGAATAAATTCTCTATCGTGGGTGCGTTTCGTTTACATTTAAACTCATATACGCCAACACTCAAGAACAACTACGTGTAGATCATTCAAATATTAGGTCGATACGACAATGAGCCCTGCGACATGCAGCGCAGCAATCATTTCAGTCACTGAGCTCACAGTGCTATCAAAACCATAATTCTATTAAACCGGACCTAACTACGTTATATAAATTCCATTCCTCAAAAAAATATTTCCACAAGCCAAATAAAATAGACAAAAAGTGCCACGTAGCATATTAAACAAGCAAACATTTTAATTTACAACAGCCATACCCAAAAAACAAATGCCAAGAATGTCATTTAGTCAAAAATGTCATAACGCACAAAAATCCGGGCGTACGTCGCCGTCGCGTCGTGCCTACGTACGTACTACGTAGGTAGCGCGTATCATAGGTTCACGTCGCTCAGAACGCGCTCAGAATATTTCGCATCACGAAAAAAATTAAAACGCCTCCGCGAGGCCTTCATATTCAATTAAAATTTTATGTAACCTGCCTATATACGTGCGTATATACGCGTGTTATTTAATATTACGGTGCTGTTTTTTGATGGACGTACTGTTCAGGCGTGAGTAATTTTTTTTAAATCACTTCGGCCAGCATGGTAAATGAAAATAGTCGTGAAATGGCACTTTTGTGATGCTTTTATTTTATTTAGTTGATGAAACAGAATTTAAAAGACTTGCCATCATCTAAAAATGTTAGTTCAGCAATTGCTGAAACAAAATTTTCATTACACGTAATATTTCCATGGTGAATTTATAATTAATATTAGCTTGAAATAATTTCACATTGAAGAATGTTACTTTTGAGTTCTTTTATTTTTCATTTTCTCTCGTTTAGCAGTGCGTTGCGACATGGGTACTTCTTAGAAAGAGCATTAAAATTTTTAAGGATTCAAAATTGGTTTATTTTCTTTCTCACTGAAAAATAATCTAGTACCGCCCATTGCTTGTAGGCACTAAAGTAAGTTTTCAACACAAATATGTAATTTATTTTCCATGTATGTAAGTTAACTATAGCTTGTTGAAAACTCAACATTAAATGGCGTCGCATGATTCCTGGCAATAAAGCCAGCGGTTCACTTCACGCGTTGAATTTATTTTTACACAGTGCTGGCACATATTTAATCTGATGACTCAGCGTATGTTCCGGCCTTACTATTGTTTCGCGATCATGTACCATTTTTATCTCGATAGTAAAACTCTTTTTCTAAAAAAAGACATTCTTACTGAAAATAACAGTATTTAAAAATGTACTGATAACTGAAAATGATATTTAAAAATGTACTGAAACTGATATTGTACTAATATACATATTTTCAAAATCGAAACATCTCAATAAAGATAGAATATTCAAGCGATAAATCCAATAATTCCATCCAAATCCGAAAATCAACTCAATCGCTAGCGATCCCAATAAATATTTTCACGAAGATTGGTCACTATGTCTTCAATAACCGCCTTCAAAACCAACCACTAAAAAAGGGTAAAATAACCTACAAAATAACTTTTCTTTCGGAAGTCGGTGGTTTTTTTTTTCATTGTCTTTTGTGCCACCGACTTCCGAAAGAAAAGTTATTTTGTAGGTTATTTTACCCTTTTTTAGTGGTTGGTTTTGAAGGCGGTTACATTTTTTTTTGAAAAAGCTTTTATTTTACTCTTTTTAGTTTAAATATTCAACCTAAATTCTTTTCATAGGTACATCATTTCTTACATGTGCACTAGAATTTTGTAATCCGTAGCACCGGTAATAACATCGCTCATGTACAAAATTAGCTAATAAAATTCCCTATCTCAAAAACTACTGAACCGATTTTGATGAAACTTGCAGTGTTCCCTCAGTTGAACAATACCTAGTAAAACAAAAAAAGAATGACTTAAATCGGACTTGTAGTTCCAGAGATAAGCGAACACAAACTAAATCAGTCGATGCCTACTAATTACTTTTAAGGAGTTGTACCTTCCATCATCAGCTCAGCTACATGAGATTATGATTACCATACGCAGATACTTAAATTACTTCATAATATTTGCGAAAAACTATATGTGAGCCTATAAAATTTGAAGGTTGCCCTCGATTTCTCCAGGATCCAATCATCAGATCATGACTTGGTGAATATGGGACCACTCCGGAAGCATCTCCTTTCGAACAAAAAAAGAATTTTGAAAATCGGTCAACAATCGCCGGAGCAATCGCGTAACAAACACACAAAAAAAAAAAAAAAAAAAAAAAAAAACATACCGTCGAATTGATAACCTCCTTCTTTTTGAAGTCGGTTAAAAATACCGAATCCTGACTAAACTTAGATCAAAATCTACGCTACTATGTTACAGTAATTACACTCGCAGCTAGATTTCAACGAGGTATCGAGTAGCTGCTACATCTTGTCTACGCCTCTACGCCGTAGCTCTTGTCTACGCCTCTACGACGTAGCTCGTAGCAAAGCGCTACGCCGTAGCCCGTAGCTCAAAGGTTACACGAACTGAAGTGCCGTAGGTTCCGTCCGACATTGAGACTACCTCTTACTGAAGCTAGGGGTACGGATAGACAAATGTATTTTGCTGTATCTCACAAATAGAGTGAGGGTTACGTCACCTTGCTTTAATGAAGATCAAAGGGTTACTGCGGTATTCGTGTTGTGGATTTGGGATTTACCTACCATAAGTTTTCGGAAGGATATTTAAACACCGATTTGATCGAATATGAATCTTCTTCCGGTGGTCTAAAGTTGAAAATTTATTAAAAATACTGATTTTGGTAGGTTAATTGTGCTGCATACCAAAATAAAACTAAAATGCTGAAATAAGTCTACAACACAGAAACAATAAACTGTTCTATATTTGTTACTACACATTACATACATGCTTTTATTATTTGTAGAAATAATAAAATAATCGAATAGTCTAATTTCGATAATAATAGCAATAGCATCAAGGGATAATCATCATTAAAACCATAACCATTAAAGTCAAGGTCTCTTTGTTAAACAATGTAACCCAAAATGACTATATTTTAGACACAATAAACCCTTAGTAATTAGAACTTTAAGCTTTTAGTTAACAAACAAAAAACATACACTATACCGTGGTTTCGTGTGTCTAACTACACAACCCTTATCAGCGTTGATTTTGTCCTTATCAGATATACATAATTGCTAGCTTTTAAAAGTAATGAAATAATTGGTGCGGTGCCAATTAACCTACATGAGTTTGGTTAAAGTTAAATAAAAATATACAATTTTATAACTGTGACGTCATCATTATTCATTAATTATGCAGTTTGTGGTTTTATGTGATTTACGTGAATTGATCGGATTTTAAAGTTATGCTGCGTGTACCACGGTCGGTTTGTGGATGATATTTTTTTTTAATCATGCCCTACACTGGGTATTTTCATTGACAAATTATTTGCCAGTTGTTTAAAGATCAACTTTGATTCAAATAAAAATACTTAACTTTAGTCAGATTTGTTAAAGTAAGAAGCATTTATAGACAAAAATATGAAAAAATCCCAAGATCCAATTTGATTTAACTTAAAACCCTAAAAAAGTTTTAAATGCCAGACTGATATTCATTTGTCAAGCTTTCACTCCTCAATGGCTGAACTGATGTGAGGAATTTTGGAACAGAGATAGATGAAATCGTGGAGACAATAATATGAAATGGAGAAATGAAGCCTCAAAACAGTCAGTCTTTTTTTTAAACATAGCAACACACCCCCACTAGTTAGATCTCTTGCGTCGTGAGTGCGTTTACAAACAGAAACTCACTTATACAAATAGTCTGACTCCAACTGCATCAACTTACATACACAATACGACAACCATCAACTAAACACACGCAACCCAACAAATCTCAACATCACAATTTCAAAAGTCGAACGCTAAAACAATATACGGCACAACCCTAAACCACTTACAATAAATGTGTAGTCATCAACAATGATTCATGGGATACGGCGCAGGGTTGATATACGCCACCTCCTTGCTAAGATACAACTACGCTAGTGACCGCAAGAGGGCGCTACGAACGCCGTGATAAACTGTTATTGGCCCTCGGCCCTTTGGCCAAATGAATGGTCAGGCACGAATCTAGATTTGAGTAATGGATTATAATAAAGCTGGTGTCGAGAGTTGACTGTTTTACGTGTGGCTGAGATATTAGTACTCCTTAACAAACGGAACCGTAAAAAGTGTTTCGGTAATCAGCTATTGGAGTTGCCTCGTTGTGTCTTAGAGCTTTTTTTTTGTAGAATATGAACTTTAAATCGCTTTTTATTCAGTTTTTATTATTATTCAATCTAATCATTATGGAGGTCCTTGAAGTAGCTACGGCTTAAAATGACTTCATTTACTGTATTATTAATAAAAGAAAGGCGTATTAGTATGGCTCGTTGTACTTCGGACTAGAGCACAAACTTAAATGCTAACCAGCATTTAGAAAACTGGTTCTGCAATACATTAAAGAAGAAGCTGAGATTGGTTGCTAGTACGTACTAATTAAAATAATACTGATGCTTATGCCTTAAGAAAAATAAATAATAAAAAAGTTAAAACGAACATTATCATATGACACTCAGCAAAATATAAGACAGTACTTCAAAACAGCCAAAAACTCAAACAACGTACCAACAAAGGCATCTAAATTACGCTTCACTTTCAAGTATAAAATAAACTTTTACTGCTCCCCAAACTTAGTTCCAAATTCAGTACGGCTTGTTCGCTAAGTGATATGCACTCTTAACTTTTTGGTCGCGGCACTCCTAGCTCGCTTCATCTGTTTGAGAGACAGATGCTCTCTGGATGCTGGATGCACTTCTTGAAACAAAGTGACAGAATTAAAACGGCGGAGAAAACGTTTTAAACTAATTACTGTCACCAGTGTGCAGTGGCAGAAAGTGCAACTGTTGTAAGTAGCTGGCAGATGAAGGGTGGTCGCTTAAGCAAACAGTGGTAAGTCGAGAAATGTAAAAATTGGATTTATACTTATTTCGTAAACAGTCAAACAGAGGTGTTCTATACATAGTATAAAGTTTAGGTAATGATTCATCGTCAGCCTATAAATGCTCCCACTGTTGTGACACAGGCCTCCTCTCTTAGAGAAGGAGTGAGCCGTAATCCAACCACGCGGGCCCAGTGCGGGTTGGTGGATGTCATATATCTTTGAATTTTTGGTTCTAGAAAATGCTGGTTTCCTCACAATGTTTTACTGCACCGTATTGAAAGCAGCGGTGATGAAATATATAACACAACGTAATGCGCCTGGCTGTCGTACTCGTAAGTCGGGGCCGATAACACTGGGCCACCACTGCTCTTAGGCAATGACTCCCTAATTAAAAATAAGGGACAAACTTATTACCATCAACTAATTAAAATGGTGAAGAGTCTAATACTCAATTTTTGTTGTTAAAATAAACTGTTTCTTTAAAGTTCGTTGTTTAATCAGTATTATTTTGTCTATTTAATAAAAATAGTTATTTTGATAAGTAAATCCGATACGGGACGCAGGACTGAATTTAGGGGCACAGCAGCCCTGGAACGCAAAGAACACGTGAAGAATGATAAGGCGATAGAAGTTTAGTCGCGGGGCTTATCGAATTACCGTGACCCCGGAACGTAAAGGGCTATTGAAGGACACCGTGGATTTTAGTCAGTAAGAGTCTGGCAGTCTCTCTCGCCCTGCCCTGGGTGGCGGACTCATTTGATGACTTTACCACGTAAAAAAAAGCGGTAGACGTCTAAAACAGTATTTATTATTTTTTTGAGATACGCTCATTGCTATGCAAGGACGGACAGTGTCTGGTCTTTAAGTACGGTTTTATGTAAGCGTGGACTGAAGGCACGTTTATCTAGTTGATTTTTGTTTTGTACCTTTTACGGTGAAGTATTCTGTTATTACTTTAGAACATTGTTTTGACGGCACGTTTGGCGCAGTGGCCGAGCGATCACCTGCAGCGTTGCGAGTTGCAAATTCAATTCCCGCACGTAACAAATATCTGTATGGTCTCCATATTCTAGGTTTGGCTGTTTGTAAACATAATGGTACTAGTAGTAGACCACATTTTTTTTTCGAGGTAAAATGATCATATGAGTCGTCCCACCCCGGACAGGGCGAGAGAGACTGTCAGTCTTGTACTGACTAAAATCCACGGTGTCCTTCAATAGCTGTTTTGTTCCGGGGTCACGGTGATGGTAGTAGTAGACCACATGGACGAGAATTTAACCAGTTGCCCTGTATATGACTTCTTCCGTTTTAGTGACATAAACATTGACTTTAATTTGAAGGAAGAAATTAGTTCCTTATTTGCACAATAGAGGCGCTTATTCAATTTTCCATACAATAAACGCAGTGAATACTTCAAGTACGCTGTCAATAAAATACAGAAATCTGAGACCTTTTCAAAAATGAAAAGGTCTCAGGACGGTTTTTGGTACCTGGACATAATACTAAACCTGTAAATGCACCGAGAACTAAATAAGTTTGGGAAGCCCTAGTTTGAAATATGTTATAAACTTTGAGTGCAAAATTGTTTCTCAAGTACTGTAAAACACCAAGGACGAGTTGTTTGAATTTGTTAAATCCTATCCGTCGTACCACAAAAAGTTAAACACCTGTCGAACACATCGACAGGTGTTTAACGAAACGTCTAAACAAATTGTAACTGCAAAACGACCCCTAAAAATCACAAATGCAGTTTTGTAGTTGACAGATTTGTTAGACAATTATTCAACAGATGTTAAACTTTTTTTGTACGAAGATGGTATACCTATATTTAATCATTTATTAAAATGGATACGATTTTAAGTAGGTAATAGATTACAAACTACTGACCAAGTATCTGGCCCTTACTATTTCTTTATTGTTTACACAGCACTTCAAACTTAATACATTACTATTTGTATTCACTCTAAAATAAAATTTAATTAAGTCGACTGTTTAGAAGTATACAAAGTTCACACTTTTATGTATTAGAGGTCAAAGGTCGAATAGACGATAAAGTGACCTTCACCTTGTGTTTAGTACTTCGTAACAAGTGCTAATTAAGTCCTTGTAAATATAAACAAGCTCATTCAAAGACTATGTACGCTGAGTGAACGTTTTAGTTACAAGTGAGTTTGAACTTAATTATTCATGACATTAGATTTATTGTCACTCAACTAAAACACACTTTTTAGATAAGAATGTTTTTTTTTTATCATCGGCAGTGAACAAATTCCATCATAAAAATCATTATGTGATCCGGACGGTTAGGTATTTATAAAATCTTGCATTTAGTATATCTGATTCTCTTTCAACAATGTTCAAATCAATTTTAAGTAAAATGTTTCAGTAATGACACATTTCGTCATTAAAATCGCAGGCAAACATTTAAACAATGCTAATTTCAATACCTTTCCTAAGTTAACACTATAATTTTATTAGTGTGTTAAATTTTTGAAAAATGAAACAATTATTCTTACATCAATCAATCAACTCAGGCTATCGCAGTCCACTGCTGGACATAGGTCTCTCCAAGGCTGCGCCACATCACCCTGTCCTCTGCCTTCCGCATCCAGTCTGTAACGTTACAGATTCGAATATTTAATCAGTGACGGAAGACAATCGAGCATCACAATGCGCACTTTGATCTTACGTTACACGCGAATGATCCCGGTAAGGGAGCGCCTTAAGGTCTTCGGTCACTCTAGCTGGGGCTGACCCACCCTATGCTAGGCGATACACGGTCGCGGGACGCACGAATACCGCTACTCCGGTACATAAAGGGCTACTGAGGGACACCGTGGATTTTGGTCAGTACGAGTCTGACACTCCCTCCCGCTCTGCCCTAGGTAGGAGGACTCATTCGATGATTTTATTCCCGTATAAAAAAGGCGATACGCGGTCTCCAATTTAATCTCTGAAAGTACTAAATCCATTGCATGAAACAATAAACAAATGTAGATATCTAACAAACGTTTCTATTGTCGTACATTGTAAGATAAAACAAACATTGAAACTAAAGATCAAGCGCAAATCAAAATAGTTTTAACTAAAGCAACTATGTTGTTTTATTACGAGGGGCTCTCGCGTATTTTAATTGAAACTACCCTACTTTCGCTTCACTGTGATAATTGAATTTTCTGTTTTCAGGAGATATTTTGTCGTATATTTTGGGACATTTAGGTGTCTCATAGATTATGAAAAGGTAAGGTTACATTGAGCCAAAGCCTGCCAGGGTTGCGGGATTGTCTCACCTGGTAACCGTGGCCCTGGTACGTAAAGGGCTTTTGAAGGATAACTGTGGATTTTAGTAATTACAACTCTGACAGTCCCTCCCGCCCCACCCTGGGCGGGAGGACGCATAGGATGGTTATACCATGTAGAAAAAATATCTATACATTTGTTTTTAGGAAGTAATCTCTGGAAATACTGAACTGATTATAGAATTCTTTCACAAGTAGTAAGCTACATTATATTTGATGAAGTCACGAGCAGAGTGCTAGTCTTCAAATAAAATAATAACTATAAAATAATTTAGATCATATCAATACTAGTCCTTGCGAGAATCGAACGCACGAGCCAATTATTCAGCCACTGTGCCAATGTTTCTACAATTACCGTAAGTGCAATCTCAATTAAGATATAAACGTTTATTCGACATTGTCTAATAATATACAATTGACTGTCAAAACAGAGATAGCTAAATCTCATCATCCACACACATAATAAATTATCCCATCAATAATATACCCTCTAATTCAAACTAACAACTCATTTGATAAATGAACACACCATGTATAATGAAATAGGATATGCCTTCGATTTCTCTAATGGCTTATCAGCTATGGCTATTAATAGCATAGCAGTCATAGCTATAATAGCTATTTGTAATTCATAAAGGCGACTGCACACCTGCGATCTACAAATTAGCTGATCAATTAGTCGCACCGCGTTCGTCGTACGCCGCCGCGCAGATTCTATTTGCTTGAGGTAACGAGGAGTTAGTTAATACTGTTTGAGCATGTACTGATTATGTGTGCTGTCATATGTTTTCGGTATTCAAATCTTTGTGACTTTATGGCACTCTATATTCATTCATACACGGTCCTACGACCTGACATAGGCCTCCTTTCTCGAAGTGGGCAGCAATCCAACACGCAGGTCCAGTGGGCTGGTAGATGTCGATGATGGGTGTGTTCTTGGACATGCCAGTTTCGTCACGATGTTTTTCTTGGCCGTTTTGAAAGCAGATGTGATGAAATTAAGAACTATGCGACAAAAAATACAAGCAAGTTTTGATGTCGCCATATTGTTACGTCATTACGTCTTGTCCTTTCCAATTTAAAACTCAATTACACGAAATTCTTGAGGGTGTACCTTTGAAGGAGTAAGATAGTATGTCAATGTGTCTAGGCCTTCTAACTTATTCATAAAGTATTCTTAGCTACTGACTCTTTCTTCTTGAAACAATGTAATGAGAAAATGCTGTCTCACAAAATTAGTTTACTTCTTATAACAAACATAAATATTCATTTACAAAAATCTCCGACGTAAAAAATGTAAGACGCGTGCTTCATAAAAATGTAACTTTACGACGAACTCGTCTGGAATTTACACTAAATCTTTACTTTAACTTAACTAAGACTTCGTCTGTGAAGTGTTAAATAAACTTTAAGTTGTAACTGCTTAATTTACTTGCTACAAATACTGAACGTGTTTAAAACATTGTTGAATTATTGATCTATTTAATTATGGATAACTTTACGTGGAAACCACAGTTTGTAGCACGAGTAAGCATGATTATTATAATATTCCATGTGAGAAATTTTCAATTTATTCACGTTGTATGTTTAAGGTGAATAAATTAAAAAAAAAAAACATTTTGAAAATAATATGCTTACTCGTGCTGAGGATAAAATGCTGCTGAATAGGTAACTGACTTTATTGCATCAACTAGCCACATGCCCGGGTCAACGCGACGGAGTGTTGTGTTCCACGCGCGCCTCAAAGAGTGTCAGCATAATGACAGGGCCTCCCTTAGAGGGCCAATGTCTTGGGGTCGCGGGACTAACGCATAACCATGACCCCGTAACGTAAAGGGCTATTGAAGGACACCGTTTGTATTTTTCAGTAGTCAGTACAAGTCGGACGGTCCCTCTCGCTCTACCCCGGGTCTCATTTGATGACTTTAACACGTAAAAAAACCAAATGACTAAAAGACTTACGAGTTGTAGGCTGTGGTTCAAACCCAACCAGCTGCATTACTTTGTGTAATTTATTTCATCACCACTGCTCTCAAAACGGTAAAGGAAAACATCGTAAGGAAACCAGCATGTCCAACAATTGTTGGTTCTAACCAACAATTCAAAGACATGACATCTAAAAGCCAGCACTGGACCCGCATGGTTGATTATTGCCCACTCCTTCCCAAAAAGTTCTTTCTGTGTTCTCTCTAAAGTCTCCTGGAGTCCTGTGTCTCAGCAGTGGCAACATTATAGGCTGATGATGAAGAATGCTCAGTCCATGCTATAAGTCTATGGACCTGCCCAATCAAACCGTACAATACAATATGTCTGAGTGTTGCCAACGCAACACTAGAATGATTTAATCACGGCTAATTACGTCGTGTGATACGGAATTTAGGTAATCAGATTCTCAAGCCTAGAGCATTATATTGATATAATGTAATCGCTAATCTATTACGTTGATGAGTTAGTACCTAATGATTTGGTATCAGGAATTCAGGACTCAGGCCATCTTTCATGAATCACCATGACATTATGGGGATTCATGTTCAAATATCTATTCATGGTTCTCAATGCAAAGATCTTCTAAAATTAGGTGTTTAAATGTGAACTTTTCGAATTTTTCGGAAGGTATGAAAATATTATTTTATCATAAAACATAACATAACAGAAGGTTTTGCCTGTAATTTCCAAGAGGTTACTTACCTAATAATACACCCACATTTTAAAGTCTAATGCAATAATCAAATGTGGATCAGAAATTTTTGAATATTTAATATTTCATCAATCCCCTAACCAAGTCAGAGCCAATTTACCAACAAAAATGTGTATTTTCTTACTTAAATCACTTATTTAATTTCTGCAACTCAAGTTATCATTTACTAATTCACTGACATTTAGCATTACAAACCAAACCAAAATTCACGCACTATACAAGCAAAAATTTGGCCGAAAGACCCCTACCAATTGCGTCGAATAAAATCGCCGGATTACATTCCTATCACTAGTGTTTATCACTTGCCTGAGGCGATTCCGCCTCCGACGAAATAATTTCGGCAAATGACGTTTAGACGCCAAAAACGTCGGAAAACGTCGGTAATTGCCCTCTAGCTGTATAAATTGGCTGAGTGTGTTACGGGCAGTGGGAAGGACTCGAGGTCTAACCAAGATAACTCGTTTTTTTTCGGTGATATGATTTTGGGAAATATATATCGTCCATGACCAGAAATGTGTGAGGTTCCGATAATTTAATACTCAGAAAACCGTTATTAATATATGTATCTTTGATTGTAACATTCAATAACATTTAATATTATTTAGTTAAGTCTGCCATAGATAGTAACAACGACAAATACAATTTTATACATTTTTTTTTTTGCTTTCCGCTAACTGGCGCTTCAATTCTTCTGACTTCGTATATCCTACGATTTTCTTAAACTTCCCAAAATCGAGAACCGCAAGTAGTAATGTTTAGTAGCACTCCTGCAAATGAGGTTTGTCGATGGAGCCGGGGCGGTGCTTCGCGCAATTACCGCACACCAGCGGGGCGCCACCGTCGCTCACGCTGCACAGGAATTTATGGGAGGCGCGTGTCAAACACATTTTCTGCTCGGTAACAAAAAAAAACGGGTAATGGGTGGGAAATGTTGTTAATTATGACAGATTATATGGAAGACAATGGAAATGTTAGCGGAATAGAATACTACACATGTTTGAAAAGAAATACATTTTTGGGTATTATGAAGAGGGTATCGAGAGAACTACGGACGGCCCCAAACTCTGACAAATAATGCTGAAGTATCTTGTTAGGATTCAGGGTATTTATGGGGTCAACATCCTTATCAGGTCCTATGCACAATGCAGCTATTGAACAAAGCGTTGACAATGGGACAGCATAACCGATGGCAAAATTCGCCAGCAGTGTATGTATAGGTGGTATGCCGCCTTGTCCTCATAGTCAAATTATTTTAAGTCACTCTGAAATAGCTATTTTATGTCAGCAAACTCTTTTGCTGTTTCTTTTTTGTTATTTATCGTGTTAAAATCATCAAATAAGTCCTAACCCAGGAAACGGTACAGCGGGGCTGTCAGACTTGCAATGATTAAAACCCACGGTGGCCGACGTTCCAGGGTGATGGTTACCTGACAAGACAGTCCTGCGACCCCGGCAGTCTTAACTTTACTGTCCTAAATTCTGAACTGGCAATACTTAACCAAACCATAAATCTAACCTTCTTAACTTCAAAAAAATAGTATTTCTTTCTTTCTTAAAGACTTTTCTCATGTAAATATTTCTCTTATTTCTTTTCAGAAATAAAGACTTGCCCGTAAAATACACCCTTACATAAGTACAGTCTGAAGTTATTACGACTGGTTATTTGTAGGGGCTTACTCGTCCCACTTGCAGTCATATAAAGTCGTGGCGAGGGAATTTACGGGGACTGTGCGCCTGGCATTTTTGAGTTAATTCACCAAACATTATGTGCATCGCATTCAGAGGGTTGGGTCGGGAATGCATGGGTTTTTAGATGAAGTTTTTGATAGGAATTGTAATTGCTGGGTCTTTTAATAAAGGGGTAATAGCTGGTGGACAGGATCTCGTGGCTAAACAATTACGGCTGCGAGCGTCAATCTTTATGGTTACGTTGAGCAAGCCTAAAGCAGGGAATTCAATTGAAGACACCATTGCCCACGCCACAAGCATAGCGACGGACATGCTCGTACAAACACGAGCATGTCTGTCATCACAATACAATACACAGACTCATCATTTTGTTGTCTCCATCTTAACGATTTGTAACTGATCTCATGTGCCCTCGCAGACAAAATGAAATTGTGCGGACAAGCAAAGGTCAAGTCTACCAGAATTGCCCGCGGGCATAATAAGTAGGTCCATCAATAGCTGACCATTAATTTCTCAAGGAGTTTTCTTCCAGTGGTGCCCAAACATACCTACGAGTACCATTGACGTGTTTTCCGAGGAGTCAATTCGATTCTTAATGGATGGTCGCCTTTCCGCGATGTGACCTAGACAAGCGTGGTTTTACTTTGTAGAATGATCCGTGCGGCTCTTCACTTTTTAAAATAGACATGAATTCTGAAGAACTAATTTCCGAATTTGACCACACGCCAAAAGATCCGTAACACACTTTCATCATAAACGATTCGACATTACAAAGATCTACACACACCATGTAAAGCACCAATGCACAGGTGTTAGAAAGAAAACACTAAATAGAACGCCACGTTTCTGAACGGAAGGGTATTTTGAGTCTTCCACGTTCCACAAATTCTTTTTGACGACAGATTGAGAGTATGAATTTTCGCTCCATCCCTCTTTTTTGTAATTCCACTTGCTGGCCGGTGAACAAAAATTGTACTTCGGAATTTCCCAGAAATCTATGTACGGTCAGACGTTGATAGAGAAAACTAGTAATAACTTGTCATTCACAGGAGAGAATTTTAAAACTCGTAGTTTTTCAAAAATGTAAAACTGTACACGGATTTTTCTAGGAATGGCTTTAGTTTCTATATTATTTGAAAAGTTAGTTCATGTACGCAAACATTTTTGAATATTATTTGTAAGGCTAAGCGTATGCTGAGACGCAGGCAATGTAGCACAGCACAGTACAGCACAGTGCAGGGCAGCGCAGTTGAGGCAGACATATGCCCCCTCCGCATGCTGCGACGCAACTGACATTCGCATCGTAAACAAAGTTACCTAGCAACGAATGTATCCAGCATACACAATACACGCGTCGCGCAGGATTCTGTGCCGGCACTGCAACGAGACGCAGAGCAGGGGCCTTAGTCAAACAGCATTCGACAGTAAACGACAATCGTTATCGTTCATCAGTCACCAATACATTTTCAACTTTATTCCCCAGCGGCTAAAGTTGAAAATCTATTGTAGTTCACAGATCGTTTTCGTTTGTTTCGTTCGTTATCGATTAGCAGTTTTTAATAGATTTTCAACTTTACGCGCTAGGGTATAAAGTTGAAAATGTATTGGTGACTGATGAACGATAACGATTGTCGTTTACTGTCGAATGCTGTTTGACTAAGGCCCCTGGACAGACACATGTCTGCGTGGCATGTGCCTGCGCCGCAGCGTACGTAGTTCAATGACGTTCAATGCTTTACAAAATCTACTCTGCTCTGCGCTGTGTGGACCTGCGTAACCTGCGTCTCAGCATACGCCTAGCATAAATGTTGCCTTTCTCTGGGAATTTTTCCCTAATTGTGGGAGCGTTTACAAACATTTAAACTGACTTACCTAGGTAGTGCTACTCTGTAGAGTTCGAGAGCTCACTTCACACAAGTGAGTGAACTCATTTTTAAAAGTAAATCATCACAGTTTCTGAACGATACAATAAAAATTATTCTCTGAACTATAACATTCCAAATTCGAAGGAGGGCTCGTTGAAAAACTCAATTGTGCGCTCATTAGGATGAAGTGAGCTCTTAAACGTTATAGAATAGTTCTACAGGACTCAGAACAGAGCTACTTGTGGGTCATATTTATATTTTGTTCTATTGTGGAAATCGAAACCAATGCTCAAATATATCAGTTACGTAAACTGGCCGTTTTTTTATTTTACTCCGTGCTTTCAACAAACAATATTAGATATCTTTTAAAAGTTTTCCAATACAAAAATAAACAAACAAAAGAGAGAACGCGAGACAACAATCACTCCTAAAAGGCATTTCAATAATCCCTTGCAGTTAAGTGTTGCTTAGAAACATTGCTTTGAAGTACTTTTACGGCATTTAGTTTACAATCTAATGCGAGTGGAACTAGTACTTTTACTGCAGAGTTGTTGTTACTTACTGTCTTTAACTGTTAAAAGGTGTTTGAAGATTAAAGCTGTGATTACAGCTTAGAGTCAGATAGATACTTCAATAAGTATTTACTCAGTAAGATTAAGATAGAACAGTTTTCTTTTATTAATATCATAAAAAAGTATTTAATACCACTTGTCTCTTGAAGCCCGATTGATAGGAATCTAGAGGAGTTGTTCGTAGGTAAAGCATTTTATTTAAAGAACAGTTCGTATGTTAGTAGGTTTAGATCAAAAGTTAAAGTGTCTACTCAAAAATCTCTATAACGTATAGTGTACCTAACTAAAATGTGGTTTCCATTCAAACAATTCCATCGTACAAATTCGATTTTAAAATCCACATCACTACACCAACAAACCGCGAACCGATTTGATAGTTTCATAAAATCGATAAAACAAACACGAGTCTGTCAAACAGTAATCGAACATTCAATCTGTCTACGAACAGGTTATAATCGAGGGTCGGATAATATAATCGGATGGAACGTACGCTGGGCGTGGATACAATATGCTAATTCAATGTTTGCCAAATGTACTGTGCCGATTCGATTCCACTCGCCGAATGAGACCTACGACACGCGCTGTTTATCGATACTTCGATAGTGATGCGATGAAAGCTTTGTGCAGCACTATTATGTCGAATACCCGCAGTAAGTACGTTCACGGAAATACATTCGAAATTCAAACATAATTCGTATCCCATCGGTTGACGATGTTATTTTAAAGTTATCTTGCGTAGTTGAAAATGTGGTGAGGACGAATTTGAAATACATTTTCCTTGGTAGGTCAGAATTTGCTACCCACACACGACATTTCTATTTCTAACGTCGGATATTTCGCTTATATTTCTGTATTTTAAGTGCAGAAATCTACGATGAGCGTTCTTATCGAAATTCAAACGTTGCACTCCTAATCCTAACTACCCTTTCTTACTTTTTAATGTTATAAATGCGAAATAATATATTAATTTATTTCACCTCACAGTAACCATACGAAAACAAATAAAGTAACAAGCAGGTTTATGGTCTGAGGAGCTGGTGTCTGAATAGGGCATAAAAATACCTGTATTACCT
This sequence comes from Agrotis ipsilon, assembly GCA_028554685.1. Classification (NCBI taxonomy): domain Eukaryota; kingdom Metazoa; phylum Arthropoda; class Insecta; order Lepidoptera; family Noctuidae; genus Agrotis; species Agrotis ipsilon. The sequence goes on along the minus strand of CM052960.1, from coordinate 15,497,360 downwards.
ACATAAAATAAATTTGTTTGTTTGTAACCGATCGTCCTGTTTTGCATCTACTTTATCAGGTTGACAGAGATGTTCTTAAGGTAACTTTTAACTCGAAAAAAACACTAACAACGTTCATAATTATGATAATAGATGGTCCGAATATTATTGAATATCAAATTCCAAATTAATACGCTCACGAGCTAGTTTTATTTATGAACACACTTGTATTATTTTATCAGTTTTCTAACAACTATAGAGCCATAAGATCCAGCTTTATAAGAGGAACAGAATTACGAACACACTCGCCCCAAAAGCTCATGTATAACCAACTATTCCCCGAGGTGTCACCAACTGCTCGGCTCCTTTTGGTTGCAGCGTCATGTTATATTGCCTTCATCAATAAATAGACTAACTAACACAAACAGATTTTTTCAATTAAAAGCAGTAGTTCCTGAGCCTTCCATCAAACAGACTCTTTAGTACTTTAAGTAAGGGGAGGAATAAAAATAGCTTTTCACATATTTTCTATAGATAAGCTGTCAAACCACCATTTTTATTCCTCAGTTAAAAGGTTTCTGACTTTTGAATAATCAGCCCTTAAAATACTACAACTGTGATGAAACGAGAACAAACGCATCTACCCTAGTAACAAAAGGAACAAAGGGTCACATCACTACGTGTAAACACAGTGCGATGAACTATACAGTCCGCAGTTCCAATCCAATGCTACCGAACTCACTGATTGCCCAAGAATGTTATTGGATTGGGAAAATATCGGTTTCAGAATACTTAATATTGACCATTGTTAATTGTACGTTAATCTGAGATACAAAACTTTACTGACAAATCACTTTAGTTTCGCTAAATGCATAATCTATTTATTTAATTAGCAAGATTATTTTCTTTCTTTTTTGTTATTTAATTTAATGCTTCCTTATTGTTTTATTCTTTCGAACTAATTTGTACACCAGCCATGGTCAAACATGTTGAGACAAAGAATATCCTATTAAAATCTATGTCTATACTAGTATTAAGTGGACGAAAGATTTGTATTCTTATGTTTGTAATGAGTAAACTCAAAAACTGCTAGACCGATTTCACTAATAGCTGCATTGGTCCTGAGTGGGGATCACAGTCTTACCGTAAAAACAATTTTATCGAAACTTGTTCAAGTGTTAAGACAACAAAGCGTGACAAAGAGGCGATCCGCCCAGACTCACCGTCGCCGGGTAGTAAAGTTTTCAGTCAATATTAGTCTATTAATTACAATTATTATCATATTTCAGCCAATCAACATCTTAAAGAACCTCCATGCATCACTTCGTCCATTAATGAAGTTGCATGAAAATTCATTCAGTAGTCTGCCAACGAGCTATGGAGCGAAGTATACTGGATGTCAAACTTTCGGACCGCATAAGAAATACCATGCTTCGCTCCAAAACCAAAATATTCGTAGCTGATCTTGGCCCCACAGCTGCAAGATTAAAGTGCAGCTGGTCGTACCTGCCGCATGCCGGAGGATAATTGGGCAAAAATAACTACTCTATTGAGCCCAACGGGCAGCCCCTTCGTACACAAGGCGACGCAAGTCTCCAATACCAAACGACTTCGGTATCCAAGCGACTATCGCAATACAATTCTTAGAGATTCGTTCACAGGCACGCGTCAATGGATGTCAAAGTCGTAAGGTATCGGAGACTTGAGTCGCCTTGTGTACGAAGGGCCGCAGGAAACGTCAACGCGGCAGGCCCAGAAGGAGATGACGGGAGCTGGACTCATTTTTATTTTTAAAGGGTTGGCCTACAACCGCATTAAACCGCTAGCGATGGAAGGGAGGTATTTGCCCTTCAGTGGACAACGTAGGCTTTTAATAACATTATAATAATAGTTTTAGCATTTAGACAGGCATACTCACCGGGCAGAATTTAATATATAAAATGTAATGTAGTGATAGTTAACTTTTCCATTACCCATTCTCTAACCGTTCTTTGTACTTGTATCAGTCTAAGCTTTTCATACATAAACCATTAAGTGCACAAGCTGAGGCAACTTGCGCTATAAAGTTGAACCGTTTAGTCATCCTTACAGCCGGATTTCCTTCAGTGTATAAATTGTGAAGGAAGTAAGTAGCCTCTCGAACATTTAAGACGTGAATTACTCAGCTCGCTAGGTGCCCGTGTTTTATAAAAGCGGATATTCGCTGCGCTTGACTCTTCGCTGATATTTGACTAACTTAAAATGACTAGAAATTCGGTACAGATTTTTCTTTTATAAATGGAGGCAAATTGCTAGTGCAGGGGTACTAAGAATTTCTTCCTGTATCGTAAGTGGGTTTACAAACATACACAAATACCCAGACCCGGAACAAATACTTGCAGATCATACAAATATTTGTTCCGTGCGGGTATCGAACCCGTGACACGCTGCGCAGCAGTCGATCGCTCAGCCTCTGCGCCAACCGTACCGCCGAAGTTAAGTTATTTTTGGGAAGCGTTTATTACTTTTCCTCAATTAAAAGTACTTTTATAGCTGGTTTCGTCGGAGATTCTCAGGAAGTCGGGGAACGCGTAGGAAGTGGAAATTTCCAGCCACCGTAAGCACGAACACCGAGTAAAGTAACTTGCCGATCGATCAAGGACTAGCTTCGAGTCATTGTACGCATCATATTCTACGAGCGCTCCAAGTAGCTATTAGCAAACTGAGAGGGTTGTTGAACTTTCTTAAAGTAGTATCGTGGTCCTTGAAAGCAAAGGACAACTGAAGGAAAATGTTGTACGTCAGTCAAGTCTAACAGCTACAACTCTAACAACTCTTCTGGTCATGCGATATGCAGGCATGATCCAATGATGATTTTCCAACATTATAAAATAATTTTAGAAATTCTTTGATTTAAAAGTAATATTTGTCATTTCATAAAGAGTATGATAGGCGATTTCTCTGTCAGAAGCCCACAGCCTTAAATTACTTTGTGATAGATTTTATTCAAACTGATTCGCTTTCAATTCCACAAATAGGAACCTACTCTATCTAAGAGCCTACGCAAAATCTAACGAAATGAAAATGAAAACGAAGCCGCTAAGTAACTCGGCATTACGGCGGTTACACACTGGTGAACCGCTAACTTAGTATTTATTCAGCAATATAGTTCGATGTATGGTATTACCCAGTTACGTTGTGTACGGTTAAGTTGTGGAGGTCCAACAGGCAGTCGCTCCATGTAAAATACTGATATCCAGCTGAATCTGGTTTGACTGGAAGCCGACCCCAATATAGTTGGGAAAAGGCTAGGCAGATGATGAATATAGTTCGATGTAGTACCGATCAATATTTGTATTGACGCCTTGGCGTAAAATTCGCACCTAAACATGCTAGTTTTGTATCCTTTCATAAATCAATTTTCTAATTTCACTGTGGGAACGAGATGGCGCTAGACACTTATATCTCTCCTTTTAAAACGTCATGGTCCCCCAGTCACTTATAAGAACAGGGGGGGTATTACAACGTTTTAAAACCAGGCTTGTTCCAGTGAGTGAACGAGATGGCGCTACACGACTTATATAGCTCTGTCACTTTCACTCGCCGGAATAGGCCTGATTTTAAGACGTTGTAATACCCCCCCTGAACTTATTGTGATCAATGTAAGCCTAATGCCATGTCAGAGATTTAAAGTTTGGGGGCGGCATCCACACAAACACACACACACACACACACACAATCACTCACATATACATACATACCCACACACATACACACACACACACACACACAGAGAGTCATGTACACTCTCTCTCTTCTATTTTTCTTTATTATTCATTTATTTTAGTTTTTAAGGCACTTGACTGTAATATTTTGTAAGCCATACTGTTAGCCTAGTACCTAAGTCTAAAATTTTTGTTACATCGGAAGAGCGAGGCTTTCCCAACACAAGTATCATCTGATTACTTTCTGGGAAGCCCCGGCAACATACTTGTAAAGACTTATTGAAATAAATACATTTTTATTTTATTTATTTATTAATTAATACTGACAACAGCTGGTAACCACATCCTCACGCGATAATGAAAGGTAAGCAAAGATGAGTGCATTTCTCATCTTTGAGCAAAACGCGCGCTCTTTACTACTTAATAACTAGTTAAGAATAATAAAAATAGAAACCATTTTAAAGGTTGAACTTTTAACTTCAACCTTTAAAGTGCTATCCCGGATTAATTCCAAATTAGTGATTCCATACTTTGCTCACTATTGTATTTTTCTCCTTGTCACCTACGCCTCGTCTCGCCATTGTGAACCCACCTTAACATTTAGCACTACGCGCATAGTTAATATTCCCGTTTTGCCACAGCCTCACTTACGGCAAAAGGCTGCAGTATGGAATATTATACGCTGCAATATTCACTGATTTATTGAATTTCCCAGCAAACTGCTGTTGTAGTTAAGACTAGGTCCTGCGTTATTACTTTGTTGAGTTTTTAACTTAGTTTAATTTTTAATTACTTTTTAAGCGTGTTTTTAATATGGTGATCAATTTAAATAAAGTAGAAAGCCGTGCGTGCCTCCGTTAATGAGTTGGTAGTTGAAATCTTGAATTTGTTTCAGTAGAGATGTTTTTATAAAATAGGTACCACGTGCCAAAAAAGTAAAAACTAATTAATTATTTTTATACGCATTAACGCATGCGATGTTCATCGTAAAGATGATTTTTGAGGAAAGAAAAATTTTAGATTGCTACCATGAAGCGTTAACAAGCAATAGAGAATTTCGGTCTGCAAGTGTGGATTGCAATGGCCTAGTTGGTTAAGGCGTCTGGAGTACCTATCCAGAAGACGCGGGTTCGAATCCCACTTGCAATCTAAAAAATTTTTCTTTCCTCAAAAATCATCTTTAAAAACTAATTACCTAAATTGCTGGGTTTATTCAATTTTGCTAATTTTCAATCGAAGCTAGCAGTGACTAACGAATTTCTGCACCATGTAAGGCATTACAGAGGATTCAAATATAATTAAGTGACAAAATCAGAGTACTATTTAAGCACATCTCTCAAAAACCTTTCGATCCGTCGGCGTCGTCGTCGCAATCTGACGGGACCATAGAGGGTCAAAGCCTACTGTAGTCGAAGGACTGTCTATGCTAACCGTGATTAAGGAACATAAGGGGCCATTGAAGGAACATCGTGGATTTTAGTCAGTAGAAGTCTGACAGTCTCTCTTACCATGAATGGGCAAGAAGACTCATTTGATGAAAAAAAATAGGCAATTACTTCTTCGGCATTTTGTCAGATGCTGTCACCTCGAACCGGATAAAGAACAACAGTATGAACCAACGACGATAATTATGTACTCCTAATAACAGGCTACCGATGTCAGTCAACACATAAGGCAGAAAAGTCTTATATCCGTCTTATTTCGACCACTCCTGTGAGCCGTAAACATACGTTGAGACAGAACAGACCTTGAGTTAGCCAATCTCAACGCAGTACCCCGTCGCTTACATAGTGCCTCAGCGAGTTGACAGAATTATTTTTGTTCCTTAGATCGTGCCTGCGGATTCCAGTAATATATCGTCGTTGGTATGAACAAACCCAGCATAGCTTCATTTATCTATCAAGGATGGCATGTAAACAGCAGACCATAACTTCATTTGCCGGAGTCGGCTCGACCTGCTTTGATTAAAATTTATCGACCTAAATTCTCATTTGTTTGCCCTTTGTTCCCGTTCCCCAACCATAGTAACATGGACAAATTATTTCTAATTCGCTCTTGGGTACGCTCCGTGTATTATGGAGATGGGATCCGATGCCGATGCTTAAGAAAATATTCTATGATTTTGGTATAAATTCACGGAACTGTATAAATATCTACTTACTAGCTGATGCCAACTGCTTCACCCGCGTTTAATTCCAAATTTATTTTACGGGAACATCATTATAAGCCTATATTCGTCAACTGCTGGAAGTAGGCCTCTCCCTTGACGACCGCTGGTATTATTCGAATATATAACTTACACATACTCGTACACGCAAATACAAAATTGAATTTTGTTTAACCACCCTTACAAACCCCAACTTATTAATAAAACCCATATTTTCTCAAGAATATTCGCCTAAATTGTGTTCAGAATTAAATAGACATTAGGCAAACACGTTGGGCAAACAACTCGCTTGTATTAACGGTTATCGCATCGGTAGCCGACACCCTAATTACATAGCTATTAATGTTTCATATTGTGTGAGAGCAAAGAGATTTTATTGCCTGCGTTTAGTTTATGTATTTTGAAAGCAGTATTTGTTCGGCGGATTTCACGAATGACTTTACGATTACTCCATCTGAACTTAATTTTATAACTGTCAATGTTAAAGTTCAACGGCAGTGACGTCAGGTCTTGAACGCTTGTAAGGTGTACCTACTGATCGCGATCACGCAAGAGGAGATGTTGACCTCTGTCACCTCTGTGATTGATCGCGATCAATCGGCCTCAGCTGTAAGAGGGACACCAAAGGCTATCATAATGCGAATAAGTGGTCAATACCGAAGACATTGATATAATTTTTCATTGTTCGTACATTTGGAGCGCTGCTTCAGGATCAAGCATAATTATATCCTGTGGAATTACTTTTTAACTATGTTAAGCAGTAACAAACAGTGTGTACCAAAACTTGTTACCCCCGAAGAATTTTAGGCTAAATAAGAACCAGTGTTCGTGACCTAAAATATTACAATATTTCGTACATTTCGCGTACTGATGGACTCGCTGAAGTAACTCAAAATTACGCGTCACTACCCCATAGAACAAACAAGCAACCGTACCACTGAAAAACGAACTATACTTCGAGCTAACAAAGCTCAATTTCGAACAAAGCCTCACCAAAGTTGAATAAGCAAACATAATTTCGAAAGCTAAATAATAAAGAACTGCTTTGTTCCATTAGGGGCTCGTGATGTTGAGGCTGTTTCGACACGCACTAAGCTAGAGAGGTCCACGACGTACAACAAACTTCTAAAGTGGGAAAAGAGGAACCCTTTTCTTGGGAACGTATTTACCGAGCCATCGCATGAGCTTTGTCAAAGAAAACTCGGGAGCTATACAAATAGAAGAGGTGGGAACGAATCAACTTGAGATAAATAAAGAGATTGTTTTTGTGCATTCAAATTGTACAATGTTGCGTGAAACGGGACGTCTGTGTACGGTTTGTTGGTTCGATAGTGTGAAATGTTTTGTTTTTATGTTGAAAACAGATGTGTATTTCTTTTGAATTTCAAACTGTTTTATTTTAGCGAAAAATACATGATCACTTATTGACGCAACAGAAACATTGGTGCACGAATCGGATTGGTCGTTTCCATTGGATATAAACTGCGAGGTAACCTTTTAACATAATTTCATTACATCAATTTTGTGTTTACAGTGTTGGCCATTTTGGTTAGCCTGTGTTATACTTCTAGTCGGCATATGCCTCCTAATAAACGTTTCCCGACTAATCTCTTACAAATAAATCCACTTGGCAAAGGCTAGCATTAGCTAGCCTTTTTGGGCATAAAATCTAAACCTCTCGTTGGTTGACTAAAACCACCCCGTTCGTTTGGTTGCCCCGTACGTTCCAAGACCGCGGTAACCTGTTTAAACAGTCCCGTAACATCATAACAACAGCCTGTATTACCCTTTGTTAAACTAGAAATACTGTTACTTTGAACCCGAAATTCCTCCAAAATTCTACATACTCCTTTTCAAATCGGACATCAAACGCTCTCTCAGATACAGGTACATTGTACCGGCTACTAGTAATTCAGTGGTGAGGAAGATAAAAGCTGCTAAATCCCAGTAAAGGCCTTCCAATCTATCGCCAGCAACATCCTGAATTGGATCTCTGGGAAAAATCTAACGTACGGAATTGCATTGCTGTGTGCATGTATCGATTTGTCCGAGGATTTCAAACTGTGGAACGATATTGCTATGAAAGATTGAGAGGTGACCGATACCTACTGTGTCCTGATGAATTGATGGGCTGTATCGATTGATTTTGGTTTATAGGCAAATACAGTAGGTTTTTTGAGTGCAGTGGTGGTCCGCTTCCAAGTTTTAAGTCATGGGTTCAAACTAAGCTCGCCGCCATTACCTACTTTGAGTAATAGTCATTTATTTCATTATCACTGCTCTCAAAATGGTCAACGGTTGGCGCAGTGGCTGTTCGATTCCCCCAAGAAATAAATATTTGAATGATCTGCAAGTAGTTGTTTCGGGTCTGGATTTTTCTGTCTGTGAGTTTCTATGTTTGTAAACGCATCCACCTCACAGGAAAAAAAAACAATATCGTAAGAAAAACAACACGTTCTAGACCCAGAACTTCAAAGTCCTGTCAGTTACATCTACCAACCCGCAATAAGCCGACGAGTTGGATTACAACCTAATCTCTTTCACAGATAACATTATGGGCTGTTTTTATTAATCTATCGGTTATAAGAATAACATCTGAAGCATATAGGCAATTTCAACTAATAACTTGTAGAGGGCACCATAATGAACCTTCCCAACACATTTTTTCCTATCAATTCCTTTTTCCCAGCGGGTTGATCATCACGTCACTTATCACCAACTTTGCCTTAACTTAGCAAGTATTCAACTTAGCTCCCCAGTGGCAGCCGTCTTGAGGCGCCTCGATCCGATCGCTTCAACTTAGACACACTTAATTACCGGTCCCTACTTAATAAGTGGGATAAGTTAGTAATTTTCGTGATCTTTTAACTTGCTTGAAGTGTGGAAGTATCGTTGGAGGGTAAAAAGTGTAAACGTTTGCTGGAGTTAAGTTGGGTGATAGTTTTCGCTGCATTTTCAACAGTGTTATGTTCTGTACCTATTAATAGTTATACTAAAGGATAAACGGGATCCTATTCCTAAGACTTCTGTGTCTGTTTGTCTATCTATCGGTTTGTCTATCTGTCTGTTTGTCTATCTGTCCGTCTGTCAACAGGATGTATCTTATGAACCGTGACAGTTAGGCAGTTTTTTTCACAGATTATAATATTTCTGTTACCGCTATAACAATAAACACTAAAAAACAGAATAAAATAAATAATTGTGTTAAGAGGAAGAATAGAATAGAATAGAATAGAATACACTTTATTATGCACACCATACAAATTACAGGTACAGAGTATTTATCTTATACATAGGGTGACACAATGGGCGGTCTTATCGCTAAAAGCGATTTTTTCAAGACAACCTTTGGATGAATTTGAAGAAAAAGGAGAAACAATACTGTAGGTAGTCTATGGTGTACTAAAGAAAGCCCTCTATACAACAGACGATGGTACGGAACCTTGCCGGTTTTTAGTGAGTCCTCCCTCCCTGTGTGGAGCGGAAAGATCTGTCAGACTTGCACTAACTAAAAATTCACCCTGTTCCGTCCGTTGCCCTTTGAGTTCCAGGCCACGGTATCCTGCTTAGACAGTCCCCAGACAAGATTTACATTGCTTTCGTGTAAGTCAAGCAACGTTACAGTTACTTTTTTATAAAGTATAAAATAGCTAATTCAAACCATATAGCCAATAATTTTCCAGTCTGATGAAAAACTGGGAATGTATTGATTATAAATCTAAGAATATTTCGAATATCTTAGGCATTCAAGTTAAGTAAGTGTTAAATTCAAGCAACCTTTTATATTTTTTATTGAAATTGGAATATTCGTTTAAATATTGGAACAATTTAACGAATCTTTTATGAAACTGAAAGTTTTCTCAAAATTTCCATACCTACTGAAGTTATACTCGTGGCTTCACCCGTTAAAAAATATGTAAGTTAATCGAACTACAACAAACTGGGAGACACAGTGTTCTATTTTCAAACACATGACCTATATTAGGATTAGTGTCATTGTTGCTCATTAGTGTCATAATTGTAATGAACCGATGTTTGTACTGATAATAACCTTCTCAGTTATTATTTCGTTGTTGAGGGACAACCGCCCAATCGTATTCTCATAATTTTTTAGTTCTTACGCCTCTGTTACCAAGTCCGAAAAAGGCCGCAATTACGTGTTTCGTAGTGAAATTCAACGTTAAACGTGTAAAACAAAGGACCATGCGCATTTTGGCCCATCGCTCAACAGCGATGAAAACTATGCCAAATGAAAGCTTTGAGGATGTTATGCATTTCTTATTATGGCAGCTAAGTCGAATTCGAGCGCCAACAAGGTGATTTCGAGCATTGAAAACATATGCACTTATCTAACCTAACATGTGGCAACATTCTCCTACTGATTTGAAACAGGTGTCATTCGAAGCGTGTAGTGGATACGATATACTTTTACTATGGCGACATTCTTCAAATGTGTAAGGTTCACCTGGAATATCTGAAAATGTCAACCTATCCTAACTGTGGCAACATTCTCCTACTGATTTGAAACAGATGTCATTCAAAGCGTATAGTAGATACGATATACTATTACTATGGCGACATTCTTCAAATGTGTGAGGTTCACGTGGAATATCTGAAAATGTCCACCTAACCTAACCTGTGGCAACATTCTCCTACTGATTTGAAACAGGTGTCATTCGAAGCGTGAGGTAGATACGATATACTTTTAGTATGGCGACATTCTTCAAATGTGTAAGGTTCACCTGGAATATCTAAAAATGTCAACCTAACCTAAGAAGGCTGTAGCAATATTCTCCAACTGATTTGAAACAACCGAGGTTCGGGCACACCGCAATCGCGACGGTAAGACCCCTCTTTGAGGAGTGGCTGGAAAGACGTGGCTTCGTTCAGGAGGTACCTGTGTCGGATAGGGGAGAAAGATACGCCTGGGTGCCACCTGTGAAGATCGCCCGGAGGACACAGTAGGCGTGGGCATGCGGACAGCGAGTAAAGGGCAACTCGCTGTCCGACCGTGGACCATGCCCGGGTCGACGACTCAAAGATAGTCAGCACAATGACGAGGCCCCCTCACGGAGGGCCGAAGCCTGCCAGGGACTTATTTTAATCACCGTGACCCCGGAACATAAAGGACTATTGAAGGACACCGTAGATTTTAGTCAGTACAAGTTTGACAGAAGCTTCTGCCCTGCCCGGGGTGGGAGGCCTTATTTGATGATTTTACCACGATAAAAAAAAAACTGATTTGAAACACGTGTTATACGAAGCGTGTAGTGGATAAGACATATTTTTATGATCGCTACATCTTCAGACGTGTGGGTTTTACCTGGGATTCCTAGGCTTTTCTTAAACGAACCTAACTAACCCACCTATTTTTAAGTGTGGAAACCCTCATGGGCTTGTTGTGTTCTCAGCGTGGAGAACACGGAAGAGGCATGTCAGACTCGACTGACTAAAACCACTCGGTGTTCCATACTGCAAATCAGTAGGAGAATGTTTCCACAGGTTAGGTTAGGTTAGGTTAGATTTTCAGATATTCCAGGTGTACCTTACACATTTGAAGAAAGTCGCCATACTAAAAGTATATCGTATCTACAACACGCATCGAATGACATCTGTTTCAAATCAGTAGGAGAATGTTGCCACAGTTAGGTTAGGTTGACATTTTCAGATATTACAGGTGAACCTTACACATTTGAAGAATGTCGCCATACTAAAAGTATATCGTATCTACCACACGCATCGAATGACATCTGTTTCAAATCAGTAGGAGAATGTTGCCACAGTTAGGTTAGGTTGACATTTTCAGATATTACAGGTGAACCTTACACATTTGAAGAATGTCGCCATAGTAAAAGTATATCGTATCTACTACACGCTTCGAATGACACCTGTTTCAAATCAGTAGGAGAATGTTGTCACATGTTAGGTTAGGTAAGGGCATATGTTTTCAATGCTCGAAATCACCTTGTTGGCGCTCGAATTCGACTTAGCTGCCATAATAAGAAATGCATCACATCCTCAAAGCTTTCATTTGGCATAGGTTCCATCACTGTTGAACGATGGGCCAGTCTCCATATATTTCTGCCCGTGGTCCTTTCAGCCTATTCGTGCTCCAGTAAGATTAGTGCCCCTGATCGTTGGTGTAATTTAGAAAATATCAATAGCTTCTTTCACTTAGATACTTTGATAATCCAAAAATACTGCAAAGCTACTACCCAAGCAGAGCAATCATCGCGCTGTCAGTAAAATCGCAGACAATTGTCGGAATGATATTGCGACAGTGCCGTCAAGGGCCCGCGCGGCCTGCGACTGTCCACCGCGCTATCTTGCCAACTTTTCTCGTTTAAACTTATTCCCTTTTATCTGCGAGTGGCCGACGTGGGCCGCCCCGACTTATCGCACACTTTTATTAAATTACTTGATAATTTCAATCCCTGACGTCTCGCGTGGCGGCTTGTTTATTCTTTTCTGAGTATTTTTTGTCGAGTTTTTGTGTGTTTTTAATGGGTCTTCTCTTTTGTACCCCACTAAAACAAACAAAATGATTTTGATAGCCTTTAACACCGATAGACGGTTTTGTCGTAACATAGGCCTCACTCAAGTACTTCCACAAGTGTCGATCGTAGGTTTTTCTCCTCCTTATTTTGCCTCTGGTCGCTTCTAAGTGTCTCACCTTTTCCACAGTCTTCCTCTCTTTCTTTTGTCCTCTCTAGGGTACCAATCGGCAACTTATTTGCCCATTTGGATCCATAATAATGTCAGTAATCTTCAGTATTTTTCATATAACATCCTCCAAAAGCCCACGTGGCGCGTGGTGTGCCAGCCCGTACCCTCTAAGGAATAAGTATCAGCAAGCAACAGTAGGCAAAATTATACTTCAATATTTTAAGACGACAGTGGAAGCTATCAGAAAACCCGTATACACATGGCTGAGTAAGTCTCAAAGGTGTCATCGGCACCTGTATCAAGTGCTATATCAAGCTTAGACCGAACCAATAAGCTACAAGACAAATGTAATGCTACCTTGATCCGTTTTGGGAATATAGGGCTTCGACAGCCTGGATTCATGTTATCGATTGGAGCTAGGTAGATGGTTATGTAGCTGCGTCTCAAATTCTATTGTTCAGTTCATATTTGAACCTTTATTCATATCTTCATCTTAAAATCTTAATAATTTTAGAAGAAAAACATAACTTAAAAAAAAACTAAATATATTTATCACATTTCGTATGTCACGCATTTCTCCTGTATTCAGGGTTTGTTTACATATATAGAAACACACATACACAAACATCCATCTAATTAATATTAATCATCACGTCGCTATAGCTGAACGTGATGATTAATATAGGTATACTTATATGATCAAAGCCAAAGCAAAGCCAGATCATTTAGGTATGGTCTACTTTAAATTCCGGTTTTATAAACCCGTGTGATAATTTTAGACGGACCGCTGGCAACTGTTAATTATGAAGATAAAACAAACAGCAATGCTAATCTTCTTTCTTTTTAATTACTAAAAACTTCTCCACTTAAAAGTCTCGTCCAATAAAAGCATTAAAATATTAATAAAGCATTAAAAAAACTTACCTAAGCACTTACTTGCAAGACTAATATCCTAAAGCTTCACAAACAAAAATGGTTCTTAAAAATATTTCAAAAACATACGCCTCTAAACCAAGATTGATGAGGCGTATTAATCCACAATTTGCATGAGAGATCTCACGAGTGCGATATCGAAAGTAAATCTCTATAATGTCAGATAAGAGATTGAAAATTAATTTTATCTGATCGCATTTCTTAAAGACTTTATAATGGCGATTCGTGAGAAGTTTATCGCTTATCCAGTGTCGGAATGCCCTATCAACTTGGGAACTAATTGAACAACTGCCATAGCTCGGCTATTATTAAAGTATGGGAAAAGTTTCTTAATATTGTGAGCTTTCGACTATCAAACTGTCTTTTTCGCGATTGCAATGCTGTAATTGTTCGTTGTTATTGTGAATTTATTGGTGGTAACTTGTTGTTTTACTTTGCTTTTGATGTTCGTATTGAACTATTTTGCTGTATTGTGAAAGTTGTGTGGGTATTCTAGATTGTATTTTGTATAATAATGTAAGAGTATGATTTGATTGAATGCTACATTTTAGGACTCTAAGATTTATTTTTTATCTTTAAAAAAATTAAGGATTAATAATTAATTTAAAATTAACATTACCAACTGACAGCGTTGAGGACGAATTTTTCGATTATTTTGAAAAACAAAAAAAAAATTACATAATCCCAATTTCATACTTGATTTCTTTTCACATGGCACTAAAAAATAATACTACTAGTACAGATATGGGGAAAACCTTTGCTCAGCAGTGGTATATCCTGTCTATCAAAAAAATACATAAAAAATTATAGGTAATCAATACTTGAAATAGTCCATGGGTCTAGTGACCAAAAAATCCGTTATATTTGAATATGTGTGGTTGTTTTTTAAGATACCCATTTCTTGAAATCCTATCTTATCATCTTCTTCTTCTCGTCTTCAATCTTTAGCCATCCAATGCTGAAAGAAGATCTCTACTAAATTTTTCCACCTCAGGCAGTTTTGTATCATGGCCTGTTTAACAGTAGCCCTGGCTTAGCCAGCGAATGCGTGCTATATAGAAGTTTTCTTTCTTTCTAAGAAACAATAATTTACGGTTCAGACTACCTACTTGAAATATACAAAATACACCCTTATATTCAAAAGTTAATGAGTTGGCCATTCGCCTTTTCTACAAAATTATAATAGTAAAAGTTTCCAAATTCATGCCCAAATTCTTATCCTTCGCATCGTATCAAGTTCAACCAACTAAAAGCTTGAGGTTCAAATTATTTTATGAAAATTACGTACCTCGAAATGAAAACAGCCAGAGGGCAATTTTCCATTAAAATTAATAAACTACTCAGACATAAGAAACCTTATCCTATCAAATTCTTACTCACCGTCAGTTCATTTCATATTTTTTCAACTTTAATTTTCTTGCTAGAAAAATTGAAGTTTATTAGTTAAAGTAAAAATTGTACAGCTCACTTTTCTTTCAAACAATGCAGTCGAAAGTATTCTTAAAATATCTTCTTGTTCAATTTAAATTAAAATGGAATGGTTCTCAAAAATAATTTGCAATTAAAAAGATAAATTCGCATGGTTACACTTATTTATGAGAGACTAGCTGTGCCCGCAACTTCGTTCGCGTGGATGTCGGAATTGAACAATGTATTTTTTAGTTCTAAGCGCTTAATTCAGGCCAGTCCATTCCAGTCCATTCCAGTCCATTCCAGTCCATTCCAGTCCATTCCAGTCCATTCCAGTCCATTCCAGTCCATTCCAGTCCATTCCAGTCCATTCCAGTCCAATCCAGTTATTTGAATAATCTAGTTTTTCTATTTAAAGTTAGATCGCGCGACTGACGTACGAAATCAATGTGTGAGACCAAAGAAACGTCTGAAACACTTTAAATTCAAATATCTTTTGATAGACTGAACCGATTCCAATGAAACAAAAACTAAGTTCCTCTCCAAATTACGCTTTATCGTTGTGTATAAAAGTTATCTACATTAATTTAGTATATTTTACGTGATACCTGGACAAATACACAGACAAACAGACAAACAGATAAACAGACAAACAGACAAAAATTCTAAAAATGCTAGAAATGGGTTCTATTGGTTGTCCTTTAATACCCTGGCTATATTTTTTGAGTTTTTATTTAATGTACAAAAATAATTTTTCTACAGTTTTATTATATGTATAGAATATAGAATAGAAGATAGATAGATGTAATAATACCTCTCATAAATACATAAAACTATGATTCAAAGGTACACAAAGAAGCGTCAAATAAACGTAATTATTTTATGAATTTGTGTGTATCAGACCAATGCAAATCATATATAATTTCATATAATTTTTCATACATGCATAAAGAAAATCTGTGGAAAAAGTAGTTCATACATTCACAATGTACCTTTTAAGTTCAAAAATATTTATTTATTAACCCCCGACGGAAAAAGAGGGGTGTTATAAGTTTGACGTGTCTGTCTGTCTGTCCGTCTGTCTGTCTGTCTGTCTGTTTGTCTGTCTGTCTGTGGCATCATAGAGCCCGAACGGATGAAGCAATTTCAATTTAGTTTTTTTTGTATGAAAGGTGACTTACCTGCGAGTGTTCTTGGAATTGTTTGATGAAAATCGGTTGAGCTGTTTAGAAGTTATGGGGGTGAAAATGGGTATAGAATGAAAGCATACTGGAAGGGAATATTAATGACTCAATCGGGAGTACTCTTCTTAGCAACATAAAATGATATTAGTATGTACCTTTAAAAAGTATAAAATAAATTTAAAATTTAAAAAACCCCCGACACAAAAACCAAGTTCCCTTTAAAAAGTAAAAAATTATAAAAATACGTCGCGTTGGGGGACTGCAAAAAAACAGGAGATGATAAATAATTTGGAGCAAAATATTCCCTCAAAATATATAAACTGTATTACGCAATTCAGATGCTGAAAGTCCAAAGGCCAAAAACCTTGTAATAATACTAATAACTAATTTAGAAATCCTTTAAAAAACAATATTCATTTCCTAAATCAAAACTCATCCAACCTTTAAGTAACCTTGGTGCCACGCATGTATAATATCTTTCTTATTACACTAAAAATAAAATAAAGGACCACAGACAAAGTTCGCATATAATATGGGCACAGATTACATGAGAGTTTCGGGGAAACGTTTTTATCTTGGGAGTAAGATACAGCCTATTATCCGCCATACTTATGTGACGGGTTGAGATGAAACTTGCCATCTGGGGAGCTGGGCCCATTACCACAGAGAATAAACGTAGAAGAAGGTTAACTAGTCGAGGCCTAGAATGGCCTCAGAGGCATTTTAAGGATGTTTTTTTTTTCATTTTTCTTTCATCCTAATAAAATTTTGAAAGGCGACCTAGTAAAGTAACGTAAGAAATTTTGATATTTATCTATATCTCTATGTATAGTTGGTTGGTAAATCAAAAACTGATGTAGAGGTGTCACAGATAATTGGTACCTGTATAAAATGTATTAGCTTAGCCATTAACATATCACAATATACAAAAACTTTGAACGACAAGGTTGGTGTAGTGGTTATTAAGCGATAGACCACTGCATTAGGTATCGCGGCTTCATTTTCCGCACAGATCAAATAATAGAGTAGTTTTCCTACAGCACAAATTAATTTCAATCTGTTTGTTGCAGCTGGTAGATGTTCGTTACTTGAAGTGTTGAAAAATAATGGACTCATATTTTTTGTAATTAAAACAATGAATATTGACAAAGTTGTAAAGCATCAAAATTCAGTGTGAGTCAGCTTGTGACGACATAAAGCTCGTAAAATGATACAGACAACGCGTGACGTTTCGTGATTTTATAAAAGCATTGTATTTTCTTCAATGTTGTTTTACGTAACAAAACAAAAAATACGGTTCGAACATTTTTACTAATTACATTTTTTGAGTTAAATAGCTTATTGTGTGACCTACATGCGAAAAACAACCACCTGTTTGTGGATTTTAGTTTAAATGTTTTTAATCGCACCCGAAATACATTAATCTTCAAACGGGGTAATGTTATTGAAAGAAAAAATCATTTGAAATATGTAAGTAATTTGTACCAAAAACTAAGTAAGCAAACTGCAAAAAAGTATGCGACACTCATGTTTCATATCTAACTTAATTGTTCAATAAACATATTATTATGATTATTTTGTTTGAACGAGTGGGTACCTAAGCTGAAAATATCGTAATGAAGTAAACCTTCTGAATAGTCCTTTGACTATGAATATCTAAAGAATGGCCCACATTACTCTCTATAGTTATGTGCGAACTACTTTACGTGCGTCCTCGTATTTATATTAAAGACAATGTCTGTATAACATTACACCTACTACGTTAAAACAACGCGTTCCGAACATTCGCAAGTCGTTTAGATCGCACTTTTAAAATAGAAAAGACATTTTTGAAATGGGTCTGTAAGCTAGGAAGTAAAGTGCCGCTTAAAAGTTAGGGAACAACTAAAGTTTTAGTCTAAAAAGAAATGGTGCATAAGTAGTTACAGCGACTCGAGCACTATACCCTACTTACATTGTTCTTAGTTAAGATAACAGCGTACTTATCTTTTTCAATGTTTTGCTAGGATAATTTTTGAGACTACGGACTTTGTAACCCATTCTGGTCTATAAACTATGTAAAATATAAAGGTTCGCTGCTTGGCTTAGAAGTTTTTGGTAGCTGAAATCTCATAGGTTAAAGTTCACAATGATATAATTTGTCTTTAAAGACTTTCAGCATTCCCTATTTCTAATTTTTCTAGTATCTTGGGTGCGTTTACAATCACTCAAACTCACAAACAACACCCAATTGACAAAACATTTGTATCCATTAAACATAGTGTTCGTAGTTCAGATAGGAGCTTTCATTCAAAATGAACTACAAAGCGTACACAAACACAAAATCAACGTCAAAGCAACTAACACAGTAACACAGTGAGTAGTTTACCCTCCAACAAAAAGTCGACGTCACATCATGCTGACGCGAGCGCACATAAGTAACAAAGCCAAATTCGAAAAGGGTCATTTCTCCAAATCGAATTACAGTTTTTTCCAAGAGCAAATTTTTTAGATTGGACTCGGCAGGGGCGTCGGATAGTAAAATTAGAGCGTGGCTCGTAATTGTTTGAAGCGAACGTACGCTTGTTACCAATTGAGTAAAACTGCTGTATCAAGCAACTCCCAACTTTATACATCTGTGTTAGAGGTGATTGTGAGTGCAAAGATAAAGTTGGTGCTGATATCCGGAATTAGAACAAAGGGTTGTCACCGGTAGAACGTTGCTCAATAAAGTTTAATCAGAGCCGACAAGCAAATGTAACTTACGTTCAACCTTACACCTTCATTGTTAGTGATGTAAATATATTTATATTCGTTTCGTAACGAGGCTGCATAATTCGCTGGAAATGCTGTTATGGGCGCTAATTTTCTGAAGTTTGTTTGCAAGGATAGGACAGAATCTGCAGAGCCGATATCAGTAGATTGAAGCATGTTCGTGATTAAGATAAGGATAATTTGGAAGCACAACTTTGACGAGAAACAGACCCTTTAATGTTTAAAGTATAAACGATATTTTCAAAATACTTTGTAGTTTTTAATGTAATGTCTTTTTTTAAGATTGTCTTATTATCAATAATAAATCGAAAGCTATTACATTTACTTTACATGCGCACTTTGAATCTACTTTTGATTTAGTTTTTTGTAACGATGTAAAATACAAGTAAAATATATAGAAGCGACAATTTAAAACAGTCAACATTTGAACTGGATCTGAAAGTGAGATAAGACACGTTTGTAATATCTATTACAAAGAACCTTACATAACACCAAAAACAATACCGAAGTCGACATAGTAGGAGCACAAACAACGGCTGACGTATTAGGTATTCACAAAGACAGTAAACGTGCCGACCCAACTGCTACACAACAAAAGCCTAGACCGGTCGATAGCCATGACAAACATCATCAGACATCCATGAATATTGTGTAGTGGCTCGGTCCACAGATATTACAAGATGGTTTATTTATACCCCTAAATAAACGGCTGATTCCACAAGGACTTGAAAATGAAGAGGGTTTATAGTCTAAATAAAGACCTAAGTGTTTCGAAACGACTTGAGCCAAGCACCCTTTAATGAGCAGCGAATCACGCAATAAAACCACCTAATATTATTTACCAAAATAAAATACATATCACCAGAAAACAGTCCAAACCTCCCGCTGTATCTAATTTGATACACACTATTACGGCTCAATACCCGTTCCTTGTTACTCGAAACCCAATCGTGGCAATACCCAATCACAAATCGAAATAGCTTTCCTGAAATTCAGCAATGTCGATTTTATATCAAAAGCCGAATCGAAGAGATAAAACCCCGCGAAAAATCTTCTCCCTCGGCCCCGCAAGCGATTATCAAACCATTTAGTTTTATTACCATCGATCGCTCCCTGAAACTCATTCAAAATGGTTGACATTTAACGCACGAATTCATTTCTAATTTTCCGTCATTGTTTGAGCGAAATTAGTATTTGATTGCTTCTCAACGTAAGGTCACGAATTCGTATAGCCAATATAAAAGTTGAATTCGGAGGAATTTCTATTAAAATTTTTGATGTGAATATTATTTGTTTTGAGACCTCTGGGGATGATTACGGATTTACATTTTGGGAAGGTTGTAAAGGTATCCTCAGAGAATATAGCTCTAATGTAAATCTGATGTTTTACATTAGAGGTGTCCTAGGTGGTGTGACATTCTATCATTGAATTATCGAAAAAAAACTTTAATAAAACGATATGTCAGTCACATTGTAGAATTTGAAAGAGTTTTATATTTTTTTGAAACCCACACCTACTTCTTTATTACTTTGAAGTTGTGTTTTTTCATATTTATGTTTCGGTATCAAAGTATTACACACTACACAGTCCTTAGATTTTTACATAAGCGACAATTCAATCAAGAGTAAACAGTAGTAAAACCTCTGCTACGGCGAAACCAAACTCCTACACTTTTTCATATAAAAGTAATAACAAACACATGACAGTACATAAATTGAATATTTTGACAAAAAAATGCGTATTCTCCATGTTATGTCAGTCACAGATGTCGAAACAGCAGTTTTATAAATTTATGTCTGAGCGCAACCCTTGGCCCAGATTATGAAGCGGTTTTATAGATAAGCCTTCGATCCAGACTGTATATATTTATAGGACAAACAGTTATTAGGTAAAGATAAACAATTGTTTTTTATTAGTGATTTGGAGAACTAGTCGTTTGGAAAATGGCCGACTAATAATATTATGATAGTTGGCCAAACCCATCATTGCTATCGGTTGGATTCATGAGAAATCATGACACAACAAGACATAAATACATTTTTATTTGTGGTATAACTCTAGTTTTATCGAAAATTGTTTTAGTTTTACTGTGTAGATTTTTAGAGAAATCTAAGTTTTTGGAGCGTACTTATCGTAACATAAGAACTTTCCAATGATTATAATTACCTATACAACGTGTAATGTTAAAAGCGTAAAACCTCTCGTGGGGTAACTCAGCCCATGTTACTGAACAATGTTTGTTCTAAAACTTTTGGAAATTCGCAAAAAAAAAAAAGGTTTTTCATACAAAATGAGAAATTGATCGAGCCCATCAGTATGAAAAACCATTTTTTTCACAATTAACCACAATTCCCAAAAGTTTTAGCACAAACATTGTTTAGTAGCATGGGCCGAGTTACCCCACGAGAGGTTTTGCGCTTTTAACGTTACACGTTGTATAATGTGCACGTCGAAGGACCATTTTTGTTTCCTTTTTTTATTATTGTAAAATTAAATTTTTAGCCCTAATAGTTTTGATAATTTTGCAAATTAATAATTTACTTCCAACACGCTTATGATTCGAATAACTAATAATAATCATTAGCAAGCAACTCACGTCTCCAGCAAAAAAATAAAAGCCTCCAGTAAGAAAATTATACAAACTAGCTAACTGAGACACGCGTGCGAAAATACAAATATTCTTAGAAGAGAACGGATACGAGCAATACCCCAAGATTTTTTTTATATTACCTTACATTAAATGAAAAAGTTATCTGATTTTTTTATATATTACAAACAAATTAATATTTGGTTAATTAAAAACTAAACTAACAGTCATATAATTATAACAGTCGCAATCAAAATATCCCTTGAAATTAATTTTGTATTTATTTTATCACCGGTCTTTTCGAACGTGGACGATTTTTGTTGATTGTCTATTCACTTTAAGCCGTTTTAACCCAAATAAAAAAAAACTATTTTGAAAATCGAAGTAATAACTTGACGTTTACATTTTGTATCGTCCGTAAGTACAATCCACTCTCTTCCAACCATTGCAACCAACTTAGAAGATCATCTAGTTTGATTGGATTCCTAACTTTCAGTACAGTTGCTTCATAAGGATTATTGGCTCTATTAATACATATTAAGGACATACTTGGCCGGTATTACATGCGATAGTCGGCGGTCATTAGGGCATAATGTTGTATCTTGGCTGGCATATCTCCCAAATGAGAGGGAACTTGTTACGCAAGTGTTTAGTGGATTGTGATTATCGTTATAGTCGGTTAGAATGGGGTAAAGTAGATTTTGATTAGTGCTAACGATATAGTACAAAGATGGACTGGATTGTAATGGGTATAATGATATTATGTCTTACCAAATGAGTTGATTGTAGAAGTTGATTGTAACAGATCACATTTTGATCTCGTTCAAGACTTATTTATTTTCTTTATCTTTTTGTCATGTATAAGCCTAATATTCATGTGCTGGAAGGACGTAATCAAA
The DNA here is from genome assembly GCA_028554685.1 of Agrotis ipsilon. Lineage (NCBI taxonomy): Eukaryota > Metazoa > Arthropoda > Insecta > Lepidoptera > Noctuidae > Agrotis > Agrotis ipsilon. The sequence continues at coordinate 15,475,076 of CM052960.1, read as the reverse complement.
TCTCCATAAGTACCAGGAAGGCAGTGTTGCGAGAGGAATGAAGAAGTGAGCCACCGACTCCCGCCCGGTCGCTCTGCCAAAAATAATGAAGACAATGATTGGCCGAGACAAGAGTACAGAGAATAATTACATACTTACACTCTTTAATCAGTAATAAAGGTAGTCAATAAAACAGTAAAATAATCTGCGATCTCATGATTTCTTCAGATTTAATTTACTTGCACTGGGTGTGGTGTGGTGTGTTATGGTGTTTGAACTAAATAATACAGTCACTAGAAAAAAAAAAAAAAAATTCTTTATGAAAGCTTGAATGAAAATTTGAGAATTTTCCCTCTTAAACTCTTATTTCCATGTCTTGATCATATTTTATTTTTTGATAATCTTCTTATAATGTCTTCAACATTATTCAGTTAGAGACAAAAATCACACATGCAAAACACCTATCCCTTTCATAAAATAACCTCACAATTTCGAAGCCCTACTATTTAATATGGGTACGCCCCTATTTGTGTCCAAATAGAAATAGGACGAGCCCCTGCGGCCGTTTAGGGCAACTGTAAATAAAGTGTGAAAATATTTTGTAAGGGTCGCCCCACACCGTGTGAAGTGTTTAAACATGCGACAGGTGAGAACCAACATTTTGGTAACTTTTGAAAACAAAGTTAAGGTGAAGGTTTCACGACGTCAAATGTCCTTAAATATTATTCGTAAATGAGAATTAAATTTATGGAAGGTCATGACTTCTATGTGTTAAGATAAGGAACAATGACGGGCCCCCCTTAGAGGGCCAAAGCCTGCCGGGGTCACGAGTAACCGAGTCACCATGCCGTGAAGTGCTATTGAAAGACACCGTGGATTGAAGTCAGTACAAGTCTGAATGTTCCTCCCGCCCTGCCCTGGGTGGGAGGACTCATTTGATGATTTTACCACCTTAAAAAAAGGGTCAAGGTTACCTGATGAGACAGACCCGCCACACTCTACGGGGGGCTGTATGTACAGTATGTAGGTAAGGAAAGTATAAGACACTTATTTTGAGACGAAAGAGCATTATCTTTCCTCTCAAAATTCAATAGGTTACATTTTTGGATTTTGAATTTATATAAGTACTTACTTATATTTGATTTATAATTTATATGTGTACTAATATTTATTAAGTTAAGACATTCATTTTTATCTCATTATTATTTTCTTGTTCTCACACACTACTGTCTACTTTTTTTTTTCACTCTTCCTGTCGCAGGTCTGCTGGTAGAAATTTCTTTTGAAATAAGCAGTGCCTTTGTACTATTAGTTTAAGTATGTCCTTTTATTTTATATCGTGTGTACATAAATTATTAAATAAATAAATAAGAAAAACAATCTTCACGCGGTAAATAAAATGCAGGTGTTAAAGTGAAGGCTGAAGTGTTTACGTCAAGTTTTCACATAAAGCGTCAGGCGAGATTGTCTGATGTTGAGATGAGACCAACAAACGGGTTTAAAAACTTTTCGCGAGATTTTCCGCAAGATGTAACTTATTTGTAAGAATAACTGTTTTTTAAAAACGTAAATCTGAGTGGTTTATTAACCGACTTCAAAAAAAAAGTAGGTTCTCAGTTCGACCTGTATGTATGTATGTATGTAAGTATGTATGTATGTATGTATGTATGTATGTATGTATGTTTGTCCGCGATTATCTCGCGTTTGGCTGGACGGATTTGAATGCGGTTTTCAGGAAAGTGTTCATTATATTCCGGAGAAGGTTTTAGTATATATGACTAACAGATATCCCGTGACGTTGCCCACGTGGATCCGTTTTTGCTTACTTGGATTGTACACTTTCAGAGACGATTGCATGTTTGTCCGCGATTATCTCGCGTTTGGCTGAACTGATTTTGATGCGGTTTTTAGAAAAGTGATCGTTACATTCTGGAGAAGGTTTGAGTATATAACAATAATAGATACCTCGTGAAGTTGCCCACATAGATTCGTTTTTGTTGCTTACTAGGATTGTAGATTTTCAAAGGCGCCGATTATATTATGAAGATTTTTGTTGAATATTTAAACTAAAAAGGGAAAAATAAAAAACTTTTTAAAAAAAAGAGAACCGACTTCAAAACCAAACACAAAAAAACTGTAAAATAACTTTTCTTTCGGAAGTCGGTGGCCATAGTCAATGAAATAAAAAACAAAGCCACCGACTTCCGAAAGAAAAGTTATTTTACAGTTTTTTTGTGTTTGGTTTTGAAGTCGGTTCTCTTTTTTTAAAAAAGTTTTTTTAATAGGCGAATGAACTCTACCTACTAAATCAATTTCTGACAATAAATTATTTGAATGTTTAAAAATGCATTATTATCATAATACTTACCAACTAAGCTAATCGAAGTCGCAGTCTAAATCTTGTCCGCACTCGAATGTTTCTTTCAACATAAATCTTTACCATTCGCGATGCAGACGTAAATGAGTAAAAGAATAAAAAATCTACAAAACTAATACAAAAGAAAAAAAGGCCTCTACCTTTTTGGATGTCGGTTAAAAATCAAAACACTTCCCACTATTCAAAAAAAGAACGCTTCCCAATCCTCGTTGTCACTCAACTCTTATTTCACTCCAATATTAGCTGAATACAGTATAATAATTTGTCCAGCGCCTCTCACTTACATAAACGACGCAATCTTCTGAGATCTCTCCTGAATTTGTTAGGCCTCATCTTTTGTCGAGAAAACATGGTGCTTTGGTTTTAATAAGGCCCAGTGATGTACAGGAATTACATTTGTGCAAACTATGAGGAAATTAGATGTGTTTTGTTTAAAAAAAAGAAACTCAAACTTCTGTATTATATGTATAAATAATTCACGATAATAGAATGGCATCTATATTTATAAGCATATTCAATAGCCTCGCTTAAAACCTCAAAATAGATGTAAATGATATTCTATAATGAATTTCCAAGTTAACTCACTAAAACACAAAATAAACATTCTTTCAACTATGTATAATAATTTATTTCTCACGTAACATAATTAATGAGTTCGCCGCTTTACGTGGCGGTGACACCGTCCATGAATTTATCTCCGACACCCAGCCCGAAAGCTTCCGGAAGCACACGAAAGCGCCCGACGTCACCCGAAGGTACCCGACGTCACCCGAAGTTACACGATGACACCCGATAGCAAGCTACACCGAAACTCCATTACACGATTGCTTCGACCACTTAACATTATCCTCACTAATTAATATAAATGATTAACAAATTGCACACCGCACCCGGCGGTAGAAGCTTTCGTGGTTACAGTTTTTGCGGAAAGTATCATTTTTCGAAGAAACGCTGAGGAAAATAATGCTTTGATTTACAGTAAAAACAATTTTACTAATGAATGTATTTTTTAAATAAATGGAGTAGCTCTCATCTTGGAATTTAATAATAATTTGACAAAAAAAAACCTTTTCAACATTCTTGACGCCGAAAACTTCCTTCGATCTCTCCAAAAACATTAATAAAACTGTTACTAAGACAGCGAAGACACCACACGGTACAAAATCCATTAAAATTTCATCGTGTTTACCATCTAAGAATAAATTAGATCGATCCACGTAACATTTCACGAAACATTGCACTTGTGTTGGATCATTTTTAATCTAAATTCCATCCATGCTCGCCCTTTGTACTGCCACAAGAAAATACCCCACCCTCATGGGCTACGTATTGCCTACATTATACTGAATAAGAATTTATTCCACCCGAATAACCAGGAACACTTTAAAGAAATTGGGCAAAGGCCTTCGGAGATGCCTACTCCTTTTAAGACAAACTAATAAAATCTTAGAAGGGATTAAGGATGATTTTCGGTGAAACTATGCGGGTTGGGGAAAGTTATAAAAGTTTGCTGGCCCAACGATATATAAGAAACAATATTGTTCAGGCAATATTGAGAAAAAAAATGGTCAAGTTTATTCACCTGAAATGTTATAAGTTTTATAGTATCTGCTATTAATCAAGATTAAAAAAAAAAGAGAAAATAAAACCATACTGCTGTACAATTTGTGCAACACAAACAATCTCTTGAAACACCGACTTGGCTACACTCCTTTAAAACAAAAGACAAACTTAATTCACAAATTAAAACACAATCTCAAACTGTAAAATAAACTAACTCATTAATTGACAGTTTGACTTTGAGAACGGAAGAAAAACATCTTAATTTGTTCACAGGCTAAGAGCTAAGTTCTGAGACAAAACCTACTTAGGGTGTCGTTCCGAGAGACACGTTGTTTAGTTTTGTAACTCTCAGTTCTCAACTCGAGTGGAGGAATCTGCTTAAGTGGATGAAAAGCACAGCTTTACCTAGGAAATGTTTGCACACTTCAACGAACACGTTTTATAGATCTTAAGCTGAGCAGGTTGAGAGATGAGTTCTTTTATATGAGCGAAAGATCTGTACTAACGCAAATTGGTTTCTGTCGGTCTGGGTGGTCGCGTACGTCTGTCGCGCGTACGAATATTCACTGTGTTCTTTAAAGCATCATACTACGACAAGGGTCAGCGGCGCGTAAATACGTCGATTTATATTTCTCGGCGTCGTACGCGACCAACGTCAACGTGAAAAGAATACAGGCCTAAGTTTTCCTGAAAAAAACATGTTTCGCCTACCCTTAGTAATTATAGCAATATAACTTCAGAGTCGGTGCATCACAAGAAAACAGGAAGATTATGATGATGACTACAAAGCTTTCCGATTAAGTTTAAACTTGAATAAAATGTACACAAAGTTAGACTTAATACGATAAGCATATAAACATACGGGTCGGATATACGCCGTAACTACTTCCCACATATTATATTTTGTACAAAAATTGCAGGATATGCTATTTTCGACCTTATTTACAGGCAAAAACAATTCCAACATTTCAGTCTACAAAGAAACAGTAGGAATCCATCCAATTAAACCGAACAGCGAAACAAAATGCAAACTACCAATTGTTTTATTCAACAAAAAGTAACCAAAAGACGATCATTTTATTTCATACGCGGCGTACGGCCGCGGTATATGTACACAGTAGTGTATGTTTGTTCCAAACGCCCTCAGGTGACTGCACAGGGCACACAGGCGAAGCAATACGCTCCAATAGATTGAATAATTAACTTACGCGTGCGTTTTCAAAACTCACATGTGAAAAAATATTGCATCCGCGAATGAGTCATTATAAAAATGTGTATGGAGTAGTTTAAATTGGAATAACAATGCGAAAGTATTTGATAATTATTATCATGGTTATTTATAAATAATAAATAATATTTTTTCATCCATGCTTATTTTAGTGTATATCCAAACGACAAACTGGCTTTGTGGCAACTACCATTTTGCCTAAACGGCCGAATGAATTTCTATGAAGTTTGGCACAAAAGAAGACCATGACTTCAGTTAATTTCTAGCCTAGTAATAAGCTAAACAAAAGTGAAAATAGAGATTTTGACTTTCGCTCCACCCAGGCCGGAAGGTCTCATTCGATTATTGACTTCAAAAATTAACTCATTCGATTCCCACTGACCAATCATACTCAAGCCCATTCCAATCTCCAGACCCAAATACAGACTGGAACATGAGCTAGAACTCCCAAACGTAGAGATCGTTCAATTAACGCTGCTAGCTGGACCGGCTACTAATTAAATGAATGACCAATTAGGTCCATAACGACTGGCTACGTTCGGACATCTTGGATAATCTGCTTCGGTAGTTCTGATCATCGCTAGATGCTCTGTCACATTAACCGAGCCTTCAAATTAACAAAGGATCGATTCTAGTTTGCATGTCACTATCAGTATCAACCTATAATCGTTATAATGGCGTGCGGATTCAGTGACAATGATTAATCTATACTTCTAATATCATGAAGAGTTGTTGCACACGCTAATCTTAAGAACTAAAAAAATTTTTTTGTGCTGGATAGTCTATTTATTGAGGAAAGCTATAGGCTATTAAATATCAAGCTATGACCAATAGGACCCGACCAGCGGGTGAAACCGTGGGGAACAGCTATTCGCAATTATAGGTATGGAGGACTCCACTAATTCAAAGAAAGTACGAGCTTTTATGTTATACATATACACATATATTATTACCATGATATGAAAGTGTTCTGGCGATTTGAAATTCCAAAAATCAGAGATGCATAGGGAGTTTTGCGCTTGACTCGCTGTTTTTTACGATTCAGACAAATTAAGTCCAGTAATTAGATAAATGACTTTTCTTCCTATTAGTTCAGCTTTTTATGAGATACTCGTAAATTCAAAATATTATGGAATTACCTATTTACAAATATATAATGGACTTCAACAGTGTTAATAATTCCCTTAAATCATTTGGTGGAACTACTGACTACAATTTTCAATGAAAACAGTCAAAAACACGCACCATGTAACTGCGTGCATTCACCGAATTCTATATGCACGTTAACAGAGAGTAGCAACGAATACATGACATGGACACTATTGGTTTTTGAACACAAAGCAAACGAAAGCCCGTGGTTTTGATAGATATCTGATTGGGAAAGTTTCACCGATCAATCTAATTGATAAAAAACGATAGATAAACAAGCGAGCCCTGTTATTTAAAGAGGATTCCATTTCTAATTTTACTTTTCGTATAAAAGTTTTTAGTAGTTAAAGTCATCAAATTGTACTGATATTTTTTAAACATAATGTGTATTTTAACAACATTCATCATCAGCCTATAACGTTCCCACTGCTGGGACACAGGCCTCCTCTCTTGTGAGAGGGAGTGGGCCATAATCCACCACGCGGGCCCAGTGCGGATTGGCAGATGTCACATGTCTTCGAATTTGATGGTTCTAGGACATGCCGGTTTCCTCACGATGTTTTCCTTCACCGTTTTGAGAGCAGTGGTGATGAAATAAATTACACAAAGTAATGCGCCAAGCTGGGTTCGAACCTACGACCTACAACTCGTAAGTCGGGACCGTTACCACTGGGCCACCACTGCTCTGCTCTGCACTGCTTTAACAACATTGGAAGGAATGAAATTAAAGGCAGTTTGTTCGTATTTTAATTACAATAAAATTATGGTGATGTGTTCCGAGGAAAATTGGTGATAGCTGTATACGGACATGACCAACATAACGCAACTATTTCAAATGGAGAGTTAATGAACAGGCACGGCTTAATTAATCAAAACTTTAATATTGCTGTTTAATAAATGTACGAGTAATTTCATGTTTACTCATCATTATTTACAACGAGCGTTATTCCGAAACACAAATATAATATAAATGGAAATTACAAATTGCACTGCTCCAGCCGAGCAGAACGAACATAAAAATAAATAAAACAAAACTTTAAAATCAAGTGAAAGTAATTGAATCATTCGTTTTGTCAAAGTTGTTAACGAACACGGAATCTAATTGGCATCACTTGACCATTGAGACAAACAGCTGAGACGTGGCGGAGAATCTAAATCAGGGTTACAGAGGATCATGGAAAAACGTCTTGATTACGGCTGAATTAAATTTAATTTGTCGCGCGAGGTGTTCCACCCCCTCTCGCCTCTCGCTCTAATGAGTTCCCAACTTTCCCTCTTTGTGAGATTAAGCCCAAAAATTGTGAAAAACTTGAGCGTCCTCCGGTCCCATGGCGGATGTTGTTTGACATACATAATATCTGGCGTCCTTGCCTGCCCCCGACAAGTTTCACGTACTTTCTACAGCTGTTTACTTAAGTATGCTCGGTGGAATTAAAACTTAGAAGAAAGTTTTTTAGCTGAAGTGATTTCCTTAACTCACGCAACGAACTTTTTTTAGAATGTATAGAAAGCCAACGTGTGTTTTGTTTTCCTAAAATATCGATGGCTCTTTGTTACGGCAATTTTCAAACCCGAATGAAAATAACTTCGTGCATACATAGTAACCAAACAGAAATATTTCAAACAAAACTGTTACTTTCCACACATATTCTTTATCAAGTATTCATTTCTAGCTGAGAGAAACTCATTGAACCAGAACCTTGCCCGCTGCGCTCAATATTGTTGGAACAATAACTTTGAAAATACGTTTAAACTGACAAAATTTATAGCACGGACGCTGCCACAAATAAATATGGAAACATTCTCTGCAGATGACAACTGTGAAGTCAATGTTTACTTAATTAAACACCGAGGCAAAATACATCGAGCAACAAACCTTTGTTTAATATAAATCAGAAATGAGATTAACAAAATTACAAGAGAATGTTTTAAAATCCTTCAAGCGAGGAAAATATTTAACGTAACTGGGAAATTTCATTAAGCTGCTACTAATTAAAGAGCTGTATTGTGGATGAAAATTCGGCGGCAAAACGTAAATGTGGCTTGTTCAAATTATATCTGCTAGTTATCATGTACATGAAACATGTACAGATATTGTTGCGAATTAGCGGTAAAATTATCCGTTCTAATAAGAATAAATGGAGCTTCCTATATGGTTATTAAGTAGTAAACTTGGGATAATCATTTATTACAAACTAAGTTTCTAATGAAGCTGCTGAACTTTGCTAATCAATCAATTTTAATGAAAAACCGCACCCAACTTCCAGTTCTGGGGTTCTTAATAAAGCAATGGGGTTATAAAACGTCTAGATAAACCCGTATTTGGCTCGTTCGGTTTTTACGATGCGATCACCGTTCACGAGGGAAGGTGCACGAATGATATAGCAGAAACTGAACAAACAATAACAAAAGAGCTCTATTTCGTACGGCGAGATATTGTCCCGAAATACAGTAGATCCCAGTACAAATAATACTTTACCGGGGACATATCCTCACGTACCCTCGCAGGGCATCTTCGACAGGCTTGTCTAGTTAAGCCTCACATATTTACTGATATTGATACAGGGAACAACCCGCCAAGATGACAATTACTCGGCTCGATGGCTGAGTCAAAGATAACTGGATATGACACGTTTGAATAAACAAAACTAAGTAACGTTCCTGTTCGTGAACACTTTTATGGGTAACATACTTAGAACGTTATTTTCGTGACTATTCAATGTTTTCCGTAATAAAATATAGTAGTAGTCCAATTACACATACTTAATTACAAACTATAATTATAGGCTTACCTAACTCAAATATCAAAATTGAACCAGCTTCGTTTATTTTAATAAAATCATACATCAATCTTTAGTGGTATCATAGGAATGTAGTCTAATAATTATACCGATTTATAACTTGCCAAAGTAAATTATGCGACTACAGTTTTACGCCTACAAGACGCGCTACGCACAATTCAAAGTACCGTAGACTCGTAGGCGAGCACGCTCATGCTACGAAGCTACGCGCTACGCTAGAATTCTACAATCACCTGAGTATAAATTACTTTCAGCAGTTACAAGTGTTTACAACTTTCACACCCATGTAATTCCTGCGCTAAGTATACTCATTGGAACATAATGGCAATATTTATGGCGTGAAAAACAGTTACCGAATTTAGTTAGAAACTCATTTAGATGGTAGATTAAAAGTCAGTTAAGCCTAAATCACCCGTTAGAGTGAAACTGTTGGGGGTGCGAAAAAGTTATTTAGAGGTTTGAACCAAACACTAATTTGCGTGCGAACATCGCAGTTTCGCAAACCGCATCGGCTATTAAATAAAGTAAACGACAGTAATGGAGGTCCTTTCTAGTGGAGATTTATCTATGGCACACGACAAAACCGCTGAATTTCCCAGGAGCGCTATCCACAACATACAGCGAAGAAGAATAACTGGAGTGAATGCAAAATGAAAATTATCATACAAATTCGCCATCTTATATGAACCGAGGTATTACTGTCACAGTATAAGTATGCAAAAATATGTAAGGAGAGCACGGTTGCTTTTACGGGGCGGCGAAAATACCGCGACTGAATATTGGCTACAATACATAGCGCGTAAATTTTCAGTACTTGTAATTTGCATCTGTAAAATAAATAATTGTGGGATGTCTTTGTTGTGGCTTCGATGTCTCCGGGGCGTTGTGACGTTTGTCGCGGAAACGTCGTCTGATGTATGGAAATTGTGTTGAATATTTTTTTGTGTCCTTGTAAGCTTTGAGTTTGTTTGGAAGCTTTACGCTTTTGTATCGCTTTTTTAAGTGGAACAAAGATGTTTCAAAGAATCTTCATTATGTATTTTACAAGATACTCGCAGCGCAGTATAGATATTTTAGTCAAAGACGATAACATATATTCTGCCCTACGAAGCGCAAAAGCGGTATTTCAAAATAATCGTAAATTTGATTTAAGGTAAAACTGAAATAAGGTTTTTTTTCTTACAGGTTTTGAACAAGATAGCGCTAAAAGGCTTAGTTTATGAGATGCGAAATTTTTAAGCTATTCGATCGCTTTTGAGGATTTTTAGAGATTATGTATCCTTTTGCGTTTAGTAGAGCAGTATTAATGTTTGGGTAATGCAAAACACATTAAAAAACGACATAGTACATAAAGCTCACAGAAATATATGATAAGGCTCATACAATATTATTGGATAGAGTCGAGTAGGTACCAACTAACAATAGTGGTAGTAACTTCATTTAATTCAAACCCACCCCAAAAATCTAGAGTTCATGAAATACAAACAAGTTAATAAACTTATAATAGGTACATTATACCTATATTATATAATGTATAGCCGAAGTTAACTTGGGTGCAAGGGTGTGCATCGAGCAGTGAGCTTAACATGAACGACTGGTTTTAACGTCAATTAGAACCCATAGAATCAGTAGCTTATGGATTGACTGCTGCACTGTTTGTCGCGGGTTCGATTGAACACAGAACAAATAATTTTAAGCCGACAGGTAGTATACTACAGTTTGTAACGCACACACCATAGAGAAATTCCTAGAGTGCCAATGTTTTTTTATTGTTACTACCTGCTAAATTATAATTTTATGGAATGATAAAATAGGTAGGTAGTTTCAATTAAAACAGTTTTTAATTTAGTATGTTCTCTAAAACGCACGTTTGTGCACCTGCTCCTGCATCGAATAAGCGATGAGGTCGAGTGCAGCGACGCAGTCTCTTGACGCGGAGTGAGGGAAATGAGCAGAAAACATCGATAGTTGCCGACCCGCTGAGCACAGCAAACGTAATATCCAGCCTCGCGAATAAACAGGTAGGTCTGTTAATATTTTTTTAAAGTTCAGGCTCGTTCGGGCCCATGGATGGGTCATGGATGGGTTTCCATCACCAACAAACATAGGTAGCGTCAAGCATAGCGTACATTATGTATCTACTTTTTCCATTTTGTTTTGACATTTTGATACCGTAGAGAGTCAGCAGACACATCTGCCTCTCAGATCTGTACACCGCCTATTTGAAACTGTGTAATTTGAAGTGCACACAAATATGCAGGTATATTTATTCCACGTAAATTTGCGGAGCTTTTTCACTCTCCTAGAAAGTTACCCATCTTGAATTACGCGGTTGCAGCATAAGTGTCACGATTTGGAAAGCATCTACCTACGCTTTCAAGAGCAGTAACCACATCATGACTCTGTATACTTAGGTATAAACCTCGGCCACTGCGCAGGTTCTTTGGTGAACTGTTGAAATTCCTGAACCGTCTACATAGTAGGTACCTACCTAATTGACTTATCCTACGATTAGGTCGACATACGGCGGCTTTGCCTAGCCCGTCAATTTAGCCAACCGTCTAAAAATAACTATTTAATAACCCAGCTAAATAAAGCCTAGATTATTCCCGAATTCCCGAACATTCTACTAAAATAGTCAGGATTGTGTAGCTCTATACTCGTGGGGCCTAAATTTAAAATAACATCGGCTATTCGCACGACTGCTTCCGCCGTGCTAATCAATTAATTAGCCAACGGCAGTCGATGTACGCTTGATGAAATACTCAACGACTTTAAACAGGATCCCTGGTTCGCCTGCCTATTTTAGAACAACTTATAAATAATGTATGAAAATGTTTGTTGGAGTTCAATTGGGTGTATCGAATGAAGTGTGCTTGAGGTTCGTGAAACGCTTTTTAATGTCGCAACGTTACAGTTCAGTTGGTAACGTTTACAGTAACAAATTAAAAAGTTGTAGGTTTATAGCTGAAGCACTCTATTATACATTTCCAAAGCCCAAACTTTTGGCAACGGCGAATGACTTACAGAAGCTTGATGCAGTACAGCGACTACTAAAAAGCAAGGAATTCTCAATATTATTATAATAAGCTTATAATGTTTTTGCCTAAGTATGTAGAGAAAAAAGCGGGCCATAATTTACCACGTGAGCCCAATGCGGTTCTCTCATGGACAAACCTTTCCAGTAGCAATGTTTTTAGATCTGAAAATATGGATCGAAGGTAAGTAGTCCCAATATGAGTAACAGGGGCTAACATATCTTCAACATTTTAGTTCTGGGATAAGCCTTTTCCTTTATTTATCATTTTGAGATCAGCTATGATGAAATTATTTACTCAGTACTTTGCTTTCAAGCTTAGCAGTTACGTTTCATCCGAAAGAAAATCTTATTACTAAAGCTGGATATTCCTAGACGACTAGCTTTTCATACGATTAAGAACATTAAACCTATGCATGTAAGGTTTATTATTATGCATGAAACGGTTGAAGCGCAACCAACTGAGCTAAGCTCTATAATATTTGGGCCTTAATCAAATCCACTTGCAATGATTTCACTTAGCTACTCCTCACTTATTAACGCCCCGCATGGAGCGAACCCACCGACAAAAACCATCGTTTCTTCAGATGTTCCGCGATGGTCCCGCGAGTTCCTAAGAGTCTAGAAGCTATGTGAAAATGTACATAATATAATGATGCTAAGTAAATTAGTTGACCAGGAGTCAATCACAAAGAAAAACATCAAGGTAGTCGAAAAAAATATTTAATTCATTAGAATATAAGCTGTCGTTACATAGTTAATACATTATTGTACTTGGCAGATCAACTTTACGAAATCGATAAAGTTAAAAATACATTTATAGCGATACACCTAACAAACAACATACATACATATAGTTTCTTAAAATGTTTAGTAAGTACCAATCACTTATTATAGAGGGTAGAAGAAATGCAATACTTTTATTGCTACAGAATTATTGTCAACACCCATTCAGTTATTTAAAAAAAACGAACGCTTCTTGCTCAATAAGAGATTCATTCCATAATTAAATGCCGTAAAATTCGAGATAATCTGCATTTCCTCTACACAATATCTAGAAAAACCTATAATAATAAAAACTGTTAGATTTAATAAATGCAATAATATACGTAAATAAACTAAATGAAAAACATAAAAATTTAAATGGAATAAATTTTTGAGATATCGTGATTTTTTTATTATTTTTCACTGGAAACTTTGGTTTTGTTATTAGAAACTAAGATACTTACAATCTAAGTTATATGATAAAAATAGTAATGCCACACAGAGATTCTAAAATATTATCAATGGCGAAAAAGTCCATTTGCTCAAAAAAATGTTAGACTGTCTGCAAAAACAATTTGCATTTTTAAAGTACAGATTTCTTCAAATTTTTAATCTTTATTGAAGTGTTGCCAGCCTCCAAATATTTTGTATCACATTATTTTTACTCTTAAAAATTGTATAATTGTTTTTTCTTAACTATGTATTTTAGCTGCTAGTTCCATTTTTTTTTCCTAAATGATTTGAGTATTTGTCTTTCAGAGAGAAAAGGTATTATCGAGACATGTTTTTTCACACATTTTTGTAAAACAGAGGCAAAAAAAACACATGGACAAAAACTCCACAATATTGGCAACTCAGTGCAATATTGGTTCATTTGTTTTTCCCAATACTTTTCCTCGCAGGATGGAAGACTTTGAACTACATAGCTGAGATTAAAACTTAACTTTAAGGCTTGAATTCTTGTTACGCTAACATGTGTAGCTCACAGTCGGTCGCGTATTTTAGTGAGAAAAAGTGACGTCGTACGCGCCGCTGACGTCAGCATAGATGTTGGTACGACCAACCGACGTACGCGACCAATATCAACGTACCAGAAATTCAAACCTAAACAACGTTTCTGAGTAACACTGCTTCTTAAATTAAAATTCATCATGGCGGGCGAGCGCTTCGCCGAAGTCAGTCGCTTGAGAGCCGACAAAGAGGTCGTATTTCTCCAAAATCTCTTGTTTGGTTAGTTTTTCGTCAGCGTCGGTGTCGGCTTCGAAGACCAGATGCCTTGCCTCTGCTTCTGCGTGGTCGAACTCGGGAGGTGCGATCCAGTCTTTTACCTCACCCTCGTCCATGAAACCGTCCTTGTTTGTGTCTCTGTTGAAATATTGTGGTGTTTAGTTATAATGTATGGCAAAACTTAGCGGCAATAAAAATGAGCATGACATTGAAATACCCTATTTCGTTTCTGCAATCGATTTTGGTCAAGCTTCTTTTGATAATGGCATGTCACGAGTCTACCTAGGAGGAGTTATTAATAACCATACCATTTTTTCGGTATCTTGGGTATAAGCCCTCCTACTAAGGCCTAAAAACAGTGCGACTACACCCTACGGGCATCCTTATAGGGTTCTCACCTCGGTTTCAGGCGTCGCAGGGAGAGATAGGTTGAAACGGAACAATTTGGTAAAACTGGTAAGTTTCTGTTACAGGTCTTTGAAGTTCAAATAAACGCAAATTAATAATCAATAATTATCGTATTACGACTTTAAAAAAAATGTTTCTGTAAGCAACAAAAACAGTTTATCGTGTAGCTGTTTAACCGTAGAAAATGAAGTACTTGATAAATTAATTAAGTATTCTGTTGCCTACACTGTGCGATTAGTGTAGTGGTCACGAACCTACTAATTTTTAGCGATTTTCTACCTCTTCTACCGACAAACCGAAAGTGTAGATTGTTCCAACATTACTGACAAAAAAAAACTTCCTATTTATACCAATTTTACAATTTAAATTGGCTGTCTGATTTTTAGTTTTGGACCACACTGCCACTACTGAATCAATGGAAATAATGTGACGTGTCTGTTGGCGCTGTGGCTGACTGCTGCGCGGTGTGCGTGTTGTGTGTCGCGGGTTTCATTACCGCATGGAACAAAATATTTGTTTGATCTACAAGTAGTTGTTCCAGGTTCGTGTGTTTGTGTATGTGAATTTAAATGTTTGTAAACGCACCCACGATACAAAATAAATTCCTTAAGAAAAGCATCTACCTAGCATTTATCTTTCAGTCACACAAATGTTTGGTGCCATCATAAATAGATCAAACAAAAATGCGTGTCAACTATCAGGCCAGCCATATTGTTCAGTGTCAATACATTCAATGAATCTAAATTGATATTATTGTGGTAGCGGTGTCCGACGCCTGCTTATTGACATGATTTGTGTATCAATGTGAATGACTGGCTTATTGCGAAAGATCATTGAACTAGGAATTGGGAACTTCTCGAATTTTGCAAGAGCATTCTTTAAATGTAAAGAATATTGTGCTAGGTTTTTATCTGCTCCACTGTTTCTAAACGAAAGAACCGCCATAATAAAATGTTTTTTTTTTTTACTATTGGAGATGGACTTGCGCGTGTTCTAGTCTAAATCATAAGTGAAAAAATCTAAGATTTAGTTAGCTTATTCAAAATGTCCCTTTTCACTCTAAATTTGAGAAGATTCGGTTTTGTATGCATCGGTCACAAAGACGCAGGTAGTGCCACTCTTTTATAATGCGCATTGGATATTTAGAAGCGCTCATCGCATCATTTTTGTTATAAAATGTCGTGCAAAATAATTAGCGCTTATTCCCCAAATCAATATCCAGGCTTGAATCTTTTTGCGGAATAATACCAAATATCACCCAAGCACGTTCAGTACATTTTGTAGCGTAGTCATGAAAATCCAACCATCCTCAACAAATTTCGCGTTTATAGTATTAGTAAGATAAGATGAAACAGTACTAAAGACTGACCTGTATCCATTGAACTGTTCCCTCTCCTGCTTCACCCAGTCAGGCTCGTCCTCATCCTCGCCGTCTTCAGGCTTGTACATGTCTCCGATGTACTCGTCCAAGGACACCTTGCCGTCCTGCAACATGGAGGAAAATCTTTTAGTTTTAATATGATCAGAAAAACTGTAATATAGAGTTTAGTAGACAAAGCTGCCAAAACGACAATGGAATATATTCTATTGGTTTGACTTATTATGCTGCCGAAAATCTTATTTAAATCCAGACGGAAGTCGTTAAATCATCAAATGTATTGCTTAACTAAATGGAAGATATCTGTTGTATCTACTATTTTCGACGCCCGAAATTAAAATTCTATCTCAATCCAAATCCTGTTCCACTGTTTTTGAATGCTGCTTCTGATTGGACATCTGAAGACTCGGATAGGATATAATTCGGTCATGGATTGGTTACAGACAAAGATTCAACTGAAGCTATCAACTGAGATAGTTTGTTAATTTCCAGTGGATACTATTCCACATACCAGGGCTACATACCTGCGAAAATTTTTGACAGGAGCCTTATATGAAATATATATGGTGCTAGTAGCTCAGGTGCCATTGTCAGCAGGTGCTCTATGTGGAATACCTCGATATATACATTCATGTTGTTATTACCTGATCTTTATCAATGTCCTCCATGGTCTCAAGCACCACAACATCCCTCATTTCAGAGTGGTCCTCCGGGTGAAGGAACGCAGCGAACTCCGTGCGGTTCAACGCGTCATTTTCATCGGCGTCTGAAAATTTAAACAATTTGAAAATGTATAAACTTAAGTTCTAGTTTTATCATAGTGACGCAGTATATTATTTACAAACTATACTTTAGCTAATATCAACGACTTCACTCCACATATCTTTTAAACTAGGTCTTCCCCTGGTTTTCACCGCCACTACATGGCTTCCTTTTGATTGCATCGAGATGTCATATAGCCTATAGGCTTCCTCGATAAATGGACTATCCAACACACTAATAAATTTTGAAATCGTACCAGCAGATCATGAGATTCGCGCGTAAAACCAAAGAAACAAATCTTCAGCTTTTTGTATAGAAGTAAAGATTGCCATATCATTAATCATACAGTTACAATAACGATTGCGATTCTTAGTTTACCGCCTACAGTCCCAACAATGACCCATTTCATTCAATTGACTTTAACTTCCAATAGAACAATAACTAGGTCATATAATGCCACTCATATTTGCTACTTTACGTAAGAGGGTACGACTATACACCTACGACATAGTAACTCTTTGAGTCAAACCGTAGCTATAGTTGGTGAATAGTATAATTTAATGATTTGCAGTTTAAATCAAATAGGAAAAACCTCTCGTCCGACGGGTTCTGCCTAAATCTTATTTAAGACTATGTCGCGTTATTCTATAAAGATTACACTTTAATGTAATCAGAGAAGCCTTACAACAAATGAAACAATAATATTTATTCAAAAAATGAGACCCTATTCTCAATGCTAGTAGGCTGCTATATTTTATTATGATTTTTTACACTTTTCTTGTAAGAATTAGGTACTTTAAAATGTGTCAAAAAGCATTGAGCTATTATTACTACGTATAGAGACGACACCACGCATCACCACTGTGTCCCAACCAGGATGAGTGTCGTCTCTATACGTAGTAATTATAACTAAATTTCAAAAAGACGAATACATTAAAAAAAAAAAAAAAAATTCTTGCTATAAATGGGGGAGACCTTTGCCAGCAATGGCACAATACAGGTGCAACTGAAAAAAAAAGCTTCATTTCTTTCAAGGGTTCGAGCTAGACGTGTTAGGGTGTTCTCTATATTTTTAGTCAAAGTCATCTAGTCTCAACATACTACTTACCAGCATAGGTCCATCTCCTGCGGTCCCTCTTCAGCAAGTTGGTGTAAGTGAAACCTTCACTGTTGGGCATCTTGAGTTCTTTGGGGTCCATCTCGTCCATAAAGCCGTATACGTTCTTTCTGTATGACTATAAAAAGAGAAGATTTAATTAAGAATGTTGGTTTCGTACTATAAACTGGGGACTTTTATCTTTAAGGATATTGAGAAACTACACACCGCCACTAACTGTCTACTACTAACTAGTCGTGGATATATATGATACTCGTATATCCGAAACTAAGAGGATTATCGAAAAACATAGTAGATAACAGGACTCTCGAGGCCGAATTCGACGCAAACTAAAACATTGGATTTTAGAAAAATTATAATTCTGGCCAGGAATCGAACCCTCTCTCTAGATTTTGGATAGATTCTTGTCGAAGCGGATGCAGCTGAATATAAATATTTTACAAGGAGAAACTGCCTGATCCATTCTGTCCTTCGTTACCCAGTCACTGGGCGTTACAATAATTGCTGAAAATAGGGATATGATAATGGTGCTCAGGCACAGAGCGCAGACCCTGAAAGGACGCAGAAATGGCCAGACGAGGGCGCAATTAAAGAAGCTCGTGCAAAACTCTAGTTACGGCACTGAATACGATACCCCTTGGTAAAACTGGTATTTTTTTTTCTATGGCATACTGCGTGTTGAGCCTTCAGAATTTACACTTCAAGGTAGCTTATGTTAGTAGGTAAGACTGATTGTCAGAATGTCGAGCTTCGGAGTGACAGTAACGTCTCTCAAAGATCTAAAAATGAGAGCTGGGACCAACAGTACAGACATCCTGCATTGTACATCTGATCAAACATCTCTTGTAATTGAAATAAATCGCCACTGGAATGCGAACTAACTGAATATGATAACACAATGGGTCATGGGTGACCATGGTATTGACAGATAAATGGGCGTATCAACAATGGTATGTTAAAAAAGCAACATGATAAACGCATGTTGATAAAACTTTTTTGATAAAGCGATTGTTCTTTCGTTATGTCACCATAGCTGCAGTTATTGCCTACTCCTCGATCGCGTGCTTTCGTTTTGCCATATCAAAATAAACTTTATTCAAAAGAACCAAAGTTTAATTTTAACTGTTAGCGAACTCTTGATCTTGAAAACCGCTAAATTTTTAGGACAAATTAATTGAATAAGCTCACCTCCCAAGGAATAGTGTCATCATTGTTAGGGTTGTGCTGTCTCCAATGCCGGTCGACATCCTCACTGATGTACCGCTTCTGGGTGTACCTGATCCAGTCTTTCAGTTCCACTAATGAAACAAAGCCGTCCTTGTCTCCGTCGATCTTGTCCACGATTATTCTAGAAAGAATTAATCAAATTATTCACTGTCGCGCTTGATAATGGGGTCGGTGAACTGTGTGATAGATGAAGTTTTATGTACTTTAATGTAAAATCTCCGAGTATGTGTTTAAAATTATTATCATGAATGTTTGCACATTCCTTAGTAATTTCTGCCTACATTTTACTACCTGACACTCAAATTACATTTTTTCAAGGACAATTAACTATTTTTATTTTAATAAGCAATGCATGTATTCCAAGCACAATGGTTATATCAAATAACAACTCTGACACAGCTGAATTTTAATATAGACCTTGGGTAAACTAGTAGAAATAAGTCCCACCAATCTCTGAGTGCTTCAAAAGTTTTTCAAAATCAAATGGTATAAATAACATGGTATAAATAACATGGTAAGAGCACCATATTTCAAATGAGGTTTTTATACATTATAAATACATAAAGACAGAATTATATTAAAAATTGCCTTTTTTTGTTTGTAAGGTAACTTAAAGTTACTTGTTCAGAAATCCACACTTTACTGTTTATAAACTTTACTCTCTGTAAATAGAAATCTGATAAGAGAACATTTACTCAAATTAATTGCCTGAAAAAATTACATGCACATTATAAACTAATCAATTGTGCATTATTAATTAATTAAGCACAATTGATTAATTATTAATCCAAACAATTTAAATAACAGAAAAACCCATACTGGTTCTACAACTAATAAAATGGGAACTTTTGTCTAGCAGTATAATGAAGCTACCTTACAATGAAAAAAAAACCAGTTTAAGCACAACAAATCATCATCTGCCGAGCCTTTTCCCAATTAAATTCGGGCACCAGCATTTTACACTACCCAGTTGCGGGGTATTACAAAACCGATTAGTAAGACCGCAAAACAAAGAATCTGACTTTTTCATATTCTGACTTATTCTAGTGGCTGCAAGTACAACGACTATGCAACCTTTGGTTCAATTGTTAGGTTGGACAATATATTTAGGTTTTCTATCAGGAATACCTGATTAGCAGTCATGAAATGTGGTATCGGGCCCATTGGTAAATGGGGGCTTAAAACACATAACTAGAGAAACATGGGTGTACTTTGGCAATAACAGACTTTATGTTGTGCTCCTTATTTTTTAAAGATACTCAAAAATTTCATTTCAATAATAACAAATTATTTTTTTAAAGAAACCTCTGCAGTACATTTTAGGTACTGTGTCATCATTTTAAAAATAACTAGACTGTATACACAGATAGTCTGAACTGTTATCTGCTAGTTAAACTAACCCACTTTATATGTGTGGGTGAGATCATTGACACACTGAGATAATCTCGAGGTGCAGGAAATTGGACGATCTGCTGTTTAACTAGAACTTACTAGAATTTTAAGATAAATACCTCGCTTGTTATGATGAAGTAAAGATGTATTTATTACACCCTCCATTTTAAAGTTCCAGGGGAATGTCTTACATTTAATGAAAGAAATAAAAGTCAATTTTGATCCCAATAAACAAAAGTTAAAGTGGTAAAGGACAAAACAATCGGTCAGTGGGCTGTTGTTATTATGTGAGTAAACTTTCTAGAAATAAAAGAAGAATAAGTTAACTTGTATAAACTCACCCTAATCTCCTTTTACTTTCTTCAGGAGGCAGCTGGTCAAATGTCTTTGCTTGATCTTCACCTAAAAAGGCATCATGATCAAACTGCTTATTATGGTGCTCGTTTTTAAAATGCTCGGACTCCGAGAGGCGGTCCATTAGCCGCTTTGTTTCTTCAGGAGTCGGCACCCCGGCAAATACGGCCGAAACGGCCAATGCAACGAACAGTGATCTCAGCATTTCGATCTAAAAAAAATACAATGCAATAAATACTACCGTTCAATTTGAATCACAATACAAGCACAACACAAATCCTAATAAGTTTTCTATAATTAAATTCTAATCACTCAATTATTGCGTTACCTATTTCAATGAACAATTCTACATGAACTACAATAACTAAGCGTTATAATAGTTACCCGTTGGATATGGCCACGTCAACACGACCACGTAAACTTCCTCGTTCCCGGGAAGATAACACAATCGGGATGAATCGGAACTGAAATCTGAATCGCGGGAGGAGAGACGAAACCGGCGGACGGAGGAGGCAAGAGGGAGGTACAATTACAAACCGCGACCGAGAATGCTGCTGTTGTTTGGCGTATCGCCGTGCGTTCCAAAACCTAAACTAGTATCATTCATGTCAATGACAAAGTTTTAAAAATAGAGCGTATTGGTAAAAACTATTATTTTTAAGTAAAACTTTAGAAGAATTTAATGGTATTCATAGTGATTTGCAATCTTTTCGTATATATAGGACGATTTGAGACATTTAGTTTTTATTTTACTTTGACTTTCAAAACTTTTAATTACATTTATTTGGTTTTTGAACGGAACTGTCAAGTTTGTAAAAGTAATATTGCCAGTTAAAAAAAGGCTGTTGGCTGCTGATAACATCGATAATGCTGTGCACTATTATTACACGAGGGAATATTATCATCAATCGATAATAAATTAATGTACCAAAATTAAGTCATTTACCTATTCAGTTCAGTCAATAGAAGATATATATCACATAATGCTGAAAAACTGTTGTTTGCAAATGGCCACAATCTTCTTCCTCTATAAAAAATTGTACTCTTTGATTTTGACTGCTGTTTTTTTCTACTCTCTAATCTTTACTTGTCTGTGGTTATGTCATAATCGTAACTGTTGTGCTTATTTTGCCCATTTCCAAAAGAAATTCCAATTATGTTACTAGAAATAAGAGCAGCGCATTTGTGAATTACAAATAATCAGCCGTGACAACAGTAAATTCAGTGTATAAGTTGCTAAAACAGAATTGCAAATGTCAATATGTCAGGATCTCGGCCTTAATTTCCAACATAGAATGGTGAGAGAAATGCATGTTTAATTAGATGTTAATTAATCAGCTAATTACGATCAAAAGTTGAGGAATGGATTAAGGTATTGGTTTTGAAGACATGTTTTCGAAGTGGGCAAAGATGAAAGTAAAACTAGTGAAATTGCAACGTCGCCTGTAAGTCGGCATTTTTAATGGATTTATAAATTATGTGGTGCATTCATCTTCATTTCAGGGCGCAAATATATCACAACTAGAAAGAGATATCGGGTCAGAGCAGTTCCCACCGAATGAACATTATTTTGGTTTAGTTAATGTAAGTTGTCTATGTACTGTTTTCCAAGCAATTAGTGATATTAGAAAATAACATTAGTTTATTTATAGAATTAGGTAAGTAATTTCATTTCCGTGTTTTAATAGATAAGTCATCATTGCAAAAAATATAATAACATGATCTAAGTACACACATAACCTTCATGGAGTTTAATTTGTTAAATACCTATTCAAATATTTTAACTGAGCGAATTTCTAATGTCCTCGGTTAGTAATAAGGAATTTTATGTGTGTGAATGAGATAAGAAGTTCTTATCAATATTATCATTTTCTTACAATGATAAGATTCATGCAGTAGCAGATGTCCAGTCACTATAAGATTCTAATAGAAAAGTATGAAGTGTTTTGGTTATACATTAAACACTTGAAAACTCAATTATTGTAAAAACTACTCTAATTATTGAACAATTCCGTAACAGGCCAGAATAAACTATAAATGCTACACAAATGGCAAAATAATGAAAAAGATTTTTTTTCAGTTTGGCAATACATGTTATAGTAACTCAGTGTTGCAAGCATTGTATTTTTGTCGCCCATTCAGAGAGAAAGTTCTAGAATATAAAGCAAAGAATAAGAGAACGAAGGAAACTCTTCTGACATGCCTCGCAGATTTATTTTATAGCATTGCTACACAGAAGAAGAAAGTAGGTTCCATAGCGCCTAAGAAGTTTATTGCTAGGCTGAGAAAAGAAAAAGGTAAGATGTGATCATTATTTCAATGTTTTAATTTTATAGAACTTAACTTCAGCCCTATTAATCCAGTCCTTGTCCCACATTACTTGGGCCAGGCAGAACATATTTTATTATTTAGTTTTAAATGGGATATTTACCATTCCATATTTACAATTATTATTTGTTTTGAGTTACCAATATCATATCCATCCGTGATCATGGCGCTTGCAACAGTGCTGAAATACCGGAAACTCAAAACAAATAATAGATATGTTAAATGTTAAAAAAACAATTTTAAACCTAAATAATAGTTATATGTCAGTCTAAAAACATTTTTTTTTTACAATATCCTCATTTACCACTATCTATCTTCTTTCGATCAGTCTATCTCTCTTTCCCCATACGTCAACATCTGTAGACCATTACAAACATACATATTTTTCTGAACATTTTAAGTGAATGCCTTTTCATATCTATATGCATGCGTGTATTCTTATGTTACAGAGGAATTTGATAATTATATGCAACAAGATGCCCATGAATTCCTAAATTTTCTAATCAACCACATAAATGAAATTATTTTAGGTAAGTAACAATTTAATTTTATTGACTCAATAGCTTTGCAAAACAAATATTTTACAATTCGTAAATAACATTCTATTGTTTTATAGGCAGTGTTTAGTTTATTTTTCCAATTAGAATCTGTTTATAGTAGTACTAGTAGCGTTGTATAATATTTCAGTCAAAAAACCTTCAGGTCAGAATAACAGAATTGCTACAGTTATCTCTGTTAATGAGAATCTTTCCCTATTCTGACCAAATGAAGCAGATGTTGAACTCAATGCGATTTCGCGCAATGACGGCGAGCTACGCCTGAGTAGACTCACTTTAAAGAAACTTCAAAAACTGAACATTTGCGCGTTTTTTTTTTCTGATTTGTATCTTATCTGTGACAGGAAGTTATAGGCTTATAGATGGAACTTCTGAATTACTAGCTGTTCACCATTGATTCAATCCTGCTGCTTGACTACTATTGGTTATAGCAATAACACATCAGTATAACATAACATCAGTTAAAATAGCCTATAAAGCCTTCCTCAATATATATGAAACATTTTTTTTTTCAATTTAAACCAATTGTTGCTAAGATTAGTGCATTCAACAAGCCAACTCTTGAGCTTTCTAAGATTATAATTGAACTGAAGGAATTGTAAGAACGGAAAATGGCGTTTTATTTGAACCAAATGAAAATCTTATTTCACTCCATACAATCCAGACATTACACAATTTCCCTACAGCTCAAAAATCATAAACCCATTTCAGCTGAACGCAATCAAAGCACACTGAAAGTACAAAAGAATGCGTCTGGCGAGAACGTCACGTGCAACGGTACCGCGCCACAGAACGCAGAGCCCACGTGGGTGCACGAGATATTTCAGGGCACACTCACAAGCGAGACACGGTGTCTCAACTGTGAAACTGTTAGCAGCAAGGACGAGCATTTTTTTGATTTACAGGTAATGACTATTAATTTATTTTTAAGAGCTCTTAGCTAAATAATTACAGCCGCACAGGCCGATCTTCCGCGCTTGCCGAGGTTGGTCTGTGGATAGGTGACATAGCGAGATTCCTCCGTGCCTCGGAAAGCACGTAAAGCTGTTGGGCCCGGCTGTGACTTGTAGATCTTTGACAGTCATTAGTCACAGCTAGAACCTCGAAAGTATGACAACCAGACTTACCATAGGTTATCGTACCCAGTAACTGGGTTGTGGCGGTCTGATAGGCAGTTGCTCAATGTAAAATACTGATATCCAGCTGCATCTGGTTCGACTGAAAGCCGACCCCAATAAATGCCAGGCAGATGATGATTACTATTTCTTTTTTTTATGAAGCCATAGCGTAGACACGCCTGGCAATAAGAGGACCGACTATGTGATCGCGACCAACCGATAGATTGTCGTATGACGTTGCGATCTCAGGGGCTTATGTTCAGCTGTGGACATCTTCTGGCTGAAGATGACAATGACTTGATCTTCAACATTTTCCTAACCAAACATGAACCTTCTTTTTTTGTGATTAATTTGTAGATCTATGCTGGAATCTGGCATTGATTCTGCCCTAAATTAATGTTGTTACCATGCTACATTAATTTATTGCCCGATAGAAATAGTTATCATGGTTGTGCTTGGGGAGGGAGAATCCGTCTTTTAAATGACGATAAGGTGTATTTGCAGCAGCACTCTAATCCAACCGAAAATAGTAAAAGTATAAACTAAATTAGAAAAGTGACTGAGAACATAATATACCGGATCGCTTTCCAGAGAATGGATTCATTATACTTGTAACTTTAGCACTGATTGCGGAAAACAAGCACTTGACTTCTTTAAAAATAGACGAACAATATATCAAACTATTTAATCATGTCTAAACTTTTTATACATTGGTAATTATAATTAATTAAGCCTAATAATTGCTGTATCTATTGATATTGCGTGCCGGAACAAAAATTATCGTAGCGTGTTTCAATAAATAACACGGCATCGGGCTTAGGTAATACTGATTAAAAACTAAACTATCCTATTAAATAATTTTTATCAGATAGTTGATTAAGTCATACTGAATTAACTTTCATCAACTAATTTGCGATAGTGATTTCGGGATCTACCTAGCCATGCTATGCTCTAAAAGATTACGACAAGCTCGTCGACGAGCTTGTACAGACTCCAGCAGGTCAACCTAACCGAATCTGTCTATTTAATAGAAATTCAACTCTATGTTCAAGAAAATAAAGATCGGCGCTGAGTCTTCAGAAAATAGCACTACAAAGATTTTTCATACATCTGTTTGATTTAGAAATCGTTAGGAAATATTCGCCACAACCACAATGCAAAAAACCTTCGTCAGCATCCGAATATTGAAGGAAAGTTGAGGGTGCATTGCTGATATAATTGCGACCACCTGTAGGCAGAATCAACACTTTTTAATTACATAAGGCTATTCCAGAGGTTGAATAATAAAATGTCTAAGTCATTAAATCCTTAAATAAATGAGACAGTCCCCCAAATCGGACGCCCTTCACCACTTCTTCATGTGTTTCGCTGGGAAAAAATGGTGCAAACAACTCCCCAGCTGTAGAAGCTGCCCCAACTGCAGCAGATATGCCCATGTCAATATTTTTTGCTCATTACAGGTCGACGTTGGTCAAAACACAAGCATAACACATTGTTTAAAATGCTTTAGCGACACAGAAACGCTATGTAACGACAACAAATTTAAATGTGACAACTGCAGCAGCTATCAAGAAGCCCAGAAACGTATGAGAGTAAAGAAACTGCCACTCATATTAGCTTTACACCTTAAGAGATTCAAGTATATGGAACAGTATAATAGGCATATCAAGGTGTCCCATAGAGTCGTTTTTCCTTTGGAGCTGAGGTTGTTTAATACGGTAAGTTTCATAGATCAATATTTTACTACTATTTTATTGTTCTATCTCTCTCTGTCAACTATCTATATTCTTTCCCATCTATGTATATTTTTAAACTTATCTGACTTTTAATAAAATCCTGTACTCTTACTAAAAGTTCAACAAAATCATGCCTATGAACTGCTTTTTAATGATAAATCTTTGGGCCAGTCTTTTCTGATATTGTTCAACTTACTTATTGGGACATTATTAATTTTTCCCGTTTATTATATCCCAAATTAAGAAAAAAATAAACTAGTTTTTCAAAAATCTAATCTATTAATTGGTATTTGATGCTAGCTTTTTTTATCGTGGTAAAATCATCAAATGTGTTCCCTCCCAAGGTAGGGCGGGCTGTCAGACTCGTACTGACTAAAATCCACGATATCCTTCAATAGCCCATTACATACCGGTCGTGGTAATTCGTAAGTCCTGCGACCCAGGCAGGCTTCGGCCCTCTAAAGGCCCTCGTCATTATGCTGATACTATTTGATTCTAGCTTAATCAATGACTTAAAAACGAATTCGTAACTTACTTATCCTCAAATATTTTCTTCAATAAAGTCTCACAGTTCAAACTGAATACATATGTTATAGCATTTTCCCTTACAGTCCGACGACGCGGTGAACCCAGACAGGTTGTACGACTTGGTGGCAGTGGTGGTGCACTGTGGCTCCGGCCCCAATCGGGGACACTACATCAGTATTGTGAAGAGTCACGGCTTCTGGTTGTTATTTGATGATGACATGGTAGATGTGAGTATTCATCCTCTACTTTTTTGTAGTGTGGGACCTGTTTGGGACATTATGAAAGTCAAACTTATTATGCCTATGGTCTTGCCTCCAAGGAGATTGGTAGTTGTATATGGGATTTGTAAACTATCTTTGACCAAACATATTATCCAAATCTGTTCAGTAGATAAACAAACCTCCAGATCACCATTCATACAATCTTTCGCGTTTGTAATAGTAAAGCTTTATCTTGACAAATGACTATTTTAATTAGGAGTCTTAGTCAATCATTTAATTGCCATTTAAAAACTGCGCCACCTAAATGAATGGTGAAATATCATTTCAGTTGGAATTAGATACAATTCTCACGCTGTGTCGAAGATAATTCAAATGTTTAGGAATTCGGATCGGCGTTGCATAATTCAGTGAAAACAACTGTAGACACAAACATAGGTAAAGTGATGCAGGAGATTTCCTACCTTATCTTTTTAAACGAAGGTTTGTTTTTTCTTTACAGAAAATTGATGCCTCCGCTATAGAAGACTTCTACGGCCTAACTTCTGATATACAGAAATCTTCAGAGACAGGATATATATTATTTTATCAATCTAGAGATGCTAGTTGTTAAGTTTATTCAATTAATTTTAGTAATTTAAATTATTTAAGATAGTGATTATAATAAATCATGTTATCATGCCACATTTGTTAAAGTTGAAAAGGCATATAATTATTGAAAAATCGTTTAATTCCAATCATTGATTATATATATTATTCATCTTTTTAATGGTCATACAGTTGTAAATATATTTCATTTCAAAATAAAACGTTGTGATCTTTCTCCGCGTGAACTTATTGTATTTTATTAATAATACCCAATATAAACCACGCGTACTACGCGAACACTACCACTTGTGGTTTGGCCAGAAAAACTTTTACCCTACTTCCTAGAAAAAAAAAATTGCGACCAAACTGGGCGTCCGACAAGTTTTGTTCAAGATAGTCTCGCTCATGGCCTCTTAATAGGCAAACTTCCTTACCGCTCCTGTCATTGAGTATTCCATCAACTGATAGGTGTATCAACCACCATATTTATCCAAGAGTAGTGGTGGTCGATGACGGGGCCCCCCTCTAGAGGGCCAAAGACTGCCGGGGTCGCGGGAACATGAAGGGCTATTGAAAGACACCGTGGACTTTAGTCAGTACAAGTCTGAAAGTCCCTCCCGCCCTGCCCAGGGTGGGAGGACTTATTTGATGATTTTACCACGTAAAAATAAAAAAGAATAGTGGTGGTTAATGGTTCATCCAAAATAAAAATAGACGGCATCATTAGCGCTTTGGCTGGGCTGTTACACTGCGTGTAGCGGGTTCAATTCCCGAACAGAACAAACGAGTATGATGAACAAGTAGTTGTTCAGAGTCTGGGCACGGTAATATAATAATACAGTACTCCAACTTCATACAAACGGACGAAAAGCGAGCTATACCTACGCGCCTCGATGTCGGGGCGCAGACAGTCACGGCTGTACCGCAGTGTCGAGCGGACGGTGTGTTGTTTTTTTAACAATAACCGCGTGTTTTTTTTTCTAAAAATCAGTTCGAGTACATATTTAATAAGACGAGTAGTTTAATTAAGCTTTATATTAGAATGCGGATTTATTATACTTTAAAATTTAACAATAAAGCATTTCGTACGACTCAGTCGAGGCGCAAATATTTTTCGGTCTCAAATACTTCTATAATACATCGGACTTTATATATATTATTATTTATATTCTTATTATATATATTCAGCCCGATTTGTTTTTCAAACAAAAACATGATTTTTTTAATGAAATCTACCAATCAAAAAAAAACACGCATTTTTATTGAACACTTCCTATTCATTAGACAAAGTATTTCATTTATTTATATAAAAAAGTATATTTACAATCACAAAACTAAAATAGAAACAGAAAGTACGCAAAGGCAAATGTTATTAAAATGATGTAGACGGGTAGCCCTAACGCATGTTTACGTACCGCGTGGCTGTAGGTATTTAAATCTGTCTGGCGGCCGAGTTACTCTACTGTATATTATTATACTGTGGTCTGGGTGTTCAATTATTTATTTGTAAACGCACTCACAAGATAAGAGATATTCCTACAGTGAGGCTCAATTGAAGAATTTCTGCTCTGAAGTGCTCAGGGATCTTACAGTCATTACAGTTTTGACGGCCCGATTGGCGTAGTGGCCGAGCGATTGGACTGCTGCGCTGCGTATCGCGGGTTCGATTCCCGCATGAAGCGCAAATATTTGTATGATCTACGAAGAGTTGTTCCGGATCTGTGCGTTTGTGCATGTGAGTTTTTGTTTTGTAAACGCACCCAAGATACAGGTGAAATTCCTAGTGAGGCAACGTTTTTTAAATGTTAACCAGTAGCAATTTCGACCACTAGGTGCCACTGCTCTATTGCCAGACCCATTTTTACCTAGTAACAGTTACTACTAAACAAGTTCTTCTGACCCAGTTTGGTTTTGGTATGTTGGACAAATTGCTCTACATGTCTTGTTTTGAGCTCCATCTGGTCAATTTTAGCACATGATGATGGATAGTTTCTACTGTGAACTGAGCAGTTATTTTCTTATTGTGGTAATTTAATGTAGAATTATGAAGTAGAGTACAACCTACTATTTTTTATTAAGGAAAAGATATTAGTTTTAGTTATAATTTCACAATAAGACCAAATCAGTAAAATATTTACTGTTCTTAAAATGTATGGACAGTACATAAGCTACTGTAAATATTTTCAAAACAGTGAGATAAATGGTGAAACTAAATAAAATACTTGTTTCCTTAAAAATACTTTTTATTATCATTTTTAAGCTACAAACTCATAGGGGATGGGAGCCAGTAACACTGGTTTCTCAGTACCACTGACGATATGAGCAGGCTTAGGTCCAGCAGGTTGTCTCTTAAGGTTGGCAATCTTGCCGGCAGCCTTAGCTTCAGCCAGGAGCCTCTCGTTCTCCTTCACCCTCTTGAGGAAGTCCTGTCTGCACTTGGAGTGCTTGACGTGCTCAACGCGGACATTGATGCGCTTGGGTAGGATCCTTCCGCGGACACGCTTGTTCACGATGACACCAAGAGCGTGTTGTGTGACATTGTAGACACGGCCAGTCTTTCCGTGGTAGACTTTGTGGGGCATACCCTTTTGAACTGCACCATTACCCTATAACAAAAATAAAAACTAAGTATTTTGTTGAGTCAAACTGTTCTGAAAGAGACATGATACAAAAAGGGAATTATTGCTTTATATTACTCTGTCCGAAATCACTGTAACTAATAAAGGATGAATGTATTTTACTAAACATTACCGTTTGTGGAAAGAAAACTTACCCTGACGTCAACGATGTCGCCGACTTTGTACACTTTCATGTACGTGGAAAGCGGGATGGTTCCATGGGTGCGGAATCTGCGGGCGAACAAGTCCCTGGTTCCGCGACGATAACCTTTAGAGTTCGTCATTTTTGGGCCTGAAACAAAATCAGTCTTCGGTCAGCACCAATCGCCCACAACACGTGGATTTCCAATTTCGATTAACAAAAGCAAGAAATAACCGGAACTGATATTAATACCACAACTACAATTTTAAAACTTGCATTTACGTACAATATTTTCAACTTTTATTTGTATTTTGCGATATTTAGAAATATTTTACACGATATTCACCTTGTGTTACAAAGCTTGACGGATAAAGAAAGAGGTTAGGTTAGTCTATGGTCGTTATAGAACCACAGACGAAATAGTTAAAGAACCACAAATGGAAAAGATATTTCATTGTCTTGGCCAGTCTTTGCACCAAAAATAGTTTTAAATCTTATAAATTCAAATACGTGAACAAAATTGTTTGCTTCTCGGTAATAGTTTCCAATGTAAGATCTGGGATTTGTAATTATGCACATTAAGTTTTATGGTTTTAACTGACAACACCGACAGCACTAAATCTGTGAGACATTGCGCTAATGGCGTAAAGGCCCAGAAGTCATACCAGAAGTACCAAACAAGTAATTTCCGGCATTTTAGCGCCAATTTTTATTATGTTTCGCAGCAATAACAAGTTTATATAATTTTGAATTTATGAATTATGAAAACATTCGCTCCATTAGCTCTCACATAGATTTGGTGCATGTAAGTTAGATTTGCATGTAACGTTTTCGATATTGGTAATCGAGTTATGGAACTCAAATGGAGTTGGGCAGGACACCTGGCAAGGCGCGGTGACGGCAGGTGGAGTAAAGCTGTGACAGAGTGGCGTCCAAGGAATGGAAAAAGAAGTGTTGGTCGTCCGGTGGCGAGATGGGCAGACGATATTGTTGCCATTAGAGGATTGTCCTGGATGAGGCTGGCACAAGACCGTGGAGCTTGGCACAAACAAGGAGAGGCCTGTACCCAGCAGTGGGTGAAGACGAGCTGTGGATGATGATGATGATGATGAAGTTAGATTTCGGAGATTTTACCTATTTAGGACCTTATAAACTTAATTTGTGTTGCACTCACAATCGTAGCTCCTTAATTTTGAACTTTGATAAAGCACTTTGGCATAGTGACACGGTTGATGCAGTGACTGAGCGATTGGACTGCTTCGCTCCATGTCGCGGGTTTGATTATCGCACGGACCAAATATTTTGTATGATCTGCTAGTAGCATTGTTTCGGGTCTGGGTTTTTTTTTATAATAATGTGAGTTTCTGTGTTTGTATACCCACGATACAGGAGAAAATCCTAATGTGGGGTAATGTTTAAAAAAAAAACAAAATTAAAGAAACAAAATATTAAAAGCCTCGAATCATTCTTGTCTGATTGATTATAAGCAATTAAAGAGCTATAAATATTAATATCTATATTTTTTTATTATTTAATTATATATTTTTTTTTTATATTATTATCCTATAATTATGTATTGTACCACTGCTGGGCTAAGGTCTCCAGTCTCCTCCATAACCTTCCACTCTTCCCTATGTGCGGCTTTCTGCGGCCAATCACTCATATTATGCGTCGATCGTCACGCCTCCTCGGCAACGATTATATTAATAATAAAAAAAAACTCAAATGCGTTCTTTAATAATCATTATATATTATGTTTATTCAGTAATAAAACTTCATGTGGCTTTACACTCAGCATTACTTAAATCTTTATCTGAAATATATGTTCCAATAGAGGCATACAGCTGTTCCCAGAAGTTTACATTATCATCATCAATAATGCTCTTAACAGTCAAACTGTTTCCTATGTCCACGTACTGCAATGTTTTCTTGTTATACAATGGCCAAGTTGTGTTGAATGCAGAATAATTGTGTGTCGGATTGCTGAAACAATAATATTTTGGTCAAAAACAAAAGAGGCTATAGAATAACAACTACGTTTATAAACCTAGTTTATTTAATAAAAATTTTGTCTACCTTTCTCATTCTTGTGAGAGAAAGCAAAAAATTAAAAGTTTTCTTGACAACGTACCCGTATTTAGCAAAGTCCGTGAAGAGTGTAGTAACCAGATCTACAAGTTCGAATTCCAAACTGCCTTTAGCCACAGTCAAGTTCAATGATTTCGGATCAAACAGATAAAATAAGTCGTCTATATGAGCAGCTCCAGATATGTTATATTTTTCTCCTTGCAGACCATACACATTTCTACTAGACATGCACGAAAATTGGTAGAAGTATTTTACAGTATTTTCAACAGGAGGAATTCTTGAAAAGTATCTTATAATATCATATTTGAATGAGGCATCATTCAAATAAGTTACGAACTCTTCAAGAGAATCAATATCAACACTTTTGTTCCCAAAATAGTGCTTACGAATTGTATCCGATAGTTCCAAAATTTGATTTGGGCCAACCTGGTTTAAAAGTTTCCGAGGAACAAAGAGCTCTGGGTTCTTGTTGTAGTCTACAATATACTGTGATGCGATAACTTCAATTGCTGTAAGTACTTCTTGGCTGGTGTGTCCAAACAAAATATCTACGTCATTAACATGCTCAAATTCTTTAAAAATATCATAAGACAGGAAATTATCTGATTCATTAAATTTTTCAATCACAGGTACAAATTCATACATTTTCAAAATGTTATTGTTAAAATATTCAAATGATAAGATGTTGGGACTTGTGTCTACTAATTTATCTGAAGTAACAGATTGTAGAAATTCGAGAAGCTCATCGCGCTCTTCGCTTTCAAACCCAAGCATTTTACCAAGAACAAAGGCCCGTCTTTCTGGGTGAAAAGCCAAGTTCCAGTCACAAAATGTCGAACCACTTAGCGCGATAGCCCTTTGAAACAATCCTTTCGACATCGGAGAAATAATATGTAACGCAACGGAAGCACTACCAGCACTCTGACCCATAATAGTGACTTTGTTCGCATCGCCTCCAAAATGTTTGATGTTATTTTGTACCCACTTCAAAGCCGCGACTTGATCCTTCAGTCCCGCGTTACCAGGAACTTCTTTAGTACCAAAGCTAATAAAGCCTAAAGCGTCTAATCTATAATTAAACGTCACGACAACCATATTTTTTCTCACCAGGAAGTCTGGGCCGTATAAGTCTACATCACCCGATCCACTTTTAAATCCTCCTCCGTGAATGAATACTAAAACTGGTTGAAGAATTTCGGGCGTTAAGTTTGGCGAGTATACGTTGAGAAACAAACAGTCTTCATTGCCAGGGGTCAATTGGCCTGTGAAGATATCAACCTGAGGGCACACTGCTCCATGTTGAGTCGCGTTTCTGACTCCATCCCAGCCAGACGGAGGCAGTGGTGCCTGGAAAAATAGTGAAAAAATTATAAAACAGTCCTCCCGCCCTGGAAGCACCGGAAGAATTGACAGACTCTTTCCCACTTTAAATCCACCCTTCCTTGAGTTGTCCTCTGCGTTCTACAATCAGGGCTGGGCAAAATACATGCTTTGCTTTAATTGAAATACAAATTACAAAATACTTTTTCGCACGTAATTAAAATATAAAATACCTTTAAGTAAAGTATTTGAAATATAAAATACAAAATACAGTATTTCAGCTATTTTTAATTGAAATACAAAATACAAATTACATTTTACAAAATAAATAATCTAAACCAGGATAGGCTGAATGGCTGAAAAGTAGACGAAGTTCTTAGCTTAAAGTTCACAATTCGATGTTAATTTCTTTTTTTGCGTTTTTTAAGCCAAGTTTGACCTACAGTCATAGCGTACAGTGTAAAGACGCCAGCGGGTCACCCTGCCCAGATGTGTGAAATTTTATTAATACAAAAATAACCTTCTACTATTGCAATAAGGTTCAAAATCTGTTGAGGAAAGACGGATTGTGGTAGGAGGCTTGCTGTGCTGACGTCAGTGCATAACAGGTGCAGTGTTGCCAAGCTGCTTTACCATCATTGCAGAGAGTGCAGTGACGGTAAATGAAGTTTGAATGTATTTTGTTAAAATGTATTTTGGAGCCTCATGTATTTGAAATACTAAATACAAAATACTTCGTCGTCAGGTATTTGAAATACGAATTACAAATTACATTTTAGGGAAGTATTTAAAATACAAATACAAAATACGTATTTGTATTTCAATTACGTATTTTAATTACAAGTAATTCAAATACTGCCCAACCCTGTCTACAATCATGGTAGGTATCTACATATTTATAATATTTACCTTAAATCTTAAGGGTCCGATAGGAGGTTGGGCGTACGGAATGCCTTTAAAACTTTTGTATTGCCCGTCTCCAGTAACCAAGTCCAGTACCTCTCCTTCCAACCAGCCTTGCGCTGTCTTCACTCGGACTGCATCAGCTACTACATTTTGTACGAATCTGTAAATCCATTGAACAGAAAAGTAAAATGTTAGAAGAAACATGAAGTTACTTGAAGGAACCCTGATGGCCCTGGTAGAGGAAACAGGAAGGTTTGGGGAAAGTCTTTGCCCATCAGTTAAGTAATGAACGCTAGCAGTATCATAATAATAATTTTAAATATCGGGATTAAAAAAAAAGTCAATAGAAAACCAGAAAACTACTTACAGGAGTAATATTAGGTATATATGACACACATAATATATTTTTCGTTTTGTTGACTCCATCAGTCTAGACAAGAGCTATAATAAGTATGAGACCTTTTTTTAATTCATGTGATATTTATACAAGTGCATAGCATCCATTATTTCAATAATATTGTGCGGTTCCGTATTGCGATATTTTTCAACATTATTTTAGATTGATTTATTATATTTCCCTACTTAATTACGATTGTTAATCTGTATGTTAAATCAAAACCACTGAACCGTGAGGAAGGACATAGGCTACCTTTTTTTACGAAAAACGACGGAAACGCGTCGAAGTCGCGGGCAACAGCTATCTATAGGTACCTACTAATAATATAAGGCTGAATGTTGAAGGAGGTTTTAGTATCCGCTTTGAAACTATACCTTTTCTTTATTTTTTTTTTGATAACTGTTACTATGACTGTGTCAATCTTGTTAATTTCGTTGTATTAAATACATTATATTTAATTGTTTCTATTACGTTTCACTATACGATCTTTATCTTCAACATGGTAGCTGAGCGTGGTTACGTATCATGGAAATGATCTAAAATAAAAAGTTGAGAGATTTCCGAAAAAAAATATTTACGTAAAAAAATATTTTCCTTTTGACAAAAATGTCATCATCAGGCTCAACCAGCTGTAAGATCGACATCGGTCAACTAAAAGGAAAAGAAAATTGGGCCACATGGCGCTACAAAGTCACTCAGCTATTAAGGGGCATCCAAGGCGGATTGAGTGCTGTCGAGGGCAAACTCGCAAAACCCATTCACCCAGGGAATGCAGCGACTGCAGAGAAAGTGGCTACGTATGAAAAGGAAATACAACACTACAACGAAATTGATAGCCATGCCGTTCTGTTGTTAACGGCCAACATGACGGATGAGACGCTCCAAAAAGTCATGAGGCTTCAAAATGCTAAAGAGATTTGGGACGAGCTACATCGCCTGTTCGACTCATCGTCTGATGACAGGACGTACACATACTCTCTGGATTTCTACCACTATTGTAAAGATCCGACACATGATATGGCGACACATATCTCCAAAGTAAAAAATCTATGGCATGATTTGAAAACAGAACTGATGAAGGAGTACAAATGTGACCTACCGGATGTCCTCCTAATTTGCAAGATTCTCGACACACTCCCCGAGGATTACTTCAGTTTCAAATCAACATGGTTGCTAATGTCAAAGTCAGATCGCAATATAGAAAATCTAACTGCCCAATTGTGCCATTTTGAAAAATCATTAGCTGGTAACAGAAACGGAAATTCAGATGTATTGGCTGTCCAACCAAACCAAAATAAAAAGTTTTCCAAAATAAAATGTGGTTATTGTGGCAAACCAGGCCATAAAGTCAAGAAATGTCAAAAGTGGATCTCAGATGGAAGACCACCGAAAGCTTCTACTACAAGCAAAGCTAACCTGACAATTGTTACAGCAGAAAGTCACCAAGCGTTAAGGAAAGCTGCCGTGTCCAAGACAAATAATGAGAGTTGGTATGTTGATAATGGTGCGACAGTCCATGTCACAGGTCGTAGAGACTACTTCACCACTTTCGAAAGTTTTGAGGATTCTACAACGGATTATACGTTGACCACCGCAAATGGTGCTGTTGTTAAAGTGATTGGAAGAGGTACAGTTGACTTGATTGCCTACGTGCATAAAGAAAAGCAAGACATTCGACTAAATAATGTATGGTATGTACCGGGTGTCACTAAAAACCTGTTTTCGGTACTAGGCCACCATGACACATTGGAACATAGCGAATTTAAATCCGAAAGAGAATCTTGTTGGTTAAAAGAAAAAGGAAAGGTCTTGCTAATGGGAAAACGTTCAAAGAATGGAGGACTCTATGAACTAGTTGCGAAGACAATAGTCGATAAAGCTGCCTCCAACATTGAAGCCAACGTAATGACTAACCTACAACTTTACCACGAAAGGTTTGCTCATCAAAACAAGAGGCATATTAAGAAGGTCATTGAAAAGGAACTTGGTATCAAAGTGAAGCTAGATTCCGAATTATGTACTGGTTGTGTATATGGAAAGACACATCGTAGAAAATTTGGGACAAGGGCTCAAGCAAAAGAACCTGGTGAAATACTACATACCGACGTTTGTGGTCCATTCCCACCTTCTTTTGGCAAGAACCGATACTTTGTCCTATTCAAAGATGACTATAGCAAATATCGCTACGTTTATTTCATGAGAAATAAATCGGAAGTTGCAGATAAACTTGTACAAGTTCTGAAAGAGATTAAAACAAGGGGTCACATTGTAAAAGAAATTTACAGTGACAATGGCGGAGAGTTCGACAATGCTAGAGTAAAGCACATTTTGCAAAATGCCGGTATTACCCAAAGGCTGACTATGCCCTATACCCCAGAGCAAAATGGGACAAGTGAACGGGAAAATAGAACGCTTGTAGAAGCCGCACGCAGTATGATGCACTCTCACGAAGAACTTCCGATTGCCTTGTGGTGCGAGCTGATAAGTACAGCCGCATATGTCCTTAATAGGACAGGGCCCACATGCATAGATGGCAAATCACCATACGAAATTTGGTTTCGTCGAAAACCAGGAATAAAGCATCTCAGAGTCATTGGCAGTGAATGCTACGCCCATGTGCCCAAACAGAAGCGTAAGAAGCTTGCCAAGAAAGCTCAGAAATGTATCCTAATCGGTTACGAAGGTGATGAAGGGTACCGTTTAGTAAGCTTCGACAAATTTGGAAAGCCCACGATCATCAGATCTAGAGACGTAGTAATTAATGAATCCATCATAGAATCGATTGGATTAAATGATGAGATTGAACGAGAACCTGATAATGAAATTGAGTACAAACTCTCGATCAAAGAAAATGGTCAAGTGTCAAGAGCAAGGGAGGATGAGCCTAGCGAAGCCATTCAACCGCCTATTGACATGTCAGGTGCAAGGGAGGATGAGCAAGATGAACCCAATCGGCCATCTATCTGTATGCCCCAGACAAGCCAAGATTTTCCTGACTCGACGGATGAAGTGCCTCAGATAGATAATCAGGAACAGGAAAGTTACGGTACTCCATATGATTCTGAAGAAGAAGAAATTGTAGATAGGGTCCTTCGAGATAGATGTCAGTTACGACCACCTGCGAGGTACGGTGACTTCGTATTAAATTTGAGTTCCTTCGTTGAACCAAAGACTTACAAAGAAGCACTTACAAGCCCGCAGAAGGAGAAATGGCTGAAAGCTATGGAAAGCGAGATGAAATCGCTGTCTGAAACTAAGACCTGGATTTTGGTGGACTTACCCAAAGGTCGAAAACCAATTTCGTGTAAATGGATCTATAGAGTTAAGACAAATGCGGATGGAAGTCTTGACAAATTCAAAGCAAGGCTAGTGGCTAGAGGATTCACTCAAAGGGAAGGAGTTGACTTCTACGAAACTTTCAGCCCTGTGGCAAAGCTAGCTACAGTCAAACTGATCATAAAAATCGCAGTTGATGAAGATCTTGCACTAACACAGTTTGATGTTGCAACGGCATTCCTCAATGGTTCACTTGATGAAGATATTTACATGAACCAACCGGAAGGTTATAGTGACGGAACAAACAAAGTGTGTAAACTTTTGAGAAGCCTGTATGGCCTAAAGCATGCTCCAAGATGTTGGAACAGATGTATCGTGGATTACTTGATCAGTATTGGATTTAAACAATGTCAAAATGATTCTTGTTTATTTGTGAGAGTTAAACAAGGTGCCAAGATCATACTTGCATTATATGTGGACGACGGTTTGATCGCTACCACGAACCCTAAGGATTCAGAAAGATTTTTAGCTGAATTGAAGAAACGGTTTAAAATAACCGTAAAACCTGCGTCATACTACTTAGGTATGGAGTTTTTAAAACATGAGAGCGGTATCAAGCTTACGCAGAAGCATTATGCTGAGAAATTGCTAGAACGCTTTGGAATGCATGAATGTAAATCTGTGAGCACTCCTATTATTAAAGATGCTACAGCACAACCAACAGCAACCAATGAGGAACTTAAATTCCCGTACAGAGAAGCAGTTGGAGCACTTATGTATCTGATGACTGGATCTAGACCGGACTTGTCTTATGCTATCAGTGTTGTATCACGCAATCTCGAGAATCCCAGCAGGGAGGATGTTACAAAAGTAAAGCGTATATTCAGCTACATCAAGGGCACTGTTGACTATGGTCTAATTTACCGAAAAGGAAATAAAGGACTACTATGCTACAGTGACTCTGACCATGGAGGAGATAAAGAGACGGGACGCTCTACATCGGGTATCCTTTGCATGTACTCCGGTGGAATTATATCCTGGGCCAGCAGGCGCCAGACCTGCGTAGCAATCTCGAGTACTGAAGCCGAACTAGTAGCAGCCAGTGAAACTGCAAGGGAGATGATCTGGCTGAAAAGGCTGATCATAGAAGTTTCCCAATTGAATGGAACT
This sequence comes from Agrotis ipsilon, assembly GCA_028554685.1. Classification (NCBI taxonomy): domain Eukaryota; kingdom Metazoa; phylum Arthropoda; class Insecta; order Lepidoptera; family Noctuidae; genus Agrotis; species Agrotis ipsilon. The sequence goes on along the minus strand of CM052960.1, from coordinate 15,435,322 downwards.
CCAAGCCTTCTGGTGGACAATGATGCAGCGATAAAGATATCCCAAAATCCTGAATTGCACAGGAGAACCAAGCATATAGCGCTTAGACACTTCTACATCAGAGAATTGGTGACCAACAAGGAAGTCCAAGTGAAATATACTCCAACTGAGTATCAATGTGCAGATATGCTGACAAAGCCAGTAAGTGGGCCAAGGCTTCTGGTACTTCTAAAGAAGATTGGCCTGCTGAGCACTGATTAGCAACAGTGATATCAAAAAGGGAGGATGTTGAAGGAGGTTTTAGTATCCGCTTTGAAACTATACCTTTTCTTTATTTTTTTTTTGATAACTGTTACTATGACTGTGTCAATATTGTTAATTTCGTTGTATTAAATACATTATATTTAATTGTTTCTATTACGTTTCACTATACGATCTTTATCTTCAACACTGAAGAGTTTGTTTGTTTGTTTGAACGAGATAATCTCAGGAACTACTGGTTAGAATTGAAAATATATTTTTTAATTGAATAATCAATTTATAGAACAAGGCTATGGCCTAGCTATATTTCATCATGCTAAGGCCAATAGGAGCGGAGCGCCAATAAAGAATGCTTCCTAATCGGAGTTAAATTTAACCTTAACCCAAAGTAACTTTCCACGCGGATGAAGTCATTGCTAGTTCGCTTCTATTAGTTGTAGCGTGGTGATATACAGAATGTTTCTTTTAAATTGGCCAAAAGGGAGAAATTCGAATCCATAAGAGATACGGGAAAACTTTTTTAGGAACCTTTAGCTCTTTTTTGATGTTAACAATTTCGGCGTTTTTACTTTTTTGGTCAAGTGTGAGTTCTCCATAATAAAAAATAAATTTAAAATTTAAAAAATCCCCGTCACAAAAACCAAGTTCCCTCTAAAAAGTAAAAAATAATAAAAATACGTCGCGTTGGGGGACTGCTCCAAATTATTCATCCTCTCCTGTTTTTTTGCAGTCCCCCAACGCAACGTATTTTTATTATTTTAAAACTTTATTTATGCGCTCTTCCTTTGGAATGCCCTTCTTCTGAATATCAGGACGGCAACCAGCCCGTTTGGTACAAAACTTTAAGACATGATGGACATAATAATTTTATTGGAACTGAATAATAAATTCTACAAAAAAATTGGATGCATGAAAGTATGTACATACCTACCTACCTACTGTTGAGTGGCCTTCGGACAGTTTGTACAGCAGTGTTACGTCAAAAAGTGTATCACATGTCAGGTGTCTTGGATGTAGCGAATATTACCGCATATTTTTTACATTTTTCATCACTTTCCCGCATTATCTTGTATCATTCTCAAAACAATTAACACAGGACTCAGCATTACTGTTCCAAGCTCTTTCTCGGAAGTTCAGCTTTAGAACCATACCCACAGTGGCGCCAACTGGTGAGCCATGATGTACGTAGTACATTATAACTCAATGGCCATGATCACATATTTTGTGAACGCTCATAGTAGTATGAACGATAATCACAATCATTCAAACAAGACAATCCTTTTAAAAATAGCCAATTTTTGTTTCTATTCGGTAGGTATATTTCCCACATAAGCGCGTAGTATCTCTAAGTAGTCTGTGATAAGCGCTCCTGTACACGACGCCGACTGCCACCGCGCCTCTAGGCTGTGTATACTGTGGTGTACGCCTACGGCGTCGGACGTCGCAAGACGATCTCCGACCACCGTAGGCGCGGGCATGCGGACAGCGAGTAAAGGGCAACTCGCTGTCCGACCATGGACCATGCCCGGGTCGACGGCGCGTAGTGTTCCACGCGTGCCTCTAAGACCTGTCAGCAAGATGAAGGGGCCCTCTCTCAGAGGACCAAAGCCTGCCGGGGTCGCGGGACTTATTTCTATCACCGTGACCCCGGAACATAAAGCTAGGGCTACTGAAGGACACCGTGGATTTTAGTCAGTACAAGTCTGACAGTAGGGGTTGGAGGACTCATTTGATGATTTTACCATGCTAAAAAAAAAAAAGGCTGTGTATACTTGGTGTATACGGTCGCTGCCTCACCGCCACCGCCGCCGCCGCCGCGATGCCATTTCGATACTGTTTGATTTATTTTTATTTAACTGACTTCTATAAAAGGAGGTTTCTAAATTCGACCGTAATGCTTTTTTTATGTTTGTTTGCGGAATACTTCGGCGTTTATGAACCAGTTACCTACGTATAACCAACAAATGTCTAGTAGTATAGTGGTATAGGAAAATCTATCGGCTAGAACGTGGTGGCGCGGCGTACCGGCGGGCGGTTGATGTGCGTTCGCAACTTCTGTTCCGTGTTCGCAACCTTATACACAGCCTAGACCCTAGAGGCGCGGTGGGGCGGCGCGGCGGCGGCGGCGTCGTGTACATGAGAGCTAACAATTACATGTTTTGAAAACTACAAGAATATTGTCCAGAGTTAGCACAGACTTAGTAGAGAGAGAGTTCGGTGCAATTTTTCTATTTCTACCAAACTTCCCTGCACGCGTAGCATGGCGATTTTATGTCTATTCTACCAAGAAAAGACAAAGTTATTTCATCGTTATTTCTACACAAGTCGACTGTTTTTTTGCACAAATATGACACCATTCGTACACTATTGAAGAAAATAACGTTTATTTTCCATATTTTTTACATTATCATGCTTAAAACAATAAAAATATTTCTACGTTCTGTCATTTTGTCTATTCTTCCGTCGACAAAACCCCTTTCTACGGCGCCATGCTACGCGTGCTGGTAATCCTTTCATGATTCAACTTATCGACATTATAAAGGCGCTGCGTGTAACCTTATTTATTATTACAATAAATAAAATAGTTAATTATTTCTTAATTTCGTTTAAAATACTTTGTAATATTATCAGTTTAGAATATTTTTACATTTTTCGATTTCGATCTTGAAGAGCTTTATTTCTACCATTCTTTATCGATTTTTATTGCTGTAGGTACTTTATTTTATTTAAGTATGGTATCACCAAGAAGATTTATGTCAACATTGTCAACGTCGCGGTGGTATTTTATTATTTAGAAGATTCTCTAGAAGATAATAGAAAATTCACGATAACTGTAATGATTAATTATAATTAAGTGTTGTACTTAGAAATATGAATACTTCTGTAGAAGGTATTATCGTTAACAACTGTCAATACGCCCCGATTTACTTGATACAAGATCCTGGCGCCACTCAGGTATTAACTGTTAACATTGTTATTAAACATGAAGATATCACATAAAATGTTAAATATCATTGATTTTTACGTTCCCAGGGTAATACTTACGTCATTGCTTCGAGTAATGTAGAGCAACCCAAACCTATTAGTAATAACCTGAAAACATTCTACGAAAACAGCGGAAATATTGAAAATGGATTAATAAACGCAGACACCGGTATCAGACCTAATGTGATCAGGAAGAAAGAAAGCGTTTTGATCAGAAATAATTTAAAATTGGCAAGTTTTTTGTTGCCCAAACATGTTAATGTAAATAAACAATATGTGGTGGATAATATTGTTTTAAAGCCTACTATCACGACTGCCGCAAGTGCACCAGTACCAGTAAACCATCATCCAGTGAACACAGTACCAAAAATAGATATTGATAGAAAGATAGTAAAACTCAAGGAGTATCCGATAATCAACAGACATCGGCCTGAGAAAGTTTTGCCAAAGATTAAACCAAAAGAGAAGTAAGTTTATCTCTATTATTATTGAATGTCATCATTACATTATAAATAAAAGAATGCTTTTGACTAATGAGTCACCAAATAAAAACAATCCTTTGTTGCCGTATACAAAGTGATATGAATACAGCATTATTTTCCATAATACATTGAAACAACCTTATTAAGCTAGATATTTTTATAGCAGCATAATATTGCCTTCAGTCTTTTTAAAGATATATTTGTGAATGTGAACTCATTGTAGTCACTAAATAACCTCTCTGAGGAGATGTAATAGTTAAGATCATTCTCATAAAATTAAGTTTATTAAATGAGATTAATTAGTAAGTTCAACGTGTATATAACATTATTATTATCACTATATTATTAGTTATCCCACTGCTGGGCAAAGACTCTTACATCCACTCCCAGCTCCCAGCCTTAGTCTTGCCTAAAACAAAGTAGTTCAGCTCATTTCACAATCTTCCCCAGATAGTATTGAATAATGCAATAGAATTGATTATTCTTTTGACCTACAGGAATATGTGTGAACAAAGAAAAGATCCCTTTACTTGCTTTATTGATATTACAATATCCTATGTAATAGGAATCCTATGTAATGTATATAGGATACATTTGCACGTCAAAACAACAAACCGATTATGATGGATTTTTACATAGATAGGTGGGACATATCACACACATCCTACATACACACTTTTGCATTTGAAATGCATAAGTGTGTTTATTAGGATACATTTTCACATCAAAACAACAGACCAATTTTGATGGATTTTTTCATAGATAGGTAGGTCCCTGGATGGGGTTATAAACAATATGGGGAAGAAGGGTAGTCACAGGATATGCAGCCACACCTTGTTTCCATAACATAGTTATGGTAATATTGATTTTCCCTCGTAAATAAATTTTAAAATATTTATTTTTCAGCGCACCCAGCCCCACATCATCCAGACACACATCAGTGCAATTAATAAAATTAGGAGAAACTTATCATAGGTAAATAGCATGATTTTTATTATTACTCATAATTACTAGGACCTAGCACTGATGGTCACTATACCTAAAACAAAACTAACACTTGAAGTTGAGATGGAGCAAGGTGAGTATAAAACAAAACCTTCACGTTTTAGGTATTGAATTAATATAGTGTTAACAATAAGGCTTAATTGCACAACCAATACCTTAATGGTTATGGGAAGACTCGTAGAATTACTTTTCAAATCAAAAACAAATCATTTTGAATGTTACTTATTCCTGTTAATAAAAATCAATTGACCTTAGTCATTTATTTGTATAGAAGTTTTGTTATGTGCTAAATAGAATGGTGGTGAAAATGGGAATTAGTAAAGATATCATAATTACATTTATATAATTGCTATTGCTGTATGACAAAAAATCCAAAATATCAGTCAAATGCTAGAAGTCAATATCAGTGGAAAATGCTAGAAGCCACAAGCAGTTAAATAGTTATGATCACACATAGGCCATTCGTGTTTATGCTAAATCACTACAATAATATCATTGAGTACTGTTTACTCATGCTTCAAAATATATGATGAGATAGTATTAACGCTGTTTCATTCTCCTTTCCAGTTTAAACCACCTCAGCGATGAACAAATTAAGATGGTAAATCAGGCATTGAAAATGTTCAATGATCCTGATAAATCAGTACCCGAGCCTACCTATGATCCAGTCACTAATACAAAATATATTTACAAGTAAGTTATACAGCCTTCTTTCATGTAAAGCAAGGTATCTTGTATCTTTTTAACCGACTTCAAAAAAAAGAGGAGGTTCTCAATTCGGTTGGAATGTTTTTTCTTTTTTTTTTTCTTTATGGAATTTGTGTTCCATCACTCCTTCTTAGTTAAAACTAGAACATGTTCCCAGATGTGCGTTTTTTAACCAACTTCAAAAAATGGAGGAGGTTCTCAATTCGATTGTACTTTTACTTTTATAGAGACTCCTTAGAGTTACAGTCAGGAGATAGCAAAACAACTCAAGACTGCCTAAATAATTTGAAAGTAAAAGTAGTAATTTCCCTTCATGATTCAGGCGTATGTCCCATTAGTGGGAACATCATAGGCTGATTATGCTTATGCTAAACAAATGTGTAAATCATCAGTCCTAAATAATGCCTAATAAATAAATAAATCAATTAGATTTAACTTATGATTTCAGGGTTGTCTCACCAAAAGATTTGACAGTTGTTGCAAAAAAGAAAGCCTTACTAAAGGATCGAAAGAACCATACAAAAATTCCCAGGAAAATTGAAGAAAAAGTTGTGAAACACGTAATTTCAGACAAAATTGTGAAACACATTCTACCAGAAAAAATTGTGAAGCACATTATTCCAGAAAAAATCGTTAAACCTGTTGTTACTGAAAAAATTGTGAAGCCACTAATAACGGAAAAAGTTGTTAAACCCGTCATACATAAAGAGATTCCGATCCATAAGGAGGATATTGAAGAGGAATTTGAGCCTGTACCACCTGCTGAGGTATTTCTGTTTATATTTTACCCATTTTGTTCCAATGATCCAAATACTTTTGTTTAGTTGTTGTGAAAAAAAAACTTATTCTATTCTAAATCTATAGAACTATCAAAAGTACTAATTTCTCTGATTTAAGGCAAAGGTCACAAGGAGTGGTCGGAAAGTAAAATTACCAAAACAGATTTTACCAGAGGGATCACCACAAAAGACAAAGAAGAAAACTGGAACCATTGTCTCCTGTTTCCAATGCGCTGCTGTAAGGATAACAATATTTATTAATGTTTGAAATATGTATGATAATTTAGTGAAGTCTCTACTAACCTTAAATTCTCATTACAGGACTTTGGTAGTTTATACCGCCTACAAAAACATTACGAAAACCATCCAACACATATACCTGCAAAAATTCATTCCAATTTATTCCATTGCTTACTGGCGATTATCAAGAGCGGTTCTGATGGAAATAAAACCAACATATTTATACAACAGTTAGAACAATTAATTGTGAAGCTGAAGTCCCTACTGCCTTGTTTATTGAAGAAGGTAGATGGGACCGATGGACAACCTTGCACGATCAATGAAGATATTGGCAGGTATGGAATTTTCATTTATTTCTTATTTACTTTAGTCTTTCACAGATTCCCATTGTAAATTATATACTAATATATTTTTCAGACTTTTCGGCATGAATCCTGGCAAATATAACATTGATGTTGAAGCTTTAGATTGCGTCAAAGATAAAAACGGATACTGTATACACAATCCTCCAAAAATCAATGCAATCATTAGAGATCAAAATAAACCTGCCCCACATTCACTGAAGCATACAGATGTACCAAATCCTGATAACGAAACTGAAAACTGCGCAAGAATCAATTCGGTGGCAAAATGGCCGACGGTCAGTAAAAGAATTTGGAAGCTCAAACAAAAAACCCAGGAACAAAGTGCAAAGAAAATGAGACTGAAATCTGAGAGCGACACCCTCATTGAACTGGGAACTGAGGAGTTTTTATTTACTAAAGGAGATGACAAAACTGCAAATGCTGCAAGTATTATTCCAGAGAATAATATGAATACAGCAGATATGATGCCTGAAATTGATGTAGCAAAAATTTTGGAAGATGCACAAGACTGCAAAATTAACTGTGAACCAGAGCCTATGCCACAAACTGATACCATCATGATGGACCAGCTTGCTAAGCCAAAAAACAATTATATACAATTCCACAGTGCTCACTTCGATATACGATCATCGCCAATAAAGTCGCCATCATCAACAGTTTTTCGTAAATTTCAGATAAACCCCAGCAAAATGAGCAATTTTGATGTACAAGTTATTCGTTCATTAGAGATGGATAATAATAAGGCTCACGACAAACGTGTTCCTTTACCAAGTTCAGACAGAAATGTACAAGTTTCCCAGCCAAATTCCGAAAGCAATTTAAATTCACAAAACTTGGAAAACAGGCTACATGTTAGTATGCCAAATACGGATACCAGACAACATGTCGCTGTTACCACTTCGAATAACGGTTTACATGTTAGTGTATCAGACAGTTTACTTGGCACATTAACAAATTCAGATAGTCGACAACATGTTACCATACCACATTCACACACTAATGGTTTGCATTCTCACACACAGATACACACATCTTTGACAAATTCAGACAAAAGGCTTCATGTAACCTTGCCAGAGTCTGAAAACAGACTTCATGTGAATATGCTGAATTCAAATAATGATTTACATGGTACAAAACCGAATTCAAATAATGATTTGCTTGATGAACTGCCGAACCTGGATAGTAGTTTACATGTTACTGTTCCAAACTCAAATAATAATTTACATGTTACCATGCCTGACACAGATAGTCGGCTAGATGTGAGTATGCCGAGTAGCGATAATGGTTTACATGTAGCTATGCCAAATACTAATGGTTTACACTTGTCATTACCAAGCTCTGATGAAAACTTACGCTTGATAATTCCAACGTCGGAGAACAGTTTAGACGCAAATATTTCAAACACTGACAGCTTACATGATCTGTTTAAAAATGATGTAGATTTATGTAAAGACTCTGATGCGATAGACCCGGATCTCAAAGACTGGATTATTAGTACAAGCGAAAAATCAGAGGATGGTTTCACGAAGTCTAGCAGTTTGATTGCTCCATCCTTATTACATGTCAGAGATAGTGAGGACAAGTCACTGGATTCGCACAAAAACGTTAACCATTGTGGTGATATGCCGTCGTTGGACGACTCTTCAGACAATCGCCTTCTATCAAATCAGGGCGAATCAGTATTAAACTTTTTAGATACATTAGGCAATGACTTATACCCTGAGACTGAGATTAGAAATAATGGTGTGGACTTCCAATTGGATCTGTTCGCATTTCACCATTCGTAGTTTAGTGTTAGTAAGAACAAAATTAATTTTAAGGACTTATTAGAAGAAATATATATTTAAGTATATTTTTAGAAAAATAATAGATTTGTACTTACAGTCATATTGTTTTATTTATCTTATTATTTACATTAAAATGAAGTTTAGGCATGAGATTAGGTAAAAATGCAATTATGATGGCTAAAATGTAATTTGGTATTTGTATGAATTGAAACAAACCAAAATGTTGAATCTGTATATAAAAAAAAACGTTTGTATGGTCAGTGGCCTACATTACTTGATCCACATTCCCCCAATCGGCTGTCTATGGGTCATGTAATGAAGAGCACGGACCTTTGAACTTGAATGATTTTCAAATAATTATAATGGACTCCTACTGGTACAATTGATTTGGTTTAAATTAATAAAAGCTATAAAAAATCATAAGTATTTTTCTGATTCAACCATTTTTTTACACTTTTAAAATTAAAAATAAAATTATTTTGAAAATTGTAGTGTTTTACATATTGCTTTCTGTGCGATGTAACAAGAAACTCTCCTGAGGAACCACATCAACATCGTTAACAAAGAACTTTATGGTCATGAATATTTAATCTACACATATATTGCCTAAGCTTGCAACACCGGTCTCTCATTCTTCCCTTCCAAGTTCTGGTTGGTCAGAGCGTAGCCTGTTCCACCTCTTTGAACCATTATGATATCTTTCTCCTTGAGCTTGTCTCCAGTCAGTGGATGCAGCCAATCCTTCTTGATGATTTTCTCAACACATTCCATGGTGACTACATGGCCGGTTGTCCTGTAGAGTAAGTTTTAAAAACATTAGATATTTATATGTGCATACCTATTGAAGTTATTAAGTTTGTGTAACTATTTAACACAATAACAAATTTTCAAACAACAATAGTTACGAAAAAAAAGTTTGATAAAATTTTAATTTTATTAAAAGATAAAATACTTGAAAAAGTTACATAGAACAGTGAGAAATAGAAAATTGTCTATCCAAAACATTAAACTTTCATCACCTGATAACAGCACAAGGTACAGCATTACTCAATATATCATGAGTAACTGGACACATGTATCTGTTCTCCTTAGCTATCAAGGATTTCTTATCATCAGGGTCATTTACTAGGGTCCATTTCACTTCAATTAGGTCCTTCATTTTCAATGGCTTTCCACTGATTGGGCAGCATACTGTAGGATCGGGCTTTTCCATTTTTGAAACTTTAGCATCTGGCAGCTGAGAGGGAACCCAAAAACTTGGCAATTCTTTAGCTTTGCCATTGGCAAGGTTGGATATTGAAGATGATGTAGATGGCCCGCCATCAGCTTGTTGCTTGATGCTGGAGATATTCTTCTCCCTGTTCATGAATTTAATCAGGTTAGCTTCTTTCTCAGCTGCAGCCAACTCCGCTAATTCTGACTCCTCTTTCTTTAACTGTTTCTCATATTTTTTCATCTTACGTGTGTATTCATTCTTCTTAGTGATTATGTATTCCAATATAGCTTCCTTATCGAACAAGTATCCTTCTTTTGTGATCACAGGGTTCCTACAAGGCTGTAAAGTTAGACTACAGCAGTCGAAGCTCTTCACGGAATCCTTCCCAAGTCTTTCGTTTTGTGTGCCGTACCCTGAAGCTGCGGCATCTTTTTTCTTTTCATGGTACGTGTAGACTGCACCCGCAGTACAATTTCTGGCATGTCGAGTCATTGCTAAGCCACAGTGCCTGGGAATTCAAATCGAAAAAAAATAATCGTTCACAACAACTTCAACAAAAACAATTTGGCTGGGATTGACAAAAATATGTCAATGTCAGATTGTCAAGTGTATACTCTCTACTTAGTCTGTGGATTGTCATCATAACGTAACAGATAAAAAATTCCGAAATGAATGAATGAAGAAAAACTGAAAACCGGATGTGGTTTCGAAGCAAAGCTGAAAAAACCATAGACATTAAGAGGATTTTACATTGGTTCCCCACATCAATATTTTACTGCATTTTTTATAGTTGCGGCAACCCTGAATTAAAACTGCCACAACGGGGAAATAAAATAAAGACAGACATTGTGTGAAAAAAAACAAACGTCAACGCAACGAACGTCTACGTCTTGTTTACATTTTATTTCCGTAGTTTCACGAGTTTCTCTTTCGCGATAGGTGTCTTTTTGAGGGCAGTTCGATATAATATTAACATACGATAAAACCTATCTGTGATTACAGCAATCTAATCTCTTAGATTTAATTATAATTCACTCGCAGTGATAAAGTTTTTGAGTGTGTCGACCTAATTCGTATTGGCATATTGGACACATCGTTTGGTGTGTAATAAATTAGTTGTGTTTTTAGTTTGTGGTGATTATTTTAAGTGAATAATGAACTTATCGTTCGCGGGTTGTGGTTTCCTTGGTATCTACCATGTTGGTGTTGCAGTGTGTTTTAAGAAGTATGCGCCTCATTTGTTGTTAGGCAAGATTTCTGGCGCCTCTTTTGGCGCACTATCAGCCTGCTGCCTACTCTGTGACCTGCCCATTGGTAATGTATATGCTTTTAAAATTACATTTATGTACTTTATTTAAGCAAGTAATACTTTATATAATAGGTAACTTCTATGTCTATAGAAATTTGTTTTGGATTTCTAAATAATAATTGCATTCTTAAAATGTTAGCTTACTATAAAAAGAAATACATTTATTTTATTTTAATCACACTCGACACTACATTATGCAAGATAAAAAGAAAAATTTGTTCAACAATGAAACCTACTATCCAACAAAATAATCCAAATTAGCTCTGTCTGTGCAATGAACAAAGTAAATATACTGCAATTAGTCATCATATTAATTAAATTGTAAGTGAAGAAGATGAGACAAGGCCACAAGGCCAACATGAAATCTAATACTGGGGACTTTGTTTACATTAAACATCTGATGTGGAAGGAAAACATAGAATTACACAGTACACAAACTTCTACTTTATGGTTATGTAAACTGAGTTGAATTTACTTAGAGAACCCTGTGAAAATAGCTTGGAATGATTTTTGTTGCAAAGGAAAATGAACTGAGTGTGTATACAAAATTGAGTTCTTTATCCTGAAATGTGTTTATATTTTTAGTACATGACATGCTCCTTGGTGTCAATATTTACTATTGGGTAATTAGTATGCAATGTTTTTGTTATCATATTGATGAGTAATTTACTTGATTTCAAGCTCTCATGCAAAGAGTTCAAAAGTTCATGCAAGCAAAATATTTATAAATTTCTTATGTATCCTTTATTCTGCATCATAAATAACTATTAATTCTATCTAGAATATTAGACAAGGTTTGTGTTAATTAACATAATAAAAAAAAAAAGAATCTAACGTTTTCTGTGGAATTTCCAATATAAAACAGTCTTTTACGTTGGGCCCTTTTCAAAGGGCACTGTTATTTTTAGATAAATAATAAATAACAAGTTTCAGGAAATACCTCCCAATATAATTTGGTATTGTGCCAAAATGTTTAGTTCTATTATTATTGTGATCTTGAAACACCAAAAAATGTGTATTTCAAATTAAAAGTAATAAGAGTAAGCCATAAAACTGAAAAAGAATATACCTACTTGCTCAAAACTGTGTGCCTTTTTTTTTTTCAATGACTAATTGCGTCGCTATTGTAATACTCCCGATTCGCCAATGCATGTCGTAGACCATAACAGCCGTAACGCGCGCCTTAATGTTGCATTCATGATACATCCTCAATGTTCTTATTATTTGCAAACAATCTCACAGCTGATGTCCCATATTCATAGGTTGTTGACATTTGCTGATAAACACTTCACCTAATTAGCCTCGGATTTGCTGATAATACATTATTAATTATACTGTTTCCAGGCGCGAAAGTATTGACAAACTCTTTTTGGAAAATCTGGCTTCTAAATACTCCTGTAACCGTCGTTGCCGTGAGCTTTCGGGTTTACGTTTTTTTATAAACGTATTTATGTCCCACCACACGAAGAACGAGCAGTGGTATCGGCCCCGACTTACGAGTTGTAGGTCGTAGTTTCAAACCCAGCCAGGCACATAAGTTTGTGTAATTTATGTCATCACCACTGCCCACTGCTCTCAAAACGGTGAAGGAAAACATCGTGAGAAAACCGGCGTATCCTAAAACATGTTACATCTCATCAACCCGCAATGGGCGCGCGTGGTGGATCATGATCGATGATCATCCGTATCCGTAATCCGTCTCCATCTGTAGGAGGGAGCGGGTTATGACCCACTCCCAGAGGAGGCCTGTGTCCCAGCAGTGGAAACATTTAAAGGCTGTTGATGATGATGACACGAAGAACATTATATTGTGACGAATAATTTTCTCTTCCTGCTTTATCCGTGCTTTTGTCCCTAATTCCCTTTTTTCTTTCTACCAGGTGAGATCACAACAGATGTATTGAGGGTAGTGAGCGAGGCCAGGGCTGGCTCCCTCGGGCCGTTCAGTCCCTCCTTCAACATTCAGAATGTGCTCCTCGAGGGCATGCAGAAATATCTGCCCCACGACGTTCACAAAATCGTCAGTGGCAAGCTCCACATTTCCCTGACGAGGGTCTACGATGGAAAGAACGTCATTGTTAGTGAATTTCCCACGAGGGAAGACCTGTTACAGGTGAGCATTATTATTTATCCCAGGGGTTTCCAAACTGTACGTTGGTCTCGCCGCCTTGGTGTGGCTTAGAGGGTAAAGAGAGGCGCCGTGAAACGCGAGGGTCGACCATTCTCCGGATTGATGTTGCGTGGATCAAGATTCTCATTGACTCTTTTGCAGCAACAAACCCAGATCCACTTGCTCTGATTTCGTGGAGTTCGGAACCAAGTATTTTTGTTTCAATATTCACCTGGTATCAACTAGCTAGGGCAACGGTGCCTGCTGAAAAAGTTTGGGAACCCCCAATTTATCCATCTTTTAATTGTCCACATGCGTAAGCACTTCTTCTTTTTTTTCTTGTGCTAAATAATTATGTAGATTGAAATAGGTATTATTTTATTGTTGTGCTCGAAATCTCAGCTAAACTACTTGTTGTTGTTGTGCGGGACTTCCTCAATACGATTTTTATGAGGCGTGATTTCTTGATGCAAGGGTAATCTACTTTTAATCAAATGTATGTCAAGTAACTGCTTAGATAATAATACACGTCAACTTACATAACTTTCGCTACGAGTGTTGAACGCATTTTCACAATTGCACATAATTTGATTTGAATTGCCCGAAAGGCTCTTGGTTAATGTTTAACTTGATCTAAATCACACAAATCACAATTTTTTCTTCGCATCTTAATAAAGCTATCAATAAGTCTCATAATTATTTTGTTTTTCGGGAATTTAGTTCATATTGTTCAATTAACATAAACTCCATTTAGACTAATCTAGGATCTACTTTCGAACGTTCTATATTCTTTATTCAAATGTCTTTTATTTTTCGTAGGCGCTGCTAGCGTCATGTTTCGTGCCAGTATTCTCTGGGTTGCTGCCCCCTCGTTTCCATGGCATCAGGTACATGGACGGAGGCTTCAGCGATAACTTACCCGTATTGGACGAGAACACAATCACTGTCAGCCCCTTCTGTGGCGAAAGTGATATTTGCCCAAGGGATTTGAGCTCACAGTTGTTCCATGTAAGTATACATTTAGGTGTATTTTGGTATAAATAGATAATATTGTCACTTCTAGCAGATGGTCCGATGATGAAGGTATAAATTATAGCAGTTGTCCTTGAGTTAATTGTATAGTACAATGCCTAGCTAACAATGCGAAAAAAATACCGGCTATTGTTGCTAACTCCCCGAGTTTTCCTTCGCTCATATTTTCCAACGATTCCATTTTACTAAATATTTCATTTATGTACATAGTTTGTAATTAATTATGCATGCTCCTTTGTTAGCATATACAATGTACTTATTACATATGTCTTGAATAGAAAACAATAGTTGATTGTTCGACTAACCTAAAGTCATTGCTGTTCTAGCAGACTGAAAATGTCATTACGGGTCATCATTCTACGTACATTCTAGTATTTTCAGATGAATAAACTGAACTATTTTTGTCCGACCCAGTACTGAGTTCTTCACACGACTTTCTACTTTATAACCGTAGTAAAATTATGTTGTAAACATTTTACAATCTCGTAAAGCTGTTGTAGAAATTATTACGTGACTTATCACGTAACACAAATCAGACATACGACCTTCTGATTTTGACTCAAGTTCACGGTTTCGATGTCATTTCAACAATGTGGTGGGAAAGGCACTTGAATTCAGTAATATTATGATGTTTGTACATTTATATTGCTTTTTTCACAAGCGTATTTCGATGTACCAACAAAGATAGCGTTTTACATAGCGGAAATCCCAGACCCAAATCTTATGTTTCGGAACAATGATGTATGTATGTTAACAAACCTCTCTTTGTTTGGTTTAAGAAATCAAGTTTGAGTAGCGATAATCGCCACTTTATCGGCGTTTCCCATAATAATGTTGCCAAAATTGTTGCGATTTAAGACGACGACGACGACGACTATCCGCATAGGTTGCGTGGATTGACGGGTATTAAAGCGCACACTCTCACAGACCTCTTCTCAGTGATAAAGCCTGTATCCCAACGACGAGAACGTTTGAAGCTCACTAGGTATCACATACTAAAACTCTTCCTTCTCAACAGGTAAATCTGGCAAACACAAGCATAGAACTATCAAAGCAGAACATGAACAGATTCGCGCGCATTCTCTTCCCTCCTAAACCCGAAGTCCTTAGCAATATGTGCAAGCAAGGATTCGACGACGCACTCCGGTTCTTGCAGAGGAACAACATGATATCTTGCACCAGATGTCTTGCAGTCCAGTCTACGTTCCAACTTCAAGATGTGCTAGATGATACCACGTATGAATACGATCCTGATTGTGAAGAGTGCAAGACTCATAGACAGGTAAATAGCAAAATCAGCTTCAGAGAAATCTCACCCCTATTGGTAGGGATGTCACTAACAAAATGGGTGAGTTTTCTCTGAAGCTTCCTATATGGTCAGTGGTTAGCATTGCTTAACCCACTTTCATAATAAAATGGGTCATAATTATAATGATGGACACCGTATTATGCAATCATTTTAAGAGTAAACAGGTCAATAACCTATATCTGTCAAATGTGTTCTAAATTATTATTTTACAAGTGTTAGAACAGCGTGCATGACTTCACAAAATGGCGCCATTACAGTTTCACCCATATCGTGGTCGCATCGTCAAGATTAGAGTTAACCCATAATAGCATTCGTTTATCGGATTTAAATATTGAAATTACATGATAATGATTGATTTATACATACCTACTGAGACTTATCAATGCAAATCGGACAGTTGATAAACTTTTAATCGTATCTTAATTTTATGTGAAGGAGCCACAATGATTAATTCACCTAGGTACCTACTGGTGAATAATTATGCGTTGAAATCACAAAGCAAAAAAAAAACAACAGAAGAAAATAACCACAGCCAAGTCATGCGATTGACTACTACAGTGCGTGTCGCGGGTTCGATTCCCGCATGGAATAAATGTTTGTTAGTTGTTCCGTGTCTGGCTGTTTGTGAATTAAATGTTTGTTAACGCACCCACTTAACTTCCTTCTAAGAATACTATTACATATACTTATTTCCCAAATACTAGATCCATAAAAGTTTTTGAGGAAAGAAAAATATTGCTGCGATTGGGACTAACATCCGCGTCTTCTGGATAAGTACTCCAGACGCCTTACTAATTAGGCCATCGTAACCCACTCGTTTGTTGACGAAAAATCATTACAGAAACGCGACACAGGCGTTATTGCGAATAACTATGTAAAACTTTAAGTACTAATAAGTACTAGTAGTAGTTTAAGTCGAGGAGCTCGTGGCTAAATAATTATAGCCGCACAGGCCGATCTTCCGGGTTAAGCCGCGCTTGCCTAGGTTGGTCTGTGGATGGGTGACCATCTTTCATAGCGAGTTTCCTCCGTGCCTCGGAAAGCACGTAAAGCCGTTGGTCCCGGCTGTCATTTGTAGATCTTTGACAGTCGTTCCTGTTAGTCAGAAGCTCTAAAGTCTGACAAGCAGTCTTACCATGGGGTATGGTATTACCCAGTTACTGGGTTGTGGAGGTCTGACAGGCAGTCGCTCCATGTAAAATACTAATATCCAGCTGAATCTGGTTCGACTGGAAGCCGACCCCAATATAGTTGGGAAAAGGCTAGGCAGATGATGAACTTTAAGTACTAAAACCTTGTTCTGTTTTAGGACGCATTAGTAGACGACCTACCGGACACAGTGATGACGATATTCCAGAACGCGATAGACTCAGCGAACAGCGGCATCGTCAATTGGGTGATGAGACAACGAGCTATGAGATACCTTACATTACTCACGCTACCCTACAGAGTTCCCATCGACATTATGTATGCGTCATTTACCAAGTGAGTATAATTTCTATAGTAAAGGTGTTACATTATTATTTCACTGTAGAAACTGATCACTATAACTTCCTGCGTCTGTGTTTCCGAACGTATACAACCCGAATCTCTTCAAAGTTTGTTTAGCTAGCTCCTCCAGTCTCACCTAGAATACAGTCAAGAGCGATTTTTTTTTTCTTTTACAATTCGAGGCAATGTTGTCTATTCTTCCAGTGTCATTTTATTTCATCTGGGTTTAAAAACTAAGGTATTTCATATCAATGATGACAGTTTTAGCCCTTAATCGCCTTTTAGATGTATACTGATCTAGTTTCTATGGTGAAATATGCCCTTATTTAAGCAGAACAATCTGTTTGTCGGTCTTTTAGGACCAGCAATCCCCTTCTCTAAAGACACAGACACTCGCATCGAAATTATAATCTGTCCCCAATAGATTTTCAACTTTACGCTTAGAGCATAGGGTTGAAAATCTACTAAAGACAAATTGCAGTTTCCACGCTGCGTCTGCGCCGTGTCCTTAGACAATAATACTGCTGATTTTTTTCTCTGTATTCTCTTCGTGATGGTCTATGTTCAGCATTGCACCTATAACCAAGCTATTTAGAAAATCGGGTCTACGAAAAAAGAGAAATAGGCGATCATTGTAAAACATATTTCAGGGTCTGATAGATAGGTTTTCATAACACATACATACATTAACTCACACATTTTCCCCATGGAGGTAGGCAGAAAGTTTTCCCTTTTAAAACTTGTTATACGAGATTGACTTTTATTGCTTCTCATTTAATTTTAAATGGACAACTCTCACCATAATATCAATTTAATCATAATCATGAGTCTTGATATATGAGCGGCACTTGAGTGTCATTTAATCATCCCTTCCCCAAAGAAATAGAAAGTTGTTTTCCGTTCGCGACATCCAAGTTGACTGCCCTTTTACGTATGTAACTCTTAACCTGATCGAGTTTCTTCTATATTATGTTCTTCATGGCGTTTGCGCGGGGCGGTAAGCGGTAAGATAAAATATCTAGAAATGTTTCAAACACGCCACGAGGCACCGTCTGTAGCAAATTCACGCACTTACAAAGTAAGTAAAGTTATTCGCGACGCCCGTCGCTTCGCTCACCGCTTAGACCAAAGTCGTGAACGATTTTTTTTAAATTAGCAAAATTTTAATGAAAAAGGTTTTAAAATTGGTAAAAAAATTAATTGCTGCTTTAATCAAATATGCAACAGACTGGTATTTAATTTTGGCAATTTATTGTTAGCACTTGCACAAAACTTAAACCAAATGCACAATACAGGTTCTAGTTGTAAATAATTATCTACTTTACTCTCAATAATTGTGATACAATGTGATGTAAATCCTAATATAACGATAATCCTATACTGCTATACAAAATTATAATGATCGTATTGGCACTCGTCGTCGTGTCTAACACCTAGTATAAGTTTATTCATATAAAACAATACACTGTAAAGTATTACAAATATTCAATTACTAGCTTTTACCCGCATATTTTACTCTCGTTAATTTAGAATTTTGAAATCAATTTGAATTGTACTCTTCTTGTAATAATGATTATATTTCAATCATGAGGCGGAAGAGTCGTAGCGTCATCATAATTATATGTAGTTAGAACGTTATTGTTGTTAACCTATGTCCTGACAACTTATTATATGCAGAATTTCATAATCATCGGTTCAGTGGTTTAGGCGTGGAATGGAAGCAAACAAACAAACTTATTTACGCATTTATAATATTAGTAAAGAAGTTAGGATTGGGATTGCTTATAAAATCATCAGTTATTGTTTTTGCGTTTTAGTATTCAATATTTATTAATAATATTTTTCAATTTACCCAGCTGTTTTGATGATTCAAGTATTATGTTCGCATACATTGTTTGTTTTGCGACAACGCAATTACAATTAGTAGATACAATAATTTAGAAGCTTTGTTTGTGCGCAATTACTTGGTGTAGGTAAGTTTTGGTTATCAGTTGAAATAGCAGTGGGGTAAATCAAACCTTGGCATGAATTGAATAATTTGATATGACAGTTTTAAATTTAAAAAAAGTATAAAATGGCTATTTGTAAAGTTCTTATTATATTGAATTTTTGTACTTAAATAAAATTAATTAAAAAAATTGTAGACCAAAATAATTATAGTGCATGCGCTATTTAAATCAGAGTTATCATTCTTGCATAATTATTCTATTTTAACATGCCATAGTTAGCAGATTCGTGTCAAGGACAATAAGTAAGGAAATAATGTGTTCAATTGATAATGTGTTATATCAATTATGCAATAAATGGATTTTTCTAGAAAATCACTGAAGTAAAGCATGGATAACACTGGTTTTACGCAAAAAATATACAAATTTTTATTCTTTAAAATCTACTTAACAACTACAAAATATTACTTTTAACGTACATTACACATATAACATTAATATAATAATTATTAATAATTTGTATAACAATTTTAACGGCAGGCGATGTAAATATCGTAGAATGTACCAACATTTTTGGAGCTGCCTTATGCAACTGCATACATGAGTAAA
This sequence comes from Agrotis ipsilon, assembly GCA_028554685.1. Classification (NCBI taxonomy): domain Eukaryota; kingdom Metazoa; phylum Arthropoda; class Insecta; order Lepidoptera; family Noctuidae; genus Agrotis; species Agrotis ipsilon. The sequence goes on along the minus strand of CM052960.1, from coordinate 15,415,709 downwards.
ACATTTAGTTCAGTATTACACGTGTATAAGATCGTTACGTGTAAAGATATAACGATCTTATGCATCTCGTGACGACTCAGTTGATATGTATGTCCAAATGGCACACTGTCCTACTGTACTAATATTTCACCACAGTGAAGGCGCAAACTTAGTTTAAATATTTATTACAAAAAACATTCAAGGGGTCTCTCAACGCGGGCATGCGGACAGCGAGTAAAAGGCAACTCGCTGTCCGACCATGGACCATGCCCGGGTCGACGGCGCGTCGTGTTCCACGCGCGCCTCAAAGAGCTGTCAGCAAAATGACGGGGCCCCCTCCCAGAAGGCCGGGGTCGCGGGACTTATTTCTATTACCGTGACCCCGGAACATAAAGGGCTACTGAAGGACATCGTGGATTTTAGTCAGTACAAGTCTGACAGTCCCTCCCGCCCTGCCCGGGGTTGGAGGACTCATTTGATAATTTAACCAAGCTAAAAAAAAAAAAAAGGGTTCTCTCAAATTCAAAGCTTTGCTAGCTTTGAGAACTTCAGTCTTGTGAATACATATGTATAATTATACTTTTAGTAGTAATCATTTTCTGTCCGATGGGCCTTCCGCGTTGGCTTTATGGAGTGACCACACTTAACAGCTTTAACAGACTTAAGTCACATGTGCTTAAATATGTACCTGTGTTAAAAGATAAATTCGGCAATGGCATCGTATGGGGTGAATCAACACTACGTTGAGTAGGCTATTTGACTGAAAAATTCTAATTAGTCCTTCAGTTACATAATCAAAAAATTATGACCCTTTTTTATTTTAAATTTGGATCACGATTTTTACTGAGTTCCTGACGTCGCTTCACAAGCGGGAATCTCCAGTACCCTTAGCGCGAGTTTTCAGTATTTGAGACGTAAAGTTAACTGGAACTTTGACAATTTCAAATTGACAATTTTCAAGGAAAAAATTAGTTCCTTCTTCGCACACCAGAGGCGCTGTTCCATTTTTTCATACAAGAAATGCTGTAAATACTGGAAAGACGCTGCAAAGTAATAGAGTGAAAACTCGTGCTAAGGGTACTGTTTTGATGTGTTACATATTAGTAAAATATTCATTGACATAATAAATAAAAAACTTATTTTTTGAAACTATTCAAGACGCAGTAATTAGGATGGAAGAAAGCATGAATTTATTCATGCTGTCAACATGCCTATTGTATAAAATGTTCGTCGATAAGTTTGGTCACTCTTTGGCCTGAATGGCCTGAATAACCTTGCCGTAATTTCCTTCTATAAAATTCATATGCCGGCTTCTATCACTAACACATCAAAACGCTTTTTAGCTATGTGGGCGATAGAGTAGAGACGCATGCGGTACAATACAAAGTGGCTGGCAATGTGATCATCCGTAGGAAGCGGTGTATCCGACACAACAACGTTATGCATAGGTCAGTCTTTACATCTTTTTGTAGAAGGTGGAAGGGATTTGTTTGTTAGTACTTTGCTGTCCGTCTCTAGTACTTTTTTGTCGTTGTATAGTACTTTGTCCATCTTGAAATGGTGATGGGTTATATGTCTGTCTATTTAGAGTAGACTAATCTGACGCTAACACCCATTGAAAAAAGTGGGTTGTTTTAGGTTTAACCGTTTTATATCTGTTCTTGGGCTTAAATCCTCATTTACCAATTTCAGTGGGGGTTTATAATTTAGGTGATATTTTAATGGTGTAAAAGATTGGTTTATCTGTGTGTTACGTTGTGTACTTATGTAGTTTTTAAAATGTTCAAAGATGTAGGCAATTTTGTTATAAATACTAACTCTCTCCTGTCTCTTACGTATAATTACCTACTTATTTAGCACCAATTGCTGCATTTAACATGGCCATTCTTTTTCCTTCATCGCCTGTTTGTAATTTCATTCAGCCGTAGATTTTCTTCATGTCCAATTTCTGCAACTTCATCCGTCCATACAGTTTACTTCATTTGCAAATTCATCATTCTTTCTCTCTCTTCTCTTCAATCTCCTAAGTTTGCAAATAAAAAGACGATATTTGCTTGATTTATTTCCTTGTGCTTCACTAGGTATATGTATATTTCGTAATCAAGCAAGTCAAGATATTGCCACCCTCCCATATTACTAACGTCATCACTATAATAAACTTGACTTATGTCTTAACCTATTTCTGACGCACGTACGTTTTTTTACGCAAGCTCCTCTGTCTTATAAAACATAAAGTTTATCTGCAGTGCGTCTTCCCTATCTTTATATGAAGTGATTTATTTTAATGGGTCAATGCCAATAGGTGTTGATTTCTTAACTGTTACATTACTACAGCATGTTTCAGATAGTTGTAGTTATACAACTACTGTTCCCCGTGATATCACTCCCTCAGCTTGGCTCCTATTAGTAGCGAGGTGATGTTATATAGCTTATAGCCTTCCTCGATAAAGGGACTATCCAACACAAAAATAAATAAGCGCGTTAAATCTCTTAAGCATTCAAATATTAGCATAGATGTAATATAGACCATTAGGTTTATTTCAAACGGAGCACAACCACATCACATCGCAGCGAAAAACGTGGTCAAATTGTGGTTTTACGAACTTTTCGCAGGATTTAAGTTGACTATCACAAGTTGGATGGTCTATAATACACCCTAAAATATGTTCACACTTTTCATACACATCCTATAGATGTTGATATTAAGATAGCTGTTAGGTAATTCATATATTATCATAAAATTGATATTGTTTTATTATGTAAGTATGAAGTTGACATAACATTTATGTTTTGTTAAACAAGAGCTAACATTGTATTTATTTTTGTTCTGAGAGTAATAATCTACGGTTGATTGACTTCGATGTTTTCGTTATTACGTCAAATACATTGATTATATTATTATTAAAGTATCTTCTTTTCCGGATTTTGTTATTAGTTAGTTGCTTTAAGAGTACCCATTACCTACTATATTCTTTAGAAATATTCAAAAGTATTAAAAAAAAATTCTTTCCGTGGGCCCTGGCCATTCTTTATTATTGGCAATTTTGATTACATCTCTCAAAAGCAATCTATTGAATTTGGAGTTGCTGTCTAGTCACTTTTTTACTTTTTGCATGTCCAGACCTTGCTAGTTTTTTCTTAAAATTAAGAATTAGTTCACCTCGGGGTGAAGTAACTTTGTTCATTTTATATACGACGGCTGACTGTATTATTTCCTATTAAGTCTTATTTCTTATTATATCTTAATGTTTATTTTTAGTGGCTGAAATAACGTTGTTGTTATGTAATAAGAACATACAAGATTGAATTAAATTAATATCTTAAATCAAATATTAAACCAGTGAAAGTCCGATAATACCCTACAACAATGATAATGCTATTTCTATAACTTAAGTAGGTACACATATTTGCTTCGCTTTCTTTGGCTTAGATAACCATTACGAGTACATTGAGAATTATGAACATTGTAAGATTATGTTATACATATTCTAAATAAGAACATTAGGATTTGTTTTTAACTGTCATAGCTATTAAATTCTGTTCCTCATCCATCTTTGACAAGCATGTAATAATGTTGATACAATGGGCAGAGAAAGAAGATAATGGAAAATAAATTAATTTAAAAAAGGGGACTAGAAAGCACAAACATTTGTGTAGCCCTAAGGAATTCCTGTCCCACTAGATCCAAAAGAATGAAAAGTGAATGAAAGCGTCACGTGAGTGAGAGAATGGAACAAAAAATACGTCTTGTACCCCAAATATGAAACAAGAGCAGAAAGATGATGATAATTTTATTTGAGAAGTTTTTACAGACAAAAATTTATAAAGTGAGCAGACACTAGCTTTGAAACGATTCGGGATGTAAGTTTTTTGGTAAAACAGATGATGTTTCCGAATGAATTCCTTAAAAAATAACACTTCGAACTTTATAAAGGCGTCAATCAAATGACGTTCAACACTTGTTGAATGTTGACTCCTTTACATGAGTGACGTAAGATTTTAATATGAGATGCACGTGAAGTGAACAACTGTGTTCATCTCAGGCAATTTGTTTGAACACGTGTTATATGTAGAGTTAGAAGATGGTTAGAAGCCATTTGTTTACACGCAGGTCACCTGCGTCTGACCACTCATTTACTTTGTGTTCTAGGGTAAAAATTGGTAGTACTAGTTAACAAAAAGATGGCGTTTTTTTTTTTAACTAGGGTGTATTACCAAGTTGTAAAACTACTAGCAGATATCACTTTCAGTAAATATAGGGTTATTTACTGAAAGTGATATCTGCTAGTAGTTTTCGTTAAAATTGGTCGCTGATACTCAAAACTGTCAGAACGACTTTAGTCATCGTTATCATTTTCCTATGCTTCCTCTTTACTTCTCCTTCTCTTTCTCTCCTCTCCCACTTCTGGGCCAAAGGCCTCTCCATGTTCCTTCTAGAAGCTCGTCTGCGCTTGTCCCAATTTATTTGAGGGCCTGCTCAGCATGTATTCTTCATCCATACTTCTCTGTAAGTTGTTATCCCAATAGACCTTCTAGCTATATTATTATTTACACTGTCCATGTTTCATTAGTTTTCCCGTATTCTTCTAGATTTATTCTTGATATTCATACACATAACTTTTTTAACATAATACATTTTACGGGTTAAAACGGCCACATAGCAATATTCCTATTGATAGACTGCGTTAATTTCCAGTAGCGTCATTGGCGATTCTTCATTTAAACATTTGTTTATCCTATCATACGTTTTTTTTTCTTTACTAGGATTTTCTCCTATATCGTGGGTGGCCTATTAACATTTAGGTAAATTCTCAAACAAAAACGGCCACAGAGTCTGGAGCAGATATATGTTGTTAGTTACAAAGTTCATTTAGTTTTTAATTCTCTTGATCTCGGAGGTCCAATGTCTTGTGACCGATAAAATTGTCCTAGATGTATGAATAAATTTTTATCCACTAATTAAAATAGATAAAACAAATCAAGACATTATTGTCGGTACCGTTCCTAATCAGCTAAGTATGAAAGTAAGCGACCATTTGACCTCGGACGAAACTTATCAGCTTAGTACTGAAAATTATTAGTTTTACTGATAAAACGTTTTGTCCGGCAACGGGTAATTATTTCCTGTTGTTCTTTTATAGCTAATGCCACTAGATTCTTCTTACCTACATTGACCTACAATGGCATCCGGTTTTACGTATGTTTATACCCTATCAGTTGATTCCCGTATATTTTATTTTTGTGTCGGTTATTTAGAATGATTGTGTAGCTATTGTCTTTTGGAAGTGTCTAGAATGTTTCAGGGTTACTGGCCATCATAATTAAAAGTAATTTATTCAAAATTAAGCATTCAGGTTAGGAATTTGCACTTTTTCAAAATAAAAAATAACACAAATGTCCACTTTTCGCTATTTTGTAGTGTTAGCTATAACACTTCGAAACACAGACTCCCCAGAAACACATGTCTGATAGGGATAGGACAGGTAACTCAGTAATCTAAATAATATTCCACATTGCATCAAAAATACATAAAACCATCAATCAATTCTTTGCCACGTTATGTCACCTAGCTAGACCTAACTAGCTTTATTACGATAAAGTTCTTAATTGGAATTACATCCATAATACTGACTTAATTAACTATACGTAAATGTGGAGAATGAGCCATGCTTACTAGACCAAAGTATAATATTAAGACCCTAAACACACCTACTGTTTAGAAATCTCATAACCCCAAACACACCTGCGTATTTACATAATTCGCGATATTAACACCTCCTTTTCGCGAAATTTGATAAATGAGAATGTCACGTTTCGGCACTTGTGTTTATTATCAAATCTTTTAATCTGATGGTATTTGATAGGAAATTAACATGCGTCTTAACACGTGTTTTATCCATATCAGATTTGGATAGGTATCTACTGCATCTGCATTTACGTAGTGAACCAAAATATCGTGACTGAAATATCATCATCATACCAGCCGTAGGACATACACTGCTGAACATAGGCTGAACAGAGGTTTCAAATACGACCAGTTGGAATCGGCTTGCATCCAGCGCAATCCTGTGGTCTACTTAAAATCGTCTGTCCACCTAGTAGATGGACGTCCTACGCTGCGCTTGCCGGTGCATTGTCAAGTCCAAATGATTCCAAATTCGGCGTGTTATCTAGCCTGCGCTGTCACTTGCTAATTCGCTGGGCTATGTCAGCAACATCAACGAATCTCCTAATTTCTGATTCGATCACGCAGGAAAACTCCGAGCATAGCCTCTCCATAGCTTGATGGTTATATTCAATTAAACATCTCCCATTTTCTCCCCCAGATTCGTAACATGTACTCCGAAGATGAGCAAGTCGCTTTGGAAGCTGAGCTTGAACATGCTGCAGCAGCTTCACGGGTTCATGTACGCGACTCACGACCGATCGGAAGCCGCCGCTAGGATCTACTACAAACTGACTATGGACGGCAAGATGGACGCTAATGAAGGAAGGCAGTTGGATAGAAGGTATGTGACTTCTATTTATTTGACTTTTATTTGGAGACTAAGTGGCGGAGCAATCTAAAAGCTAAGAGTCCCTCGCTGGAACTACTCTGGCTTGAATATGTGATGGTATACCACCTGATCAGCAGAAATCAGGAATACAGTATATTATTTGCCTAACAATTTGAATAATTACTTCTCACTGATTTGTCAGTCTTGTAACGGAACTTTACAAACACTAGTATTAGAGGAGTCTTCATGAGTTTAGGTTTTTGGGTTCTAGCATGAGTACTCCGGGCATGCGGACAGCGAGTGGGCATGCGGACAGCGAGTAAAGGGCAACTCGCTGTCCGACCATGGACCATGCCCGGGTCGACGGCGCGTCGTGTTCCACGCGCGCCTCAAAGAGCTGTCAGCAAAAAATGACGGGGCCCCCTCTCAGAGGGCCAAAGCCTGCCGGGGTCGCGGGATTTATTTCTATTACCGTGACCCCGGAACATAAAGGGCTACTGAAGGACACCGTGGATTTTAGTCAGTACAAGTCTGACAGTACCACCCGCCCTGCCCGGGGTTGGAGGTCTCATTTGATGATTTTACCACGATAAAAAAAAAAAAAAAAGCATGAGTACTCCAAAGGTATTAATTATGTTAGGACATAAGGCATATAGGTAGTATGTATACCTATTCCGATCTTTGATCTCAGTTCATCTATGATCAGAGAGTGCGAAGTCCTTTGTATTTGATCTAACGTGAGACTTGACTTAAGGTTGACTCTTCAAAACTTTTTAACTCTTTTTTTCCCGGTGGCAAACACTTGTCTTTGTTCTGCACTTTTTAGTTTGGCGCTTTGTTTCCTGTTTAGTAACGATTCTTTTAATTCATTAACTAATTCAAAACGACGTTTTATTCGTATTTCTTTTATTTCTCCGAGGGCATTAAAGTCAAACCAAACCTTCCTCTTATAATCTGGTGATAAATGTAATTAAATTACTCATATTATTATGTCCGTACATATGTCATAAAACTATGGTATCATTTTATAACTAATCTAATCTGTATGACCTTCGATAGCTGGTTAAACTTGACTTTGTATTCAACAATATTGATGCCAGGTTTATTGTCCGCCATTTTGACGTAATAAGTACGTACAGGTGAAACGTCACAATTGTTAAGCTTTTCTTAATTTCTCTGAAACTGGTATAGAGTAAAGCCGAATCTGTTGAGTTGACAAAGGCATCTAAATAAAAATATTTGAGCCTGAAATGAAGGCTACAGTCTTTAGTTATACACTAAAAACAATACAATTTAATTAGTGCATATATTATTTTTATTATTGCTTGGTATTAAATCCGGTCTACTACATCATAATATTATTTTGACAATGGTTCATTCTGCACTACACTGTAAATTATGCGCAGTGCTAAAACCAAATGCGTAACAAATGACAACCACGTCATGTAAGAGATAAGTGAGACATACAAACAAGGATTCCATTTTGCTACTAAATAATTATTACACCGATGTATATAAATAGTCTTGTCATCATTTAAGATGTCACGCAGTTTCAAAAGTCATGGAAATACTAAAGTCCAGATCGTTCCACAGATCTGTAATTATGTTTTATTGGCGCAAATTAGTTTGTACTTCAACCTAGTCTAAGCGTCTCTGCAGAATAACAATTATTGTAAAACACTCCTGATCTTTGTTAAAACAAATGGCATCATCGTTTAACAAGTCGAGTGAACAAAATGCATACATATATTCTACTTCCAACTAACATACACACTTCCGCATGTTCCGCTATGTTCCATTTTTACATTCACGGGTGGTTGACCCGGAACAGACGGTTGAATTTTGGTGGACCCCATCTATCTCTGGATGAGGTCTCCTCAGGCGGTAACAAGCTATAAAGGAAGTAAAGAGGGGTCGAGTGAAGCCGCTTGCAACAGCAATCAGCAAGCAAAGGAAGCCATTGAACTCTCTTATAGTCTTAAAATCTGATTTACGTGTTCCGATTTGGGGGTTCTCAACTAGCTGTGTTCCGTTAGTGCACCGAAAACTGAACTGCGCTCGTGGAACACTTCGCGACGTTGACCGGTGTTTGGGAATCCTTACCATACATAGTATTCTTCTTTTCCAAAGTACATTTAGTAAGTGATTGATTTTTACAATGCCAATGAAAAACCTCGTCGATGTTTTTAAAAATAATAATGAACAAGCAATCAACACAGTGCCAAGCCTTCATTTTCCAATCAGTAAAATATGGTCATTCCAGTTACGTACGTCCATATTTATTGCAACTAGTTTACTCTCAACATGAGATAAATACTTACTCGTACTGCGTAGTAGTTGCATGAACGTAAATATTTACATATATCATCTCCATTTATTTATTGTTCTTCGTACTACTATCTTTTGTTTTATTTTAAGTTTTGATCTTTTGATGTTCTTACATGTGTAAAAACAGGTGCATATTGAACTCATTATCTTTAATTGGGCAAAGGATATCTAAAGTTACAAATCCGTATCCATTATGTTGATGATGCATACTATGACGCCACGTGTAATTATAGCTGCTATACTAATAATATTATAATTAGCTAAATTTGTTTGTTTAGAAGAGATAATCTCTGAAACTAATCATCATCAATACACATACCTTCCCCAAAGATCGCTACCATTCCTGCTTTTTACATCCACTTTCTTCAGGTTATCGGTCCATTTGCCATGGGGCGTCCCATCACCCTACGTTTGCTAACGTGTCTCTCTTGATAAGCTTCTTACTAAATGATCCTATTGTATTTTTATTGCTGGCAAGAAGTTTCGTTATCATTGTCATGCTTATTAGTCGAGCTATTGTAATTTTAAACTAACAAGTCAGAAAAAGTAAAAACGCGGGCGGAGGCTGTAGGTCTGGGCCCAAAACTTTACAGGCACGAAGTTGCGGGCACACCTAGCTTAAACATAATTATTTTGGTATCTCCTCAACCGGATTTCATATAGCAATCAATAATGGACTTTGTATGCATTTTGATAATTATTATTGCATGACTTTTCTCATTTAATTTGGGTTATTACCTACAGTTATGTAACATGAAATATAAACAATATGTAACATGAAAATTAAAGTATTTCATAACATTCCCCATTTGCCTTTGAACATTTTCTCCACAAAAAGTTTCAGTGCCCACTAGTTGACGGCACCGCATCCTATGGTCTAAACTTAACATATTCTCTTACAATTCAGGTTTCGAACAAATAACAATTTATTTATTTAATTGGGAGCATCCAAAAATTTAATGTCATCACGGTCAGATTTTTTGCCCTTTATGTAACGAATCCTAAACGTAGGCTCTTTGTTGTCTGCCCTCTAAATTATTATCTAACAAATTGAAGCTAAATACAATATTGTACGTATATTGGAGCAATCAATTTGTATCTATCTGATAGTAAACTGGGATATCTATAGAATGATAGCACAATTAACTGTTACTAAATAGTTGCTATGTATATTGTAATGTAATTTTGATGTGTGGAATGTACAGAAATAACCTTTAGTGCATTCTAGTTATTTGTGGACTGTAGTGAACATTATCTTCGCATACATTTAGAACTGAGGAGAATAGTTAGTTGAAACATTAACACAGTATTTGTCTTTGTGTCTTGAAAACACAGAAGGATCATCTTAAACATTTTTCCTACTATAAAATTTGAATTACAATTTCGATTTTAAACAATGTTCTATAACACGATATAAGGCAAATTTTATGGAACATGATCTTGCTCTCATTCGTCATAATTTGAGGAGTCTTTCGACTCGTGTCTTTGGTAAAAAAATAGGCTTTATCAGTCTGAATTTTTGGCTGTTTAGGTATCTGGTTTGGCAGTTAGGCTTGCCCTCATTTAATTTTTTTAAAGACCTAGCAATAAACCATGTAGAAACTACAAACATGATTTAGTGTTTAATAATGTTATCTTGGTAACTTCCGGTACTTATTATTTAATATACCCTATTAAAATACAAAGGGCCTCTACCGAGATAGAAAAGCAAGCCTTCCTAATGAGCCAATAATTCATCAATTATGACCGCAACAAAGGGAACACAGCTGTTTGATTGACACTGCGTCGATAAAGTGACAAAGACTGTTATCCAACTGGCCCATTTCTCGAGTTTGTAGATGTTCTAAAGTCACAGTATAGAGACAGTATTTCAACTAGGATCTATTTGTGACAAGAACACTAACACGAATTTTAGCGTTATATTAACGATTTTTTTTTGTGTCGGTCTACCCACAAGTCGTAGTTTAATTTTACGATTTATTATGCAACAAAAACAAAGTCAAAGGCAAGAGCCAACCTGAAAAAATGGACAATCATATTCATTGTGTTCTATAAGGCTTCTATATTATCACATTTTTATTTGATATAATTATCATCTATTTACAGTATGTTAGTTTCGACAGCTTCGACTTGCTTGTACCTAACAAGTAATCTATTTATTAATTAAATCATTTTTAGAAGAGAATTAACGCGTCTCGTAAATTGTGTGAGCCGTAACACCCGTATCCGAAAATTTATCCCAAGTTGTAATGCTGCATGTTAAAATTAATGTATACTGTGACGAAGTACCACAGTGTCGCTACTGATAAGGTAGTTAAACAAAATAATTGTTTGCATATTTGTGTAAAATGTGTGAAATATAAATTAATAATTGATAGTTTATTTTGTGGTAAGTTTGCTAGATGGTTTCCCACGGTAACTTTGATGTTATTTACTTTAAATATCGCGATGAAAGCTGAAAAGTTTTGCTATTTCATTTTCAAAAAAAATATTTTCTAAAACGGCTTTAAAGTTGAAAACTTTATTAGGATGGGTACCCATTTAATTTCGGTAAAAAGCGTGCATCATTTAAACGTTCTTAATTTTTTTTTTTACTGTAAACTAAATTTTCATATAATAACATAATGTTTTAACAAATATTTATCTCAAATGCCTATCAATGACCGATTCCAAAAATTATATAAGACAAAAAATATCAATCACAAAAATGTACCTACGCATAATTTATATCAAAACATGATAACGAATTGCGCAGTTTTGCAATAATTAAACTATTTTTCAGCAAAAATGTGTGTCACTTATCTGGTATTTCCAATTATTAGATCAGATAGTGTAATCCTTAGCCTTGGGGGGTGATCTGCAATTATTATTTAGTAATATTTTAGATAATGGCCCAAATATATAATCCTCCTATATTAAAGTTAAACCCATGATAGAAAAACACGTGGCATTTAAATTGTTTAAATGTGGTGTGACATGATTAACATATATGACATGATTAAGAGCTCTTACACACGAGCGGCATGTTCCCAACGGCAGAAGTAACTTGCAGCCGTCGACGGACGCGTCAACGGAAGCCGTCGACGCGTCGACGGCAGCCGTCGCTACAACTGCAAGTGTCGCACGGTGGGCCGAAAATCGGCTTTCATAGACTTAGGCATTTTATTTTGCAAGTGCCAGTTTTTATGCCGGATATCACTTCTATTAGTTATAACAATATACAAAAATGACACCAGAATTGATTCTGCACAAAAACGAAGGAATTATAATTTTTTTACGAAAACTTTGTATGGAGCTAGTATGAAAAATCGAAATATCTCTAAAACGGCAGGGATAACCGTAATATCCTTATAGGGGGTTATAGTACTAATTATTTGTGATTTTTTGACATAAGTTACATAATGGTTGTGAATGCCGTTTTTTTTTTAAAAATCGTCAAAATATTTTCATTTATTTTTACATAAGAAACGTTACTTTCAGTGTTAAAGTTAAAGATTTCAGAGTTTTAACAACTCTTAACATAAAATAGCATGACCTCTATAGACCTGAAGGACTAGACAGAAGTGTGTAGTATCTTGTAAGATTTCCAACAATACCAAATAGTTGAATATCAGTGTCAAAGTGGTCATGCTGTCGCTTCTTTTTGAAAGATAGGGGAATGAAATTGTTAATTGATCATACCCTAAAATTATGATTATAACATAACCGGACACATAATAATATCGACACAAAAGGAATTTTAAGACCTTGCAGAAGATCAAAATACAAAATAACATCTTGTGTAGTCATCTAATGAGTCTGCTGACAAGTAATTAAGTAATTAGAATGATGGTTGTAGTCTTCTGATTCTAATGAGCCTAATATATGATTAAATGATTTGAAATTTCTCTCAACAATACCTACTCAGAACTGCAGTCAGCTTTGCGACTATAAAATCTTAGAATGGAAAGTTTAATCACCAACTTAGACTTGTTTGTTCTTCTAAAAAGTGAGTGTCCTTCATTTAATCATGAAGTATTGTTTAGTGCAATTGTGTCTCGCATAGGCGATTGTCTTTCTGCCGAAGATCAAGTAACTCTCAAAGAATTTTGCCGTAGATTCACGCGAGCTGCTTAAAACAGGTGGCAGAAATCTAAACGATTATTTGATAATTTTAGAAATACGTACGGAGAGTGGCTGCAAGCCAATATTGATTGGCCGAGTTGCGTGCTTACTTCAATAAATCAAGAACCAACTGTTGATGAGATACCAAGAGCACGCTCAGTCTCTCCAGAACCTTCGACATCATCGACTGTTGGAACAATGACAAAAAGGTCCCGAAAACCATTCAAAGATCTGGGAAGCAAACAGAAAAAGAGAAGATCTAGTGAGCACATAGGCGATGATTCCTGTGAATTGGCATATGCAGCTGCAGCGCGTTTAAAAGAAGAAGGGTATGAAGATATCGCATCTGTAATCGAATAAATGATCAAAAATCCAGAAGCTGCCGTTAAAATCAATGAAAGCATTAAGAAACAGTGAAAACAGTAATATTTACACCAGAGAAAGCACTTGGATTACTTCTTTCACTTAAGCTTTCAAAGTGGCAATATATTACGTTGCGAGAGACTGCCATTCGGGAAGGTGCTAAGGATATTTACCCATCCTACTATAAACTGCAACAAACTAAGCTTGCATGCTACCCTCCTAATCTATCAGTGTCAGTTACTGATTCATCAGCTAGAATTACACTTCAAGCTTTACTTGACATCACGGTGAAGCGGATTCTTCAGTCTTTCTGATAATGTGGAAAATAAGCAGTTAAAGCTGATATCGAAGTGGGGATTTGATGGTGCTTCCAATCAAAGCCGATACTAGCAGAAAACATGTCATCAACCGTACATAAACTATTAATACACGGTGCTGACATAATCGAAAAAAATGATATTGTCCCGATTGGGACTCTCTCGGAAGAAGCCTCAGAGTCTCGAAACAAAGATTTTAGGAGGTTTTGGGAACATCATTCGCGGAAAAGAAGCAGGCAAGATTCTAATCAAGATATCCTAAATATGCTTGTTGTTTCTTCGGATCCTTTCCTAAGTGCACAAAGGCCGAAGTTAGATGCCAAAAGGAAGACAACCTTTTTTGCTGAAACTCTCGACCTAATACAGTTTCCGGAAACTGAGTTCGCGTTTGTAGGTGTATCCAATCTGGATTATGACTCGGAATTGGAGTCCGACAACGAAAGTTGTAAAGAAAATTTCTAAAATTCAATTATTTTTCATATGTTTAGTTAATATTTTCATAAATTATTATGCACTTTGATATTTTTTTTGTTACTTCTGTTTTATTTAAATTACCTTTCAGTAAAAAGTATAAATACAGTCCATTTTTTTATTAACCGACTTCAAAAAAAGGGGAAGGTTTCCCCTTTTTTTGAATCGGTCAGTCGGTTTTTTTTTATGTATTTACATCGATTACACCGAGTTTTCAAAAAAAATATAACCGCCTTCAAAAACAACCACAAAAAAGGGTACAATAACCTACAAAATAACTTTTCTTTTACCTCTGTCTAGTCCTTCAGGTCTATAGAGGTCATGCTATTTTATGTTAAGAGTTGTTAAAACTCTGAAATCTTTAACTTTAACACTGAAAGTAACGTTTCATATGTAAAAATAAATGAAAATATTTTGACGATTTTTTAAAAAAAAACGGCATTCACAACCATTATGTAACTCATGTCAAAAAATCACAAATAATTAGTACTATAACCTCCTATAAGGATATTACGGTTATCCCTGCCGTTTTAGAGGTATTTTGATTTTTCATACTAGCTCCATACAAAATTTTCGTAAAAAAATTATAATTTCTTCGTTTTTGTGCAGAATCAATTCTGTTGTCATTTTTGTATATGGTTATAACTAATAGAAGTGATATCCGACATAAAAAATGGCACTTGCAAAATAAAATGCCTAAGTCTATGAAAGCCGATTTTCGGCCCACCGTGATGTCGTTATAAATCGACTGCTGCCGTCGACGCGCGTCGGCGGCAACCGTCGACGAGTTGACGGCTTCCGTTGACGCGTCGACGGCAGCCGTCGACATGCCGCCGACGCCCGTCGACGGCTGCAGTTACCTCTGCCGTTGGCAACATGCCGCTCGTGTGTAAGAGCCCTAAAATAATTTTTAAAAGTATTTTTAAATAGGTGAAATGACGAAAATGTTTTATTTATCACTTGTGTGTTAAAAAAAATAGCTCGTGTCAAAAAATAACAGCCGCACAAGTTGATCTTCAGGACAAAGACGTGTTGCAGAGGTTCATCTGTGGGTCACCCACCATCATACGCACTGATTTAGTACTGACGTAGTATTACACAGCATAACATTTTATGTTACGTACACAAACTTACGTGAGTTTAAAAGAAAGCTAAATATAGATTATGTTAAGTGGTTAATGTTGTAACTTAACTGGTTTGAGACGAAGAATAACAAAGTTAAATGTCGCAGAACACAATTTGTAAACATTTGGAGTGTTGACTAATGATTCAGTGTTATAGTTCAAAACAATAGTTTTGAGATGTATTCGCTTACCAGCATTTTAACAGAAAATACTCCATGAAAGCATACTAGCAAGAAACGAAATCTTATGTCCTTCATACATAACCCTGTGTTTAAAAGTTAATCGAAATCTATTCAGCCGTTAGCGTTTGAAAAGGTAATAGACAGATTACATTCAGACATAAAGAGTGATTTTCACGTTTCCATTAGGTACAGTATGAATTGAAAATTATTGTCTAGAATCTCAAGATCATCCAAGTTTATGATGTTGACATTAGAGTTCACTAAGCGATCATTGACCTTAGGTGAAGTTTGTTTCCCCACTAAAACTCCATTATGTTAGTTTTTGCAGCGCAAAAACGACCTTAATGTCAAACAATTTTAAACCCATTAGGTATTTATCATTACGTTGATCTTGGAACAAATGGCAATAAGAGACAATACCCTGATTGTTCTAAAGGTTAGTGTCAATAGGGATCGGCTATGTTTTGAAATCGAGCGGATGTCTATTGTTTTTCAAAAGTGTGACGTCCTATTCGCGAATAGGGTGGCCATGAGGGCAGAATTTCTTGGACAAGCCTAGATTGGATCAATCTTTGAAACAATGTTTCGTTAAACATTTTTGTTGATTATAAATACTTTGACAGTACCAATTGATATAATTTTATAAACACGGAATGAAATTGCTCTCTTGCAGTAAGATTGTGTTAAGTATCAACAAAACATTCGTTTAAATCATTTCTTTGTTTAATTACGTCTTAATAACGTCATTAAAGACCTTGAAGGTCAACGTAATGACGTTAATTTATAGCTTTAATCTGTTGGATTAACTTTCGACGTTATCAGTAATCGATGAACCGCCCACTACTTAAGAAAACATTTAGTAGGATAACGAATTCGATAAGCTGTGCTTAGACATCGTTGCAGTATACTGCATAAGTTGAAAGATATCTTAAAAATTAACAATAGACTTATCGATTTCGGTTCCTGAACAATCGGGCATTGATTTTTGGCGAAATTCCGTCCATGAGTGCAGTTTCTGGTCTTATCTGCCACCATTTTGCTGTACTTTGAATACGTTTTGTTATGCTATGCTATTCTCTAAAAGCCAATTCCTAGGCTGTATGCTACGAAAAACTCGTCGTCGAGATTGCTTTGAGATAATGTCACATGGCTGCTAGTAGCTTAATGGAACTAGTTTCGACGTTTGGGCAGCGTTGCACACGTAGATCTGCTAAAATTCCATCTTAAAAACTCCCTCATCACTTATCATGGAAAAACACGTATTTGTTTTTGCCACTCAACATACCAAGATTATTCACAATTTACACAATGTACAATTTCCGAAGATACCAAAAATACGGGAATCAACATATTGTATAAAAAATAAAAAACAAACAAACCCAACATGAACTTATAACCTCCTTTGATAAAAATAAAATAACATACAGTTGTTTGACATCACGCCACATCGATACATTAAAGGCGATGCCGTATTCGTTGTACATTTGTAACTGACCTCGTTGGCTTTCGAAAGATAATTGCAATTATCCTGAAAACTTCGCAATGTCTTATGTAACTTCCTCTTGGCAGAATTTTGAAATGTCTTTATGGCTGATCAAGTTTTTGAAATGTTGCGCATAAAGATTATTACCGTGAAATCGTAGTTTTAGTTATTTTATGCAGTAGTAGATACAAGGATTCGTTGTGTTGAATAAATAAATAATGGGTTTTGGCATTGTACGAGTACAATCCCTACTCTTTACCGAGTATAATATTACCTCTGCTGGCGAAAAAGGCATTTTTTTCTGCCAAAGTCCATTAAATATTGGACATCATTTATGGCACTCACTGGTCGCAGTAGATCACAAATTATCATACCGTTGGCAAAACAGCTTCCTTTTTTGAGAAAAAGTCATCAAGGTTTTGCCAAATTTTCTTCCTCGAGTCCTGTAGTTACTTGAGTTAATCAATCTTCCTTCATAATTATTCTAATGTATGTTTTCTCTTATTCACCAGGCGTGCAAGCGAGTTCCGCATCACTTACGGCGACATGCGAACAACACACGATGATGTGGACACATTCGAGCATATTCTGAATGTGACGTCACATAACGAAGCACTGCTCGCTTACTATTACCTCGACAGCGAAAATAAGGTAATTATATTTGTTTTGTATGCATGAAAAGGATGCAAATTTAGTCCACTAATCTTTAACTCAATTTTTGGCTCATGGAACCGATTAAACTCTTATATTTTTAATTGTCTGGAAAACTTGGTCTCCTTATACTTTTAGATATTAATAGGATAAAAGGGCAACAATTAGGCTACCAATGAACTCCTTTCGACGAACGTAGTCCATAAAAGATTAGTATTGCTATTCCAGTTTCATCTGTTGATCTTCAGAAAGAAAATCTCCAATGCTACAATCATGAGTTTCGTGAGCCAATAAATAATTTCAATCTGGCCACAAATCGCATTGATACGACAGGAGACAGGTTTACTAAAACAAAAGAACCTTAAAAGGTATTAAATGCTTTACATAAATCCGTATTTACACTTCCATCCCTTATTAAACGTGCTGCCATCTTTCCTTTAGAAAATATCCCTTATGTTTCTAATTGGCATACTTGACCCTTGCTATCGTCGGCCAATGGCGTGCGTGGCCTGGCTGAATGACGCGAGCATCGTAAGACATCAGGAGACCGCACGCAAAGGGTTATCGCTGATCATCATGATTGAAAGAAAAAAGTTTTTAATGATGATGTGATGATTGTGTATGCTTAGTTATGAGCTGTTTTGTAACCAAAGCTATGATTGTTTCTAAAGGTGACTAAATCTTCAAATATCTCCTCATATTTTCACGCATTCAGTGACATTCAAAATAAAACTGATGGAAAGTTTCTGAACTTTTTATTTATGGCCAATAGTATAATTAATTGGGTGAAACAAATGAATGAATTTGCAAGAAAAACAACATATTACAATAATATTTACTCACTTAATACTTTCTCATTAATTAAAATGATATAAGTGTTGATGACTCATAAAGTTATATGAATCTTAGATCTATATTTAAAATATTTGATATGCTGATTACATTAAATATTTCAATTGAAAAGAGTATTAGGGTAAAAGATGCCTTAGTGAGAAAAAGCTGTACGATCATGCTATCTAAAATTAAATGATGTTGTTCAATCCGTTAAAAGCACATACAGTTAGAAGAATAGTAATGTTTACAGAAAATTATCGCGTTGTAAGTAGTTCAAACATTTCGAACTTCGCTCTATCTGTGAGTAATAGTTGTGGTAATAGTTAATATCGGACTCTTCGGCCATAAATATGATAGCGGTGCCTTTGTTTATGCGAAGCTGTATTATAGACTATACGTCAAGCTTTAGCAGGACATGCCTTTCGTATTATTGGTCGTCTTCGCTTAAGTACGAACTAGGTTCTGTGGTTAATTTTTCTTTTGTCTTATGTTAGTGGTTGGCAAGATTAATTATACGTATATTAAATACTTATAAATGCTTCCCAAAATAGGTCATCGAAAACTTTCAAGTCAAGTGTAGCTAAAGCAAAGACAAAAATGAGACAGGCAAAAAAAACCGCGTGCGAAAAACTGTCCTAGATTTTTTCGTGATCCCTTGGATACCCTAGTTGGTATACCTACACTACATTTTATATTTATAAATGACGAAAACAAGCAATTAGATGGAGATGTGTCATATCACGATGAGCGAAGTATATGAGGATAGGTACATAATATAAGTAGATACATACCTATATACATATGTGTATGTAATAAATTGATGTTTTATCGCAAAGTACGTAAGAAATGTTTGTACGTCCTAGATCGCCCTCAATTGGAGTACAAATAGTTCACATACCGTGGTTGATTGATTTCAGTTTGTTTGACAATCAATTCAGTACGATGCAGTAGAATAATGGCTAGAACAAATATTATCTTTCCACTTTACTACGCAGCACACGTATTGTATACATAATATACAAAACTACTCTGAAACATGCAGATGAATTTGAATATTCATTTTACTATTTAAGCCAGTATTTTACTAAGGATACAATTTGAATTTTGATATCCAGTTGCATCTGATTCGACTGGAACCCGACCCCATATAGCTAGGCAGATGCTGGTAAAATTTAAATGCTCACCAAAATATCTTTAGGCTCCAAAACTAAGCTAGTTTTCTTTTATGTCTATTATTTTTGCTTACCAAAAAGTATTAATGTGAACATTAAAAAAAAACACTATTCTAAATAAAAAAAACATTGTTCCAGATGAAAATGACAGAGATATACGACGTGACAGACGCAGACACTGACGCAGTACAATCACCCATGGAGCGTGACGTGAACAAGCAGCTCGAGTTCGACAACGACTGGAGCGCCGAGCTCATTGCCGACAACGGTCAGTACTAACACTAGTGTAACACATAGATATAAAGCCGTGACATTATAGATAGATGTCCCTGGATTGCGCCAGTGCAGAACTGCAAAGGTAAAGTTAGTAGCGTATCTCGTAAGGGCAGAAAAAAACATATTAGACCTCTTTGAATTTAACTCCACGCAGTACATTTGCAACAATACCAATCGTGCATTATCCATTCATTTTTTATCATCATCACATTCATCTATCAAACATTTCATCCTCAGATCCTCATTGTATTCGTGATTTCATCACCTCTCAAGAGTAAGTTTCCGCATGTATGTTCGTTGTAAACTTGAGAACCGCTGAACCATCATTGATAAAAAAAAAAATACATTTTAAAAATGGAATGAGCCATCATAAAATCGTTAACTGATATGCCTAATTCTTTTATCTATTTTGTGATTCGCATGGCCATTATTGCTTTTTAATTTAATTATTCATTAGCTTGGTAAAAATATTTGACTGTACAATTTCGCTGTACTTTTGGCCTATTTTCATCTTGAATCGATTTCTTAATTTACGGATTGTCGTTTAGTTCATCTATAGCATTACAGGTACGAATTCTATTCCTTGATAAATCGTCAATTTATACTGATAGATTTGAGTACTAGTTTGGTGTTGTTACGTGATTCATATTTCGAAATGGCGTAGGTAAAGTTTCTTGATACTTCATACAAAAGGGGAAACAATACGTCATAAATAATAAGTTTTGACCATCTGGGTGCTGTCTAGCGAGCTTTCTGCTCACCCTTTCGTTTCATTCATCACTATCAACCACCATATCCGATTACACTGCCATAAACATGTTAGTTAGCTGTTTCTTTTATCAAACTCACTACCCTATTTCATACAGCTAATAAATAATAGACATAGCCTATCACACGTCATATAGAACATTACTTTTTTTTACTTCATGCTCCAGAATGTATATAATAACTCATTCCAGTGACACAGCTAAATATAAAAAGTTCCCTCCCGAAAGTTGCATATAAGTCCTCCATGACAACGCCAAATAATACTACTATAAGAGTTAAACCAGGATTTCATAATAACAAGTTTATTCTTTCTACAGACGATCTGGACATGGAAGCAATGGACGACGACGCGCTAGCCGACAGGAACATATTCTCTGATCCCGAGAGCGAATGGAACGCGAGGCGGTCAATGTCGGCTTCCGACAGCGATGCCGACCAACCTGAGTCGGATCAGAGAGCGCCTTACATCGAGTTAGCTTAGTATTAAGGTTGAAATTTGCTTGCTTTTTGACCTTCAGATTCTATATGTCAGTACAGGCGATTTTTAACTTTCGGTGTTGAAGCAAAGGTTGAGAATTCAGCAGAGTGCATTGGTTTTGGAAAAGTGGTCTGTTAGGTTTTCGATGTTTAGCGTTGAGCCGAAAATTGAAAATTGCCCGTACAGACATCACAGGCGTTTTAAGAATACCTAGCATTTGTTTTATCATAATCGTCATTTTAGCTAACAGACCTCAACTGCTAACAATTCCTTTCTACCGTTTTCCCCCTCCTTCAATTGCATGCAACATTACAATAAAGTAGACTTTCATATTTTCTAGCTCGACTTCAAATTGTTTAAAAAACAAACCATCTTATAAAGAAACCTTTTCAATGTTCTGACGGTCAAAAGGTTAGTCAATTAATTATATGTAGCTATCTATTTTAATTTAATATACCATTTTATTCATTTGAAAACATTTAGAACTTAAAATTGTAAAAGAAACGTGATCATATTTTCAACATCGCATCACAAAATTAGCTCAATAATAAAATTATAAATTATGCTTTCTCTCGTGACAACACGAAGATAATATAATAATCGGACATGAAACTCTCTATTTATCTTTATTAGATAAACGTTATAAGATCCAATGATTATTTGCGTACTTTCAGTGTAATGTACACACAGCTAAGTTATTAAGTATTCAGGCAAACGATGAATGCATTAAGCAATTTAACGCCATCTACAATCTGTCTGGTACTGACAGGCAATAAACGCAACATTCTACATAATCTACTCAATATGGTCACTCCAACATTGTCTAACTTGTCCTTTGTGACGCGTTTTTTTGTTACATGTATACTTATCAATTTGGCTAAGTGTACACTAATAATGTATCGAAGCAAAATCATTGCTATAAAATCCAGATGGCATAATTTTTTTTGCTATAAAATCCGGATGACATAATCCACAATATAGTTTAAAATGCTCCACAATATTTCAAAATTACAATAACGTTTGCCACATATTTATATGATCACGTTTCTACATACTGTTTCAGCAAAAAGCCAGGCATTGATAAAAATATACAAAAAAGGTGTGGTATATTTCACATGTATGGTATGGGTATGGTTCCGAAATCGTATTCGCATAAAAAAGCTCGTCCCATACAAAAAAAAATAACACCTACTTGTTTTCTAGAACATGATGTATTAAAAAAAATCACGATCTATCACAAAAATCACGATGCAAGATGTTTGAAAATGTGTTTGGTTAATAGCACGCTACAAAAAAGACATTGACAGCAATAACCTCTTAAGAACTTACATTTTCCTTATCTGGCTTCATTACTTTCCTCACTAACTTTCTACTTCTTCTCTAACCTATCCTATGCCTTCTTAATATCCCTCCTATAATTATAATATATCCTTTTGCTGTAAAATGCTCAAATTAACAATTCAGTCAGAATATACACACATCTGTCAAAAATCTTGCATCAGAAGCTCCATTTATTTATTTAAAAATAATCCTGGCTTATGAACTGAACATGGTACTGATCTCGTTACAATGCAAAAATAAATGAAAAAGTAACAAAAACATGTATATATTTTAATAGGTATTTACTGTACTCTAGCTATTAGGTCAAAAAGGCTATAAATATTACAAGAATATTATCTTAGATAGTCATACAATGCTCTTTTATAGTATTTGTATTTTTTATTAAGTTTTATAAAATATACATTCCACTTAAAATTTGGCCAGATTTGTACAGAGGTGAAATTTTCCCCGAAAGATTTTAAAATCTAGCTTAAAAAGTGACCAAAGAGTAAAAAGTCAACATAAAATGGTGGATTTTATAGGCAGCCAGAAACATATATTTCTGGCGCGCATATCTGATGCCAAAGTCTATCTGACTGTGGGAAATCTATAATATGCGATCATTACAAAACGGAAAAAATCGACGACATATCACAGCTCTCTTTGGAAACTTTCGCTGGGAATTAAATACCCCCGATCCCCTTAAGCGATTTTTTTAACGGAATCTCGCAAAGCATAATGTTTAATCTAGCTAAAACATACTAACTGCGATTAACTAGAAAACTCATTACTAGTCTGTGTTTTACACAATGAGCATAAAGTTCAATATGCTTTGTAAGGTTTTGATACAAACATTCGCTTATATTTATCTCCGCGGCAATGTAAATTCAACCTTACATTTAATGTACAAAGTATATCTTATTCCCAGTACAATTAGGATGCGTTCTGATTTATTTTCTTTTTATTTTTTTGTAAATATGTACAATTTTGTATGGCTATGAAGATATTATCGCATTATCGGTGACAGTGCAATTATTTTAGTTTAATTTATTTATAATAATAATAATTTAGATGTGGTGAACTGAGAAAATAAATTACACCCACAATAAATTAAATTAAGCTATCACCAGTAGAGTGAGTTAATTGATGTTACAAAGTCCAAAAAAATGGACATGCATAAAGACCACTCTCTTGAGAAGGATAAAAAGCCCTAATCTCTTTTCTGTAAGACATAGAGAATGACATAGAATGAGAACCTCCTATTTAAAGGGAATGCGACGGCTGTGTTCGGTTGTTCTCACACTTTTCGGGCCGTTTTTACTTCGTCATTTGAAAATGGAAATTCCATATGTCTATGACAAAACCTGTTTCCTTGCCATTTTTTTAAAGTCTCAATCTGATTTTACTTTTACAATTTTCAATTCATCACTTCGTATGTAACTCTAATGTGATATCATTATTATTGAAAGTTATTATCTTCTTATAAGAATTAGTTTAATAATTTAAATATCGATTGTTATTAGCCGAAACTTCGAAAAAAATGTTCTTGCTCTCTTTAGACCCATGTTACTACAGGGACCGATGTTTCCTAAAGCTGCATTTTCAATAGCGAATATTTATTGTACGGGCGGCAGTCGCTCGACACGAAATATCGTGTGGCGTCCGATGTCGCCCGAAGTCGCTTGCGACTTCTACTAGTCGCGGGACTTGGGAAAAAAACTGGGTAGTCTGAACAAGTCAAATGTCGAGCGACACTGCCCCACAAAGTTGGGAGGATATGCCACGTAAGTCCGGCAACATATCTCTGCGACATGTCTTTGAAAATGCGGCTAAAAGTTTATTGTAATGGACCTTTTTGTCATTAAGAATATTTACTCGTTCATAAGTGTATAATTTAAATTAAAAGTGCCTTAACAATGTTACCATGTGTTACCCTTACATATTATATCTCTCTGTAATTGATTACCAGGGACAAAAAAATAGTCTTTAAATAATGTATTAATGTTTGTTTTCGGCAACTGAAAATAATATTGAAGTTACTTTCGACCCTGATATTGTATAAAATAAGAGGTTTTATAAGTATTGATTGTTATTTTATATACATGTTATCGTCTAGTAATTAGATTATTATTATCTGTAAATAGACGTTACTAGGTGGTCTCGCCTTCGATCGAATATCCGTTTTCTTGACTTCCGCATAAAGTCGACTAAAGAAGTTTTCGCTATTTCTATGATCAAGCTTAGAAAAGTGAAAAGTCGGAAACTGTGGAAGTCTAAATTTAATTTCTTGATTTTTAAAGTATTACCTAATTTTCTAAAATGTTAAAATCAGATATTCGGTCATCGGTGATTGTGTTGTAAGGTGAAGTTGGAAGTTTTAAATGACTGTCACAAATATTTTTTAATAAAACATTTAAAATTAACGTTTGTTTGTCTTATTTCCTTGATCGTAAGGTACAACTTCATACTAAATAGATGGTGTCATTAGATTCTGATAAAATTACTGTAGGTTCCTAGTACCCTTGCCGGTCAACGGGACTAACGAAATACCGTGACCCCGGGACGTAAAGGGCGGGACGGGAAGGACACTGGATTTTAGTCAGTACAAGTCTGACAGTCCCTCCTGCCCTGCCTTGGGTGGGAGGAGTCATTTCATGTCATCATTTCATTTTACCTCGCTAAAAAAAGGTTCCTAGTACCCACTTTGTGTACTGCGATATCGTACAAAATAAATGACATGACGTTTAGAGATACTGGCCACAGCAAAACTAGGAACTATAGCAAAAAAACTTAAGTCAATGTTCTAATTTCAAAGAATCGTCATAGCTCTATTACTTTCAACTTTATTTTTGAGTCATTATTAATTTCAAAAATATTTCATAACATCCAAATTTTTAGATTTTATTTGTGATTTGAAAGTGTTTTTTTGCTAGTGTTTTGAAAATGGGCCGCGATGGGACCGAGCCCAAAAGTAGCCGAATATTTCATCAATGTTATTTGAACTGTTGCAAGCTGCAGAACCTTACGCCTTTGACCAATGTCATACCGTCTGGCAACGGAAAGGTGGTGGATTTCTGTGTGGATAGGATCAAATATGCGGATTGGCCGCCTATTTTGAACGCACTCAGCTGTGATTTGAGTCTGCATACAGTTGCTATAAAGTGTCGACAGCAAGTCAAAACGGGTAATGTTGATTCAGTTTGATTTCCAGTTTATCGCCATTTTGGTTTTTTGGGGTCTAACGTAGGTAGGTTCAACAACATAAATTGTTTTAAGCTGGATATCGACGGTGTGTGAAAGTGCGGGCCAAACGCCGACCAGCTGTGCTATTCTCTATTTGTGATCGAGCGGCCGCAACGCTCACGCCATGCTGGGACTAAAGTATGCTATGCTCTAAGCTACTGACAACAAAGCTAACCAATCATGCGGCGCGGTGGGCGGGCGCGCTTCTCGATTAGACGATTTTAAAAACCGTCACGACGAAGAGCACATCGTAGAGTCCAGCGATGCGATTTATTATTCATATGAGCATTTGGATGGTAGTGCATACCCCCAGTTTCGGCTCTGGTGGTAGCGCAGACATCCGTCAGTCGAATTAAAAGAGCGGTGCGTGTTGCTGTCAGTGGTACCTAGTCCGTCATCCAGTTTTGGATAGGACATCGAAATCTTAGAGGTTTGTTTAAAAGTCATAGAACTAATAATTTGCGTAAGATATTAGTAATATAGTCCTGAGCGGCTGTTGAATGATTTACCAAGAACCCATGATCAAATAACGTTAATAACCCGAATCAGTCACACAGTCTGCTATCGAAAGGTCAATGAGTCGATAACCCATCTAATCCTATTTATAGGTATTAATCACAGATATGGTTCTAGAATAATCTTTGTACAGCAACTGGACTTCGGTCGTCATATAGTTATCACGCTTTGAACTCTTCGTGAAGGAATAGAACAAATCAAAGTTAAAATAACAAGGAACAGTCATCATTGATCAGATGTTCGGCAGATAAGGTTTCTGATATCTGTTGGACTTTACTCTAGATGTGTATTTATGGGTTCGAGTTAAAGTTTTCCGTTTGATACTGGAAATTTTAAATTGTTTATTTTTTTACAATGGGTTCTTCCCGTGACCTTAAGCAAAACTGGTCTCATCTTTGCCCAAAAGCAAAGATGGGACCTACGATGGAGCGAACTCGCTAAAAAAGAACTAGAATTCTTGCGCACCGACGGAACCCAGAAAAAGAGTTTGGCGCCTGACTCTTATAGGACGGTGGTTTCGAATAAGGCGGCTCTGATGAGACGTAACAGCAGCTTACGTCTCAGCAGGTAGTCGGTGCTGCAGTTGCTCGTGGTGGACCGCTGATAGGTGGATCCTACTCATTCCAAAAATTAAACACCTGTTTAATCTGCCTCTGCCTTGACTACCTACTAGCTAGATAATACTTGAATTTTGTGCCCACTAATCCCATCTTTTCTACCTCTAACCAGTATTGGAGCACATAGACTGTGAGAGGCTAGCCAAAACAGTCAACAAGCGATGCGTGGTTCTGACGAACTTCATGCTCAGTAACTTAGTGGAGGCAATAGCGCAACTACTCTCCAACACTACATTGTTGAAGACCTTGCTGCTTGAAGGAATTCCATTGAGGATACCGTATTTAAATCCTCTATGTCAGGTAAGTTACATACATACATAGGTTGAAAGGTAAAAGTGACAAAAACCAAGTTGTTCCGGAGAGCTGTTTAAATATGAAAATTTCAGAAATGTAATTTCTTAAACGTATTATCATGCTTGGGCATAAGTTAAAACAACGTCTTCGTAAGCAATGCGATTAAGCGCATTCGAAAACGTGCAAACATTGTTTAATTTGGATGGTACCACCTCTTGCTGTCATTAGGTATCGACAACATCGCAGTCTCTGAGTGAGGTTACAACCTCACAGCGGCTAGGGACACCCGCGAACTAGCGGTTGAACACATGGCTTGTCAAAAATAACAACAATCATGACACAATGCACACGTAACGACCACATTTTATATCTGACTTTATTTCCTTGTATTCTAGGCTCTAGCGGCGAATAGCTGCCTGCAACACTTATATTTGCAACGATGTCTGATCGGCGACGCCGGCTGTCTGGCTATCTGCACGTCCATGAAAGGTCTGCCAAATATTTTCACTCTGGATCTATCAGGATGCGAACTAACACCTCTAGGTGCCGGATACCTCGCTGACTTAATAAAGGTATGTTCTATTCGGTATTCCATTTTTCTCGTTTTTACATCGCAGCGCTATCAATCAGTATTTTCGTTTCCTTTTCAGTTTCAGAAGATCCACAGATACAGTGAGAACTGGACGCATACACTACGGTATCGACTACCTGAGCTGGACTCCATGGGGGGTCTACGCAGGATCACGGTCTGTCTCAACCCACAGTTAGGAGATGAAGGAGTCGGCAAGCTTCTCGATGTGCTCTCTGATGATTTATGGATAAAAGGTCGGTATTTTGTTCTGCTACGATATGCGCTCGTAGGGAAATGATACGGCAGCATGAGTCGATCTTCAAGACTAAGCAATACCTAATATATACAGGGTGTTTCTTTTAAATGGGCCAAAAGGGAGATAACCTTATCCATAAAAGATACGGGAAAACTTTCTTAGGAACCTTTAGCTCTTTTTTGATGTTGACAACTTTGGCGTTTTTACCTATTTGGTCAAGTGCGAGTTGTCCACAAAAATGAGTGAAATAGGCCAAAATTTTTTTGAATGCCTTTCGACTCTGTTTCATGTAAGGATCATTTCATTGTATCGGAAGAAAAAAATCGGGACGGCGGAAGTTGGTCAAATTTAGCAAAATATTTTTTCATACAAATTGTATGAACGAAAAAAATACAATTTTTTTTTACGATGTTTTTCGACTTAGTGTCATGTAAGGATCATTTCATTGTATGGGAAGGAAAATGTCTGGACAATGGAAGTTAGTCAAAAGTGCAATAATGTTTCTTCTTACAGCATAAAAACGTATTAGTAGTACTCAGTTTATCATTAGATTTGACCCACTTCTGTTGCCCTGACATTTTCCTTCCCATACAATGAAATGATCCCTACATGACACTAAGTCAAAACACATCATAAAAAAAATTGGTAATTTTTTCGTCCATACAATTTGTATGAAAAAATATTTTGCTAAATTTGACCAACTTCCGCCGTCCCGATTTTTTTCTTCCGATACAATGAAATGATCCTTACATGAAACAGAGTCGATAGGCATTAAAAAAAATTTGGCCTATTTCACTCATTTTTGTGGACAACTCGCACTTGACCAAAAAAGTAAAAACGCCAAAATTGTCAACATCAAAAAAGAGCTAAAGGTTCCTAAGAAAGTTTTCCCGTATCTCTTATGGATAAGGTTTTCTCCCTTTTGGCCCATTTAAAAGAAACACTCTGTATATAACAGATAAGCACTGCATTCGTTTCGCTTAACGTAACATCGTGCACCCAATGTGTACTAGCTCTACAAATACATCACAACATATTGGAAAAAATTTGAGATGAAGGGAATAAATGCAAATCGTGACATTAATTGTTTTGCCAAAATTCTATCTTACAGTAATCCTAGTTTGTTCTTCTTCGATTTTTCTGTTTTAGCACTGGACATCCAGAGCTGTGGCATAACAGAAAAAACGACGGCTGCGGTTCTACAAATGTTAACGTCCAACAAGACTCTCGTCGTAATAGATCTAAGGTGCAATGATATCAGCTCAGAATCGCTATCCAAAGTGCGCTCTACACTAAGAAATAATGAAAGAGGGACAGAAGGAAAGGTATACCTTCATTTTGTATTGGTACAATAGGCCGCAACTTCGAGCCATAACAAATAGTTACCTATGGCTATCCAATTATTATGATGTACAGAATATTCTATCCTATCTATTCTGGCACTCCTGGCAGTCAGGCCTGTAACCAACTTGCTGACTGACCATGTCATTGCAGTTTCGTTTCTATACGCGCGGAGGCTTTTTTTTTTTTTTTTTTTTTTTTTTTTTACGTGGTAAAATCATCAAATGAGACCTCTCACCCCGGGCAGGGCGAGAGGTACTGTCAGACTTGTACTGACTAAAATCCACGGTGTTCTTCAGTAGCCCTTTATGTTCCGGGGTCACGGTGATGGTATGAGTCCCGCAACCCCGGCAGGCTTTGGCCCTCTGAGAGGGGGCCCCGTCATTTTGCTGACAGCTCTTTGAGGCGCGCGTGGAACACGACGCGCCGTCGACCCGGGCATGGTCCATGGTCGGGCGGCGAGTTGCCCTTTACTCGCCGCCCGCATGCCCGCGCCTACGGTGGCCGGAGATCGTCTTGCGACGTCCGACGCCGTGGGCGTCCACCACCGCGGGTGGGGCGGAGGGAGGACCTTGTCCTCTCTCTCACGCGGCCCGCCTCCTCCTTCGCGAGCATGACTGCTTCGCAGAAGGAGGCGACCGCTTCCCACTCCGTCTCGCCCCGCAGCATGGCCGCGACCAGTGCTGGGCGCGAGAGGTCTCCGCCTATCGCCGCCGTGAGGACACGTCGGTGCTCCGCCCAAGCGGGGCAATCCTGCACCGTATGCTCGACTGTGTCCTCCGGGCGATCTACGCAGTGGTGACACCCAGGCGTTTCTTCCTTTCTCATAAGACACAGGTACCTCCCGAAACATCCGTGTCCGGTGAGGACCTGCGTCAAGCGGAAGCTTAGGACGCCGTGACGTCTCTCCAGCCACTCCTCAAAGAGGGGTCTTATCGCCGCTATTGCGGCGTGCCCGATACGCGCGGAGGCTGGGCCCGAAGCTCAGAAGCTTTGAGCCCATTCTTAACGCCTTGGAAATTATTCCGATCGGACAAGTACGATTACGCAGAAGTTACTTTCTCCTGCTTTGGCTTTGTAATTAGCCTTCAGAGAGGAGGCCTACGGATTAATTAATTATTTTTATACGCATTAACGCATGCGATGCGCATCGTAAAGATGATTTTTGAGGAAAGAAAAATTTTTGATTGCAAGTGGGATTCGAACCCGCGTCTTCTGGATAGGTACTCCAGACGCCTTAACCAACTAGGCCATTGCAATCCGTGTTGGGTGGAAGTTAGTTAAACACTAATCCAAGAGATGGCGCCACGCTACCATGAAGCGTTAACGAGGAATGGAGAATTTCGGCTTGCAAGTGTGGATTGCAAAGGCCTAGTTGGTTAAGGCGTCTGGAGTACCTATCCAGAAGACGCGGGTTCGAATCCCACTTGCAATCTAAAATTTTTCTTCCCTCAAAAATCATCTTTACGATGCGCATCGCATGCGTTAATGCGTATAAAAATAATTAATTAGTTTGGTAGACGCTATCTCACTATACAACATTGATTTGGCTGTAATGTCAACGTGTTGGGTGGAAGTTAGTTAAACACTAATCCAAGAGATGGCGCCACGCTACCATGAAGCGTTAACGAGGAATGGAGAATTTCGGCTTGCAAGTGTGGATTTCAATGGCCTTGTTGGTTAAGGCGTTTGGAGTACCTATCCAGAAGACGCGGGTTCGAATCCCACTTGCAATCTAAAATTTTTCTTCCCTCAAAAATCATCTTTACGATGCGCATCGCATGCGTTAATGCGTATAAAAATAATTAATTAGTTTGGTAGAAGCTATCTCACTATACAACATTGATTTGGCTGTAATGTCAACGTGTTGGGTGGAAGTTAGTTAAACACTAATCCAAGAGATGGCGCCACGCTACCATGAAGCGTTAACGAGGAATGCCTACGGATTAGTCAGTGTAAATCATTTTACATATTTGTTTCAGTTTTCATGGCTAACTAGCCCCTCTAGTGGGTCTTCGAGCGATAGATTATTAAAATCAAATGCGTCCAAGTTAGTAGAATTGTTCAATTATTGTATTATCATTTTCTACTTGATTTTTAGCTAATTCTCTATATCCAATCATATATTATTTTCTCAGGACTGCGATGCCAAAAGACCGAACAGTTTCTAACTTAAGAGCCCAGCCCAGGAAATATGTTAGTAAATCTGATACTACAGGGCAGAAAGAAAAGTAAGAACCTAAGTATCATAGCATTATTACCCTATTATGATCCCCCTGTAAGTAGTTAACTTAAAATAAATTCCGAGATGAAGCTAGTGTTCTATTTGATGTCGGCTTATGTGACTAAAGCATATTAAGCGAGCCGAAGATCTGATCCAAAAACACGAGCAAAATGACAGAATTTAGAACAATTTACATATTCCTTCAAGCATGGCAGTATTTAGAATTTAGAAATACAAATGTTTATATTATTCACTAGTCATAAGGGTCGTGCATATGGTCACGTGGCTAGGCTGGCTAGAATTGGTGCTACGCGTGCTAGACCTTGCATTCAAATATCATTTCCAGAGACTATGCGGAGGCATTAGAAGAACAGCTCCAAGCAGAGATCTCGCACAGACAACAGCTTGAAGAGTTGAACCAACAGTTGGTAGAACAGTTGAACCAGTTGAAACGGCAGCTGTCACAACTGTGGAGTCATAGTGGAAGGGTGTCCTCAGGTATGTTGCTTAAGATACCAGAACCATGAGTGTACGAGACTTGCGAAGCGTTCCTATATTTTTCACGCTTGGCGCAGTGGCCGTAGGATTGGCTGCTGCACTGAGATCTACAGATCAATATTCCGAGAGGTCATATATGTGTTTTACCACTATAAAGAAGTACCAAGCGAGGGGAAACATTCTGTTAAAGAATTAAGACAAAATTGCAGAGTGTAACCGACGGGTGTGTGGATTAGGCCTTCTCCTGGGGTTGACGGGATTTCTTCAAGGAAATACGGTTTAACTGGTGTAAACAATATAATTTGAAGCGGGACACAATACACACACCCGTCGGTTACCCAGGAGAAGGCCCAATATTATTTAGATAGGAAAAAAAAGACAAAAAACAAAGAAATGACAATTCCATATCGGTATTAAGTACTTGTAGTGCTACCTATAGCGGTGACACAATTTTATGTTTTATTAATATTTGACACACTTTCTAGGTTCGGAACACTCTTTGGAAGCAAGCGTCTCTGGTGACTTATCAAGTAGTTCTGGCTCTGATAGTCCTATTCCTCTCGATCAGCACACGGTGTGTTACGTGCAGCAGGCATTCAAAGACATTTACAAGTTCATTAAGAATAACCAATGCCCTGGGGCGGCTGCCGGGTTAGTTTATCTTGTTCTGCATATTTCTTCTCTAGATCTTTAATACAAGCTGAGAAAGTAAGGAAAAGCAAAGGTTTTGCTGATGAGTCAATAAATTTTAAATAACGTAAACTGTAATGTTTAAAACTAAATCTTATCTCAACCTGTAATGTTTAAAATTTTGGAATGGTATTAAGAATATTAAGTATTGAATTCATAAGGATTTGGGCCAGGTCGCGGGACTATCTACTCGGCCCCGGATCGGGAAGGGAAACTGCCGGAACAATGTGTTTTTAGTCAGTAAGAGTTGTACAGTCCAGAGCAGAAAGTCTCATTAGAAAATAAGGAAATTTGGGCCAACTTCATTACATTGACCATAAAATCTTATTGACATCCCTCAGGCAATGTATTCACGAAGTGCCGAATGCATCAGCATCAAACACCGAGAATTTACCAGAGAAAGTATGTGTCGAGCCACCGCCTATAGCGGTTATCGAGGAGGTGGATGAACCAGCATGCAGTGATGAATTACCATCATACAGTGAAGAGTTACGAATCAACATAAAGTCTAAACGACCGCAGAGTTCACACACAATGGTGGAAAAAATGAAGGTCAATAAGACGACTAAGTCTGCGCATCTTTTGGGTGACCTGCAGCGAGTGGACGTAGTCGAAATGGTAAGCAGGAAAGGGAATATTTGAAATTTGAACTTTTTATTTTATTTTTACAGTGGATCTGCTCTTGGTCAGTGTCCTGAATCTAGCCCACAAGCAAATATGAGACAATTTTGGACTTGACAGATTTTGGGCTATTTTGGAACATTCTAGGAGTATTGAGTAGAAGACATAAAAACTCTTCAAAAGAAAAGACTGCAATTTACTCTATTTTCCAGAAACTGGGGATGATTGAACGGCAAATGGGCGACACGATGGATTCGCATCGCGACGAAACGTTAGAGAATGATATAATTTTAACAGAATCTAAGCCAAATAAAAAAGTAAGTAGACTATTTGCTGTTTTCGGGTCAAATTTGTACCTATATTATAGAAAAAGTTTAAACAAACAATTATAAGTTTACCAGGAGTTGGTTGGAATAGTACCTACTAGAAAAAAATAGAAAGAACTGCAGCCTGTCCCCTATAGATT
Source organism: Agrotis ipsilon (assembly GCA_028554685.1). Lineage (NCBI taxonomy): Eukaryota > Metazoa > Arthropoda > Insecta > Lepidoptera > Noctuidae > Agrotis > Agrotis ipsilon. Next base: position 15,382,025 of record CM052960.1, on the reverse strand, counting down.
TTGAACTTTGTGTACCTATAATCTAAGCATTAAGTTAAATAAACACGAAAGACATGTTGCAATTTAGACAACGCGTCCGTGTCCCGTCCTTTAGAAAATATGTAGCTAGATAGTGTTGCTCATAATAAGAATTATTTTGAGCAACAATGGAAACAGTAAACAGTTAATTTACATGATTACAGAATACACAAGAGCTGAGTAGCCCGTGCAGTAGCGTGGTCAGCGACTCTGAGACGCTCATATGTTCGCCAGAGATCACGCAGCGCTCTATACACCCCACACCAGCTTTTGTAAACCCGAGGGATGTACTTTATTCGTCCTCCGATGAGGACGAATCGTGACGGACATTTTTAAGTATATATATATATGAATTTACTATGAATATCATGTTTTATGTACGATTAAAAATTGTTTGGTTTTAAGTTTTTGCATTTTACTGTCTTAATAGATCTTGTCAAGGGACTTCGACTGCGTCAATTTCGTTAGTCAACAGCAGGACCAACTACTACCATTCCAAGTGATCTAATAACTCCAAAAGGAATAGACAGCCGTTTTTTGCGTAGACAATTGATTTCGACCTTATGCTTGTGAAGTTAGTGCTGAAATTATTGTACACCACCACATTCTAATTTACTACATTTCGGTGCACTTGTTACAAAAGGCTCATTTGTTTGCCCACTTTGTAATTTATAAAAAAAAAAATATAATATTGTTCCCCGTGGTTTCAACGATGCTGCTCAGCTTCTTTTGATCTCAGTGTGATTCTTATAAGACTATCAAACACAAACAGACTCTTCAGCTTTATATTATTAGTATGGATAACAGTAAAAATTTTAAAGGCATAAACAACATATTTGCATATTTACTAAGCCACAACTAACAGGCATGCATAGATATGAGCATAATCTGTCATTCCAACTGCTGGGTCAGAGACCTCCTCTCCCAGCTATGTCTACCAACTATCTAATCTAAATAAAACTAATCTACAGCCGCGTACAGACATCGCGAGGCGTGCGACACAAATGGTTCGTCTCGCATGCCTCTATACTCACTGTATAGCATGCATTTCCTTTTAGCTAATTGAAAAAACCATTTTAAATTACAATAAAAGTTTAATAAACTAAATTACACTACTTCATAATCTAACCTAGTCACTTCTTCGCATCACTAATTTCTACATTCTTCTGTTGTAGCTTGGCAATCATGACCTTTTCTTTGGCTTCTTTCCTGGCTTGTTTCTCCAATTTCTTCTGTTCCTTCTCTCGTTTAGCCAGCATCTCTTGGAACCTCTCATCACGAGGGTCCAGCTTGAAGCCAAAGTGTCTTCTTACTTCCTCTACTAGTCTTTCTTTCCTTTCCTGTAAAGATAGTGCAGAACAAAATTATAAAAAACTTATGTCAGGTTAGGATGTATAAATGGATGGATTTCTATAATTCAATCATACCAGAACAGCTGACTAATCTTGGTGAAATTGGGTTCAAAGATATGTATGACAGATTAAGTTCAAAGATAGGATGTACTTTACACAGTACACACGGTATAATATTCCTGTGTGTAAAGTATTTGAGTTGCATGACAGCAAAGCTTCTGCCAACAAATAACGTTAATATTATATAAATCTCGTGTCACAATGTTTGTCCTCAATGGACTCCTAAACCACTTAACCGATTATAATAAAATTCGCACACCATGTGCAGTTCGATCCAACTTGAGAGATAGGATAGTTTAAATCTCAATTTTAGACCGGGTCCTCCACCCGTGCGAAGCCGGGACGGGCCGCTAGTTGTTTATAAATGTCAACAAACCTTAGCAGCATTGGCTTCAGAAGTCTTCTTGGCAATCTTATCAAGAAGGTCTTTTTTCCATTGATCCAGTTTTGCAAACTTGGCAGCAATCTCTTTGTCCCTTTGCTCAATTTTCTGTTGCTCTTCTTTTCTTCTCTTTGCTGCTGTTTCCATCATCTGTTGTATGGTGAATGGGTATGCTACAGATTCATACTCCAGTCTGTCCTGTATGTCTTGCTTTGATGGGAAGCATATGCCTGAAATGAGAAGTATAGTTGGTATCAAAGATGTTGAAAATCCTTCCACTTTCATATCTATCTCTAAATATAGTAATTCTCAGGAAGTTTCAGAGTTTGTCCATATTAATCTTAAATAATGGACTTTTTAGTTTTGATAGAATAGAAATTTTGAAATAGATTCATAATTACTTGGATTAACACCACTTGCAACGCCGTATTTCCCGTACATCTTCCTGCTGTATTTAACAGTCAAATGGGCCAAACATTTCGGTTCCTCGTAAGGTCTCCGCCCGTTAACAAGATTCTGATGATTCGGCGATAGCCTAGAAATGTTCCTCTTTGCTTCTATCGCAGCCTCTCTCGCCAGGGCCTCTTCATCATCTGCCACTACTGGGTCAACCTGTTCAATGGCTTCCACCTGTGTGGTTGAATAACGAAACAATGAACCTATAAGGTTTGGCCGCAAATACTTCGATCTTATGCACAAACTCATTGTTAGTTATGTTTTATTATAATTTTATTAAAAAATACGATTCTGAGAGGTTATGTTTTTGACAGTTTGTTGACATGACACACTGGTTTGACAGTGACAGAACTTCGAAAATCTAATTTTTGGTCTATAGTTCTAAGTCTGCTCTCTGGTTTTCACCATAGATAATGTATGAATCACCTAGTAAATTCTGATGACTGGTTGATTTTAGACTTTATTGCAACGGGATAAATTAGAAAACGAATTGTATTCACGATTAGGAATAAATTGTCATCGTGTCAATGAATTTCCATTTCACTCGCTCTTTGCTTTGTCTTGTCTGTGCCTTCTAATTAGATTGAAGCTCTCGTTGCTTGGTTTGTTATTTTACTGTGTCCTGTAAAACTTGAAATAATGGATGATTTCGGTGATAACTTTGTCCAACCCGAAGTGGACCCAGCAGCTGAGTTTCTTGCTCGCGAACAAAACCAATTAGCAGGGCTCGAAGATGAGTTGGAAACCAGTGCTCCGCCCCCCATTATATCCTCCTCAAACGGGCTAGTAGATGATTTTGTGGGTAAGTAACATATTTGCTTCTGATATTATATCATACAGCATTAATATTCGCCAGATATGAAGAAATGATAAAAATCAATACATTGTACAACCTACACTTGGCGATTGATCATCAAATTGTCGCTTCTCTGGCTGTATTAATCCAAATACAAATAAAATATGTATACCCTATCTGTAAGATTTAGTAACTAAAAAGAAATACCAACATGAGATCAATATCAACATCCATTCCTGTGCCAAAAAATATCCAATATAAAAATCAATGTTTCTTCACAGAAGTGCCAAGTGCATCTGCATTCGACTCAAATGGTCTGTTAGATGATGAGCCTATCCAGACTTCAGTGTTCAGACAAGAGAGAGAAGAACCTGAGAAGATCAAAGCCTGGCGCGAGGAACAGAAACAGAGATTGGAGGAGAAAGGTAAATAGTTACTTTTATACCTTGTCTTCAGCTATTATACCTACACACTCATTTTAGTTCAAATTAGTGAAGTCACTCACATAATACTTTGTGGGCTCTTTACTTTTCTTTTCTAACATCATAACTGCCACCACATTTTATTAAATCTATGATTGTCTTACTCTAGTGTGTATAAAGTTCATTTATGGTATTAATGTAGTGATGTTCCAAGTTTATTAGTTTTATTACCAGTAAAATGATGTCCTGAATCTGGTGGAGGCAAGGATATACTATAAGTGCAAGGATTATGTAACTGCCCTAATTTTATAGCCTAATCTTTAAATACTACCTTTTTACATTAATTGCCTGTATTGTTCCAACCAAAGACCAAAGGCTTTCCAAAATCAAAGTTATCAACTTTTTTAAAAACTTATATTCATTTTTAATACCTTGAATTCAGATGCTGAGGAAGAAAATAAGAAAGAAGAGATGCTGAAAATAGCCAAGAAGGAGCTGGAGGACTGGTACAAAACTCATGAAGAGCAGATTGCCAAAACTAAGGCAGCTAACAGGTACATTCCCGTTTCTTTGGGTGTCCAGTTTATTTGGTGGACTATGAATATTGGGGCAACTACTGCAACTACTGAAGCCGAATGTCTAAATTAGATATTTTGTAGCTATTATACTTATGTAAAAAACTCTCTAAACTCTTACTCTTTAAAAAATAACTTTTTTATTTGGATGTCTTCTATTGGCTCATGTAGTTAAGGGGAAATTATTAAGTATTTGAGTTTATATTTTTCTAATACATATTTCTTATTTGTGACAAAAAATTCTAATATTGTATGTTGGCTAAGCACACAGTAATCTTATGATTTCATAACTCAAACTTTTTTTTTTTTAATGACTAAAGAATTAAGCTCTATAATTTCATTTAGAGCTTGAATTGATAAAAAATACTAATTAAAACAATCTTTATTTCACAGTAAGTACTTAGCCCTATCTTTAACTGCAATTTGGTGCTGATATGACAGTTAAAATCATTTACACATAATATACTGAGGCTTCTTTATCTACTTTTTTTTAGATTTGCTAGGTATTTAATTCCTTTGCATGACAAAATAAAAAACTAATTGGACTCTTTTCTTTTCAATGCAATCAGGGAGTCTGCTAAGTAAGTATACCTGAAGTATAAACTAAAACAGGAACTAATTTGGTATTACTGGGTGGTGGTTCCTGGTGATCAAGTGTATTTATGTTTTCATTTTGAATGTCCAATACCTGTTGGGCATTTCATATTGTCTGGAATAGGTGTTGGTGCAACAGGGATGATGTAATAATAACTTCCTTTCAGTTTATTTTTTATATTTTTGTGTAAACAAAATAAAATCATCTACACTTCAGCGTTGTTGTACACCCATCAATAGAACAACCAACAAAACAATTTTCGTAAACATCCCATTAAAAATTCCAACACAATTTCATATTCTAACTGAAATATAACAATTAGGTCTAACTGCATAATACATTGGCATTACATTATAACCCTTCATAGATGGGAAACAAGGCACAATATGGATTCTTAAATTAATTTATGTTATGTTTGATAATAGGAATGCCGAAAAAGCTCTTGCACGCGGTTCGGAGGGCACCGTGGAAGATGGTAACGAGTGGGAGCGCGTTGCGGAGCTCTGCGATTTTGGGCCGAGGCGCGGCCGTGACGTGGCGCGTCTTAGGTCCATTGTGCTGCAGTTGAAACAGTCTGGAGTCAGACCTAAGCACCCACCACGCACTACTAAAGTGTAAGTTCCACACAACATGCTAGCAGGCAGCGCAATTGTAGATTTTTATAATAGGGGGTCCATCGCCTCAAGGTAAGCCAGTGCTGGCCAAGCTGGTCTAATTTGGCGGTCCCTTTGCTCAAAGTAGTATACCCACTCAGGGTTAAAGTTAGAACACAGTACTAAATACAAATAACTTTTTTTAAAAACTTTGGCAAAATATAGCCAAGTTGTTGAGAACCAATGTAGATTAAATTATTATGGTTAACATTGTTTTTTATGGGTTTGGTGATCTAATCTCTCAAAAAATAGTTTTTCTAATTCACAAAATTAAAGCCAATTTTATATTAAATTTTAAGGTGGTTAAGAATTGACTAGGTATCTCCATAAATTATAATTCTTATTTAACAAATTAAGAACAATGTAAAAACTATTATAATTATAGCAATTAAATATTATTAAATAAACAAACTACATTTAAAAATAATGATTATTTCTTTGTTCACAGAGCTTGAATTGTCAGTGAAGATGTAAAAGTTACATAACTACAAAAAATTGTACCTAATCATCAGTCTCGGTATATAAAATCACACTTAATTATAATAATTTAGGAAAAATATATTAATTAATATAAAGTTGTTCCACTGCTGTTTCATAATACTGGAATGTAATAACTACCATAATAGAAGTGTTATTTATTCATTTTATATTGTATCATGATGTTATTAAAAATCATAATGGCAAACTATTATTAGGAACTAGTTAAGCCATTGCGTTTTTATTTTTTGTCATAATGTTAATAAATATCATTCCAAAATAAATACTTGTTCAATTCTTTGGTAAATTATATATCATAATATTTCCAAACCCCAGTTTTCACCTTTCTTTAATAAACAAACTCAAAATTAAAATAAAATTATTTGTTGTGTCTCCCCATATTTTCTTTTTGAAAACGCTTATCAATTCATATATTAAAACTTATGCTATAATTTATAATCTCTTGCAATATCAATATGTTTCTTTTTATATATTTTTTCAGTCAGTTTTAATAACAAACACATTAAACTTATGACCAATAAAAAGGGCCACACACCACATGTGAGGTAGTTTCGTAATTGTAATCCTAGAGACCTTTCTTTATTCATAGATATCTTATTGTAAACTATTTCTGTCCTCTTTGTTATATCCATCCAATTGTACATCTTCCTTATTCTCAGATTGCATTCAAAGGGACATACAATATTGCCTTTATCTATGTCTTCCATTGCTTTTTCAATTCCCTCTACTAGACTACAGACATTTGGTTCTGTCAAGTAAATCATACTCTCAGGCAGCACCTCTGGGATACCACCAACTTTAGTTGAGACCACCTTCAGTCCACAAGAAGCTGCCTCCACTATTGCCATACAATAAGCCTCTGTGAGAGATGTATTCAGAAAAATATCACCTTTCACTAACACATTCCTTACTTCAGAATGTTTGAGACTTCCTAAGAGGGTCACACAATGCTGGAAGCCTTTCTGTTCTCTTACTTCTTGTAAAAGCCACATTTTAGGGCCATCTCCACCAACTATGAATCTTATATTTGGGTATCTAGGGCACATATCAGCTATTACAGCAGCCATTAGGTCAACACCTTTTCTGTACACTAACCGTGAAACAATTACTATTGTTATCACACCTGGCTCTCTTTTGCTTGGGTCTGGAGTAAAACTGTATGCATCAACAGCATTTGGAATAACAGAAACTTTGTGTGCTTTTACTTTTGCTCTCAGTACAGTGTTTTCTTTACCAGTGTGAGACACACAAATACAATGATCACACTCACATAAACACATCTGAAGATATTTGTTTGTCAGAACAGCTGATGTGTCAGCAAACCCAAACAAGCTGTGATCTGTAAAAACTGTTTTTAACCCCATTAATTTACCTATAATTGACACTTCATGGCATAGGACACTGAATGCAGAATGTCCATGAACAATTTGAACTCTCTCTCGTATCAATATGTATCTTATCAGAGCTATATTGCTTATCATTGTTGGCAGTACGCACTGAGCATAGAATACTTTCACAGGCAAGTAATAAACCTTGAGTCCACAAGTTAAATACCGTATTCCTACCCGTTGACCGTAAGAATGTGTGATTATAACAATTTTGTGGCCACGCTTTATTAAACACTGTGATAGATTGTAGATGTGTTCCTCTACTCCGCCAGTATTGGGATAAAAGAAGTCAGAAGCCATGCAAATTACGTGCTTTGAATTCCATTTACGGTTTTCCTGTAATTAAATATAAAAGGTTAACTGACAAAGGCGCATCATATAACATTTTAATTACTTGAAAGTTATGAATAAGTACCTTTCTTTGGATTCCCATGTTGACAAACCTATGTTGAAATGATTAAGTGATAAGATTCTGCTAATTTATTGGCTTTTTGATTTAAAAATCGCTCCGAATCACGCTAAAACCGTCAATACTAAAGTGCCTAAAACTAGCTGACAGACAGTTGACACTGACATTTCCAATAAACTTTTGACAGTCATGATGTCTATGGACGATTGGACGATTCCTAGACGTCAATTATAGGAAAAGAGACGTAGAAAAACCAAAGAATGGGACTCTTACCAACGACCATTGGCTTTCACGTTCACGGTTATCTGTAACGGGAATTTTCGGGGTTTCTCGCCGTGAGTCTGTTTTGGGCATCAAACGCATCTTAATACATTTCTAAACGAAATTGCACGTGGTCCTGCATGTCATAGATTCTGTCAGTGTCAAAGTCAAATTGCCTGCTGTGCTGCCTGAATTACTAGTAAAAACAGGAGCGAAAACAAAACTATTTGAAATAGTTTTGTCAGATCATTTTAATATAATGGACGAAGAAAAGAAAACTGAACGTAAAAGAAAAAGATTTGCCGCTAGACTGAAGACGTCCAAGGGAATTATATGCACTGAAGTGCCTGGACCGGTATGCCTCAAGATTGAACCTGAAACTTTTCTTATCCTATATTTATTTTGTTACTGATAATATAATTTTTACAGAATATAGTGCTATGCAATGCTGGGCAAGCTACTGGATTAGACAAAGAAGCTGTATTTGTTTTAATAAAAGAGCATGGATTAAGTATACCTTTACCCAAGTTTATAGCAGAAAAGGGGGAATCTCATTCCTTTCTGGCCTTTGACACGACGGATAATGCTAAATTATTTTATAACACGTGCAATGGTAAAGCCAAAGCTGATGAAAGTGGGACACCACTTTACATGAATTTTGTTGAAAAAGGTAAACAATGCATGTTATGTTGATTTATTATAGATGAGAATAAAACCTTCAACTAACCTAACTTAACCCTGTTCATTATAGTGTAAGTAATTATATTGAATACATAGTGAATATAGTTCTATTGAGTTTTTAAAATGTGTTTTGTCAATTTTTCCAGTGCCAAATACAGAAATTATATGCCCACATGAAAACCCAAAAGGTCTGTTATTACTCAACAATTTCATCAGCATAGAAGAAGAAAAACAATTCTTAAAGCTATTTGATTGGAATCCAGAATCAAATAATTTAAAAAATCGCCAAGTAAGACATTTTGGCTATGAGTTTAGATATGGGAGTAATGATGTGGATCTTAACAGTCCATTATTAGAGAAGATTCCAGATGAATGTGATGTTTTGTGGAAGAGGTTGAAAGAACAGGGGTTAGATGTTGGTGTTCCAGACCAGTTGACTGTGAATAAATATTGTCCTGGACAAGGTAATATATTGTTAATTATTCCACTACTTTTACTGTCCTAAATAAGATGGAAGTATAAAAAGAAATGATAGAAAAATACCATAAGAAACAACTGCTAAATCCAGTGAAAACACTGCCCTCCCATTATTTATTTTTTAAAAGATTTTTAAACTAATTTATGTAAAAAGTAATTTTTAGTCATTCATGTGTTGATAGCATGCATAGTGCCAGAGAAACACACTATTTTTTTTTCATGCCTATACTATTACACTACTGGGCAAAGGGCACTCTTCTTTATGTGCCACAATATTGAAAATATCGAAAAACTTAAATCTGAACAGAAGAAAATATCTTAAACTTTTTTGATTGATTTTAAACTGAACTCCAAGTAAAATGGGATAACGGCAGGTAGATGATGATGTTTGTATATCTCATTCTTCAGGTATACCATCACATGTGGACAAGCACAGTCCATTTGGAGGCACAATCCTGTCTCTTTCACTGGGCTCTGATGTAGTAATGGACTGGAAGCATCACAGCGGGAAATATGTGCCAACCCTAGTTCAGGCAAGATCTCTACTTGTTATGCAAGATGAAGCCAGGTGATTAGTTAAAAACTAGAACCATGGTGCTAGCTTCTCTTTGCCAGAAAATACAGTCTCGTTTTTGTGGAATGGGCATGGGTATTTTCATGATGTTATTTGATCATCTACTTCAGACTCCATGATGTTGTCTCATGTTAATTTAGAATCAGCACATCATATTTCCATTGTCATGCTATTTCTTTTCTCTTCCATGTCATGCTTCACACACTCCATCTGTTCTTTGTATTGATCACCATGGATATTATGAACCCTATTCCATACCACTACTTCTACAATTATTTTTAAAGACAACAGTATAGAACATCAGATAAGCCTGTTATGTAGAAATATTGTAAATAGTCCTGTGTTTTTGTTCCATTTAATAATCATCATTTATTTGAATGTAATTTTCCAGCTTTAGTTTGACCAAAAAGTGCAATAGTTTTCAATTATTTTTTCATTTGCTTACGACATCATCGTAATCTCACTAGACTCACTTGTGTTTACAGATATGACTGGCAACACGGCATACAACCGCGAACATGGGATCCTGTTATCGAGAACCGTTCAGAAAACTCACATGCCATCAAAGTAATAACCAGTGATACTGTACCAAGGAGCACAAGAATTTCTCTAACATTCCGCTGGACTAGAAGTGGTCCCTGTGAATGTAGATATAAGACTCTTTGTGATAGTGTTGAGAAAGTATCAGCTGATAATTTGGAAGACAACTTAGCCTCGAACTTGGAAGAATTGCATGTGCATCAGGTTTGTAGTCTTTTCTGACATTTGGCTTTTTGATATGCAATGTAACTTGAATATAAACAGATGTGTTGCTGGTAAGTTTTTTCTGCTACTTCTTCCTAACTTAACCAAGGGAGTGGTGAAGGGTAGTTTAATTCACCAAATGCTGATCTTTAGCCTAGCATAAGCATGGGCATTATCAGCATTTATATTCCCACTAGTGGGGTAGATATTCGCATATTCTCTATGAGTGGGAATGCTGTAATATTACAGCCCAGGCCCAGTACGAGTAACTAGAAACATCTCTAAATATCTAACAAGATTATGTTCCAAATTATGGTTCTCTCACAATGTTTTCCTTCACCACAAACACGCAGACCCACCCAGTATGTCATTTAAATATTTGTTCTGTGCGGGAATCAAACCCGCGACCCGCTGTGCAGCAGTCGATGCTCAACCACTGCGCATCTACTTAGTTGGGTTCGAACCCGCGGCCTACAACTCGCAAGTCGGAGCCGATACCACTGGGCCAATACTGTTGGACTTATTGTTACGTTTCCCTGGTATCTCGGTTTTCAATTTTCTTAACTGGTTGCTAACACAAGCTTTATCTTTAATTTACAGGTTTACGAACAGATAGCGGGTCACTTCAGCACGACTCGGCACAAGCCGTGGCCGAAGGTGGTGCAGTTTATGCAGGGAGTCACTCCTGGCAGTGTGGTGATGGATCTAGGATGCGGGAATGGCAAGAATATACTGAGGAGGGATGATATTGTGCAGGTAAGTCAGGTTACTTTCTTGCTCATGTAGAGTCAGGATTTTGTTTGACGACTACCAGATATAGTCTTTAAATGTTAGTATAACCAAAGAATAAATAATATTACTACGCAAAGAAGCGTCACTCCCAAAAAAAAATCAAACAAATGTAAAATCTATTCACGAAAGAATAAAGCACATTTTAACTGGCAGCCGTACCGCCCACCTACTTTTATATTAGCCTAAACTTCCCTTGCGCAAGCAAAAATGTACTGAATAGTTACGCGCGAAAGTTTATTTTTGTTTATCTGACGCCAAGGACATTGAAAGGTTACCGTCGGTCAAGCTCAATAGGGATGCGACTCGCGAGTTTAGACACAGTTAGGTGGGTATACGTTTTTACGCATTTGTTAAATTACATTAATAACATAAATACCTATGTTCCTCATGGAATGTTGTTTTTATCATCAACCTACATCTTTTTGGATTCATCATCGATTACTTCATACACCTACGGCACCTTTCGTGAGGAACAATTATATATATTAATATTATCTGTTTTACCTATTATTGTTATGTATAATAATTTCTCTTATTTGACCATGGCTCATGGTCTATAATTTTATTTAGTCATAACTTTAAAGATTGTTATCGTCTGTGGCAAAGTAGCTAGTCCTTATCATTTTGCATTCAACCGACCAATTACTATCGCATACTGTTACAGGCGTGGCGTGTCTTTGCAGGTAGGTAGGTAAAAAAGTCGCGCAGCGAGATCGCTGACCTTGAATGCGTAGTGTGGCCGTTTTCTGAGTTTGAACGTGCGTAAACAACAAAGCAAACATCTTTCTACTTTCTACCGATCTTAATTCGACCTACCTACGTACCTACTCAGCTTAACGTGAGTAGGGTGATGTCAGGTTTGATATTCGTCTATTTTATCTTGGTCCTCAAGTAGGCCAAACTTGTAACCTACCTAATCATGGTCAGTTAAGCGGGGATACTTGAATGACATTAATAAGCACACCACAAGCAGGTAGATAATTTTGTTGATCATTATTAAAGTACGATTATTAATTCCAGTTAGTAAATTGACATTTGTGCATTAATGAAATGTAGGTACCTACTAAATTAAATTGTATCACTGGTCATTTTACTGACTGGAATTAATAATCGTATTTTAAATGTACTACATAGATAAATATGCATCTTACCTTTCAAGATCACGCGGCAGCGTGTGAAACGTGAGGCTTTTATCACTGTCATTATTTAGACAACCAAAAGTTGCTGTATTTTTTTTTTCATAATAAATTAAACTATAATACTGTTATGAAAACTTTTACGAAACTATAGGTAAATGTGCGTAAATAGACGTAACCGAACAAAAATATTTAGTAGATGAAGCGCGAGCGTAACGGGTAGCGCGTGGCAGCCGACTGAATTGTCCTCCACGAAGAGGCCCCCCACCGTACGTGCAGTTTTATACCTACGCCGCGGAGTGAACCAGGCCTGGTATAACCTAAGTCCGTTAACGTGATTTGGCATTTTCCATTAGTATGGCCTTAGTTAGAAACATTTTTTGTAAGTTAGAGGTTTTTCTGTCAATGCAACACTCACCACCTTAAAACCAAAATATCCTTGTACATCCCGGTTTTAGAGGTGTTCCATCACTGCAGTAACATCGCGAATGTATTATGCCGCATACGAACGGAAAATTAAATAGATTTTTAAGATATAAAATTTTGAGATATTATGGCGTGTTGATGCTATATAAAAAATAACTCGTTGGCAACTTATTGTCCACATGATTGTAAAGTAGTTCGTCTATATCCCGACTTAATAAAAAAAAACATGTTGCAGATTGGAGGTGAGCGAAGTTCAGGCTTATTAGCGGAATGCAAGGAGCATATACGAGGTATCAGCGGCGCTGATTGCGTGCGGTTAGACTTATTGAACGCCATACTGAAAGATGAGACGGCAGACATTGTGATATGTATCGCTGTTATACACCATTTCAGTAGTAAGGTGAGTTACGAAAGAATTTTTACAAATATATGACCTAGGAGTAGTTGTTTCGCGTCTGACTGTTCATTTCATTTCATTTCATTTCATTTATTCATAAAACAATTTACATTGTGTTTGAATGTGTTACAAAAAATAAAGTTAACAATAGGTACACAAAGAAAACAACAATGACCATTACATTAAAAAAATAACCATTAAAAACAGAGAATCTTATCGAGAAATCATAAAAAGAAAAATGTCGTTGCAGATAATAATCAAAAGTTAACAATTATAATATTTAGACCAGTTCACATAAAATCAAGTATACATGTCACGACTGTAAAATAATTAAAAACAATGTCCAGTAACAATAAATCATTTAAAATTAAGAAGATTTATAGATAATTAAAACCAAAATTCAACCATCGTCAAGATAATTTTCATAAAATTATTCGAAATATTCACCAAAAATAATAAATACCTTTACACAAACGTTTGAGTCATGAATTCATCCACGGAGTAGAAACATTTATCAAGTAAGAAGTCTTTTAATTTATTTTTAAATAAGGTGGTTCTATAAACAAGTTGTTTTATGTCCCTAGGCAGGCAATTGAATAATTTTACAGCTTGATACTGTACACAATGTGTTACAACATTAACCTTGGTGTTCACTTTATGCTTCAAAAATTGTTTTCTTGTGCTTTCCCTTTTAAGCCTTTCGTCCTGCGATTCATAATCAGTTATGTGCTTTGCTAGGTTAGTCAATACGGTGAGAATATAAAGGCAAGGTACAGTAAGTATTGAGAGACTTTTAAAATATTCCCGACAGGACTCGATTTGGGGAATACGAACCATTGTTCTGATTGCCCTTTTTTGTAGCACAAACGCTCTATTAGAATTATACTTGTAGCTATTTCCCCATTGTTGAATACTATATCTCAATCTTGACTCTACCAGTGCATAGTAAACAGATTTTAAGATTTCTATGCTAAGTTCTTCACGTAGGCTCCTTAGGGCATAGCATGCTGATGATATAGACCCGTCTATGGCTTTTAGTTCATTTTTCCAGCTTAATAATGAATCAATAAAAACTCCTAAAAATTTTACTGAGTCAACAATATCTATTTTCTCTCCATTCAACTTTACATCTAGATTATCAGAACAGCGTGATGTAGACTTAAACAGTATGATATTCGTTTTTTTCGTATTAATCATTAACTTATTCGCTGTAAACCATTTTTGAAACGACTCAAGAGCCGTGTTTATAGTAGTGCTTAAAGCCTCTGCCGTACTTTCACTAATAACAACATTGGTGTCGTCTGCAAATGCTACAAGTTTAAAATCCACATTAAGTTTTGTTGCTAGGTTAAGTAAATCATTTGTAAACATTAAAAATAGGATTGGACCCAATATAGTACCTTGTGGGACACCTGTCAAAACCCTTCGTAACTTTGAATGGTAGACTTGGTAGAATGTTTGTGAATGTGAGTTTATAGGTCTAATGTATGGCAGCCACACATTGCAGTAAATATATTGCCCGTTTAAACAAAATGTATGAGCTATGCTGGTTCAGACATATTTCCGAGATATACAACCTACATTAAAATGTTTTTGATGGCCGGAAATATTGAAAATATTTTTTTTTTGAGCTGACCACAAGTTGCAGTAAACACATTGCCTGTTTTAAACACACTTTATATCAATTAACACTAACGGTTTTAGAGATACAAATACCACATTGCTTCAGTCCAAATCGATGTCTTCAGACTATTGTTTATCTTGTCCCCATGAGTGTTGTATGACAATCTTTAAGCCTCTATATTTCCACAGGCAAGAAGATTACAGTCCATATCAACTATACATCGCTTACTGAGGAAGGGTGGACGCGCTTTAATTACCGTCTGGGCAAAAGACCAAACGAAATCAAACTACTTATTGAAGAGCAAACGAGACCAGCAAAATGGGACAGAAGCCGAAACCCAAGTCACTGTGGGAGGAGTGAACCTACCAGTACACGAAAACAGAACACAGTTCAAACATCAGGACTTACTAGTGCCATGGAAGCTGAGAAAAGTAGCAGATAATAAGCTCGCAAATAACCCAGAAAATACTTTACTGAGATATTATCACGTCTTCGAAGAAAATGAACTTGATGAACTATGCAAAGAAGCCGATTTCACAATCGAAGACAGCTTCTATGAAGAGGGTAACTGGTGTGTTGTATGTAAGAAAAAATAAATTTATTGAGGTAACACTTTGTACTTTCTTTTTTTTTAATTTAAAAAAGTCACTGTCTACAAAATTAAAAATTAAAACGACTAATAAAAAATGTCTATAAAAACAATGGTTTATAACAACTATGGAATGTTTTGCGCATATGTAAAACTGAAGCCGATGTATCACATTACAAAATCCATTTAAATTTTTATTATCAAAATAATGTTAACCAAAATATATAATTTTTTCGTTGTTGAGCTTTATGAATTGCCTAAAATTTATGCTTTTGTTGTCACAAAATCTTATCTAGTTATGAATCTCATTTTTTCTTTCTATATTTAGGGAAAGTAAAATCCAAATGGATGTCTCCCACGTCGAAAATGAGTTATTTAACCTCTGACCCTGCAACCGCCAAAATGAACCTTTTTTCAATGAAAATAGATTTCACTGTTTGTTTGAGAGATTCAAATTTTGAAGTTCAAATAACTGCAGTCTATCAGTACGAAATAACGGTTGATTCGGTATAAAAGAGAGCAGACTGACTCTTTCTCCCCCAGATTCACTTTATATGTTTTTTTTGCAGATTTGCTAGTAAGGTATCTAAAATACGGCTGGCTTTATGTTTGATCATCGAGCACTCATTTATCACATATGCACAACACATCGCATCAGGATTTCATTAAAGCTAATTGCAACAACGGTATAACAGATATGGTCGACAAATCAGCCAACACAGCATCGACATTCTGTATAGTATTCACTTGGAAAATATTCTCCTTTCTAAAGCTAAGTATTGCCAGTGCTAATAATGGTAGGATTTCTAGACAATCGTAGCCGAGTATGGCATCCCAGAGTAGTAGTAATTGATCTGGTGGTAGGTGTCCACTGAATGCTCGCATCAACCATTTGAATACCACTCGAATTCTGGAATGTGAAATGTTTAGAATTAATTCGATATTCGAAAAAAAATAGGTAAAATAAAAAGTTCGTTCACAGTTCATTATAGATGGCGTGTCTATAGCTAGGTCCCAATAAGACAAATGAGGTCAAGCTACTTTGAAAAAAAAAACATACCGACCGAATTGAGAACCTCCTCCTTTTTTTGAAGTCGGTTAATAACCAATGACGATGTTTTGGATCTAGCTACGCCACCGCCCTTACTTCCACAAATTATAATACTTACGGATTAATGTTGATATTTCTGAAATGTATCCATAATAATGGTTCGTTTGCTTCTAAAAGCCTTTCGTATAAAAGGCACAATGAAACTATACCCTGCAAATAAAAAAGAACTTTAAAGCTACTATTGTTATCACAAGAAAACGATTACTAGAGAACATGGTGGATGTCACATAATATCTACGAAACTGCGACTTTTCGAAAAATTTCGACTTTGTGGAACGCCTTCTCTATAACTCATACCTACCAGTGATTTGTTCTATTCGGTTTTAAATAGCGCCCCCTCTCGAACAATGTGTCATTAAAATAAGAGATAATTAAAACTGTGTTTAAGTTGAACACAAATAAGCCGTAATTCTTCGTAAACAATCATAATTATAATGCATGAGCAACATTTCAGTGTATATTATGACAAATCCATTTATTTTCAATGAGGACCTATATTAATACCTATTAGGGAAAAGGGAAAAACTGACAATCAAAGTGAATTAAACAAAATATCAACGCTGTACAAATGCCTATAAAAATGTTATGCGATTTATTAGAACCCTTTTATTTCCAATCCAATCTATATAATTTAATATTTTTTTAAACAAGTATCACTTTTAGTTGACTTCGATGCGACTTGAAGATATAGTTAGATTTGTAGAAATAAAGTAACATTGTGAGTCGATCTAATAAAACGTGCGAGGAGCGTATCTCGGTGTGAATTGACCTTTAGGGAGTATAATAAAATATAAAAAGACCTAAAAATATTTAAAAGCTTTGTGCAAACGAAACTTCACGTGTTTCGTTTGCACAAAACCAGACTATAATAAAAAATAAAAAGCCCTAAAAATATTTAAAGGCTTTGTGCAAACGAAACTTCATGTGTTGGTAATAAAACTATTTTTAGCAAAATCGGATAACCGAATTACATTCATGATGTTCTCCCTTACCTGTGAATGCGTCGATATGTAGTGCAATCGATGCCAATATCGTATGTAGAATGCGCGAAACGTGTAGTACAACTGTACCGGGTCGTCATATAGATAGCAGAATGGAGTTGCTGAAATAAGAAACATAACATCATACCTACTTCTTAGACCCTTCCCCAGGTCAATTAATGCCCATTTACAGGTTGCAAGAAATGCACGTAGGATCCTTTTGCTATCAACCGCTATCAACGCTGCTAATTTGTCCTCTTTTGGACACAAAAAAGGCAAAACAAACATAAAGCGTTTATACCACTATACCACTCATATTCATTAATATTCAGAACCACAAATCACATTATGAACAATATAATTCCTAGAACAGTTAAACATCTAAATTATTAAGTTGTTAATTTTCTGAAAAATACATGGCTCGTCATAAAATTGTGGAACTGGAAAAGATCGAGCTTCTTTTGACCCGTGTTTTAACATCAACAATGCTATTATTTAAGGACCCCCAACAAAGTCATACAAATTAATATTTTTTATGTGTGTGACTTTGTGTGTAAATTAAAGACGCGACACGCAGCGCAATAGCGCAATGTAAGTTCAACAATTATTTATTTCATCCAATTTAAAATAGTCAATCACATGGTCTTCTAAGTTTGGTCATTAACTAATTTATCCGTATAACCAAAACTACGCATTCTCCTAGGTCAATAATTATTCTTACCGTACATGCTGAAACCATGGAACGGTATAATCCCGCTCGGCGGGAACACAGTAGCGCTTTCTGCCGAGTTCTTGCCTTTGATGGTGACTGTGGGAGGATTGCCAATACTGCCCTTTAGCTGTTGCATCAGTTCGATGTCGCGGGAAAAGCATAACATCACCTGCAAGGGTGTATAAGACGTATAAAGATTGTCACAATAAGTTTTAACACTGAACTGAGCCTATTGCAGTTCGCAGTCCACTGCTGGACATCATGATCATACATAACAGACAGTTGCCGTCCACTGCTTAACGTAAGCCTCCCACAAAGAGCGCCAACCAACCCGGTCTTCTTCAAGCCACATCCAACAACTCCACGCGGCAGGAAGCCAGTGACTGTGGCTTCCTGCCGCCTGGAGTCCAACACTACCTTTGCGTATACGTGGGTCTTTAGTCTACAGACCGTGTGTCCGTCTGCACACTTGGCCAGCCCACTTCCACTTCAGCATGTTGATTTTAAGGAATGTCTTCGGTGACTAGTTCTCTGGCGATCGACTTCGTTGCTATTTCGATCTACCAGAGAAACCGCGAGTATTGCTCTCTCCATTCCACGCTGAGCAACATTGTTATTTATGTCCATTCTTTCCTTCACACGGTCCTACATCGTTTCTGATATTCTGATCATGCAATTTATGTCGAAAAAAGGTCCCTTACCTGATACAATAAATCTTCAAAAACAAAATACTGGTCGTCGTTTGAAGCGGTTAACTGTACGTCTTTAAATATAAGTTTGTCTATCATTAAATCTACTTCCAAAACATTTTTCTTGAGCTGAGCGAAGTATGCCGTTTGCTGAAAATAATTATGCAATGTTGAAGAAATAAAGAGTCAGTAGCGATCATAATTGATCATATTGATTGATATTTACCAAATCAACAACAAGCGAGCAGAGATAGCAATTAAAACCGCAAAGTTGAACAAATAAGCGAGACATTTCGATGATAGGTATTACCTGCGCCTTAACATCGGAGCCTAAAACTTGTGACCACAACTTAGCACGGAGACACTGCGGGCTTCCCTTCTTCAAGTACTCTTGTACCACCGGCGCGTAACCTAGGACTGCCACTCGCTCTCCCAAACTAATACGCTCGGCTTCCAGGGTGGCAAAACCCGGTACAGAACTTGGCATGTTCGGATTTACGCCCAGAAGAGGTTCACCGTTTGACCATTCTGGGAAGACTTTTCGCTGTAAAGAAAACCTTTCGTTTTAATTGTGTGATTCACCTAGGATATATCATTTAGTTTATTTTTGGTCTGGCCCGAGAAGAGAACCCTGCAGAACAACCACGACGGCAGCTATACTTATTGCCTTGAGGCCACATTTTTTTGATAAATATTACTATACGTAATACCCACTAATTGGTCCAGTGTCTTCACTTGAATCGGTAAATGCGCAAACTCCCATTTTGGTTCATCTCTGCAAAAAAATATCAATTTATACATAATGTTTTCACAAAATATTTAGTTTTGTAAAATTTTCACTCACTCTCTCGTGTAAGGAACGTAACCGGATAAAGTTATTAACACTTCCAAAAAATCTTTTGGCGCATAAACTGGTCTGTATTTTGAAAGATCTGAAAAAAAAAATCGTTAGGTAGTGGAACGAAATCAATATCGAATTTTAAGTGTTATTTTTTTATCAGTATCTGTAGTAGGTAGGTATATTTTAAATTACCTAAAGTATAAGTACTAAGTTCATTCCATTTCTCTAATAATTCTTCTTGTTCACTTTGAGGTCTTATTTTCGCTAGTGAAGTTTCAAGATCTGTGCACATTGAATTCAACGATTTGTGTATTCGTTTCTCCCATTGAGCACTAGCCTTGAGTAGTGATGTAAGTGGATCTAATTTCTGTAAAATAATCAAGCGTTTTATTTAGAATTAACAAGCCCAAAGCGCGATAAAACGACATACAGATAAATTGGTACGGTCCGCGTCGTCCTATAAAATATGTTTCTAGAAAAAAAAAGTTGGCTTACACTTTGTTTACTCTGCGTTCTAACCCAATGAAAAACTGTATTCCTAAGTTTAGTATCTAAACCCTTTTCTTTCATAGCTTGTTGCAATGTTTGTTTAAAATCTTCCTTCTTTACATTTGGCGACGATACTAATTTCTGGAAAAACAAAGGAAAATAAAATAAAGTGCCCATAAAAGTTGCGTGATAAACAGGGATTATTTTTATATCGTGTGTCCGTAATCGTAGTGGAGGCTCGTGAATCTTACACAAAGGGTCTTAGAAAAGTACTTGAGGACCTTGCCTGTCTTAAGTGGGTTTTAACGAGTTACGTTTGAAGTTTTAGTACAAACTAGCCTGTAAATTAAATTGCATGATATCGTTTGCTATGTTTCATACGTCTCAAAAAAATTGTTCTTTAATTTAGACTGCCTATATAATTATTATGATTTTTGGACCATTCGATTAATGTAGCTTCACCAACCGAAAAAGAAGAAAAGAGAGGAATAGAAAAATATAACGGCAGCTTCTAAAAATACTTACCTGAACATCACTATAAAATGATTTGTATAGGGATAGATTTTTTATTTCTTCGGCTAGTTTTAATGCTGTATGATGTATGGCTTCTTCTTTTATTCCTTCCATAGTAACTTTTCATGAATTATATCTATTTTAATTTTGTAAAAATAAAATAACAGACGTAACTGTGTTTACTTTTTTTTATAAAATTCATAGTTCATGTAGAAATGAAAAGACACTGTTGCCTTGGAAACTGACAAATAAATCATTGGACTAAGTAGGTATGCCTACGAATATTCCAAAAAAGTATATCTTAATATTTATTGTTCATTTTATTCGTTCTAACACAATATCTAGGGTTTACACTGCAAATAGTGTATTCATCAAAAATATAATGCCGGTAGGCCGGTACTTAAATTGCAGTCTTCTTTTCAAATGTTTCGTTGTAAAACTTTCCGTAAATTTTTAAGCATGTGAACTTATGTACGAAGTAACAACAAACTACATTTATAAGTCCCCATTCATTGTAAAGTGGAAAATAACATCAAAAGTTTTGTTTTTAAAATGTTTCGTTGTTTAAATCCTGTAAAATTATATTTGGTTTCAGAACGAACAAAAAACTGCTGTCAAATGTCAAGTTGACAGTTGTCTGTTGTCATCAGCTGAGTGAATTGTTGTTTTGACAACAAAGAACTTAATTTCGTGAAAAATGGGGAAAATCTTCCTGGATCATATTGGTGGAACACGTTTATTCTCTTGTGCATCTTGTGATGTGAATCTGACAAATCGTTCAGAATTGATAAGCACACGGTTTACTGGCGCTACAGGTAAGTACCGTACCTTTCTAATGTCTACCCTTTGTCTTCGTTGTTTGTTTATTTACGATCGATATTCTACAATAATAATCTAATATCTAAATTATTGTTACACCATGCTTACGTATTTGTGCAAATGATTTGATGTAAATACTTTCTTGACAAAGCGTTATGAGAATTTACGACTCTCGAACATCAGTGTACCGTCCTACGTAATCGAAGCATCTGGTTACGTAGAACTACACAATTAGTTTGTCTGTTCTTTTCTAAACAACTTTTTTTCGTAGTTTTTACTTACTTCCCATTTGAGTTAATATTGATAATTTCTTTTTTTTCAGGTAGAGCATTTCTGTTCCACAAGGTTGTAAACCTAGTGTACTCCGAGGTGCAAGACCGTGTAATGCTGACGGGCCGTCACATGGTGCGCGACGTCTCCTGCAAGAACTGTGGCACTAAACTGGGTTGGGTTTATGAATTTGCTACAGAAGAGAATCAGAGGTGGGTATACTTATACAGGTATTGTGCTGCCTACCTACCATGCTCTAAAGGTCTTTTATTTTTCAAGGCACAGCAATAGTAGTCAAGTGTATTGTAGTACAGCAAATATGCCCCCCACCCCTGCTATGTAGGGGTTAAATTGAGCAACAACATTTTCTAGGAAAGCTGAGGGCAGGGCTCAGTGACATAAATGTACATCACTGGAGTCCTGTCCTGAGCTATGGAAAAGCCTACATCCAGCAGTGGATGAATACTAATAATAATAAATGGACCATTTTCAGAAATCTTTTCTTAGTGTTCACTTTCATCAATAAACCACCTTTTGTTAAAAAAATGTTTCAAGGCCCATGAACTTAGTTTGCCTTGGTTTTTTATGTTGAAGTGGGTATTATGAAGTGTTTTTGTTTTCAGATATAAGGAGGGCCGTGTAATCCTGGAAAGGGCTCTGGTGACAGAAAGTGATGGCATTGAAGAAATACAAGTGAACAATGATGACTAACACACCTCAGACATAAGGACTTGCAGTTGAAACAACAATGATAATCTAAAACTTTATTGAAGAAAAACTATGATATTTCCATGAAAAAAAAAACTGCATTTTATATTTAATGTTGACCAAGACAGGACAGAAATATTCAATAACTTACTTTCTTATCTTATTGAATTTATTAAGATGAAAATAAAAGTTGACAAAGTATTTTTGGTCATCATTTTTTGAAATCAGGATCTTTCTGGAAATCTCGGCCGCTGGTGAGAACTTAGCTACGCATTTGCAACCATACACACCACAGAACAAATTTCAGTCATATTATTTACGTCTAGCTTTTGCCAACGACTTCGTCCGCGTTGAATAGTTACTTTGTGCTATTGTAAGAACCCCGATTTTGAAGCATTGTTCATTGGCGCTCCGCTCAGAGCCGCTCCTATTGGCCTTAGCGTGATGATATAGCCTATAGGCTTTCTCTATAAATTGACTATTTAATAAAAAAAAAAATTCTATTCGAACCAGTACTTCCTGAGATTATCGCGTTCAAACAAACAAACTCTTCAGCCTTATATTATTAGTATAGATAGCTGTTGCCCGCGACTTCGTCCGCGTTTCCATCGGTTTTCTTTAAAAAAAATAGCATATGTTCTTCCTCACGGTTCAGAGGTTTTGATGTAACAGACAGATTAACTTTCGTAAGGAGAATGGCTTCATAGAAAAAAAACCTAGGCTCCGGCAGAAACGAGTTGTATCTCAAATTAACAGTAGTGTAGTGTAATAAAATAATAACCGGGTATGATCGTGATCCTTACTGGCAAACATATAAAAATTGACAGTTTTGTTATTGGTAGACTTTCGAGCTTCTAACTCAGTAACGACTGTCAACGATCTGCAAAAGATGTTTTTGGATAAAAAAAACTACCCACAGATAACAGTAAATTAAGTTCTCACTACAGCTTTAACTACTTAGTTATTCTGAAAGAAACTTTATTTACATCGACATAAAGTTTATAATCTTTTAAGTGGAAATTTTTACAATTGAAAATATGGAGAAGGCTGTATGTAAATTGATTTCAAAGGTTTATCTGTCGATATAAAGATTCGAGTGTGGTTTATCATAAGGGTCAAATGTTTGCATATCAACAGCGCAGTGCTTTAGACGTCATGTACCACTTCAATGCGCGTATGCATAAAATATGAGTGAATATATGAATAGCAGTATTTTGAGAGCTCCTATAGATACCAAGTGGAGAGAGATTATGCAACTGTGAGTGATTGACGGTTGCATGTTATGTATAGAATGAAAACTTGGAATCACATTTACTCATAATAAAATGAATAATTGCACATACAAAATGCCTCGTTGTTGCACAGAAAGGAGCAGACCGACCAATATTAAATCAATAGACCATATCCATAGGCACGGTTAGCTTAGTGTCTGAGTGATTGAACTGTTGCGCTGCGTGTCGCGGGTTCGATTGCCGCACGGAGCAAATATTTGTATAAAGGTATGAATAACAAGTAGTTGTTTCGGGTCTGAGCGTTTGTGTTTGTTAGTATATTTTTTAAACGCACTCACGGCACAGGAGGAATTGGTAGTGCGGGGCAACGTTTAAAAAAACTGCCTGTGTTATTTGAGCACGCCGGCAGGCGGGTTGTTTCGCACATAAGAGGGTAGTTAGGAATTTGGACCTATGCACTAAGCATATTGATCTTATTGAAGAGTGGTTTTCAACAAAGATAAAAACTATCACACAGTCGGTATCACATTTTATTGATAATATACAATAAAACACAACATATATTTTTATCGGACGATAAAACTTTCCTCTACCTTCATGCGATTACTTTAGCTCTGTTTTACAAATTGGAATAATAGTTTTAAATAAAATGCCAACAACATATAATAGCTCTGAAGAATTCAAGCAGTGATAATTAGTTAATTACACATTGAATAACCCTTATCAGGGTTTAAATAAAATATTTATAGTTCGCGTACTAAGTACACTGCAACATCGATATAAGACGTAATTAATTTTTAATTATTAACATTTCATTTTATTGTTTATTTTTACAAGTAATATTTTTTGTGCGGCAGTTCATTTTAAAATAGTACTCTCGGCTAAATTTAGAAACTTTATAATTATAAAGTTGGTTATGTTTTGTATAATCTCGGTAAGAACAGGTCGCGTTCCCTTGTACTTGAGGAAAATATAAATGGCCGCAATCAAATACTCATCTGAAGGATCTATTTTACGACTTGTCAATTATAATAAGACTTGTCAATAAATTAAAGTTAATGTTTTATTTAATAGCGTCTTGCTTGCGTCTAGCGTCGCGTCGCAGCAGTGTATACCAGCATGACTGATACGAAGCAAACAACTCTAATATATAATGGTTAGTGACAACAGGGGCAAACAGTTCGTATCTCCAGCTGAACTACTCGTACCCCATATATTTTTTAACTGTCATGGATACTAACACTTAGAAATTCAATCGGAGTATTTACCATGTTTATTATGTATTTAATTACATCCAATATATCGCTGGTAACAAACAGCGCAGCCGTAATGGTGTTGGTTTCAGTTCATTTAAAGGATTTAAATTGTTACTTAATTATATTTTGTATAAATACCAGTTAGTCACTATGAGCACATAAATATTGTGGTTGGGTAGTTATTTGATTTTTAATATAATTAATCAATTTACTCAAAAGCATAGGTACCTTACATGATAAGTAAAAATATAACTGTAGGTAATTTTACGAACATATTTCTTTTGTTTGTATACATAAAAGTTCCAGTAAGTGTTTAAGAAATACATTTTCTGGATAATTTCATTTAGATAATATAACTACATGGATTATCACCAGTTTTATTTTTTAAACTTACTTCAATATTGACGCAGAAAATAAATTAGTAGTACCAATTCTGCCAAGCAAGGCACCAAAACAAAATTATATACAAATACATCATAATTGATTTATGTGCGTTAACATTATAATCGTTGTATAATTGTATAAATAAAGTGTCTTATAGCGTAGGTTTTATACTAAAATACGCACACTAATCCCTACATATAATTATTACACCAAATACTATTTATAGAAACATAATTTAATTATCACTGCCTGAATTTACCTACATTTACATACGTACTACGTAAACTACGCGTACAAACAAAAAAAAACATAAAAATAATAACGCACCATGTCATTACCATCAAATACTTCACATAAAAAGCACCTCCGATTACAAGTTTTGACAAGAATATAAGTTTAAAAATACAATAATAATTTTACATTACTTGCTTATGTTTAGTTAGTAGAGACTGTTTGGTATAAATTGTGTTTTTGTTCGAATATGTGGTAGATTATTTCTTAGTTAACAATGTTTACTGCGTATATAAATTATATTAAAATTACATAAAAATGATAAGTGTAGTATACTCGAACAGGATTGGCATTAAACAGAGAAAAATGGAAGGTTCCACAGGTAGTTGAAAAGGGGTTGTGGATGATGATGATATTAGATCTTCCACACATATAAAATATGAAATATTCAATTTATATGATAAACAGTCACTACACTTACTACCATAGACATAGAGCACAGACTGAGCATTATCTGTATGAAATGGACTCTCTAGAATAGGAGAAAACAATTATTTGTCCTGCCAGACATTTTGTTGGCTTGTCTCTCTCTCACACTCTTGGCTTATGTTTGACATTCGGATAGAAAAGGATTAGTCCATTTTCTATGTCTATGCTTACTCCAACACAATAATCTTGCACATTTATTATTTTGTGGAAAAACACCTATTTCCTAAAATAATATCGACTGCTGAAATATATTGTTACATAAAAACACTAACTAGAAGTATGTTTTGTCAGAATTATAAAAATGATTGCACAGATTTTTCAAAGGGAGCAGTATAATAAACACACCTAGGTAATTTTTTTTCAATTCGTAAGTCGATTTCACATCTAACTACTTAATTATCTTTAAAATAATCTATCTTAATACAACGTCTGTTTACTGCTACAAGTACTTAACTCTAATAGCTCTAGTATGCAATGGTTAATACAGTTGTACACACGGCTACACATCAAGCTATAACCAGTTTATTCTGGCCTCGGTTTACATGATCTTTCCGCACAATTTAACGGCCAGCTTATGCTGAATTTGAATAGGTTGGTATGTAATTTGTGCATACCACTTTTGCTTTACTTCATAATATTGTATGGAAATCAAACAATATTTTGGAATCATTTTTTCCACATAATAGCATCAGTCTATTGTATACTAGAGCTGTATTATAGTGCATGCAACCTGTGTCAGTAGGCTTTATTCTTCCTACAGTATGATGGATTAATTTTTAGCTGCAAATGTCATTATTATTTAAAACTTTACTTACGTAACGCTTACCATTTGGTATTAATATAATCAAAAAAACTATTTCATATGGTGTTCTAATCATAAAACGACTTTTTATGTCTACTGCTAATGTGAGGAAATTAAGGCACCAAAAGGTTTAATTTAAATATATATATTCTTTATAAATACAATTAAACAAACATTAGATAGTTTACTTTATAAATGGTAAGCGCTACGTAAACCAGACGACATTTAATTTTATGTAAAAAAAAGTTCAGATAGACGTCGATTGTCGCAATATAAAAAAAAACATTATTTTCAAATCAAACTCCAATTCGAGATCACGTTAAAGTCAACCTCCTGACTTTCGTGTAGTGCAATATTAAAGCAACAATGTGATAAATTATTCAGGTCGCCGTTCATACAACTAACATAATAGTTTTTAATTTACAACAATATTATTTATTTCATTTTCCTCATAAGCTTGCACACAAAGCTTGCTGCGATAGGACACGGTGAAAACAACCTTTTAAGTACCTCCCTCAACTTTTCCTAACCACGTGGTTGAGGTACCTACCTACTTACCTATCTAGCAGGTGTAACGTCCTACAATTACGTCCTTTTAGTTTATAAAAAGGTGATTGCCGTGCTATGCCGCATCGCACTTACACGTCGTACATATACATTCACTTACACATTATTAATTTCCTTCATCTTATTGTGGACGCTAAGATATCTATCATGACCACATGCAAGGGGAGCTTAACCTACAAGCATGCTATGCATACTGTCCTGCTGTGATTCTTAAACGGGGTTTTAGGAAAACTCTTGCAATAATGGAATCCCCTGCACACTCATAAAACTAATTTTGGGGAGTGTTTTAAAAATTCTTCACGCAACCATTTTGAATATCGTCATCTAATGACGTGACGTCTCGGAACAATCAACGTGTTACCCTCAGAAAGTGTCTAGAACACTATATTACAATCAGGCCGTCAACCTAAATAAACTCTTCAACTTAATATACAAAATATTATACACAATTCTAATTACATGTTTTATTGTGCGTAAAATTAGATTTTATCTTAATTTTATAATGACGGCTTATTTTTTAAAATTACTAAAATTTCATCTGCATTGATATAAAAATTCCTTAATTTCTTTTGTTTTTTGTAAATAATATTGTTGCATCCTTATGAATAAGATTTAAAGTCGCATCAAGATCAGAAACTGTTTTTCTGATCAGATTTAGCTATTGTTCGAATAACTATGCTATTCACCATCGCGACACCATTCTGATCGAACCATCGCGACGCATTTACGTTTGGTCGACCAACTATTGGTTGTTTTATTATTTCTTACAAGTGCAACACTTCAATAGACCGATCGATGCGGGATAGAGAACAGCACTTATGGATGTGCAAAATCGGCTTTGAACAATGCAATTGAATGACGTCAACCGTGCAATACCACCTCAATACATATAATTGTTCTGTTAATATAATATCTTTAGATATCTAAATGCATAATATAATAATTCATTCATTGAAATTAATTGATATGGTATATAATTTAAATAGGTACACTGTATTGTTGATGATTAAAAATCTAAACTAATATTAAAAAAATAGATCTGTGAGTGACTCTCTAAGATCAATTTAGTTTTGAGAGAAATCTCATTAAAAAAACAATTTTTAGTCAAGTTTTGGATTCAAGTATCGCGCTTCCAAAAGTGCAACTATTGAAGGAAAACTTTGTAGGCTATAATCACTTCTACGAACATAATATTCGTTTTTATCACATCATCCAGAAATAGTAGGTCGTCTTAAATTATGACGAATTCATTTGAGTGTTTGACATGTTATATAAAATCGAAATTAAGCACTGTTAAGATAAATGGATAAGGGAATATTAATCTGAGACCTACAATTTCCCCCGAGATAAAGCTTTTGATAAAAATTTCTTTGCACTCTTAGCGCGATTCATAAAAAAGGAACGGAATGAGACCACGCCCGAGGAGAGTCTTGGCTGGATTCGGGACCAAGACCGATCCTTTGCTTCTCTGTTTCTATAAACTCTAACACCGCCATATAAATAAACTTATACTGTGCTTCGTTTTGCACCATACCAGACCGCTGGTCACGCACCATTTGAACAGTACGGTGGATGTCGATTTCACAGTCGAATCCCTCTTTTCTTATTTGATCTAGGATCATATCGATGACTATAAACGTCCCGGTCCTACCGATGCCTGCCGAACAATGAACGCATACTACCGCCTGTGCGGGAGGATCCGGCCCGGTCATAATCTGTTGTAGTCTATAATTTACATCTAATAATATATTCAGAACCCTGCCCGGTTCCGAAGGGACACCGTGATCCGGCCATGCAGTGAAATGAAAATGATAAATAGTTCTTTTGATGCTGCTTTCTTCCTTTTTAGTAACTACGAAGCGTCTCAACGTGTAATCAGGGGTGGATGATTCTGATTCATTGTGAATCGAAAACTTTTTGAAAACTTCGGTTTTATTTAACTCTGGCCAATACCGTTCACACTTCACCTTACCACGCTCGATCTCCTTCGTTGTCATTATAATTATGCGAACGTCCTCCTGCCATATCATCGACCAAAATGGATAGATCGTAGTCGAAAGACAACCTTGAGTGGCGATGTATGTCTTGTTATAAACGTGATCGACAATCCCATTTTCAGTTTCCTCGGTTGATTTTGGTATTGTGGTATTAACATAATTTGGATTGGTTCTGAGGACACAAGGCTCGAATGGTGGAATCAATTTTGTGCCATTTGAACCTTGGACTTTTACGGTAGCGTATTTTTCTTCGCAAACGATGACACTAGTGTGAACGGGTGACAACTTGTCTTTGTTCTTTGAGGGTGTATTATCTCGGCTCAAGGATGAGCCATTTTCGTAACTGCCATTACTTGAATCGTGACCATCGCCGGGTTCAATCATTTCACATCGGATATAATTAGCGTTTATGTAGTCGGAGCCGGCTGGTGCGTCCGGAGGAATGTCCTTCAGCACCACACGAGTACGATCGAAAGGTATAATATTTTTGTATCTATTCTTTCGAATGTTTTCTGGCTTAGATCCTTCCATTCTGTCAAACAGTTGTAGATTTTCCATCATTTGTAACGTTTCAAATTCTTCCCAAAAGCCTTGTTTGTAAGCCATACTTTCTATTGGTCCTTCATTTTCTTTTTGAAGTTGTTTTACTCGTGTATGGAAATGTCGCACTTGGATACGAGTGGCGTTAAACGGCTGGATCAGTCGCAAAACTTCACCTGTGGTCTCGACCATGGGAAAGCTTCTGTAATGTTCTATTAGACTGACGAGATCATTAAATTGTTGGCCGCCGCCTACGTCGTACTTGTTATCCTGTCGTCGAATGATGACGTGTGTGACACGGTCTCGTGTTCTCACCGACAAGACGAAGTCTCCTGGCTGTCGCTGGGATTCCCGAACTAGAAACGAGCCATTTTTACCATTTTCCAACATCACACGCTCTGCTTCCTTCGCGGTAAGCTGTCCGTGGTACCAGCGTTCAGTAGTAGGGTCGGCGCAATTGAGAGGCGTCTTTAGCCTGATGATGTTGCCATTCTTCTCACGCAGTTGACACTGGTTGTCCATATAATATTGAACAAGTTCGGAAAGTGTAGCGAACTTCTCTCCTCCATAAAGATCGAGAAACTCGCCATTATTTTGTATCTTTATATGTGTCACTTCATTGCCTCGGCGTACTGACAGAGTGAAATCTCCTTTATTGCTCATGCTGGGTCTCGCTAAGAAGTACCCATCGTGGCCACACTCCATGAGGATCCTTTCCGCCTCCACCCCCGATAATGTTGGGTGGAACCATCTTCGTGTAATCATTTTACTCTAATAAAAGCACCACTCTGATACTTACAATACTCTAAATTAGTGTGTGTTTGTCTTGATTCCTAATTTTTCTCCATAAATCCTCATTGCTCATCTGAAAGTAAAGAAAAACAGCAATAAGTACTAGCAATGCTAGGAAAAATAAATAAGTTTATCATACCAGGATAAACAGAATAAGTACCAGTATTCCAAATCGTAACCTATTTCTTAACCATAAAGATCTGTTCTGCCGCTCTGTCGTGATTAAGTAATAAGCAATTCAAACTTACACATTCATAATTTAGTAAAGACTAGTTGTATTAATAATAGCAGGAATTGAATAAATAAAACTCAATGTTATATTAAATTAGTTTGAATACAAAATGGAAACAAGGAAAATTATTGTGAAACTCACATGTGCAAGCCATAATAGATTCTTAATATGGCTCGCCCATGTGTCATGCATGTTGCATTTGAGTTTATTTACATTTCAGTATAGTATTTGTGACTAAAAAGTTTTATGACTAAATTATTTGTATGACGGCTTATGTTTTCAGTTTGTAGTAAGACGGTAGAAGTTTGAGTTAAGAAATAAGCTTGGATAATTTACTTTATCATTTATAAGTCAAACCTAGTTTTAAATTAATTATGAGAAGCGCGTGTAGTTTTAAAATAAAACATAAATCTTATTTTTAGAACATCGAAAATTACATGACAGAATCACATAAAATTCCTACCTTAACTGCAAAATAGTGATTTGTCTTAAGAGGCAGAACAAATTCTAGTTTTTCTAATAAGTTTGTCTTTTATGTTCTGTCTGTATCTCCCATCCTGGATAGATGTTCCTTCAATTTTTCTTTGTAACCCACTACACTAAAAAGACCATAATGTGTATTTAGATTTACTATTCATTGACTAAACAATCCGAAGGCATAAATGTGTCAAATACTAAAACACAACTGATGGAATATATTATATACCAATTCTTTGATAGTAGGAGGAAAATGGAGTATTACGGATGTTATGGTGCTATTTTTTAACAATGACTGTATTTAATGTATTTCATCCTTATTTACTCATAACTTAACCCATATTTAATGAGTACCAATGAATATGGTTCTTTCTCTGTATTGGCTTTAGTTATAATTTCATTAGTCAAAGTTTGTTATTTCAAATACACCAGTTGTTTAGACAAATATTTTGTTAGTATGTATATATTTTCATAGAATAATAAAAAATAACACATCCAAATTGAGAACTTTCTTATAAATAAAGTATAGTTTCTATTCTTCATAATATTACCTTTTGATTGTTATCATTAGGTACATTTTTTTTTTTTTTTAAATATTCAATACTTGTATATTTGTTATATATCTTTTATGTTCATTTTGAAGTTGCTGTGCCCTTGCCGGGTTCATACAGGTTCTGGCAAAATTGTTTAACATCTTCTAACAACTCATGAATGCAATAAATGTTTGTACATCCTTTTTGAAATCATTTAAAAAGGAAGAGAAGGGTTAGGTCCTTGGTAGTTTGATAAAGAGTTGAATTGAAAGTTTGTGCGTTGAACATTACTCGCTTTTATGTAAAAGCTAACTGGGACTGAAACCGTTTAAATGACTTTGTGATGCAACTGAGTAGCAAAATTATACATTTACTGCATTTGAGTTAAAATATTGTTTTATAAGGCTAAGTGTATGAATCAATATTTCAAGGTCTCCAGTAGATATTATGAAGCACAGGAATATAATAAAACCTAGTCTAACAAAAGAGAATTACTAGCAGTCATAAAATCAGCTAAACAATTTATATTTTATTTATTGTTTCTTCATATTCAAACTTTAAAACAGGAAGTATGACTGGCCGTGGGAAACATATACTGTGTAGTTACATTCAAGGTGCAATACCAATATTTCATATCACTCTAGTACTTAATAATACATAACTTTGTAAGATTACGAGACAAATTGTGAAGTTTACATGTAAAATATGACATCATCCTATCATTGAGATGTGAATTCAATAAGCAAATAATGCACTTAGTGACAGAGACAGTACTTTTTCAAGAGGATACAATGAACATGAGTTTTAATTTTATCATTCTATCGCGACAGTCATAAATATTGCGGGAAACTCGGCGTACAACTGCTAGTTATATTTTATACATTCACTATAATAAAGTATGTATTGTTATACGTACGGAACGAATGCACAAAGCCACAAAGGTACACCCTAGAGAACTTTGTTGTACCCGTACACTACTACTTCTGCACAAAAATCTTTTAGAATATGAAAACACTCACCTCAAAAAGGCACCCTATCTTCTTACAGTGAACGATATCCCTTAAAATAGGAATTATATGTACCAAAGTGCTGTTGCTATGCTGACACTAGATTTTTTTAAAACACTGTTTTCAAGGGCGTCTGAACACACTGACTTATACATGTAAACTATCAACTAAATATATTGTTAAACTTAAAAATTAATGTTATGTTGTATTGGTAAACGAAACCAATGGTCGAAAAAAAATATATTTCACACAAAAAGAAGCAGAAAATGAACTCCGTGCCCCGAGTTGCCTGCAGAAATGTCAATTGAACTTTTTTACTGGTGTTGCCCGCAGTAATAAAATGAGTGTTCACAATGCAGATAAAAATTAACAGCTGTTTCTCTATTGATTGATCGAAGATGGCTTTATAACTGTAATGAGGCTAAGTTGAGGAGTGGAGTGCCTCAAGAGCGTTAGAAGAGTTGATTTTAGGGAACATTTACATTTATTAGTCTCATTGCAAATGCAAAAGCCAATATGAAATTTACCTATTGACATCTGTTTGATGGTCACCACACAGCAAAATTAAAAAAAATATATTTTCCTTGCTACACAGACACCAGACACTGAGATACGCACTAGCCCCGATGGAAATTGCTTTCTATAAACTCAATGGTGATTGAAAACTTACCGATGTGGTAGAATTGCATTTTCTCTTTTTTGTTAAGTGGGGCTACACTACACTAGCTTTGGTTGAGCTGAAGAGAGTTTGTATATATGAACGCGCTAATCTCAGGAACTACTGGTACGAATTAAAGAAATATTCATGTTCGATAGTGCATTTACCGAGGAAAGATATAGGCTATAACCAGGCTATAGACATCGCCACTGTGGTGTATTTGTTTTCAATGTTATTGTTTATTTGGCAATTGTAATCTAACCCAATAAATACATAAATCTATTTGCAAAAAAATATTTATTTACTCATAACTTCATTTCTCGGTTGGAGCAGAGGAAGATTTGATTTTACCAAAATAGCTTGATAACACTTTTTTCACAGCAAGGCGTTTGCTCGGAGTCGAACATTCTCCTTGTTGATTTGGTGACTTGTTCCAGTGTTCAAAACTTTGACGCCTGAATATTTTCCCTAAAGATTGCCACTTTTGTTCTGGACTTATTTCTTTATCTTCGAAATGTTCTTGGCTTCCAGATGGCCTATCTCCCTGGAAAATAAGATAGCGTGTATAAGAAGACAGTGATTTATTTTATTTAGTTCTGTTTTTCAATTAGGAATTACTTACATCGTTAGATTTCGTTGAACGAAGCTGATTGCGAAAGAAATTAGAAATGGATTTCTTCCATGTTTTGGGGTTTTTGTACGAGTTTAATTCTAAGCCTTCCTCTGTACCCTCGGCAGGTACCTTTTTACTTTTCTTTGTGCACGTTTCTTCTTCTTCTTCTTTAGGTATTGTCTCATTTTGCACTAGACAAGCTTCAGGACACAGCATAATGATTTATTATTATCAAAAATCCTTTGCAGTTTTCACTATAAAGTATTCAAAATTATTTTTAATTTACGAGTGTCATGTCAAATAGTCAATTGTTTCAGAATTGTCAATATACACTTTGAATATGGAATCCATTCCGCGTACAACCATTTCCATCAAGGGTTTACCTTCCGAGCATCTTATGACTGCTACACATACTACAAAAAATCGTTACAATTGGACGGTAAAGTTCAAACTGCAACGATATATCTGTGTGTATGAGAAAAACTGTACAGTTTTTTTAGATTTTTGTCATAGACACATCTACATTTTTCGTTGCAGTTTGAACCGTTCCTTCATATTAGCACTTTATACCTTCCAATCGTAACGATTTTTCGTAACGTGTGTAGCAGCCATTATATGAACATCTGTGTATTTTTTTATTTACCTTTTAATTTGAAATCTAGGCATGATAACGTCCTATTAAAAGATTACAGTGACAATCAAGATATAAATCGTAAACACTTGGACGTACAATTTCACTATAGGATCTAGTCTAGTAGAATGGTAAATGTTGGGTAAATGGTAGGTATACAAAAATATTTTTATCTGTGGCAAAAAAAAGGCGCACTGCCGTAGCGCGCTTCAACACGCATGCGCCATGCTGTCTGGATAATTGAGGCGCGAAATCTAAGAATTCAGACAAAAATATTTTTAATGAGAACAAAGTTTTTGATTATATTTGGAATAGTTTATATAGTCACAAATTCGGCTGATAATGTCTGCTACTGCTACGTTCACGTCACAGGTATGAATATACAGTTGAATGAATTTTAATGGTGATTGATTAGACCTAATTGTGGTTAATTCAACGTTTTAGTTTTTTGTTGCCTAATGCCTTCTTTGATATTTTGTTAGAGAACATTATAATATAATTTGATAATTAGTTAACTAAATTGACCATGTACCTACCCACCACTTTATCATTATTCTTACCTACGCTGTGATCAGGCCATTTTGCTTTTGGTGAACTTGCTATTGTTATTTTGTTAGGCGCTATAATTATCTCCATTATTACTGTCTGCGGCAATGGTTGACAAAAATATGCATTAAATAGATATTTACGAAATGTGAATTAGCTAGGATTTGTTTTTGACATCTTTGTCCTTGATGCGTTCTTGACTATTCCTATACCTAATAATGTAATTTAATGTAAATATTTTAGTTACAAAATTAATTCATTTCTCCATTATATTATCTATATGTGCATAGGACTTTAAATTCTAATTAAAATAAGTTAACAATATTCATAAAAATCGAATAACGCCAATATTTTTCAAAACAGGCTGTGGCAGAATGGGTCAGACTCTTCCCCCGACAGGCAACAGAAACATACACAAGTTCAGTAACATTCATGAAACAGTTGACGGTCGTAGCCGTCAGTACCATAACATATTTGAAGAATGTATTCCCCGAAGAGAGCTACACTGTGGAGAACTTTGGAGGTATAAGGTTGAGGGTACTGAAGAAGAAATGCAGGCATGAGCTAGCGCATTTCGTTAGCACGGCACTGACTCAGGCTTTTGAGGCGTTTGATAAGAAATATGTAAGTTATCAATGTTATTTCGGCACTGTAATCAACATTCGAGTCATCGCGGGTTCGAACCCAGTCAGGCGCATTACTTTGTATACCTAAATATTTGATTACCACTGCTCTCAAAACAGTGAATGAAAACATCGTGAATAATTCGGTTCTAGGACATGCTCCTAGAACTAAACATTTGAAAAAATACGACATCCACACTGATTGATAATGCTTATTTAATATTCTATTTAGAAATCAAATTTCATTTCCAGCTACACCAACTTGTAATATGTTTCTACGAAGGCGAATGCAAAGTCGAGAACTTAGTGGAATACCACATCTTCGAGTACTTGTACAGCCCCGATGGGGTGACCATGAATGTTCACTCTAAGACTCGGGACAGCGCCAAGACTTCTACGACATATGACTTCGATAATGTTAGAGAGAGGACTCTCCACCTGATTAGGGCATGCGTGGTGATCATGCAGGCTTGTCAAAATGATATGCCGGAGTCCTATGATGTTAGCTTGCGTTTGTATTATAATGAAGGTAAGATTTTGTTTTTTTTTTTTAAATTTACTTTCCTACCTGCTAAGCACTCTTATCTTTATATCTACCGAATGCTGATTGCTGAACGTATACCTCTTCATTTACCAGTAATGCTATTCTGTAAGATTACAGCACCGCGCGCAGCGTCGAAACCACAGTCTCTTGTAGAATTTCGATTTTTCGAGTTGAAAATTTAGTAAAAGTTCGTAAAATTGTACTAAATTACAAGTATAAAAAAAAAAAACAATCTCGATCACGTCAGTTTTCAAAGCAAAAATATCAAAAACAGTCCATTCGTTTAGGAGCTACGAGAGACACGTGACACTTGTAACACCTCTTTGTTTGCGTCTGGGACTAAAATAGTTCATATACTTGACAAAATAAAATCATTTCATCATGTTTGGTATTGTACAGCGACTACAACTATGTTAATCTCTTATTCCACTTGCAGACGCTCCTGACGGCTATCAAGCACCAGGGTTTCTGAGTACGACTGAGGAGCAGGATCACTTGGAGCCAACTCTGCCAGAAACCGTCAAGCTAGGCTGGGTGGCGACACCGTTCCATAAGATGACAGCCCGCACGTACATCAGAGAGAGTATTGGGTCTAGCCATGATGCCATTGTAAGTCAACTAGGTACTTCTTATTTTATTCTGTGGCCAACGTATGAAGATGCTCCCCAGATCGGTCGGACACCTAGAAACTCTTGTAACTTCATCAGCCTTATCAGTCATATTGGCCTCTTCATTCGCACGCCATTTCAGACGTCCACCTGCTTTTTTCATCCAGCTGTTACGTTAGTTATAACCTAGCGGCCCGTCCCGGCTTCGCAAAGGAGGTATAATTATGTTACTGTTGTTGTTGTTAGGGTGAATGTAGCTTTCTAAGGGTGACACAATTTTTGAAATCGGCACAGTAGTTTTTGAGTTAAGTCGTTACAAACATACACACACAAAAATCGAAATAATAATTACGCTTATCTGGATGGATAAAGTGTAACAAATGAAAAAATGATAATTGTTTTAATTACAGCCATCTCAAAATGCTCCGAAAATGACGCAGAACGATCAAGACGATTTTGAAAGCAGTAAGTTAAGAAAAACTTTTAAGTTAATAGTACAACAATCAAATAGGTAGTGATAGTGGCGATAATAATGCACGTCTAAATTTAGAAACGGATAATTGGTTGTAGCTTCACTTTATAGAGATGTTTGTCACACACTAAGTACATACTACTTATTATGTTTTACCCCACGGGAACGTTACACGGTACTAAAATATCCTATGTGTTATACCTATTCATCATCATAATCATCAGCCTATAATGTTCCCACTGCTGGGACACAGACCTCCTCTCTGTGAGAGGGAGTGGGCTATAATCCACCACGCGGGCACTGTGCGGGTTGATAGTTGTCATATGTCTTCGATTTTTTAAAGATTTTTTTTATAAGTACCTATTCTGATTTTATAAAATATCTGTACACTTGTGGGATTATGCTATCAAACCTTATGTAACATTAGTGTTTGGTGCTTCGTATTACAGAGATAACGCTCCCATCATTATCATCAGCCTATAAATGTTCCCACTGCTGGGACACAGGTCTCCTCTCAGAGAAAGGGAGTGGGCCATAATCCACCACGCAAGCCCATGCAGTGGGAGTTGAGTTGGTAGATGTAAAAGTTATGCCCTCGAAATTGTGGTTCTAGCGTCTAGTACATGCCGCTTTACTGACGATGTTTTGCTTCACCATTTTTAGAGCCGTGGTGCCGAAATAAATAACACAAAGTATTGCGCCTTGCTGTGATCGAACCCACGATCTACAACTCGTAAGTTAGGACCGATATCACTGGGCCACCACTGCTGATATTGCTCTACGAAGCCGAAACTATTTAGTCGATTATATGTTTCCAAAAGACGATGTGCAATACTTATCTTCGGTACCTGTATGATGTATTTTTTTTTGTTATGACGATTTTTTGTCTTTTGTTTTGTAGGTTCAGCTATGAAGAGTGTTTCGAACGCCAGTGAGATGAGGATACAATGTCCATGTAATAAGTACGATGCGGATGACGTAACACACGCCTTACTTACTTGCATGTTAGTATGCTTTTCATAAATATGATATCATTAGCTTTGAGATCCTGTATCAAGAGTACGTTTAGAAGCATTTAAACTCACAAGTCAGGCTCGGAATAACTATCTGTAGGTCATACAAGTATTTGTTCTGTATAGGAATCGAACCCGCGACATGCAGTGCAGCAGTTGATCACTCAGCCACTGCACCAATCTTGCCAATAATATGCTAGTTTCCAGCAACAATAACTTGGGAATTTTATTTTGTCCGTCAATTAGATAAATCAATGAATATTTTCAAATCAAAACTTGTAAGAGAAGGCTCTTGACGTCAAAACGCACTAAATATTATACCACTTTGTGACTTATTATATTATGCCTATTGTCAATTTTCATTTGAAGAAACAATAAAAAAAAGACGGGTACTTAAATATATTTTTTGAAAATCTTACAGATTCATTAGATTTTCTCATTTCACAGCCCCATTCGAATTTAACGATGTTCACAATCCTACTATACAATCTAACTCCCTTCCAAAGGTATTGCGGTACTCAACAACACGGCGCATGCTTCGGTCTGTCCCGGGAGAATGCAACGCGAGTACAACGTCATTGCTGCACGGAATGTTCCGACATGGAGCCGAATAGAGAGCCTACTGATCAACGACTGGCGTCCTTAAGTGTTAAGAAGAGAGAGGTAAGTTGATTTAAAACTACTATTCATCATCTTCCTAGACTCGATCTCAAACTGGGTTTGGTTTCCAATCTAACCAGTTTCCAAATTTTACTGAAATTTAACGTTAGCCTTCGACAAATGACGAATTTGACATAGCAACTTTTAAAAATTGTCGTAAAAACGTCGACGTCATTAGAATTTTTTGTGGAGTACGACACCATCTCTAAAACCGAGAATTGCCCCCCAGATTTAGCTGAATACTAGTATTTTCAATGAAGCTACTACCTATATCTCCTCCACAATCCAGATAGTACTAGGTAAATACGATATTATACGAGTTTTTCCGAATGATGAAATCTGAAACGAGGATTTTCGCCGAAAAACTAGAGCTATTGACATAGCTCTTAAATGCTAGTTGAAATGGCAATGGGTAGGTCCATGGGGAAAAGAAGTTTTCGAGTGAGGACCGTGAACTGGAAGACACTGTGCAGGCAGACTTCTCATACGTGAACCGATGACATCGTGAAAGTCGCGGTTAATCGATGGATGCAAGATCCAATTCGCAAGATTTCCAGTTTGGGTATTCAAGTCCATAGACATTCTGCGAATTGGACATACTACGAATTGGACGTTCTGCGCCTAAACGAAGTAGCGGATTGTCTTTCGGCTTAGTCGAATGGCCTTGTTAAGCAGTGACACTATCTATCAGCTTAACTTTCTTTCCGCAGAAAAAAGCACTGTTGTGGTTGGCTACTCTACTATAGATCCCTAATCCCTTTAGGTCCATGACAGTTTTAAAAAAACACACACACATCCGTGTCAATGCACGAAATCACGCAAGCAAGCAAACTTATTTCATGACCCCGCGATACCTCGATACTAATCCATAGACTATAGTTTCTACAGCTGATAAACTTTTCATTCTCAGTGCCTCTGCATATTCCGTCGTACCATAGAGTGGTGCACTCGAGTGCCTTCCATACGAGCTCAAGATCTCGTTGACAAGTACGCTATATCTCCCGTGAATGCTTCTAAGCTGATGAAACTGCTGCACGCACATGACATTATTGACCAGGGATCCGATGCTGAGTAAGTAGATATTAGTTTTTATTCTTAGTAACATTGATTTTGAAAAAAAATCTTGGTCCTTGCATTAATTTCGATATAATTGATCGCTTTCCTTCTTTCCACTGCTGTGCTTAAAACAAGATTCTTCAGAGTTCAGGTTGAAAATTTGTTTTTTTTGAGATCAAATAGTCAGTCCCTTCCACACCACTTAGAGTCCAAGGACTCGTTCGTTTGATGGTCTTCCACCCCCAAAAAACAAAGCATATTTGTTGATTAACTTATTATTCTGTTCAGTTTTTCAGTAATCAATGTAGAAATTACTCAATTATTTCTTAGACCTCATCCGTCCCTAATAATCCACAGCCTTGTTTCACCATGCCAAATTAACGCAGAGCAGTTGAAATCAGCGAAAAGCCAATACTTTCAACACGAAGAAACGGACTTAGTCGACCGTTTGATCCAAGAGACTCTTTCCCAGAGTAGCCAACCCGACCCAGTCGGAGAGGTCCTAAGTCCAATGGAAAAAGTGAATCTCCAGAATGCCACCACACTTGGGAAGATTATAGACCCCGAACCGATCAAAGTAGTCGAAGACAAGACTTTGAAAGAGTACAGGGATGCTATTATGTGTGATGTGGAGGAAGAACAGGGGTTACCGTTGAGTGGTAGTCATAACCCAGTCAATGTTGAAGATTTGGGGAAAAGGACTGGTAAGAGGAAGTCGACTGCAGCTAAAAGGGCTGGTGTCAGAACTAAAAGGGCTAGAGCCTCTCATGATTGATTTAATTTTGTTTAGAGACCTATAGTTATGATAGAGGTTTACTTTTAATTTTAAGTAGGTATGTTTTTTCACTAATAAAAGTATTGTTTAGTTTAAAACCTAAATAGTTTGAGAAAACTGTTCACTATTTGCATATGACGTAGAATTCACAAAAAAATAAGATAAGTTATTTTACCTGTTTTATTGTAAAACTCAATTACAAAATAACAATACACGATCACCCTATAACCAAGCATCAAATATAGAACAACAGCAAATAATTTGCTTCCACTCATTCACCAGGAACCTTTTTGAAGCAAAGACATTTACAACAAAAACCTCTTGATTTATTCAAGTTGAGCACATTTGTTCTTATTATATCGACTACACCTATTCTGATTTACCTTACTACAATAGTGTTGTACTTATTAGTCGCTATGCGTGAAAATTATTCAATTATCTGCCTACCCGCATGAACTACAATTTAAGTAGACCCTGTATAAGACTTATTTACTAATCACCAAAGCCCGGAGTAGGTAGGTACATTGATTTTTGCCAATAACCTGAAAAGCATGTATTAATATGGACATGCCTTCGGGATTCCGGAATTTTAAAATTATAAGGAACTTGAAGGATGAAAACGAAGATGATGAAGATAAGAGGCACTCGCTGTTGCGCGTGGCTTCGCCTGCGTGCATTTCAGTTCAATCCCGTAAGTACTGCAATGAAATACCGGGAAAAATACTTATCCATGTTATGATATCTATGAAAGATCGTGATACAAGAACAAAAAAACCAATCTACCTACTGCGGGTTTTGCTAATCACCTAAAACTAACAAATGTGACCGTTCAAATACTTCACTATCACGTTATCATCATCACGTACACTTCACTGGAGGACTTTTTAAACGCTCGAAGTCACCAAAGTTGGTGAACACTCGTCCCCAGTACTTAGGGTCAGCTGCGGGATCCAACTCCTTGTTGTTGGGAGGCACCGCCGTTGCGTTCACTCTCTCCAGTTCAGAGAGTAATGCTTGCAGAATTTCTGGCTTTCTGGGGAAGAAAATTGATAAATTCAGGTTTTCATAAGTCTTTTACGCCCAGAATTTGCATAGTGGTACCTAATGTTTGAATGTTTGGAGTAAAACTTTGACTGATAGGGGTGGTGAAATGGGCAGATAAAATTGTTATTGCCATCTCAGGTATCCTTATTTTTTATCGTCTTATAGCCATCCAATTTGCCCTGGGCGGGATGAGAAAGACTGTCTAACTTGTACTGACTAAAATCTTCGGTGATTCTTCAATAGCCCTTTAAGTTCTAGGGCCATGATTACCTGTCGAAAAACACTGGCAAATGCAAAGAGATTCCTAATCCAGAGGTCACGCTGTGAATGATGGCGAATTTGGAAATTGCATTTTTCTTTATGATGGATTCTTTTGAGCAAGGCATTTTAATCCTAAGGTAAATCCATACCCAGTCACTTTTTGTTAAGCAACAGAATGTTTTTTCGTATTGCGCCCTAAGACTTGGTAACAATGCTCCAAGTGTCTGCAGCGTGGGTTCATTCCCTTTACAGTACTTAGTTACTTTTTGTGGAGCTTTTAGTCAATCATTCAAATCAAAATCGCGTAAATAGATAGCTTGCGTCACCTAAAGCCTCAACTTGATAATGATAATTACTCACTCTTCAGCCATATTCCTTCGCTCGCAAGGATCTGCATTGATGTCAAATAAGCAAGGCGTTACCAGCGGCTTGCACGGAGTAAGTGGAATACTCTTGTCGCATTTTATTGTAGACGAATCTCTGAAATTTAATATGTAATCATAGATCAATAATGGAAACATATTTTGAAAAACCACATTTTCACCCATTGGTATCCGCCCTAACTTACGAGTCGTGGGTTTGAACACAGCCTGACTCATTACTTTGTGTAATTTATTACATCACCAGTGCTCTCAAATCGGTGGAGGAAAACATTGTGAGGAAACCAGCATTTCCTAGAACCATCAAATTCGAAGACATGTGACATACGTACCAAACCAGCACTGGGCCCGCGTTGTGGATTATGGCCCACCCCCTCTCACAAAGAGGAAGCCGGTGTCCCAGCTGTGGGGACAGGGCTAATGGTGATGATGACCTTTTAAAATTCAAACTAAGTAAATCCTACGCGGGATTTACCAGGGTGTAGGCAATTTACAATATATCCATATCTTACGCGTATCGTACAAAAAAAACTGAAAAATTACCTGATATTTTTGATCTTGTCTTTACTAGGAATTTTAGTAATCTTATCGATGGCTTCGGCAGAATTACTTTTGTAAACCAAATCGTAGTCGTATGTGCCTTCACGACCGCCGGGCCCGAACCAATAGTCCTTGGTACCATTGTAAGTTGTGCCTAAAATACATATAAAAGTTTTCAATACGTTGTGAAAAGATCGAGTTGCCCCATCAAAGCAACAATATCAATAAAATTAATATTTCTACTAGAAATTAATAAATAAGGGTCATTTTCTACAGCAGAAAGATTTAATTTCTATGACCATGAGCAGATGTATTGCCAGATTAAGTATCGTGCACAAACTGTTCTCTTTTGGGATTAACTCTGTCTTATCGGTAGCTCACATAAGGTAGTCGCACATATAGCACCATCGCATGCCATTTTAAAACTCGTTATAATATGAAATTATATGAAACCTCGCACAAATCTACACGTACACGCGTAAGCGCTGCATTTTGGAAAATAAATCTGAATATTGAATTAAGCTTTCTGACAGT
The DNA here is from genome assembly GCA_028554685.1 of Agrotis ipsilon. Classification (NCBI taxonomy): domain Eukaryota; kingdom Metazoa; phylum Arthropoda; class Insecta; order Lepidoptera; family Noctuidae; genus Agrotis; species Agrotis ipsilon. The sequence continues at coordinate 15,338,091 of CM052960.1, read as the reverse complement.
ACTGATGACGTCATACTTAGAGCGCGTAAGGCACGTAAGGTGCTAAACCTTAAAGGCTATCCAGGTTGTTCATTTGATTTATACTTATGTTACAAACCTTTATGGATTTTCCAATTGTCCACAGTAATAGAAGCGACACCCCAAATGTCATCTATATTGTGTACTATCTTAGTTCTTTGAGACGGAAGGTCTTTGGATAACGCCTCCCATAAGTCGAAGCCGTCGATGTTTTTATCTGTAAATACGCTAAAAATATAATACGAGGTTAGAATATTATTTTGATATTGAAATGAGAATTCTGTCTGTAATGAAAAACCGAATAATGAGCTAATTTGACAACCTGGGAATCGAACCCAGGATCTCGTACTCGTACACAGTCACCAACGACCACAGAGACAGAAAATAGTTATTTGTTATACAAGAGTGCAAAGTTGATTTTTAACTGCGTGCTCAATTTTGATGACCGAGCAAGCGAATGTTTCTAAAATTGAATCACGAGTGCAACGAGTGATTCAAAATTAGAACCATGAGCGATAGCGAGGCAATCAAAAGAGCACAAGGTGAAAAATCTTTGCACTCGAATGCAACACGTAACTTTTCATCCCACCTTAGCGAGGAAATGACTAAATGCAAAAACAAATAAAAACAGATATACATTGTACAAACACAAGATAGGCTTTTATTTCAGTTTAGGTATTAACTTAGACATTATTATAGAACAGAATAATTTTTAAATGAAAACAAATAATACTCAGGTAGTAGTTGAAAACTACTACCTAAGTATTATTAAGTTACTTATTTTTATCTTCGTTTCTCATAACATAACAATAAGACGTGAAAGGAAAACCGCACAAAGCAAATAAAAAAAGGTAAAACAAAGTACTGAGCCAAGAATGTTCCGGGTCTGAGATTTAAACAAAATAATTGTAGATTACGCTCCAAGGGAGGCGTATTGAATTCCGAAGCGACTAAGGATTCTGGGGGTGAACCTCCGTCCGTAGCGCAGAGAGGAGGTTCAAGTGTTAATACCCGAAATAAACGAGGGAATAAAGTTAAAAATCTTTAGTGAAGCAAAAGAAATTTGATGTTACCACATCAAATTTTAAAAATGGAATTTGTTTCCTCGACAACCTTCGAACGTCAAGTGGGCACCACAGCAAGCGATCAGCTGTTGCGGTCACCGGCCGCCATTACTGCTGCTACTCTTTTGTTCATACGATGTTCTAAATTCAAATTTACTTTATTCACTAGAGGATAAAAACGGCTTTTACTCACTTGAGGATAAAAACGGCTTTTACGGTCAGATATCGAAGAGCAAAAGTACCCTTTCCGAGATGGGGGGATGAAAAAACATTTTGTGATACCTGGTATTGCCTCCCGCCGCACTGTAGAACGTAGGTAGCCAATCCACGAGGTGGAAGGTCTGGTTAGCAACTCGAGACTGTTGCTTTATTAGGGGACTCCACAATAAGCCTGCGCCGCGGACGCCACCTTCCCACACTGTATTTTTTACCTAAAATAAGAAAGTCATAGATAAAACCGTTATTGGTATATGTATATAATAGACATAACTATATGCCCGGAATTCCCGCAGACTTGGACAAATTGCACCACGTTATAGGATGAAATATCTCAATAGACTTCCATCCTAAAACGGGCCTGCTACTTAGAAATTCCTGACAGCAGGAAAACACTATAACATTACTGTTACTGAACCCAGGAAAACGTGTTCAGAAGTAACCCTTGCGACATCCACATCAATGATGCAGTATTTGTCATTTTGTAATGATTATGACTCTTGCGATTGCGAACTATTTACGAAAAGTCACTTCGCACTTGAACTAATATTGAATGAACCAATATCATATTCATCATCTTACTACTATTATTCCAATTTATTTTGGGGCCGACATAGAACGTCTTTTCTCCTCCATTCATATCTATTAGTTGCCGTCACAGAGTTCAACTCAATATCATATTTACTATCTATTCATCATTTATCTTTTTATGACTGCCTCGTTGGTGGCAAGTTGAATCTGCGGTGTATGAGGCCCAGGGTTCGATTCTTCGGTTGAAGTGTTACTGGGTTTTTCTATTACGGATTACTTACTAGCTAAGCGTGTCAGCTCAGGGGAACACTGTTTGTTGTTGCATCGCAGTAAATGAACTCGTACGAAAACTCTTAGGGAGGTCCCCATGACGCGATTCGCGCGTTTTGCAATTTCTACTACTACCTAAAAATTAAAATGACTGACTTGACGTTGTCGTGGCGAGCGTATTTTGTTTTTCATCTACCCGTAGACAACCGCACGTTTTATGTTGTAAGGTACCATAGTGGTAAGGATGATTTTCATCGAATTCGAATCGGTCGAATTGTGTCCCATCGCGTTATAGTAAAGCTGCTTCAGTGGCATAAAAGACGCGTTCCGGCAAAAAGATTATGCATTAACTCACCCCCCTCAAAGGATAGTTAGACGCAGCATTGTTATTGAAGCCTGCAGCAGGTCCGCCATTGTCCGAGCTGAACAAAATAATCGTGTTCTCCAGTAAGCCTTTCTTTCCTAATGATTCTACTACTTTTCCCACTGACTCGTCCAACTTTGCCAGCATACCTGAGAAGTAACAGATTTTGATCATTAATTGATTGATAGATTTGGGATAATTGGCATAGTAACTGAACGATCGGGTGCTGCGTTGTCAATTATAGTACTTATGAATTGCAGAAGAAATGAAATACTGAAAAATATTAGAGCTACAGTCCCCAGTCACTAGACATTAAACTATAAAAGTACCTTAGATTAGCTTATCTTTGAAGAGAACAAGTGACATTCAACCTTAGTGATAAGGCACCTATTAGGCTGATTGCGCTATATATTCAAGTGCACTTTTAAAAAATCTTTATTAATTCTCCTGTGTCGGGGATGCGAATACAAACATTTAAGCTCACACGGCCGAACCCAGACAAATTATCTCTCATACAAATTTTTGTTAAGTGCCAAGATCAATGGGCAACTAAGCTGTTGCAATAGGTGCCTATTTAAATATAATCATGATTTTCGCAAGCGTCGTGCTTTTGTACAAATTTTCCTCTATAAGAAATCTCAATACTGGACTGTACGATGTGCTCTTCGACGAGACGGTTTTGAGATTGTCCAATCGTGCAATAGCATAGCAGATTCATGAACGTAGACCATGCGAAGGAGTATGTAAGGATCGTAGCAGGTCGCGGAACTGTATAAGTGGGTTTCCGTGACTTTGGAACGTAACTCGAGGGCAATTAAATCCACTCTGCTGGATTTTTTGTCATTAAGAGTCTCACAGTGCCTCTCGTTCACCGCTCCGCCCAAAGCAGTATGATTTTACCACCCCAAAAAATAGAATCATAGCAGGTGGAGTTATGTTAGTTTCTGCCTATCCCCTTGGGAAAAAGGCGTATGTATGTATTTATGATCTGGACCGAGACTGACTCATGCTGTGTTTAAAACACTTTTTTTGATAAATAATTAAATTATACTGATTAGACAGTTGCAACAGTCGATAACAATAATAATTGCAATATAGGTAATTATACGTTTGCCCTTCATAACAAATAATAACTTTCAATCAGATAACGAATGCTGTGGTGCATTGACACTTTATCGAGTAGGTAAATGCACGGAGTAATGTATAATTAGATCTGTAGATATATGACAACAATCTATGGGTACGTAAGAGGTAGAAGTAGAATGGGCATAAAAAGTTAATGTATCAGGACCTCTGCCCCAATAAACGATACCTAACCACATTTTATATTATAGTACTCTGTGCCTAACCATAAACTATACCGATGGAAAGAGCGTTCACAAAACGCTCTTTTCTAAGTATCTTGACTACTACGACCTCTGGCCACCGTAGGCGCGGGCATGCGGACAGTGACTAAAGGGCAACTCGCTGTCCGACCATGGACCATGCCCGGGTCGACGGCGCATCGTGTTCCACGCGCGCCTCAAAGAGCGTCAGCAAAATGACGGGGCCCCCTCACAGAGGACCAAAGCCTGCCGGGGTCGCGGGACTTATTTCCATCACCGTGACCCCGGAACATAAAGGGCTATCCAAGGACACCGTGGAATTTAGTCAGTACGGTAAGTCTGAGTGACGACTCATTTGATGATTATACCACGATAAAAAAAAAAGTATCTTGACTACTAACATGACTTTTTATACCATTTAGCCGACTCACCCAGGGCGGGGGGGGGGGACTGTCAGACTCTTATCAACTAAAAACCACCGTATTCCTTCAATTGTCCTCTACGTTCCATAGTCACGGTAAACAGGTAATGTTTAGATAGTCCCGCAACCCGTAGAATACGACTCTAAACATAGCCAAAGTTTCTAAACGTAGCCAACGTTTCTAAACGTAGCCAAAGTTTCTAAACGTAGCCAAAGTTTCTAAACTTAGCCAAAGTTTCTAAACGTAGCCAAAGTTTCTAAACGTAGCCAAAGTTTCTAAACGTAGCCAAAGTTTCTAAACGTAGCCAAAGTTTCTAAACTTAGCCAAAGTTTCTAAACATAGCCAAAGTTTCTAAACGTAGCCAACGTTTCTAAACTTAGCCAAAGTTTCTAAACGTAGCCAAAGTTTCTAAAGGTAGCCAAAGTTTCTAAACTTAACCAAAGTTTCTAAACATAGCCAAAGTTTCTAAACTTAGCCAAAGTTTCTAAGCGTAGCCAAAGTTTCTAAAGGTAGCCAAAGTTTCTAAACTTAACCAAAGTTTCTAAACATAGCCAAAGTTTCTAAACGTAGCCAAAGTTTCTAAACGTAGCCAAAGTTTCTAAACGTAGCCAAAGTTTCTAAACGTAGCCAAAGTTTCTAAACTTACCAAAGTTTCTAAACGTAGCCAAAGTTTCTAAACGTAGCCAAAGTTTCTAAACGTAGCCAAAGTTTCTAAACGTAGCCAAAGTTTCTAAACGTAGCCAAAGTTTCTAAACTTAGCCAAAGTTTCTAAACGTAGCCAAAGTTTCTAAACTTAGCCAAAGTTTCTAAACGTAGCCAAAGTTTCTAAACGTAGCCAAAGTTTCTAAACGTAGCCAAAGTTTCTAAACGTAGCCAAAGTTTCTAAACTTAGCCAAAGTTTCTAAACATAGCCAAAGTTTCTAAACGTAGCCAAAGTTTCTAAACGTAGCCAAAGTTTCTAAACGTAGCCAAAGTTTCTAAACTTAGCCAAAGTTTCTAAACGTAGCCAAAGTTTCTAAACGTAGCCAAAGTTTCTAAACTTAGCCAAAGTTTCTAAACGTAGCCAAAGTTTCTAAACGTAGCCAAAGTTTCTAAACTTAGCCAAAGTTTCTAAACTTAGCCAAAGTTTCTAAACGTAGCCAAAGTTTCTAAACTTAGCCAAAGTTTCTAAACTTAGCCAAAGTTTCTAAACGTAGCCAAAGTTTCTAAACTTAGCCAAAGTTTCTAAACTTAGCCAAAGTTTCTAAACGTAGCCAAAGTTTCTAAACGTAGCCAAAGTTTCTAAACGTAGCCAAAGTTTCTAAACTTAGCCAAACCAAAGTTTCTAAAAATAGAACATGACGTACCTGCATATTTTCTCCTCTGCGTATCGTTGATGTGCGAGAATCGATCAATATATTCATCTGGAGCCCTCAGGAACTCTGATGGGTTCCCGCTGTGCATCGCCGCATGTGCTACCATCAAGAATAATGGCTCACTTTTGTTGTGGGCGTTTACCACCTGAAATAAATGATAACTCCATCATTGTAATCCACACCTATTTTAACATTACTTCCTAGAATTTGATCTTTATTAGCAACACAATGTGTCTGGATTTTATTTTAAAAAGATATAATCCTGTCCAGGATTATAGATTTTTCTAAAATCCAATGATGCAGGTTCAGTTATCTTCAAAATCGGCCTCGAGACTCCTTTCAATTTTTATCGATATTCCATATAGTTTCCCACGCCCAGTTGGAATATTCACCCTGCATAATACCTACCTATCTATATGTTCCTGAGGGTAGTTGGATGAATGCTTTTTATTACTCTTTTATTTAAAAACTACCCGTAATTTATAATTCACGAAAACAGGCACGTGAGTAACATAATAAATAGTTAGCTCGAAAACATGCAGCCAAAGTAGTGGTGAGTTTTGGACTAATCCCTTAATCTTAATATAATTATATAAATCTCGTGTCACAATGTTTGTCCTCAATGGACTCCTAAACCACTTAACCGATTATAATAAAATTCGCACACCATGTGCAGTTCGATCCAACTTGAGAGATAGGATAGTTTAAATCTCAAATTTTAGACCGGGTCCTCCACCCGTGCGAAGCCGGGACGGGCTGCTAGTATAATATAAATACATACCGTCATGCCATCGATACAAAGAAGACTACCAAAGCATAACTATGTTTATGCAACTTTTTAAAAGCAATGCATGGCATGAAGGTAATTAACTCACATATTTTAGGTATTTTAAAGAATTCCTTATAATTATAGTGTTAAGGAAGTTAATCGTTAATTAAAACATAAATTCTTACCTTTACTGCTTCTTTGGTGAAAATATCTGTTGCGTATTGACCAAAGAGGTCATCTGCAACCTCGAAGCCTGGAAAAAAATAATGATTAACAGACCATAGACAATGAAACTAGTAGATGTATCAACTATTCAGTTTAGAGTATGATTTTTTTTTAATACTATACTTAGCGGCACGGAATGTGGCCCCCAAGGTTTATTACGAAAATTAAACGGGATACTGAAAGTTGATTATGTTTAGTAATTGAAATAGGTAATACAAAACAGCATTTTGAAAATGAATTCAAAATCTATAAAATACCAGCTCAAAACCCTCAAACTTTCATTAATAAACTTTGCCACCCTTCGAGAGTCTCATAAACAAACACCCAGAGCCGGAACAACTACTTGTAGGTTAAATACAACTATTTCATCCGTGCGGGGATCAAACCCGCGACGAACTTTGCAGCCGATCGCTCTGCGCCATAATCATAATGAAGCTCGGGTGTTACTTTCTTTTAGACTACTATTGTTTCTCTCTCTTTATTTAAAGTTCGCTGATAAGCAGTATTTTAATTTATATTATTTTTAAATAGGTATTCCTGTTTGTTTACCTCTCCGGAAGTCGAAGCCCCACGTAGCAAGTTCCATATTAGTGTGGTCGTATAAATCAATTTTTCCACTCCAATAACCAAGGTGAGAGTCAAATCTAGAAAAAAATATTAATTAATCAATTTTAGATATAACTTTGACGCAAAATAAAGCGATCAATACATGAAGACTTTAATGAACCTTGCCGGAGTTGCGGGACATACGTATACCGCGACTCCGGTACACAAAGGGCTACCGAAGGACACCGTGGATTTTAATCAGTCAAATCTGACAGTCCCACCCGCTCTTCCCGGGGCGGGAGGACTCATTTGATGATTTTACCACGTTAAAAAAAAGACTTTAATGAAATACTTGAATAATATGAAACATGTTCCTCCTTGTTATTTGTTTCTGCTTAATTTTTTGTTTGTTATGCGTCATTTAGTAGTAGTACAAATGAATATATTAAACGCGAAACTGTTATTTTTTAAACAGAACAATTTGACAGTGGTAGGTTGAGTGTCTAGTTATTCAAAATTTTAATCTATATGCACTTACCCTCTGTTCAAAGGAAGATATTCCTTTTTGTAATGACCCAAGTGCCATTTTCCGACTAAATGAGTTTTGTAACCTAGGTCTTTCAGGTACTGTGGAAGTATTTTTTCTGATAGAGGAAGACCTCTCGGCTCTTCGCCGCGTATGACGCTGTGTTGCATCCCTGGAAAATGAAAAATCACCCACATTTACATAAGTACCTTTTGAACATTTTTAATCACAGGGTGAATTTTCCAATTGGCCGTGAAAACTATGAGGAATACAATACTGAAAGGAGTTCGAGGGCGATTTTGACCAAAACAGAAATTGCGTTAGGTATTGGATTTTTGTAAAATTTACATACCTGGCTAGGAGTAAGAACCTGTTGATTTAAAAAAACACAGACACACGTGTTATTATACGATCCGATAGTGTCTAACAAGGGTCAAATTCTGGGAAGTAATGACATACGGCAATCTAAAGGAAATGGCTGTTTTTTTACAAATTGTTTATTTTTCTTCTATCTTACGTTATCTATTGAGCCATATCTAATCGAAATTATACAATTTCAAACGAGGCCTCAGTGGAAGGAATCTCTTGACAAAGCGCGCCGTGTCCAGAACTGCTTTTTAAATAATTGGAACTTACTTACCAGTATGTATGGGGTATTTTCCCGTCATTAGGGCAGACCTGGACGGGGTGCATATAGGAGTGACGTAGTAATTCTGTAGCACGAGGCCAGAGTACGCCAATGCGTCGATGTTCGGCGTAGGGATTTGGTTTGAGCCGTGGAAGCCCACATCGTTCCAACCCTATACATAAAATCAAATGTTTAAGTTTAATTAATAAAGAAAACGTTCTAATGTAACATGCAGCCAATAGAGAGTAGGGATTTATGGCATTTTGTTGTGAAAAGGAAACACAGATTACGAGCAGGATTTGAACCTGATTCAGTACATCAAAAACCCAACCGAGCCATCCTAGCCATGCTCACAGTATGGTGCCTAGTGTGAAGTGTACTTAATATGCAAGGTCTTTTGTTAGCCATAAAAAACAGGCCCTCAAGGTTTGCTAAGTATTAAACTACCATGACTACTTGACAAGTTTTACTGAGAACAATAATTACATAACTAGAAAAATAAAAAAACATTAGGTACACCTCGGTTAAGGTTCCTCCACGAAACTCGTGTAAAAAGATTTGAACTTTAAAATAAACGGTTCGTCTAGCTTTTTATTCCCGGATCTTAGAGACGGTTAGTAGTACCTACATAACTACGGACAATACCACTTTTAACATTGTAAGTAAATACAATTAGGTAAATTATCTAAGCACTGTTAAGTGATATGCAAATAAGTAGAAACGACAATTCGACGAACCACTAATGACAAAAACAGCTTGCGGTTAACTTTGAAGGATGTGTCTGAGATGCTACAGTTTTGGTAAATTCGTAGCTTTGTATTCTCACATGAGATTTTATACAGCTCGCTAAATAGGGCGCTTTCGCATTACCTATACAATAACGATACGATATCTGCGGGACTTTTTTTTAATGGCGAACCTAGATCTAACCTAGATGAGTTTGCTGCTTAACCGGTAGTCCGGAAATCGGTGGGACCGGTAGTTTCATAAATTTTCTAGGCAATGCTTATACACACACCTGTCGAACGAAGACTGTTCCGAGTAGTCGATATTCCAGTGTTGTTTCGTAACCGTTAATATCTTATCTACTTGAAAGCTCACTAAGACTATGTATATTTAGGCGGGAAGAGCTCCGGCGCGAGCTCAGGGTAGTATGGAGTGGACGACTGTCGCAACCGACGGCCGGGCACGCCGCAATCGCGGCGGTAAGACCCCTCTTTGAGGAGTGGCTGGAGAGACGTCACGGCGTCCTGACCTATCGCATGACGCAGGTCCTCACTGGACACGGAAGTTTCGGGAGGTACCTGTGGCTGATGGGAAAGGAGGAAACGCCGGGGTGTAACCACTGCGAAGATCACCCGGAGGACACAGTAGAGCATACGGTGCAAGACTGGCAGAGCAGCAACGTGTCCTCACGGCGGCGATAGGCGGAGACCTCTCGCGCCCGGCATTGGTTTCGGCCATGCTGCGGAGCGAGACGGAGTGGGAAGCGGTCGCCGCCTTCTGCGAGGCAGTAATGCTCGTGAAGGAGGCGGCGGGCCGCGAGAGAGAGAGGACAGCGTCCTCCCTCCGCCCCAACCGCGGTGGTGTTCGCCCACGGCGCCGTACGTCGCAAGACGATCTCCGGCCACCGTAGGCGCGGGCATGCGGACAGCGAGTAAAGGGCAACTCGCTGTCCGACCATGGACCATAAAGGGCTACTGAAGGACACCGTGGATTTTAGTCAGTACAAGTCTGACAGTACCTCCCGCCCTGCCCGGGGTTGGAGGTCTCATTTGATGATTTTACCACGATAAAAAAAAAAAAAGACTATGTACATTTAAACCATCATACTTTATTCCCTTTGATTTTATTCCCTGTTAGAGCATTGATTGATACGGAACCTGTATTAAACCTGTTAACGTTAAACGCATTTAATAGACTGTTGAGCAAGTGAGCTTTAGATCCCTATTCCCAAAGGTCTTCTTTGCAACTGTATTCCCGTTATCTACATTTTTATTACCTTACGTAGGGTTTATCATGTTTGTAAGCATTTAAGCGAGTAGGTAAATAAGCATTTTTATCGGTAGTGCGTGTCCTATCTTTGATATATTTTTAAGGTTACGGGCTTTTACGAGAACTTTAATATCCATGGTAGAAGATTTATAGGGCGATTAAATACTGGTTTACAAATAACTTGTTGTTAATTTGTATCTGTTTAACAAGTTAGGTCATTGCTCAGTTAATTAAAAGCGGGTAGGTAGAATTATCTAATGTTGATAATATGTATAATGTGTTTATAAACATTGATAAAGCTTCCGTTGACTTCAATGGTTTTACCTACAATTCATAAAAGTAACAAACATGTATGTGTACCTAAATAAATAGTTGCGCAAACTTTGAACTTTAGAAGCAAGAGTAATTTACTCAAATAGTACTTATCCGTTAACTTGGTAAGTATTTTTTATGCGTCATAAAATACACTGTGTGTATAATAAATAATAATTCATAAATAAATACAATTTAGGTTTTATTTAAATTTTTGAATAGTAATTTACTTGTATGTGTATCGAGTGTAGCTTTGTTTAATATTTTAGCTCCATTATGACTTAATTGTTGAAAATTTAAATAGGTTTAGATCTTCAACATCAACTATATTTACTTATTAAGCTACCTATCCCAAATCTTAAGCACATCCTACCATAACTAAGATTTGTTAATAATTACTGAGATCTACTTAAAGCGTTCACATAAATTTGATACAAAAATAAATTATGAACTTACCAAATCATCCGCAAGGAAGATCACAATATTCGGCTTCACTTCGGCCGAAGCCGACATCACTAAACAGGCACTTAGTACCCACAACATGTCGCGGCGCTCTCCCGGTAACGAATGCGCACACAATGAGAGCTCGGGACCAAACTAGGCTATCTATAACTGCAGTGCATGGTAATCATGGTACATCCTTATAGTATGTTTGGTTTAACGCTTTAGGTCACTGACACAACATAGGAAGCTTGCATAAAGATGCAGGTGTGATTTTCGTGGAAAAATCAAATGAGTTCTCCCACCCGAGTCGATCTGGCATAAATAAGTCCCAAATAAATGGGTCAGAAGGCGACAGCACTGAAATTACGGTTTGTCTACAACATATTTTCAATTTTATACTTTACAGCTTAAAGTTGAAAATTATGCTTCAGCACTGAGTCATACAGAGAATAGTATAGCAGAGGGTGCCAGAAAATGGGTGTCGTTTCGGAGAGGAGAACAAGGATCGAGATTGCGACCGAGATGCATTTTAGATGTATACCTATCATCTTTAGATCTCACAAAGTTAAACAAAAAATTGGTTCCTGGCTTGCGTCAGTACATACAGAAAGTAAACAACTACCCATACAACTCTATTTCTTAGAATTGGGAACAATTCTTATGTATGTACCCTTAGGCACTATTCAAGTTATGAATGAAAACGCGGTTTAGCGCGCAGTATCGTTGCAGTTATCTCGGGATAACTGTTCTTTACACAAATCGTGTTTCAGTGTCCGCTTTCATATGTATAACTGCAACTATTAAACGAAGCGGATCTATTCGTAAGTACATAACAGTTTTTCAAACTTAAAAAAAGCATAGTTTATGTAAATATTCGATTTCATAAAAGTTATACATTTTTCCTTGTCTCATTTTGGAATTCCCGCTAGTTTTTTTTAATTTTTCGGCCGCCGGGGAAGTACACCATGTTAAAGGATGTAAATAAATGCCTTCAACAAACATCTCTTGCATGTTTATTTAGGTATTTATTAAAACTTTAACCACTACATAATAATAACTAACGCCGTGGTTTTTCTTCTTCGATAAATAAACTATGCGACACAAACATGTATTCAATTCGTCTCAATAGTTCCTGAAATTAGCGCGTTCAACCAAACAAATAAACTATTCTGTTGTATAACATTATAAGTATTTTTTTTTTTATTGGTACAAACCCACCACACTATTCCCAAACCACTGCAACTCCTGAGAGCCAGAATCAACAGTGGCAACCACCAGAAAAGCGCCGAGACAATGAAGCTCGACGTGTCCCGGAGAGTGAATTTACCTGTCTTGGATCCTGCAACGAAATTAATCAGAAAAGAATAGTGGAGGAGTAGGAAAAAATATGTTTCCACTTCCCTCCATGCAAGCAGGAGACAGAACAAAACAAGGCCAAAAGGCACAAAGGGATATTACAACTGGGAGAAGCCCAGTTGCCTAGCACCACGGGTAAAAATAACTACTAATATTAATGGGTCCTAAATTGTGAGCTGCTATATTTGATTCCAATAATAGGTATGGCAGAACCGCTTGAACGCGCGGTAGTTTGTTCGAGTTTCCACAAGGTCCGAATAATAAATGACTCCGGATGTGGTCTGAACAGTATCCAACATAATATTGCGTTCGTTCTGCCAAAGAATACACTCCCAAAGAATATGATGTGCTGATTGTTCATATTCACAGTCAGGTGTCGAACATTGACAAAAAGGAGAGGGAACAAGCAACATTATAAGTATAGATAACCATCTTAGTGTTAAAACCTATATGATCTGTTTTTATTGGGTTAACGGTACCCAGTACATTCAGAACAGGTTAAACTGATCCGTACTACAATTACTATGTGGACAAATTCATAGAAAAGTGCTCATAGCGCTAAGTCCTCGGTCCATGTTTATACATACCGAGTACTCGCCACTCGGCCGAGAGCACTGTCTCGCCCATTTGCTTGATACGTGTGAACAAGGCATTACTTAGGTACGTTATAAACATACATTAGCGTACAAGTTTGTCCGTTGCCGTATTTAAAATATTCATGATAACGTAAAGTTTATCATTAAAATAATCCAAAATATATATACACAACGCCACCGACGGACAGTGACCGATATCGAGGTACCAATAAAAGCGTTAGGAAATAATTCTTATTTGATTTGTTGAACTTTTTTTTTTTTTAATGCCTGCAGGTAATTGTTCCGAGTCCGATTGTTTGTGGGCTTAAATGTTTGTAAACGCATCCACTAAATAGGGATAAATCCTAGTGTGAACAAACGTTTAAAAATGGTCAACATTAGTTTTTAGCGGCCCGTCCGGGCTTCGCACGGGTGGAAGTCCTCGAAAACCCAGCCCCGATGGTAACAAACACAAAAAAAAATCATCCGAATCGGTCCAGCCGTTTTCGAGTTACGAGCTTAACAACACATTTTGTGATCCATTATTTTATTAAAAAAAAGAAGAAGATAGATAGATGGATAATAATAATAGCAGAAGATAGAAGATTCGAATTTTAGCAACTTAGTTATCATTACCGCATAGCAATACACTGTCGTAAGTTAAAAAATAAAACAAAGCACATACAAATAATTCAGTTTATTATCCATATAAATTACAGTCCATTAACTTCACGTATCACACAGAGTCGTACTTAGGAAAAATAAAAGCATTGAGACTATTATCATTACATAATACAGCTGCCTGAAACAACCGTGGTGGTGGTAGGCGAGACTCACGGCCATTATAAACTCGTCTTAGTATAAAATAATAAATTGCAACTCGTCAATGCGTCTATAAAACGTTTGGAATGTGACAGATTAAGCTGAATGAAAAACCAAGTGCGCATGATTAAAAAAAAAAACTGTCTTACTTTGAGTGAAGATGTGGCCACCCTGTGGTGTCCAAGTTTATTAAGCCGAATCTGGGAACTCTACAGGCTTCTAGCATGGCTTTTGACTTTAAATATTGGTTATATAAAGTCCAATTTTGCACTGCATTGAAGAACACACGTGCTCTGGTTTGACCTTACAATCTGTGCATGAGAGGCAAGGCATTAACCTTTGGGCCATTACGACTTTGAAATCAATAAAATTCCTTGATACAGTTGAACACAATGTAGATCTTGTTGAGTTAGTACGGGAATATCATGAAAAAGAGTGTCCTAAGAGTTTCTTGCTCGTTCTTCTCCATAGAGATCTACGCTTTGAAATGGGCATCTACAGTACTTTCACAGTTAATTTGTCATGTGAATGGGACTGTGACACTATATTTTCTTGTCTTTTGACAATTTTAAGGTGCATTTAATGGCCTACTTGAAATAAATGCTTTGATTTTGAATATTGACACTATCTTGAATGCTATTTAAATGGTTTCAATATTAATGGATGGTAAGAACGCGACTTTATAATTTGAATAGTTAATTTTATCAAATAATATTGCGGTTAAATCCACAATACTTCTTTGTTTAGACATGGAACACCAACCGTGAAGATTAGCGAGATACATAACTAAACAAACCCGTGTTGCACATTTTGAAAGCTCACAACAATAATCGGTAGCTCAACTAATTGTCTCGCGAACAATAGAGGTTATAATTGAATAAACTTTAAATATTTTTTTATACTTTCATTGAAAGTTTGGCGCTATAAATGGATCTTTAAACACTTTCAAATATGAGATGAGATTTTAAATACAATAATTACGTTCTGTAATTAAATAATTTTTAATTCAAAACAAAAGTCTGTTTTTCCGATTTTCAGTCCCATTTTTGCTAGACGGGTAATCTGAAATTACTTAAAAAGATGGTCGAATATATTATAATTCAAAGAGACCTTCGAAAAGTCTGGCTGTGAGTCCATCGCCATTTTGGATCGTGCTCATTCATCAATTGGAACATTGTATGATATGCCTGATTATTTTTATATCTGTGAGTAATAAGAAAAGGTTTTAATGCCTCAGACTGTCTTATTGTACTGAATTTAGTGTGTATCCATAAAATAATAAAAAAAAATTGTACTTAGGTATATTAATTTCATAGTTAACACATTTTAATAAATTGAGTACCTGAGCACGATCCTAAGAAAATAATTCTAGTATTTAATAGTGAACATTCAAGTATGACAAATGTACAACAAATACGGCTATATTATAAAGTGAATACTCGGAAACAAGCAATGTTTATTTTTCTATCTAAATGTACAAGTCATGAGTAATATTGCAAAAGGAATTATCGCACAAATAGTTTAGAATTCGCTACTAATATTAATATAAGCCGACAAATTATTATATACAGATAAACCCTTTCATACGGAACCCACAACGAGATAACGAAAACATTATAAAAATTAAACTAGGTACTTATTTCACACGTTATATTATATTCCACATATATATAAGTATTATTTATAATATTTATAAACGAAACTAATGAACACGCAGTGCGAGCAATGCTTGTTATAATGCACATTCAGCCGCAAAAGTGACTTGAATACGAGTTTTTTTGTGACAGAAATTCAAAGTTAATTTACGAGTCACTTCTGTAGCTGACTGCAATGAAATAAAATGAAATTTCTATCATACACGTGTATAATATCGTAAAAATGCAACATAAGTCCTATCAACACATTTTGTTCACTTGGTCACATATTAAATTAAAGGGACGCTGAAGTTCTTTGGCAGTAAAGAAAATATTTATATGAATGTTTTATATATTATTTATATTAAGACGAAATAATAACAGCTTGCTGATAATAAAATAACAATAATTATAGTTTATTTTACTTATAAAAGCTTGAAAAATTATATTTAATGCTTGGTCTTAGAGATGTAAAACTTTACCCATATTGTATCCCTTATTTCTTCCAATAAAATTATTGCTCTACTATATCTAAACACTATTAAATATAATACCTTTAACATCACTATTGTATGTAAAAATAGTAGAATATAATTATATTAGGTATATAAGATCGTATAAATATCAAGAAGTTATTATTTAGTCCTTAAATAGAAGGAAACCGCGATATATAAGTATTACGGGCAAGAAAGACAGACGAGATATAATTTTCTATTATATATTATTATACTAAAAATAGCTTAACTACATAAAAGAAAGTTCCTAAAGAAGGCAGATACGCACTTTTATGTTGAGTCGGGTATATTAAATGGACACAACATTTTTAACTCTGAACATAGAATTCAAAGTCATCAAACAATGTGTCATTTTAGTACTAGTGATGAAACGAGAATTAAAAAATGCCGTTATAGGATATTTTATTCCGATTACAATAAATTTGTTAGTTAAATAAATCTAGCTTTGGCCTCACCAATACATTCTTTGGTTACATTCATTACAAGCACAGATGTTAATCAGTCTATTATTTGTAATTTTAGGCCTTTTCCATTCGAAAAAAAGTGCCAAATAAAACAACAGATAATTGGACACAAACAAAACCTAGTTCTATTGTAACAATTTAAAACAGAATGTCCTGTAACAACACTTTAAAACCGAGCTCAACATATAAAGTGACGCGACACTAGCGCCGCCACACTGGTGACGTCACCAGCGTGCAACTAAACGCGTCGAACCGAACGTTCGCTACATACAATCGCTACAACACACGTCTCACACACTCACGTATATATTTGAACTATACAATCGTACTGCTCAGTGCTCACAATACTGTTTACTCCTTGCGTGGTTTGCGTTTCCGTTGGCCGTCGCCAGCGGCCTCTGTGTCCACTAAAGGTGTGGTCTGGAACAAGAGAAAAGGTTTATATCTTGATCTCGATAAAGGCCTTTACCCATAGAGCACGATCCGGATCTGGCGAAACGATTTCAAGTCATGCGATCTCTGTAAAAGAACGCGCTGCCATCTGGCGCCGGAGTGACAAAGCACATATGGAGGTCCATAGTTTACAGAGATCGCATCGTCAGATCGGATTGCTGGAACAGATCGTGCTCCGTCGGTAAAGGCCTTGAAATAGTAGACTGTTTACAAGGGAGCTAACAAATATGTTAAAGACGAGAATGTTTTTTTGATCGGAGCGAAATATTCTAGAGTAGGTAAAAAAGGGAGCATAAACCTGTTTTACTTTGCTTAATAGAAAGCTACCCTATTTTTATTGTCATAGGATAAGATTTACGTTAAAACCTAGTACTTACATCTTCAGTAGAAGTAACAACCTCAGCCTCTTCCTCTGGTCCCTCCAAGTCAGCCTTGCTGGGTCTCTCCTGTTCCTCCCTCATATCTTCTTCAGCTTCCGATAGATGAGGATCGTCCTCTGCTACGGCGTCCGTCTTCTTCATGTCAGCATCGGTATCCTGTGCGTAAGATTTTTGTTTAGACATTTTGTTTGTGACAATCGTTTAGGGTATTGAGAGATTGTGTTTTCCATTTTACTAATTTTACGAAATACTATTGCAGAGTATTTTAAGTAGCAATCTAATTTGTTTGCTAGCAACATAGGAATAATGTAAATACTGCAATTATGTTTCGTTCATGAAATTTTCTGTGTTTATTTCTGGAATAAGTATACTTATCTGTGATATTATCTTCTTAAAAACGTTATAAATTCTAAATAAATAATTCGTTGTGTTTTCCCACCGAGTACAGTACAGTACTCCATTATGCTTTCTGTTTATTTCCAACTTCACTTATTTACTTTATGCATTTCCCTTTTTCCCCCATTTTCCTCGCATACGTTTTCCACAAACATGTATGCATAACTATTATTGATCAAATATAGGGAAATAATGGTTTTTTATAGGGGAAAAAATATAAAATGACGAGAACATAGTGGAAAAAATACCGTGTAATCAACATAGTTACAGCCGCATTAACGTTCAAGTGAGTTACAGATATCTTTTATACTGCTCCGAGGTTTCCTCATGCAAGACAAAGTATTGCCATAGGTAAATAAACTCTCCAAGAGACCGCCAGTCCATGTTCTCATCCGCAAATATACATCCTTTAGACGTGGAGTACTAGACGCTAGCATTATACAAAAGTAGAACAAACTTACCGATTTAGAAGAACCACCGCAGCAGGCATAAGCGATGAGTCCGACTACCAGGAAGGTGCTTACTATGACCACGGCGTATATCCAAGGGTTTTCACCAGCGAACTTCATTGCGCGGTCAAATACTGAGTCCTGTGGAGTTTAGCTTTGGTACAAACTAGCAAAACTACATATAGCGTATACGTTACAGTGTTATAAATTGGGAATGGTATGGTGCAAGGAGTAAGGACAATAATAATTTGCATAAAGACATATCTATAAAATCGAGGTATAAATAAAAGAATCCGAACTAACTAAATAGGATTGAGTTTAGCTCCTAAAAATATTAAAATCAACTCCAATTTCAAACTTTTCAACATCTCCCATTTTATTTTTCTTGATCTGAGTAATGGTATAGGGTCTGGTTGCATATCACTTGATTATTGTCGCACTTTATGCATGTACTTAAACTTTAGGGTAGCTACAATTTAATTAAGCTCGTGTTACTGAAAATTCGGGCTTATTTCAATAATTAAGACAACAGCTAGCGAGTCACACTTGTAAGGTTTTTCTACAAAGTTTTTTCTAGCTATAAATTCGTGTGACCTCATTGGCCCGTCGTACGAGGCAGACGATGTACGCCACGATGGGAATGGCGACGTATGTAATGTACATCGCCCAATAGCCTGGCTTGTAGTTCATCGCGCGTAACATACGACCCCAGAGCGTTTGCTGTGTACGGTTATTAGTTATTGAAATAAATTAAACTGGTTTAACATTATTTACTATAATACAATTAAATTACTACAAATAGAATTATTTTTCGAGTTTATCTCTATCTAACATAAGAGCAGTGGTGGCTCAGTCGTATTGGCACCGACTTACGAGTTGTATTACGATTATCGCAGGTTCGAACCTAGCCAGGTGCATTACCGTAAAACGGGGTGAATAGGGACGCAGGGGTGAATCAGGACAAAACTTTAACAGGGATTTAAAAGTTGAATTAATGTGATAGGTTACCAACAACTACTCAATTTTATTTATTGATTAATACTACATTAATTTGAAAGCTTGCTGGCAAAATACCATCATAATTTTTCGTTAAAATCTACTTCAAAATTTTGTCCCGATTCACCCCTGCGTCCCTATTCACCCCGTTTGACCGTACTTTGTGTAATTTATTTCATCATCACTGCTCTCAACATTGAAGGAAAATATCGTGAAGAAACTGCCATTTTCTAGAACCAAAAATTCAACCCGCACTGGGCCCGCATGGTGGATTATGGCCCACTTCTTCTCACAGAGAGGAGGCCTGCGTCGCAGCAGTTGGAACATTATAGGCTGATGATGAAGATAACTTATGCCTCTAAAATCTGTCTCTACTTACCGAATCCCTCGATAGCTTAGCACGTTTAAGTGCGAAGGAGATCTGTGCCCACTCTTCGGCAACGGCCAGGTCGTCTGTGATGATCAGGTTGTCGAACAACAGCATTGGAGACATCGACCATAGCTCAAAGCCAACTGCGTGCTGCGAAATAGAATAGTCATTGTACTAAATAGCTTATCCAGTAAAAGGAAAAGAGGGAAAGAAAAAATCATGTGTCTATTTCGTGAAACAGCTTTGAGATAACTTTAGTCCAGGAGAGATTCAGAACAAAATAATCTGTTTGTTTGGCTTTGTAGAGCGTTTTTCCTGTCACACACAACCTGTGATGATGGATGGAGGGGATGAGGAAAAAAATAGATGGATTAGTTATTTAAGGTGGATGCTCAGTAGTAGCCCGCGAAATTTAAATTTTCATGTGTTTTTTGCAATTTGCTTATCAGTGTCAAGTTATAACTTGATCAAAATATGATTCGCGACAATAACAAGTTTAGTTTTATATACAAGAATAATCAAAACAGTCGCTCCATTCACTCTCACAAATATTTGATCAAAATTAGTTAGATTTCGGTTTTTTTACCAAATTTGAGCTAATCTTTGTGAGCGGGACTGGAGCGAATGTTTTGATCATTCTGATATGTAAAGTTATGCTTTTTATTGTCGCGAATCATATTTTGATCAAGTTATAACTTGACACTGATAAGCAAATTGCAAAAAATACATGAAAATTTAAATTTCGCGGGCTACTACTGAGCATCCACCTTAAGGAATGATAATTATGAAACAAAAAGGAGTAAATCATATTGGGATGGCTGATATGGGAGAATGGAAGAAAAAAACGTGTTCCGCTGACTCCAAGTAAAATGGGATAAGGGCAGGAAGATGAACAATCTATATTTTTTGTGAGTGAGCGATAGTAGTCTATGATGCCGAAAATAGCCAAATTTCTCTTTCTAAAGGTCGATCCGCTATTGCCGGGTACCTGTATTGGCATAATATGTTGTAGCTGTACAATGAACTCATAATGATGTTAATGAAAATGCAAGTTTCCCTATACTTACGATAGGCGTCATCTTGAAAGGCAGGTCATCCTTGAAATAGTCCGGGTTGGGAATACGTCGCGGGGTCCACTTGCCCTTGTAGTTCGGGTTGGTGATCAGAGGAGCGCGCCAGATGCCCTGTGGATATGTCATGAAATAAAGCTTTTTGTTGAAGGTTCGATTGCACGACTCTCTAATATAATTCACATTATATAATTAAATAGTTCATAGTGACAAAGATTATAGTTTTAAACTGTAGTAGAAGCTTGACATTAACCTACATTGCTCCATAGACTTTCCATGAGAAATAATCCACTACGAGTCCAGGCGACTAATACTTTCGCTACGATCGCACGCAACGGTCTTTCCCAAGACACATCCACTACCGAGACATTAGTGGAAAACATGTAAATGTGTATTTTTGTTTTCCTACATTATCGTCGTATTTCCAAAGGTTTTATTTACCTTGTAGTTCGGGTTGGGGATGGTGGGCGGTTTCCACTCTCCACATCCGGGAGCGCTGCTGCAGGCGGGGTTGTCGATGAGAGGAGCTTCCCATTCACCGTCCATCTCCTCATCCCAATCCTCGGGTTTCTTGGCTTCAGGGTCTGATGATGAAAAAAAAAGTTTTATGTTATGTTTTATTAGAAGAAGATGAGCTATTACCGTCATGTCGGATACTGACAATTATTTCGCGTCGAATTTTAGATTTCTTTTCTCATAAGTATTTTTTAAGTTTAATTTTCAAACTGATAAAATTGTTACAGCATTGGATTCTGTAGCTTAGCTTTGTATACCACAAAAAAGCTAGCCTTCTTTTAAAATAGTTAGTCCTTCAATATTATCAAAATACAACCGCTATATTTTTAGTACATTTTGATGTCATCAACCTTCACTATAATCCTCGCCATTTAAGTGTGGAATAAAATTCGTTGACCCCCGTGTACCAATGTATTCCAATATTTCAAAACGATACAAAAAATGTAAAGGAAGTGTCGCTAACACGATCAAAACAAACGAATCGCGGTACGGGGCGTCCTTGACGTATTCACTGGGCATGAGTTACAAACCTTTTGGCCAAAACCATATTCAATCGTATTTATTTTGAAAGGTACCTAATAATGTAGTACTTAATGAAACCCTTTAAGGATCGGTACTAGCAAAAAGTGTTATGGCATTTCCATAATTTTATGTATAAAACTTAAAACAATAGCCACGAAAAAAAAGGTCTGGGTAGCTTAAGAGTTCCCCCAGGGTCTACAAATATCGGATTGAGGATAAACCCGGCTGGAATTGTTAAAAAAAATATTGAAAATCACTAAAAACGCGTAAAAAGCACTGCCGTATTTCCATAACTTTGGCGTAAATAAGCAGAAAACTAATTAATATTATACATAAATAAAGAGAACAAAGACCGGTGTACTGTCTACATGTGTCTGTTTTTCAAAACATTGCATATTTTTCGCGTAAAAAAATCGGAAAGTAACTGAATTTTGAGGCCGAAAATCTCCATACATTTTACTATGGCGGAATATTTTATCCGGCATAGGTTCGAGATCGAATCGCAGAGCTCAGTCGTCCGCAGGATTTCAAGGTGAGAGCACGTCGCTTTTTACCAAAAAATTACGCGGCTAAGTGGCATGTACATACACAAGACTACTTTGCGGGGTGCGCACAGTGGTTGGAAATCACAAATTGAAAATAAAACAAAATTGTACATTGTAAAAATTTGTAGTTGTATGTTTGTACAGGCAGTTGGAATTGAAATTTTTTTTTTGTGACCGATGATAGTTTTTGCTAACGGCAAGTTAAAAAAAAACAGGTTCAAGCGATTTTCGACTTTATTGACATTTAGAATTTAGTTTGTTTTTCTTACATTAGAGGCAATGGGCAGGCCATATTGCTCGCAGAGCGGATGGCCGATGGGGTCGAAAAGTGCTAGAGTGGAGACCACGGACTAGCAAGCGCAGCGTAGGACGTCCACCAACAAGGTGGACAGACGACCTTATGAAGGTCGCCGGAAGACGCTGGTTGCAGGTCGCTTCCAACCGGTACATGTGGAGATCAAAAGGGGAGGCCTATGTTCAGCAGTGGACGTCCTATGGCTGAGATGATGAACATTGATCCTCATTAAAATCCGGTGTTTGCCTAAATGTCAATAAGGTCGAAAATCGCTTGAACCTGTTTTTTTAACTTGCTCAACAAAGGCAAGTAAAAAAAAAAGGTTCAAGCGATTTTCGACTTTATTGACATTTAGAATTTAGTTTGTTTTCCTCATATTCTCGTTAGCTAACATTGTTAAAGGAGGAAACGCCTGGGTGTCACCACTGCGTAGATCGCCCGGCGGACACAGTCGAGCATACGGTGCAGGATTGCCCCGCTTGGGCGGAGCACCGACGTGTCCTCACGACGGCGATAGGCGGAGACCTCTCGCACCCGGCATTGGTTGCGGCCATGCTGCGAGCAAGACGGAGTGGGAAGCGGTCGCCTCCTTCTGCGAAGCAGTCATGCTCGCGAAGGAGGAGGCGGGCCGCGTGAGAGAGAGGACAAGGTCCTCCCTCCGCCCCACCCGCGGTGGTGGATGCCCACGGCGTCGGACGTCGCAAGACGATCTCCGGCCACCGTAGGCGCGGGCATGCGGGCGGTGAATAAAGGGCAACTCGCCGCCCGACCATGGACCATGCCCGGGTCGACGGCGCGTCGTGTTCCACGCGCGCCTCAAAGAGCGTCAGCATAATGACGAGGCCCCCTCTCAGAGGGCTAAAGCCTGCCGGGGTCGCGGGTCTTATACCATCGCCGTGACCCCGGAACATAAAGGGCTATTGAAGAACACCGTGGATTTTAGTCAGTACAAGTCTGACAGTCCCTCCCGCCCTGCCCGAGGCGGGAGACCTCATTTGATGATCTTACCAAGTAAAAAAAAAAAAAAACATTGCTCCTTCATTAAAATCCGGTGTTTGCATAAATGTCAATAAGGTCGAAAACTAAACTTGTCGAGGCAGGGGGGGGTTACAGTTTTTAGGTTTTTCTAAGGAGGTTTAGTAACTACATAATACACCACATGACACTGGCCGAAAATAAAGAGAAAAAATAAAAACTGCTCAACATGGTAACCGATGTCAAAAATGGCGGCTGCGATCTGTCTGGTCAGAAAATCATTAGAAATTTACAAAATCCTCGACAATCCGAATTTTGCGGATATATGTTGTCGACTCGAAATCTTTATTTTTTAATGTTTTATTATTCAGGTAAGCTTTCGATCGAGTTTATCGTAGCCCTAATAGATAGAAATATTCATTTGTTGGGTACGCGCTTAGTGCTACTTGAAAACTCTATGCGATCATAGATGTGTGTGTGAGTGGGTCGACCGCGTCTATCGCTGTGTGAGTAGCGCTTCAATACCTATTTTTCTCTCGAGCCCGCCGCGAAGAGGGGCCTTAAACAGTTAGATAATAACAAAAAAAGGTTGAAAACTTTCCGAGTATGGAATACGCTCAGTCAATCCAATGCGCAAACCTTATTTGAAATGACACTCGAGACGAAGGACGCGATAGGTACATAATTACAAAATGGCGAACAGGTAATGCGCCCCTGACTCGCTCTGACGTCGCACTCAGCGCCGAGTATGAGGGCATAACCCAAAAAAACGATTTTTTTGGTATGAACTTTAAAATTAGATTATTTAAATTCATTGTATACTTGTAAGAATATAAGTTAAAGATAGATAAATAAATCCAATTATTGCATGTTCTGTTATTGAAATATAAGTTGAAAACATAAGGAATTTTGAAAAATAAATATACACCAAGAAAATTATTTTTGAAATCCATAAACCATAGCAATTACATATTTCATTGTTTGAATGTGTATTTTTGAAACTTAAAAAAATACCACAATTATTCTTCAAATTTACGTATTTCTTACTTATTTCCGTTGGGATAAGTGATTGGTATTATGAAACTCGAACGATGCAGTATTAGCGACAGTTTTGAATGACGAGCGATCTCAAAATTAAGTTTTGTGGACTTTTTGGTACAAGTCGGGTCAATGACTTTTAATTCTTTCTTATTTGGCGAAGACTATACAGAGTTTTGATCTTTATCAATATTCATTGACTAAAAAAAACCCATGTCAGCTATTTTTCAATATTCTTAAATACGGGTTCAATATATTATTTGCAAGGTATTGTTGTTGGAAACTAGCCAATTACCGACCTGGAATCATTTCAGGTTCATCGTCCAGCCATCCATCGGGTTTCACTGCATTGGGGTCAACGATCTGAGCGGGCGCCTCCTCATCCCAATCTTCGGGCTTAGTTGCTGTTGGGTCCACAATCTGTACAGAACAAAAGATCACTGAGTTGGTAATTATATAGAAAAAATATTATATAGACACAAGATTTTATAGGTTAAATCGTGCTTGCTTAAGTGGATGTGAGACTGTTTGTCACAGCGAGTTTCCTCTGTGCCTCGGAAAGCACGTATAGCCGTTGGTCCCGGCAGTCATTTGTTGATCTGACGTCATAACTGTAAGTCAGAAGCTCGAGTCTGACGACCAGTCCAAGTGTGTAGTATTACCGAATTTTGGGGTTGTGGAAGTCAGATAGGCAATTGTTCCATGTAAAATACTGATATAAAGCTGCATCCAGTACGACTGGAAGCCGACCCCAATATAATTGGGAAAAAGCTAGGTAGATAGTAGAATTTTCAAAGCAGGAAAGTTTCTAAGATCTCAGTATATTTTTCTCCATACTAAAATTATTGAATTGACAGGTATAATCCACATATTACTTACTTCCATAACATTTTATTCAAGCTACTTCAGTCTCTGGTACTAAAGATGGTTAGATTTATTTAAAGTTGATTTATACTTCTTCCTGCGGTGTGGTTGCCATAACATCATAAATCTAATGTAAGTGCAATGTGATGACTTCATAGTTTCTACAGTAACATATATGAAATTTCAATTTGTTATTTTACGGGTACAATCACCTTATTCTGGGCACATTGCCAGGTACGTTTCA
This sequence comes from Agrotis ipsilon, assembly GCA_028554685.1. Taxonomy (NCBI): domain Eukaryota; kingdom Metazoa; phylum Arthropoda; class Insecta; order Lepidoptera; family Noctuidae; genus Agrotis; species Agrotis ipsilon. Next base: position 15,312,602 of record CM052960.1, on the reverse strand, counting down.
ACACAACTTTGCTGAAAATGTGTACAAATAGACATTTGCACTTAAATGTGATTTATTATGATGTTGCCTTTATAGTTCGTTTTATGGGGGCAAAAGGCATATTTTAGTATGTGTACGTTTCATATTGAGTAGGTCTGGTTTGTTAGATTATACAGTAGAATTGCTGCGTGTGTTGTGGATTCAATTCTAGCATGGAACAAAGTTTTGTATGGCACATGGTTGTTCCGCGCCTGGGACTGGGGACTGTTTGCGTTTGGGACTTTAAATGTTCTTAAACGCACCCGAGATACAGGAAAAATATTCGTAATACAAAGTAAATACAACGATAACAAATACTTGCCAATCAATTTCATCTACCAATTGTAAATATTAGAACTATCTGTCTCTATGCGAACCATAATTAATCGTTTCCTGTGATGCATTCCAGTTGGAATTAAAAAATAAACTTTTCTAAAATTACCCACCTTTTCTCTCTCATCCCAGTCCTCAGGTTTCTTGTCATTAGGGTCATCAATCTCTTCTGGAGGGTTAACGGGAGGGGTGAAGTCTTCGAGTAGAGAGCCAGCATTAACCTCCTTGTTGTCAACTAAGATGCTGAACGAGTTGTCCGGCCGGACGATCAGAGTGTATAGATGAGGTTCCTTGTCTTTGTAGATTTCGTCCAGGCGTTGGCTGTAACAGATAAAAATAGGGTTTTTTTATGACTGCCATTTACAGTTTCGTAAAACGCGCGTGACTATCGTACACAGTGCGCGCTTGAATGTCACTACGATATCACCCTTGTTCTTCAAACGCGCGTTTGAAAGCGATCAACGTTTAGCATTACCAACGCCATTTTTTTTTAATTTATGGTAGGCTCATATTGACGACACGACAGTGACGCTTGCCTAGAATTAACCTGTTCAAGTGTTCACTCTTAACTTAAAGACCCTAAGGTTGTCGATATCAGGAAACACAGACTGTTAGGGAAGTCTTTAGTTGTACATGGAGTTCATTGGTTTAGGTTATCTCTATTGACTTATCGGAGCGACGGCCGACACGGTATACTTTCCTTCTAAGGTACGATTCAGACCCACCGATCGGGTCGGGCGGCATTTTACAATGCGGTAAATTTCAATGTTCTTTACCCTTTACCGCATTGTAAAATGCCGCCCGACGCGGCCAGTGGTCTGAATCGTGTGTTTGTTGTGTGTTGTATGTTTATCTCACTTAAATGAGGTTTTAGGCTGTTAAAATTTTATCAGTGAGTCTCATTCTTACCCATTGAATGCCAAATTGATAAATCAACAACCTAAGGAGACATTATTGTTTCTAAAACGTGTAAAACCTTTTTTATCTCGCCTAATGGCAAGCTAAAGCAATGATGTGGGCGACGGTGCCGCATGCTTCCCTACAACTCCTACAAGTAACCTATTCAGTCTTAACTTCATAATTACAATACTCACGTAGGTTTCTTGCTATGCTTCTCCTCAATAGTTCCATTCTTGGGGTTCTTATGTCTGAAGATGAAGTGCAGTTTGTTGTCATTGCCGCACTTGTCGGGCCCGAACATGATCGTGTAGGGCGTCTGGTCATAGAACTTGCGGAGATCTGCCTTGCTGTTGGTACCACGGGACAAGAGCTTGATGTATGCACCCCCGCAGTTTTGGCCTTCCTGTAAAATGAGATTACGGCTAAGTTTGTTTCAATTATCTATACTAATATTATAAAGCTGAATAGCTTGTTTCTTCGCACTAGTCTAAGAAACTACAGGTTCGAATTGAAAAAACCGTTTTTGTGTTGGACAGTCCATTCATTTATCGAGAAAGGCATCACCAATAGGAACCGAGCAGCGGGAGTCAAACTATGGGGAACAGCATTAATAAAATTACGCCTTTATCTTATGGGGTAGCTAGAAACTACCGAAACTGCGACAATCCTTACGTACTTCTTTCGCCTCGTAATTTCATTTTAAATATGTTATAGGTACGCAAGCAAAATTCAACTGCAAGTAGAATTTAAAAGTGATAAAATCATCAAAGCCAGTGTGGATGGAACCCTCAGAATCTTACGGACTAAGTCTACCCTGTTCATTCGGTTGTCATTTGCGTTCCATGGTCACGGATCCTGCTTAAACAGTCCCGCGAATATACAGGCATCAAAACGAATAGCATCGACAATTCCTTTTCAGCAAAACGTGGATAGTACCCTAAGTCCAAAAATAGAGATTCCACAACAAAACTCCACGTAGGACGTGACTTTACAGCATCCAGTATAAACAAACAAAAAATATTGACGCGAATCAAAGTTATTTATAGCATCTAACGTCATAACGCATTTCCGAAAACGATATTGGACAACATCCAGGACAATGTTTGTAATAAGAAAGAAAGAAAGAAAGAAAGAAAGAATAATTTATTTGCGTAAAATATAGGTATATAATAACGTTGTATGTGAGTGGATCTTCACGTTTTTGTGCCTAAACTATGTACTTCCGGAGGATTTCGGGGCTTAGAAATGTCGCATTCGTTTTAGTTATGGTGTAAACAAAAAATAGACTTATGCATTTCGATGATCAGTCAAGTCAACTTTTAACAAGCAAACAACCTCTTTGTTTGCTTGTTAAAAGTTTCGCATTGCCTATTTAGGTAGACTAAAGATGATGATGAGATCCGTCCATTTCGGCTCATCTCGATTTTGTTTTTTTTTTGTATTACGCAGTTCATCTTTCGAAGAAGACTGTAGAATGTAGGCTTTAAAACATTTCGATACGATCAATAGGAACCTAGCAGCGAGGACGAAACATGGAGTACAGTTAGTAGTGCATAATTATCCCAGCTAACATACTACTTCTCTAGCAAGTCGGAAAAATAAAAGCGTGGGTGATAGAACGCAGTGGGGGTCGGTGGCTAAAACTTCTCGCGACAGAATTAAGTATAGAAGTCCAGAAAAGAAAGGCAGACGAAAACCACCAAATCAATAACCGTGCCTAACCAAATGAGGTCACAGCTTTACGCTAATTAGCTTATAACATTACGAGATTTAATTTATATTTCACATACATGCACATGACGCAATATACGTCTGAGTTTCAGTTACCGTCTACCAGTTATAAGCAGTTACGTGGTAAATATGAATAGGCTTGAGGCTTAGCTCTTGAGCCAATTAGTGAGTCAATTCAATAAGTTTTAACTGAACATACCTATGAGTTATATGTAAACCTTACTGGCTTTTAAATGTTACGGATTGTGAACATGCGATTTTGCACATATATTTGCTGTTAACCACGGTATAATCGTCTTGGTCCCATCTACCTCTGTACCAAAATACATCAAATTCTGTTCAGGCGTTTTCATGTGAAAATTGATTATTATTATTAAAACTTTGACTGTCAGTTATTGAGAAACATCATAAATATGTATTCATTGGCCAACATAAAATGAATTTAAAGATAAGAAAACATTATTTGGCAATGGAATATCAAAATTTTATTAAGCAAAATAAAATAATTTTAGAACATGCAAGACAGAAATAACATTCACTCTTTTGTTGTTGAATGAAATAAAAACGCATTGAACTTGGCTGACTCAGTCAGTGTAGGATGACAAGCATTTTCATAATTATTCCTTTCCTCCCTCCCTCTCTAATATCTACCTAACATGCTAGAAGTTTTAATAATTCATATCAAGAAAACTAATCATAAAGTAATAAAAATATGCACAACAGAATAAACACAGACCACTGAGATACTGACTTCCCAATAAAAGTCTTTGCAATAGACATGGTGACTGACTTCAATAAATTTTAAATCATATAAGACCATCAGTTTAAAAAATAAATTAACACAATTTTTTTGTTATTAAATCAATGAATATTTAGAAAGATACTAGAGGGTCATGAGTTCATGACATATTGCCAATTTTCCTATTAGCAGATGTGGTGTGTAGTAATTGATTGTTGAACATAGGCATAAAGATATTCAATGATAACCTCCTCCTTTACAAAGATGGACAGTATGGTCATGTTGGGTACCTGGCAACCTTGAGTAAAATCGAAAGGGAATAACTTACCTGCATAGTAACTTCATATTGAACAATAAATGGTTTGTTCTTGAACTCAAATGGCCTGTCAAGCAGGGTGGAAATAGCTGCATGCTTAGCTTCAGTTGTCAAAACCAGACCCAGGTCTTCTTTGAAGATCTTCCTGCTAGGTTGCTGGATCTGAAAAGAGATGAAATTGTTAAATATTGTAACATAGTGCCTTGAGACAGTGAGGCGAGGTCGCGGCAGACCACGCAGGAGTTGAAGGGACGAAGTGGACAAGTCCGGAATTTGCAAGATGGAAGGCAAAAGAATTTTTCTGTTATCTCTGATTGCCTCTAGAAGCAATCAGAGGTAGCAGAAAAATGCTTTTGAGAGCATCCATCTGCTTAATTAAAAACAAGATATCACTAGGAAACTAAAATTCTGATCTCAACATATTCATTTCATTCATGAAAAGTTAGTTAAGATCATTACTAGTGTTAATAATATCAGTAGCAAGATAAGGTAATGTTATGAATAGATTTGCTATGGAAATCAAGATAAGGATCTTACAACTGTGACTTACGTAGGCAAGACATTTGAGATCTAATTTTACAAAGACAGTTAGGATGAAAATGGCAGAGATAAGAAATCAACTAAGATAAATAATTTTGCTGTATGAATTATCTCTATGATGTCTTTAAGGATTGTAATTGTAGAATAACACCATGTGATTTAATGTCAAAAAAAAAACTACATAAGAAATTTCACTCATTATTAGGTGACTTTTGACTCCTCCTGCCCTGGGTGAAGCAAAAGGGACTCCTAGACTCGTACTGATTAAAGCCCATTATGTTCCTTCAATTATTCTGTGTGATTGAGTGCTCCATTAACAATCCTTATTCCTTATTCCATTTCAACTACCCAGCTGATGATGATAGTACTCCCTTCTTCCGCACTTAAACTCTCATTGGGTCCATTGTGCATGGGGATTCTGGCTAACAGAGCTAGCCTAGCTCTACCCAAAAGCACAGAAGCTTCCTGGGAGCAACAACCCATATTTGTCTGAAAGATTGTTTTTTATAGGACTTACCTCCCATTTACCATCATACTTGGCAATGTTCTCATCAACACCCTGTTTCTTGGCTTCCGATTTCACCCATTTCTTCTTGAAAGCAGCCTCATCATCAAAGTTTTCCGCAAGATATACTTTTTCAGGACTTATTGTTGGACTTTTGTACAGGTTTTCTTCTTCCACTGTCTATAAACATTAATGAAGTTTTATTTGGAGTTTTTAACACACTATGCCTGTAAAAGCAGCAAAGGGTTAAGTAGTTGTGTACTTAGTACATCAATATTTTACCAGTTATGTTTCTTTATGCCCATTATCATCAACTGGGCATATTGCTGATGTACAAACTTAAAATACAGCTTGACCAGCAGTGCTATTTTTAAAGACCATAGCATTGCCTTATCATTGAAACTACTATGGAGCTTAGTGAATACACTAAGCTAGTAGCATGTAGCCTAGAAATGGTTAACTAGAGACAACAGACAAAATTGAAAGGTCTGAAAACCGCTGGAATTGAATGACAATAATATGAAAGACATATCTGAATATTGAAAGCTTTGTATGAACTTCACTAGATTCAATCATTCTATGTAGAAGCATGTCATGGATCAATGTTAAATTAGCAGCAAGGAATAGAGAACCTTGAGGACTTTATATTACAAAGGTCTTGTGTGTGCAATAGAATTTGACTTAACGGTGATAATTTCTTTTGTTAGATCATGCCTTCTGAGAAACTAGACCTACATTTTATTCTTTATCTCTAGATAATAATGTGGGTCATCAACTCTCACTCAGCCATGTCCGTCTACAGTTTTTGTGATCATCTAATTTATTCAGGTCATGTAACCTATAACTAACCTCCACAGTAACTTCGTCGTCACCATCATCGCTGTCGGCTTGCACCACACCCGCGGCACTCACTAACACCAGAAAGGCCCCTATTAAGTATACTTTACGGCTAAATAGAGCCATCTGAAAAAAAATAATTTAACACTGGTGACGGAACACGTCGGCTAACTTAAAAAGCGTCGGTAATATCACAGAATGAGTAAACTTTGACCAGTATATACTCCGCCACGAGGACCGGACTTAATTTAATTAAAAATATGTATGAATTTATGTAGCACTCGGACACAGGAGTGTTCGGTGCAGCCGGATAACGGAAATCCTCAATAAAGGGCGACCAAATACCATTATCAACTCAAATGAATTAAAAATATTCTCCCTGGGGCATACCACGAAATAAATTTGATGCACTTATTGTTTTGTATGTCACAATGTAAACGATGCACAGAAATCAAATAAATTCTCCACTGAGAAGAATTTGATTTTCCTGAAAATTTTCAGCCAATCAAAAACAAACAGTTGTCAAGGTAGCGATCGAGAATTTTCCGAAGCGTTCAGAATTATGGAATTAATAAATAAAAGAAACAAATTTTTATTTATTAGTTTTTGTGTTCACTTGACCGATTACAGTCTGTGAAATAATTTGTTATTAAATAATTAATAAAAATATTTTTAATTTTGAGTAGAATGAATAATCAGGTACCATTGCTTCAAAGATTAAAAAAAAACCAGATGGCCTTGCTATAATCCGACCAATAACAAAAGTTTACATTTCAAATGTCACTTGATGTGCTATCTCTGTCAAACTCGGTACATAAGGCTAGAATCAGGACTCAAAGCAGAAGTATTTCGATATGTGGAATTGTAATTTAAAATTAGTCGTGTAATCAGCACCGGGCGGTTTAGTTTTTGTATTTCGTTCGTGCGTTCGTGTCTTGTTGAAAATCTTATTTACTCCAAGGTGATGTATCAAAACATCTTTTGTGATATTGTTAGTGCATTCTTGTGAAACAACAGTATTCGCACGAACCCTATGCAAATATCGTGTAAGTATTATACATTTGTGCATACATAGCTTCTGTAAATAAATAACAATAGCATGAAACTCTTTGATGATTATAGACTTTTTGGGATTATTTACCATAAAACCGACATACATAATCGTCAGAAGTGGTCTCTGTACGTATTCCTAACTTTTTCAATGAAAATTATTAAAAAATATTTTTTTCTAATTTGATTATCTTGTAGCTCATTATCAATCTTAACTGATAAAATCGCTTACAGTCGAATTCCCGGTAATTGCCCTCATTACCTAAGTTCATTTAATATTATAACAAAAAAACATTGCTCTAAACTAGAATATTTGTGATTTCCTTTTACAGATTTTTATGAATGTTTAGCTTTTTAAAAAAATCGATGTTTTAATTGGTAAATTACATCCAATTAAATTATTTAGTAGACCGGTCGTAAATAATTAATGACATCAGCATTATTTACTTGTTTATTAAATAATTTCATACTAAAAAAATTAAAGACGGTCTACATTTTTTAAATCTTTTTTTTTCAGCGACATAATGTCCATTTCAAGGCGGCAGCTACTGCGCCTATTGAGGCTGCGTAACCTTCTTATGATAACGCTAATAGTAGTATTACTATACATGGTAAAATTGTTATCAAACTTGGATTCCGAAAACCAATTTGCAAATCAGGCTTTAGAAATATTTCAAATCCCAGAAACAAATCGCCTACAACGGGATTATTTCATACCAACTACGTTGAAGGTGAGTAAATGTACTAAATTGTAGTTAAATTGATTTTACGGACTTTCATACTAATACTCTTTTGATAAAGGTTTTTTTATAATGTTGCAAATGTTCACTCTAGATTGAAATTGCCGAAACTGTAGTAAGTGATTGTGTTTGTGTGTGTGTGTGTCTCTACATTTCTACCTAGTGGAACCCAAACAATAATTATGTATATTTTATGCAGTCATTTCTTAAATCAAAAACAGACTTCTTATGACTGTAATAATAAACATTTATAAAGAATCAGCCAAAGGCAAAAGTATTGTATTCATCCCGCAGGTGTAAAATGGCCATTTGGCAATATATCTTAATGATTCACTTTGTCAATGTACCTTTAACACAAAAATAGCCAACAACCATGACATTGTTGGAAATGCATGAAGTGAATTTTGAGGAATATTTTATTATAGTGACTTTTAGACCTAGTTACTGTTCTTGTCATTCAAATATTAAAATTTTCCAAACAATAAAACCTTATTTCTATAAGTATTAACTTTTTTTATTCTAATAAGAATGACTGGTGTATTGTAAACATAGTTATTTAAACTTTGTAATATTGTTGCGTGTGTTACTTTGTTATTATTTTTAGTAAATTAATAAATGTAATAACTTGAGGGTGGCCTTTGTAAAAAGGCTTTAAAAATATGTTTTCATCTTGTGTTTTACAAGAGAAGTGTTTTACAAAATTTTTATTTCCAGAGAATTGACTGGCATGACTATGCGCTGATAGAACAGGAAAAGAAGCGAGTCGGTGGGTATTTAATTATCAATTGATTAACAAAAACAGTAGAATTTTAATGTATCTAAAATTATCAGGCTCACTTATTTTTTTGTAGAAAAGCCATTATGAATGAGTGATCCAATTAAATATTTAAATGCCTGCTTGATGGAAACAAATTAGTAAATGCAAATTATTATAATGGAGATTGTTTTGCATAGTCATAAAATAGAGAAAAAAAGACTGATCTGAAGAGTATTACACTAAAAATATTGAGAATGTAGTCCATACTGTGTGATAGATGTAGACATCAGGCAAATATTAATTGAAATTATAGTTTCTATCCATACAAACAGAAATTTCAAGTAATTTTCACAAATTTTTATCACCAGCACTAGGTTATTACGGTAAATATGGCAAATTATGGTTAGGAAACTCGGACTTATTCATTTAATCAATATAGCAATGTCAGTACATAGCTTTACAGGTCTGTGCATTTGTTTTGAGCCGCCTGGCTTAATTACCTCTGACATAAGACGCAGTCACAAAAAATCTCGCATAAAAAAGATGTTAGCTAACAAAGATGCGTATTTATAAATAATGATTGTATGAGTTAATTTCGATCAAAAAAATCTCAGGAATGGTAAAAAATCGAGTGTACGTAGCGGCCCCGGCAGTCGCCTTGCACGTTCTTGAGGATGCGCGAGCGCCGGATATTATACTTTAAGGCCACCATGAAACAGATCACAATCATATCAAGAAACGAGGTTTTTTCCGGGAGGAAACTGAGCTCATGTGTTGCTTACAAAATTGTGCTATGATACCATTTTCTTTGTAACACGAGTAATACCTTCGAAAACTTCGAGAGTTTTAACGAGTCGTTAAAACTCACTTACGATTTGGTTGACAGTACAGGTATCCTAAGTCTATTCTCAAAAAGGATATAGGTTTTATAATAGTTTTTTTTGAGACTTTTAACTTTATGCTCTCGATCATAAAGTTTATAACCCATTAAAGCCAAACAGTTTCTACGTCGAGGATCGAAATCAGTGCTACAGCGCGAATCTGTCCTTAAGAAAATGCCAATACTTATCCATTTACTTTTCTTCAGGATTCGGTGAACAAGGGAAGCCAGCACATTTGCCAAAATCAGAAGAAGCTCTGGAGAAATCTCTGTATGCAGTAAACGGATTCAATGGCGCACTAAGTGATAAGATCCCTCTGAACCGTTCCCTACCGGACATTCGTTACCCTACTTGTGAGAAGAAGGTGTACCTTGCGTCGTTACCTACTGTGAGCGTCGTGGTTCCCTTCCACAACGAGCATTGGAGCACGTTGCTTAGGACAGCGTTCAGCGTGCTACTGCGGTCACCCAGCACTTTAATTAAAGAAGTTCTTCTAGTCGATGATGCGAGCGATAAAGGTAAGATTTGCCACGTTTTTTGGGTCTTAGTTTTCGGAAACAAAGTTGTTCTACATGTGTGAGATTCTAAAACTGCCACCTTATGCAATATTTCGTAAGATTCATTTCGCTAAGTCATTGGTTGTTCTTCTATTATTTATTCACGAAGTTGTATCATAATATGAATTATGTACTGCTAAAGTAACATAAGTATTATGAAAAAGATCTCATCACTGTTTTAACGCTAGTACCTATGTAGTGCGCGGGTTGCCTCATCACCTTGATTTTCTGCGTTTTTGTCGTTTCGAACACTAGTCAAGGGAATAAATAAATCATTGCCGGACACACCGCAATCGATGTTCTAAGACCCCTCTTTAAGGAGTGGCTGGAGTGGCGCCTCGGCATCTTCACCTTTCGCCTGACTCAGGTCTTTACCTGACACTGATGTTTCGGGAGATCCTTTTGTCTGATTGCGCGGGAAAAACAAAACATAAAAAAGGCGTTACCCTTTTACCTTTAAACAAAATTGTTAATTTTTAATTAAAATGAGATAACAGTCTCTACATTGCTAATCGCAAACATTAGCGACAGTCTCGGTTTGTAAACGTACGATTACTACAGCTGTATTAGTTAGTACCTACTATACTTAAGTGCCTAGTTATTGCATTTCAAGTTGACTGAGTCCATCTGGAATATGGCACTTGAATTGCTACTTTAGTATTTAATGCTATTTCACGGGTCTTTTGAAATAATCTTACAGTTAAAGCATTTTAAGAAATCTTCAGTTAACAGTAATTCTTCTTCTAAGCATTATTTCGAAATGTCATCCACCGCTTTCGGATCTTAGCGGAATCGCAAACAGAATTGATTCGACCGGGAATTCAGAATACAGTTACCAGTTTAGCATGTTCAGCGACATCCATTAGCCCCCATATACACATTCATTTATTAATATTCGTCACTACATAGTATAAAACAAAGACGCTTTCTCTGTCCCTATGTCCCTTTGTATGCTTAAATCTTTGAAACTACGCAACGGATTTTGATGCGGTTCTTTTTAATAGATAGAGTGATTCAAGAGGAAGGCTTTTAATTATAAAACATGCATAATATAATAGAGGTTGCACCCGTGCGGAGCCGGGGCGGGTCACTAGTTTATTAATAAACTCTTCGAATTGAGTTCAGGAAGTCGCATATCGCATATCTATTTTTTTGTGTACCTAGTTAAAATGAGCAACAAAGAGACTCGTATGTATGTAGTCGCCAGTACATTGTTCACCCCAATCGGTAAAATTTATTTAATGGATTTTCTCCAAAAAACATAAACGGTTCATGTTCTTGATGTTAACGTGCTGACTTCTGTTCTTATTTGTAGTACTTATCGAATTGAAAATATGGGCAATGATGCAGTAGCTGCACCTTATATGAGAAAATCGAAGAATTTACCCTCAAGCTTTGTTAATTTACGCACCTCATTATCTATAGAAAGACTGACCGTAAACATTCGTCATTATTTAGTCCTAAGATATGCCAGTTTCCTCACGATTTCTACAGCTTCGAGAATATCCGTTGTGGACGGTATAATTTTCATTTGCATCATATTGATCTAGATCTTACTCGATTGCTACAAACTGATTAGATAATTAAGATATAGATCAGTGGTTATGCGCCACGCAGGATGTGATATTATATCAAGTTAAATAAAAAAAGGAAAAGAACACTTCTTAAGGAATTCGCTCTTGTAACCTTAAGTTCAGAAGCCAACGCTCACGTTTTTAATTGGAATATTATCGTATGGGATCGTATTCCTGGTATAAATGATAAATTATGTTACTCCAGACTATAATATAGGTCAGCTTTTCATCAAAATCTATTCAGTCGTTCTGAAGTGGTTGAGTAATTACAATCTATCCAACCATTCAAACTTACACATTTAATAATATTATTTCGATTGTTATTTAATTCAAAAATAATGTTCAACCTCCAAGAAGAACCTTGGCAGCATTATTTACATAATTTTTACTTTACCTTAAGTGTGACCACTTTAGTAATTAAACAATTAAAAGATAATATGATATGAATTGCGATAAAATTACCTACTAAAATTATCAATTTAACTAATTTCGTAACATTTAATATTATAATCCTATTATGATTCAGCTAAACTGGCTTTTTTAGGGTCCGGGATGTATGATTTTGGATGACGTAGGAGAAAAGAATATATGAAAAGGTCGTAGTAGTTTTCCTTGTAGGTACAGCCTTGAGGCCTTTAAATCAAGAGGGAATGGATTACTAGGCGAGATAGTGGTCAAACTTGAGCCTCTCATTAAATAAAAAAAGTCACATAATACGTTGTCAGGTTTTCGTCTGTGCGAGTTTATATATAAACGGGAAAGTAACATTTGGTAATTGATACCGCCTTAACGTCATAGCAATAAAGGTGTATTTCGTAGTGAAAATTTTCATGTAGTTTCAGCTGGTAATTCAATGATGACCACGTCATCTACGAACACAGAAAACACACTAGATGTTTGCTACTTTTAATTGTCACGCGTTACTAGTTTTAAATGGATTTTAACTACATTAGTTGCGCTTATTGTGCGCATGATAATTCTAATTAATGATTTTATTTCGGTTCTTTGGAATGTTTATCTAACTGTTTTATTACTATAGGATGTCTAGGTCATTAACTCATTATGGTTTTTATTGTGCTGTAAATACCTGTACAAGTTGAATGCACTTCGACGGTTATAAGGTAAAAGGCGACATTTCGGGCGAAAAATGCCAGTCTACTATCTAGACAATGTTTTTTCTTTACTTTGGCCAAACAAAAATGTGCTCTAAAGGAATAATTAGGTTTTGGCGTTTATTCATAATAATCTTTTTAGCCGTCGACTTGTTATTTCAACTATTGCAGTGCTATGTTGTCATTGAACGTAACGGAAGTGTTGCGATAACATGGGGTTTATATAATGTGTAATTTTTGGGTTATACGATATATTATTATGTTCTGCATCGCTGCCAGACGGGGTCGTAATCCAAGGCTTTTTGGAAGGGAAGTTTAACATTCCACCTCGCTACTTTAGACAATTTAAGCATTTGATATTAAAATGCGGAGGGGGTTTGTAATATGGTCCCTGTGTCCTTTACTAGGATCGCGTCTGATCCTTGCCTAGTTGTAGGCACTGCTAATTGGAACACGATGTGGATCAGATACAATATTATTATGAACCGATCTTCATCAACCTTGAATGCGTTCACTGCATGAACACAGGTCTATCTACAAAATAAAATACCTACCACGTAGTGGATTAGTGAATTTCTATGACATAATTTCCTCACGATGTTTTCCTTCACCGTTTTGAAAGAAGCGGTTTTTTTTAATTTCTTTTTTTCTTTTCGTAATAAATCATCCGTGATGGCAGAGTTACGACATATCAGTCAGATGTAGACGTTTTTTACTTTTACTTGCCATTTTCAATTTATCTTTAACAAGCGTGAATTTGTTTTCTTAACATACAATATTAGATAAAATCATGAAGAATGTTTTGATTGTATTTCTATGTTCTTGTATAGCTAGCATGGCAGTTTTAAAAATATATAAAAGAAACGTTTCTATTCTTCAAAACTCTACGTATTGTGCCATAATCGTGCAAAAAACCATTTAAATTTTATAATTTTGTTTGTCTGTGTAGAAAAGAGATAGATTTGGTCATGATACACGCGTGCAGGAGTAGTATGGAAGACTGCACATAAATAAACAGAACGATAAAATGCTAAGCTTCAATAAATATCGCTATAATTTATATCATCTCTCGTTTTAAAAGTATAAAAGTAGTTATAAAAGTATGATAATCATAATATAACATTGTTGAATATCTGTGGTTGAATTGTAAATATTATTTGTATCAATTATACAATGCATTTAATTACAATGATTGCTTTAGGACGAACATGTTACTCAATCAAACATTGTTGTCTTATTGTGCGTGGTTGGATATACGAAATATGTAGGTACTAATAATGACTTGGTGTTATATAAACACATTAGTTTAAGTCCTCATCGGGCAAACTTTTTTTACATAACTTTGCCTTACATTTTGAATTTCTACTGTATCATAAGAGCGATTACAAACATGACAAAAACACCCAGATCCGGAACAGTTATATGATGAATCTATAACTTGTTCCGGATCTGGGTGTTTTTGTCACGCAGTAAATGTCCCACTAATTTGCAAATCTTTCCACATCATTCCAAGTGGTCTCTCCGAACACCTCTTGGGACCAGCCATCACAGTTATATTTTATAAATTTACAGATTTCCTGAAAGAGCCATTAGACGACTATCTAGCGAAGAATATGCCGAAAGTTCGTGTGGTACGCGTTCCGAAGCGCAGTGGACTGATCACGGCTCGTTTGGCTGGCGCGAAGGAGGCCACAGCTGATGTCTTACTGTTCCTGGACTCGCATACCGAGGCCAATGTCAATTGGCTGCCGCCCCTACTAGGTCTGTGTATGTATTTGTTAGCGTTTTTATATGTAAGGCTAAAGCTCCCAGCGCTGATGAAGAAGCGATTTTGATTTTGATTGGATTTGTTGACGGAAGAATCGACAAAATGTGACAGAACTTAGTATCATCCTAAGCATTCATGACGATATCTACATTGTAGAAAAAAAATCTTTCCTTCAATCGACTATGGGTGGCGCCATACCCTCTTTGTGCCATGGGGATAGAATTTGTCATGCTACGCGAGCTGATACTGTCAGCCTATCCAGCTGTGGGGAAAAGAATTCTCTTAAGGTATTAAAAGCTACTAGTCGTTGGTTTTGTCCAGCTTGTTCCGTCTTCTTCTACAAGGCTTGCCGCAACGCCTTCGGGTTGTCTCAGGGTTCCAAAAAGTGGTTATCATTCCCCAGAAACCTACAATTTACACACTCAAACGGCAAGTGATGAAATAAACTACAACTTTGTTCTCTTTTACTAGATGCATTTTTCCGTATTAACTATTTTGTGTATACTTACATAAATTAATAAACACCTGTGCATATCAGACGTGGAAAAAAGACAAATAACACAGTAAGAACGTTCCTGAATAAACCGAATTTAATATATGCGACCTAAATACCTAATATTGCAGCACAATCATGATATATTTGAGGAAATAGGAAGTTACCCAGTAACGGTTAATCTAAGAGGAAACTTTGTGTCCACAGAGCCGATAGCGTTAAACTACAGGACGGCAACTTGCCCGTTTATAGATGTCATTGCGTACGATACGTTTGAGTATCGAGCGCAGGATGAAGGGGCTCGTGGTGCCTTTGATTGGGAGTTCTTCTACAAGAGGCTGCCAGTATTGCCCAAGGATGAGAAGAACATGCCGGAGCCTTTCGAGTAAGTACTCTTTTGATACTTTTAAAAATGGAATTGGGATATGTGAGAGTTAAAGCGATTTTCGATTTTGTTTCAAGTTGCATAAGATTGTTATTTGTGTGTGAGTTTTATGCGGTCTAGTAACTAGGTACTATCAACGTTAGAGATACTTGGTACCTTTAGGATTATTACAGCTTTTAACAAAATTCGGCGACACGGTTGGTGTAGTGGCTGAATGATTGACTGCTGCGTTATGAGACGCAAGTTCAATTCCAGGAATAAATATGCTGTATCCAAATAGTTGTTCTGGACATGGCTGTTTGTGTATGTGATTTTAGATGTTTGTAAGACATATTCATGACGAAGAACTACTTTAAAAATCATTATTTCTGGAAATAACCTATTATTATACGAATTATTATTTCATAATATAGTGGATCGATTTCATATTATAATCATCTCACTGAAGGTATTGCATACTAACTAGAGAATTAAAGATTAGACTGAATTTTTTTCCATGGAATTAACAATATTGTAAAATGGCTGTGTATCAGTTTTAATGTGTTCTATCTTTTATCGATTTTGGTGAGTTTCAAATATATTCTATCTTATCTATACTATCTATAATAATATTTAACAATTTCCTTATGTGTGACATGTTAACCTGTAAAGTGATTGTTGCACTGATGTATATCGATTTTTTTTTATGATACCTTTTTGCAGTCACAGAGCACCTTCACAATATAAATAATTCCACCCCTGTCAAAGAATATTTTGAACAGAATATAGTATCAGAGTCAAACGTGAAACAAACCCTGCCCTAGAAGTTTAGTCTTTGTTCAATTAATTCATGTTTTGTGACTGACGATACCTTGTCGTCGTGGTGAGTTCTTAGCTTTACCCAGACGAGATTATTATACAATTTCTTAGAAAATACGTTAAGAATTAGCTGACCAACTGTGGACCCCTGGTTCTCACTCTAAGAAACCCTGTTCTAGAGAGTGAACTAGAGTTTTGTAATAGGAATAAATTTAAACCATGGTTCTGCAGATTTTATAATATGTAATGGCTTTGCTCTTGACCTTAGTCTAGGTCAGGAGTGAGTAAGACAAGGTCGACGATGGAGGGAACTTACCCACAAGAAGCCTGTCCACTCTAACTTTGTAGAGATGAGGGTTGTATGTTATGACTTGGACTTCATAGTCCAGGTCCAAACCAAGGTTTATTTAGTTTTTGTAAAGTGAATGAAAACGTTTTTACCTATACGTTTTTACATTCGAGTTTTAGCAAATGGGTATGTGGTTCCGCAATTAAAAAGCGCTCTAATCTGTCAATTGAGTTTATTTTGCCGTTTTAATGACTTGATAAGCAAATGTATTTTAATTGTGTATTTTCTGGGTGCGTACGCAATCGTGATCGATGTAATACTGAAAATTGAATTTTGATGTTCACGATTGAAAGATTGTGAGTAAACCTGATAAGTTTAAAAATATTTATCAATAATAATCAACGTATGTATAATTGAAACTTTCCTGTTTGTTTATATCAAGAAACGTTATAAAGAACTAAACCATGATATCTCAAATTAAAAAAAAAAACCATTAATTGTAATTTTTGCGGAAGAAGATTCAAGTTTGGATGCCGGATGCATATACAGGAAAAGCTAAAAATTTGCATCACATGTAATCGAACCTGCACTAGACATGGTGAAGCTCAAGACAAGAAGACTCAACCAAGCGATCGTTGAGTGAATGTCAGTGTCAATTGTTTATGATGAAGATGCAGCGTTCAACGCGGCGCCCTTTTTTAGTTTTCGTCCACTAAAAAAAACGTGTTTATTCCGCTCTGTATATCGCCTTATGGTTCGGTTTGCCCAACGAGGCCTTATGTGTTGCGATATAGAAATAGAAAGTAAACATATATATTTTGTTTCTAGGAGTCCAGTAATGGCTGGAGGTTTGTTCGCGATATCGCGAAAATTCTTCTGGGAGTTGGGCGGCTACGACCCCGGGCTGGACATCTGGGGCGGCGAGCAGTACGAACTTAGTTTTAAGGTTTGTACGCAACAACTCATCATACTCATTTGTGCCACCTTTGACGAAGAGTCGAATACCAGGGGACCAAGACAAAAGTATAGCATTTAATAGATTTTCAACTTTTTACTCAAAGGTGTAAAGTTAAAAAATCATTTTTTTTACCACGTGTTAGAGCGTTGCTATTTTCTTAGTAGTAGAGAAATAATATGAAACAAAAAGGATTAAATGAGACATGATGACAAAGGAGATTGGAATACGAAAAAAAAACGTGATAACCGGGTAAACCGACCACAAGTAGAATTGGAGAAAGGCAGGAAGATGATAATAATGCTCCGAATCGATGAGAACTCTTTCTCCACTAAATAAGTGTTCTTTTTCGTTTGATTTCGTTATTTAACCTGTTTCTAATTCCGGTGGTGCCTTTCGGGGATAACAAGAAGTAATGTTATTTCAACAATATTGTCATGTTACAGATATGGCAGTGCGGCGGCCGCATGGTGGACGTGCCGTGTTCCCGCGTGGGACACATCTACCGCAAGTTCGCGCCCTTCCCTAACCCCGGACACGGTGATTTTGTTGGCAAGGTGAGACAAGAGTACTATAAAAATACAATAATGTTGTAGTATATCTTATTACAAAGAAATTAGATTTGACCAAAACCTATTTTAATAAGTCAAAAGTTAAGAAATATCCTGTTGAATTTCGCAGTGGTCGGTCGTGGCTTCAAACTCAGGCAGACGCTTTCTTCTGTGTAATTTATTTCTCAGAAGCATAAAATAGACCGTCAGGTTTGCACGCCTAGCATCATTCACAAAAAAATCGTTATAAACGATGACGACAACACGGTTGGCGCAGTGGCTGAGCGATCGACTGCTGTGCAACGTATCGCGGGTTTGATCCCCGCACGGTACAAATATTTGTATCATCTGCAAGTATTTGTTTCGGGTCTCGGTGTTCGTTTATATGAGTTTCTATGTTTGTAACCCACGATACAGGAGAAAATTTTAGTGTGGGGCAACGTTTAAAAAAAATCTTTTGATATTTACCCGCGGCGGTACGGAGACGGTATATTATTATGCCTTTGGGGTACAATGTTGCTAGTGTAAATCAATGTTGCCTTTTTCAATTTATGGAGATATTCATAGAACATACAACAATCTGCAATGGAGCTTTCTACGAGCCCACTCATAATCAAGCATATGACCTAGCATTGCAAACGTTACAGTTATAACTTGCTATTCATATCTCTTTTCCCTATCTACAGAACTATCGTCGCGTAGCGGAAGTGTGGATGGACGAGTACGCACAGTACTTGTACGCCAGAAGACCTCACTACCTCAAGATCGATCCTGGCGATATATCCGAACAGAAGGCGTTGAGGCAGAAATTGGAGTGCAAGTCTTTTAGATGGTTCATGACACAGGTATAGTATCGCCCATTATACAGTAATATTCCACAACTTCCACACAACGCCATCTAGTCCCAAGCTAAGCAGAGCTTGTGTTATGGGTACTAGACAACTCATAAATAAACTTATATATTTCTAAATACATAAATATTATAGATAAATCACACCCAGACACAGCACAGATCGTGCTCATCACACAAACATTTTTCCTGGGTGGGAATCGAACCCACGACCTCCGGCATAGCAGTCAGGGTTACTAACCACTAGACCAACAGGCTATGTAGGTGTTTTTACGTGGAAATCATCAAATGAAGGAACCATCCAAGGCAGGACGGGAGGGACCGTTAGACTTGTACTGATTAAAATCCACGGTGTCCTTGGGTAGCCCTTTATGGGCCACGATTACCCGATAGTCTCGCGACCCAGGAACCTTACATAGGGTAAAAGTACTTATGGTTATAAAATAAGTCCTCCCTGAGTGGACCCTAAAGACTAGGCTCTTACTGACTGAAAATCTACCTGTTCCTTCGGTTGCTTTTTGCGTACTAGAGCCGCAGGGTCCTTTTAAGACGGTCCCGCGATAAAATGGATCCCGAGTGCTTCGAAGCCCAAAAAGAGTAAAGCTCTAGCAACATTACCGAAATATACAGATTTCTAAGAGAATATTAAAAGTGGAATGAGACAGAAAACTGAGAAAACCTTCAATCATGACTCGTAAAATCGTTCTGAAATGAATCGAAACTGATTTTTATTTTATTTATTGTTTCATTTCAGGTCGCCTTTGATCTGACAGCGAAATACCCGACTGTGGAGCCGAATCCATTCGCTAGCGGACAAGTAAGTATTTTGAATCCAACGTTAAGGGCCTGTTGTTTAATCAGTATAAGTACATAAACTGTTATAAATTAAACTAATTGTTGATTGAAGAAATATGGTATCTATACTTTAATTTTACCCGCACTGGGCCCGCGTGGTGGATTATGGCCCACTCCCTCTCACAGAGAGGAGGCCTGCGTCCCAACAGTGGGAACATTTATAGGCTGATGATGATGATGATACTTTATTTTACGACTAGGCCAGTTGTCTCAGTTCTCCATTCAAGTTTTCGTTCCCCAGGTTTATTATTCTTTTTTACAAAATATTTTTCTTTATTTCCCTATAAGATTCGACCAGTATCAAACCCGGAGATGTGTATAGACGCTCACCATGGAGAACAGATGGACAAGTTGCACGTCAAGCCATGTTCCACTGAACAAGGAGAGAACGAATTCATCTTCTCTTGGCATAAGGACATCAAGTTAGTATGATATATTGCTCCCGACTATTCAATCTGCCTAGCCTTTGCCAGCGGCTTCGCCCGCTCTCAAAAATAATAGATACTTTTTTTCTTTGTTGAATCAATGCATGTTTACAAAGATTTAACGCATCAAAGAGAGTGCTAGTAGGCTCGTGACGTTAGAAGCAAGTAAAAACTTTACTTAATTATGACCTTTTCGCAATATTGACTTACGCAACAGCATTAGAAATATTATAAGCTGATTTATTCTTATGCTTAATGCACCCCTGAAACAATTGTGTACCAGTTGAAAAAAAAAACATTTTTAACCTTCTAAGGATAGAGTGATGTTATATTATGATTCGATGCTACTCCAGGTCTAAAACACGGAACATGTGCTGGGATCTACCGGAGTCTAAGGACAAGAGTCCGATATTATTGTACTCGTGCCATCTCGGCGGAGGCAATCAACTATGGAGGTATAACATGGTGAGTAACAACATCCATTACTAATTCTGAACCTCTTGCTTTGCTAATTTTGATGTTAATGTATATTTTTTTATTAAGCTTTGCCTCACACTAGGAATTTCTCCTGTGTTGAGGGTGCGTTTACAAACATATAAACTCACATACACAATAACCCAGACCCGGAACAACTACTTGTAGATCATACAAATATTTGTTTCCTGCGGGGATTGATCTCGTTGCATAGCAATTCGATCGTTCAGCCACTGCGCTGTGTCGTCTGTATGTGTCCGTATTTGCAAATGAAATATAAAGAAAATCCCGGGAAATTAATATTTTGTAATAAAACCAATGCAATGCACCTATCAACCTACTCCAATCAGTCATATTTTCACAATCAAACATGAACCTTATACTATTGTGATAAAGCTCCAAATCTACTAAAAAAATTTTGACAGAGGTAGCTTGATAAGCTAAGCTTAACTTGGACATTACTGACATTCGAGGAGAATAGTACATTATGATACAAGTGCGGTAAGTTGATCATTACAGCCGAGGCGATATTGCTCGCACGAGCCCGTAGGGCGAGTGCTATTAGAAAGCAGAGGCTGTAATTATCAAACCGCACGTATGTCATACGACGTTTTATAACACATTTGTGAGGAAATAAATAAAACTCGGACTTTAATAAACGAATAAATTCATTATTACTTGACATCTGTACATCTGTACTTATTACTAATTTCGTGCAGGTCTACGGTAGACTCGATCGAAAGCTAACCTGAATAATAAAACATAAAAAAATAGAGATTTCGAGTCGACAACATATATCCGCAAAATTCGGGTTGAGGCGTATTTTGTAAAATTGTAATGGTTTTCTTACAAGACAGATCGCAGCCGCCATTTTTGAAATCGGTTACCAAGTTGAGAAGTTCGCGCATCAACGTCTTTTGTTTATGGCAAAGGCACAAAAACACACAGTATTACTAATAAAGTAAATTAATACTTTTGTATTTTTGTTACGGATAAATGGTTGTAATTAAATGTCAAAATTAATTAAATTAAAGAATTAAATGTTTTTTCATTATATTTTATCTCTCAAAGTTAATTATATTCATAAAATGTTGACCACTTTTCGTGACTTTTCTGACATAAAAACTCTTTGCTAAGATTTAAAAAAGTACCGTTCGTTTTAGACGGAACATCTTGATGCGTTTTACATTACCGGACTACTGCGTAATGAGGCACATTACAATACTGATAGTGGTGCAGTAAAAGACCTTTTCAACACATTTGCTCGTAAAATGCATTTACAAAGCCTGTATACAGTGTTCGAAAGTTAAAAATTACGGACCATACAACGCAGCGTGCGGTAAAATAGGTACTCTCACCTAAGTACCTATTTTACCGCACGCCCCCTTGTAGAGCAGCGTGCGTTTTCTTTACGGTTTTTTTTTAATTTCCAAAAAAAAAAAAGAATTCCACCAAAGAGTTTCACATTATGAAAATAAACAACCTGACTGATCGAACCTCCTTGGAAGAGCTTTTGCTCAATTCGTTGTCTCACTTTAATACTAAAGAGTAAATGAGATGAAAGATGTAGTTCTAATTTTCACCACGTGTATGTGGCGCCATTTTCAAAGTCGCGCCATTTTCATATTAGGAACTTCAAGAATTGTTGCGACTAATCTGAGTTCAAGGGAGCAATCTGATATTAATATGGATAAATGTGTTGAAAAACATTGTATGCGACACGTGCAGAAATTGGTATTTACAAACTCGTGACTACGGTACGCCCTCGGGCGCCTTCGGCGCCTCGGGCGTACGTTGTCTACTCGTTTGTAAAAACCAACTTTCCGCACTAGTATCATAAATAACTATTT
The DNA here is from genome assembly GCA_028554685.1 of Agrotis ipsilon. Taxonomy (NCBI): domain Eukaryota; kingdom Metazoa; phylum Arthropoda; class Insecta; order Lepidoptera; family Noctuidae; genus Agrotis; species Agrotis ipsilon. The sequence continues at coordinate 15,290,319 of CM052960.1, read as the reverse complement.
ACGAGCAAATGTGTTATAAAAACTATTAATATCTCGGTGTTGCGTTCCTTTAGAATAATATTGACTTATACGCAGGCGAAGCCACATGCAACAGCTAATAATTCACATTTTTCCATACATTTCAGGATACACAACAGATACAGCATGGTAACGACCATCATTGCATAGAGTATGGTCCATCGAGCAAAGAGGTTTTCATATTCGAATGTGACGGAACCAAAAAGACGCAGAAGTGGCTCATAGACAAGGTGGATAAGGAGGCGTTGGCCAAGTGGGAGAGTATTGTTACGAGGGTCACGGGACCTATTGAGGAGGCCTGAACTCACTTATGATGGTTCACTGTATTTTTATGAGCATTGGGTAAAAGACATACCGTCTTACCAAAAGAAAGATAAACATCTGTTTAACATTAACTTTAAAAAATCTGTCAACGTCAAAACCATTCACGTTGGTATAAGGGCGCTTCCTCACCGCGAGCATTCACCTGTAATGTAACGTTACAGATTCGAACATTTGAAGACAATAGAGCATCAAATTGCGCATTTTTATGTTACATTAGGTAATCGCTCGCGGTGAGGGAGCGCCTTAAAAGTCGTTTTGCTCTTACACACATTTAGACAAGTGTTTAACACATGTTTATCTTTTTCGCTGATTATGTCATAATCTTATGTTAAGTTGCGAGTTTGCTCGGGTACGATGTTACTTTCACCTTACTTTGCTTTTAAAAAATAGCAGTGCACCCATTTTTATGAATGTCGTCGTATTTTAATTTCCTAAACAAGCGATTGCAGTCTTTTACTCGATGGTTTCATATTTACGTTCATTATTTTTTAGGCGTCATAGGGCGCTCCCTCACCGCGAGCATTCACCTGTAATGTAACATAAAAGTGCGCAATTTGATGCTCAATCTATTGTCTTGTCAATCCAATATTGACCTAATGTACTCCGATAAACTTTGAAAAACTGTCCTTTTTCTCTTTTGGCAGATCATGTACTTAGTTTCGTAGACTACAACTCTAACCGTTTTTAGTCTAACGCGCTTTAATATCGCGTAGTAGGCTGAATAAACTACGTAACGAAGGTACTACTTAACGTAATAGCAATGATTACATTTAATTTTCGTTTCCGTTGTGAGGCAAAAAAAAGTATGTATGAGCATATCTTAGAGTTATCGCTTTTCGGCTTAGCAGAGCAAAATATTGATGCTATCTTTACGTTTAAAAAAAAAATCAATTCTGACATTTAAGTAAACTATGAGTTTACGAAAGTTTTGCTTTCTAAAAAACAATACCAAAAAGTTAATATGACAGAAAATTATTGTGCAGTCGAGTGCTAAAATATGTGTACTTTTGAACCTTATTAAGTCAGAATAAAGTTCAAACTCGACTGTACTAGCCTAGATTCTTAGGGTGTAAATAGCAAGATAAGTAGGTATGTATTTTTTTTTTTTGCAATGTTGCCCGCGGTCGCATTTATACTTGGTAGCTATACTTGTTAGGCCTTCATTCTAAAAGAATGGGTCTGCGATCGGCTGTGTTGGGTATATAATAATAAGTATGATTTTCGCAAAACTTCGCCTCTTTCACGGCGTTGTCGGTGGCAGCACAGGGGTGGGGAGGGGAGGGGGTTTTGACTGGTTGATTTTGAGCTAAGAAGACAGGGTAGGTTACATCTTTCCTTCAATAAATATGATTATTTAAGCTGTCTTTCCCTTCAATGCTTATCAGTGTTGTTTAAAGCGGGCAAAATGTAGTACTCGTAACCAGCTTACGTGTAGAGCTGGCTTCTCACGTTAACGTGATATCATTAGTGGCACTGAGCCACGAGTACGCCCGCGCCTACATGAGCGCGCTCATGTAGTGATCCGTGTTTTACGGATCGGACGCGCCCGCTTGAGCCACTCTGGGCCAGCTTAAGGGCCTATGCACACCACGTTTTTTAAACACGCCGTCGACTCTCGTTTCCAAAACGCGTCGACGGCGCGTTTAAAAAACGTGGTGTGCATAGGCCCTAAGACGTAACATATCATATGAACGAAGCTTACAGAATTTTAAGCTACAGTCTACGCTTTTTAAACAGCTTTATATAATAAGCTTTGAAAATTAAGTTTTATGTTGACATTCTGAAGTCACACATTGATATTCAAAATAGTCCAGTCATTAAAGCCAAAACCCGAAAATAATTAGTAACTTGCTGAAAGAAGAATGGGCAGAAATGTATGGACCCCGTCCCTTTCCTTGTAACACTCCCATCCATATATCAAATGAAAGTACGTGAAAAGTGTATCATTTCAATGTATGACAGCAAACCTGTAAACTATAGGAGAAAAAAGTTATTGAGACTTTTATGTCAAAAGATGAATTTCGATTTTCAGAAGAAAACATTGCTCTTAGCTTTTTCTCATGATAATATGTGTATAGATCATGAGAAAGAGTAACATTGTTGACTTAGCGGCACCCACTTCTGGCTCTTTAAAAGAAAATCATAGTACTTAGTAGTAATAATTGTATGAAAATAATGAATTTAAACTAGATTGGGGCTTTAGAGGCTCAAAGCTGTGGTAGGGGTACCACAGGCCCTACTTAGAAGAACATGGCCATAAGACCGTCACATGCCGCCACAACCAAAACGTTACTCAACTGACTAACGAGGAAGCAAAGGAGTAAAAAAAAACACCAGTGTACTATGGATGGTCGTTGAAGTAATTTTTTGGTTTCCTTCATTAGTGTCCGAAGTGCTAACAGTGTCTGATTAGCTTTTTGTCATGGTAATGATGCGTACCAACGCCAACGCTTGTACCCATCATTTCCATGAATATGAAAATCTATGAACATCGCCGTGTGGAGACACGTTCGTATAGAGTATATGGAAATATGTGACACGACTATAATATCGCCGCGATTCTATCGATTGTGGAGATAGCGCCTTATTCTTTTTCAAAAACGCTATAATTAAATATTAAAACTGACATTTTCAAAATCAATGTGTGCAATAAACTCTGTGAATCCCGGCCGATCTTCCATATACATATTCTCGTAATAACATAATATGACGAATTCTGATTCGAAGTAAAGATCGCGAACACGTAACACATAGTTGACGCCTGTCTTCTACTTTCATAGTCGACAAACCCAATCGTTAAGGCACAGAACCGTGGCCGAGCTGAAGGTAGTCCGAGAATCGGTTAAAGAAACTAGCAAGTTTTTTTTTTTTTTTTTGCATATCATGTGACATTTTTTTTTAATACAGTAATGTCAACGATGCATTAGCACACAGTATTGAGTATGGATTGATATAATTTAAGACATACATGACTTCTGCCTAACATTATGTATCGTCGGTATTTTGACATAAAAGTCTCAATAACTTTTTTCTCCCATGGTTTACAGGTTTGCTGTCATACAATGAAATGATACACTTACCAAGTGGTTTCATTTGATATATAGATGGAAGTGTTACAAGGGGTGGGACGTTTTGTCCATCCTTCTTTTAAGGGGTTCTTAAAGAAGGTAAAATAACTTACCGGGTGATTTTGCAGCGTTCTGGGGTGTACGGAAAGGGTTGAAAAGGGGTGAAAAGTGTTTTTTCGTTAATAACATTGCCAAAAAAATTAGTAACACGCTGCAAATTTGGAATTAGGTTGTTCTAACCGTTTTGTAACGTGTATCAAATTTGCAGCGTTTTGCAACATACGGAACATTTATTTTTAAAAAACAATGCAATTTGTTAATAACAAGGGTAAAGAAATTAGTAACACGCTGCAAATTTGGAATTAGGTTGTTCTTACCGGTTTGTAACGTGTATCAAATTTGCAGCGTTTTGCAAAATACGGAACATTGATTATTATTAAAATTATGAAAAAATGTTTTACCGAGACGACTTTAACACGTCGTATCTTAAAAAGTACTATTGTTAGACCATATGTTTGTTAGTAACTAATGTTCCGCTTTGAAAGCCCTATCCAACGGTGTGTCACATGTTACTATTAAGGGTGAGCCCAAATTTCATACATCGGTTTCCCAATGTCCTTTGATATACGTTACAAAACGGTAAAAACAACATAATTACAAATTTACAACGAGTTACTAATATTTTCCACCCCTTTTATTAAAAAAATCATTGTTTTTTTAATAATAAACAATGTTCCGTAAGTTGCAAAACGCTGCAAATTTGATACACGTTACAAACTGGTAAGAACAACCTAATTCCAAATTTGCAGCGTGTTACTACTTTTTTACCCTTGTTATTAACAAATTGCATTGTTTTTAAAAATAAACAATGTTCCGTATGTTGCAAAACGCTGCAAATTTGATACACGTTATAAAACGGTAAGAACAACCTAATTCCAAATTTGCAGCGTGTTACTAATTTTTTTGGCTATGTTATTAACGAAAAACACTTTTCACCCCTTTTCAACCCTTTCCGTATACCCCAGAACGCTGCAAAATCACCCGGTAAGTTATTTTACCTTCTTTAAAAACCCCTTAAAATTTCAGCAAGTTACTAATTATTTTCGGGTTTTGGCTTTAATGACTGGACTAAAAGGTTCTAACACGAATTTGTGTTTTATTTTTATTGAATAATAATTCAATGCAAATATTTTTTTTTTCTATTTTTTAATTCGTATCGCCTACTGGTGCTATTTCTATGTTGTTATGCCTAAATGATTCCTAATAATTATGTATTTATATTAATAATAATTTGTAATTAATAGTATTGTATATTTGTACCATGCATTGTGCAAAAATAACTTTAATCATAATGTGCTCGTAACTGGTATATATACGAGTTAAAATATCTATGCTTGAATTCGACTGATTTTAAATCTGTTGAAAAAAATATACATATATGAATACGATATAATTTGCCATCATTGCATTAAAATCGTAAATAAACTGCCATTTATTTTATGCTTAGAGTTTAAAATAATGCTTAGTATTTTTATTTTATAAACCGATGCTGTTCATGTTCAAATATTATATAAATGTCTTTGGTAATACACATGTTGGTGACAGTAAACCTAACTGACCACAGAGCACGGAGACGTCTTGGCGGCTTTCTCATTAACCTTTTATAAAAACCATGCTTGTCAATATTGACTCGCTTTTCGGTATTAATGAAATTATACGAACTCTATTATTCTATAACTGCCCCAGGTTCATTCGATTTCGAATCTTGAATTCTCAATGAAACACCGTTCGAATTTCGAATGTTGTGTTTATAAGATAGAATTAGCGATGACTAAAATAGCCCGTACAGACTCACTGCGAGAAATCTCCACGAGACGTTAAAAAAAGCAAAAGAGACGACTTCTCACACGGTTCTCAAGTGTTTTCGGGATTTCTTGCCATGAGTCTGTTTTAGGCTTAAAACAAATGAGTTCGTTCGAGATTTGTAATCGAGTGAAGAACAGCGCCACTGATGTTTTTAGGTCACTTTTGGCGTGACCTGAAGCCATGCCAGAAAAATTACAAAAAATGGCGAATGCTAGTGCCATAAGCATTTGCACGAGCGATGTTTTACGGGTGTTAAAAAGCACTGCAATAGAACAAATGCATTCCTGCCTGTTCACACGTCAGCGCTTTTAAATCGCGGCGCTTTTTCTCAAACTGTATTTGCTTTTAAATGCTGGGCGTTCACATTTCAGTTTAGTTCACCTTTTTGTTCCAATTCAGCGCTTTTTTAACGCTAGTAGAAAATCGCTTGTCCGAAATGACGTTCATAGTGCAGTTGCCCGATTGCCGGTTCCGTGCTCTGTATTCGTAACAGTTCTATTCATAACGAGGCAAGCATTTTTAGCAGCATAATAATTACGTAGGTACTAATAGTATTTAATTGTCGGAATTAGTCATGGTCGAGTATTTTTAAATAAAAATATTATATTGTTTATATTTATATTGATGTTGAAATTAGTATTGATGTCATTTTAGTGATAATGTGTAGGGTTGACATTACACAAAATTCTTTGACAACTTCCAAATTTTTAGTATTAAATATTGTATTTTTTAACTATACGCTTTGTTAGAAGCACGGATGGAGGCCTGTGATGTCTTAGATTGTTTATTTTAGATGGTATGAAACGTTTATCACGGTTTCTAAATCTTAAACTGCGTTCACGATTTATGTAACAACGGTTTGAGACATAGGCTAGGGGGGGGAGGGGGGGAGAAACGGTAGAAAGCCCCTGGAAAAAGCTAGTACTTAACAAAAGCACAAAAAAGTCTTTTTGAAATTAAGTGAGTAAACTTGGCTCCTATAAGCTATTTTCTAAAATAATTTAGTTCTATTATTTACAAAGACGTGGATTTATGAAACAGAGGTTTTTGAGTTTCGTCATCCCCAATACGTCGGTTTATAATCCCTGTACTCTAAGTTAGTATCTTAGAAGCGGGGACGCAGTTTTAATTCGTGCAATATCTTCAAATGTTTTTATTACGCAAACAAAAATGTATCTAGTGCTTTAGTCATAGAAATTATTTTACCGTGATAGACTGGGTGATGTTTGCCAAACGAGGCAATATGTATTAGAAAACGCTTTTAACATTGTTAAAGCCATCATTTCGCATTTGTGTACAACATAGGCTATTGTAGTAATGTAGGTATGTATGTTACAGTTTATATATAAATCTGTTGTGCTAACAATTTTTGGATTTACCTATTGTTGATTTGTTTGTTTGTACGAGTCTATTCCATTGTGAAACATATCACTAGTTGTATATAAGCACTTATAGTTTTATTTGTATATTGAAAATAAATTATTTTTATAATGCATTCGTCGTTTTTATTGCTAAAATAATACCTGCCTAAATCTCTGCTTATACAGAGAATACCTACGCATGTATAAAATATGTAAGGGTAGATGAAAAACAAAACACGCTCGCCACGACGACGTAAGTCGTTGAGAAGGATTATAAAGTGATGGTGCCAAAATAGAATGAGGGTAGTGAAAAAAAAGTATCAGGAGAACAGAATCATGAAGAAGGTGTTCATACCCCACACCGGGTCTTCAATACTAATAAAAATGTCTTTCGGTGAATACGTGTTGGTGCCAAATAGAATGAGGGTAGTGTACAAAAAGTACTAGGAGAACAGAATTATGAAGTAGGTGTTCATACCGCCCACCGGGTCCTCAATACTAAAAATGTCGGTGCCAAAATAGAATGAGGGTAGCGAACAAAAAGTACTAGGAGAATAGAATCATGAAGAAGGTGTTCCATACCGCCCACCGGGTCCTCGGTACTAAAAATATCTTTCGGTGAATACGTGTTGGTACCAAAATATAATGAGGGTAGTGAACAAAAAGTACTAGGAAAACAGAATCATGAAGCTGGTGTTCCATACCGCCCACCGGATGATCCTCAATACTAAAAATGTCGGTGCCTAAATAGAATGAGGGTAGTGAACAAAAAGTACTAGGAGAACAGAATCATTAAGAAGGTGTTCATACCGCCTACCTACCGGGTCTTCAATACTAAAAAATGTTTTTCGGTGAATATACTCTGTGTACTCTTAAAATGTACTAGGACTGCATAAATTCAAGGTGGTACTTTTATTTCAACAGTTCCTGACCAACTACATACAAGTTTTGGACAGAATCTATGATAAAAGTACTAGGCTTGCATGAAAGTAAGGTGGTACTTAAACTGCCCCGACTAAACCACGTTTTTGTTTCACTGTACAATAACGTTATTAGGGACCGAAAGCGAAATTGATAGTCTCCGCCTCCACACAGCTGCAGAAACAAGGCGGAGCTCGTGTCCCCCTATTTTGGTTTTTAAAAGGAGGATGAAATACAGGGTGATATAACTCGATATCACGGGGTATTAATCATAATTGCGTCAGGGGAAAAGGGGTGGATGGGGGGGCATTTAGAAAAGAAGCATAAAATGAAACCAGTAGATATTTTAATACTTTTTTATTACATATTCCATTAGAATACTTTCTATTATTATCGTACATGCTCGCGTCTGATCAGCACGCACTCTCCCGACTAACAGAGTATGACTGTTGACTATCTATACACATTCAGAGTATTTTAATGGGGTCTATGCACCATATCTACATACAAATTAAATGCATTACGAGGAAATCAGTTCTACTTGTAAATGCTTCGTGTTAAGATCGTACACTGTAAGCTCTCTAAAGTAATCTAGAAGCTGAAGTCTATGGATGTCAATGGCCGCACTTTATCTATGGAGTTTTTTCTCCAGTCGATTATCCCGCCAAAACGTTGAAGACCATATTATTTTATGCGAGACTATCGGACAAACGTCTGAATATAAACCGAACATAAAAATGCTCGGTGTATGTTCAGATTTTAAAACTTCTCGGTAAAATCCCTTTCAATTTGATATATTACAATTCATCGTAATCCTAAGATCCTTATCGGGTTACATTATAAATAATTCAAGCGTAAAGATATGTACAATATTTTTACAGATTACATACTCAATTAAGTACCTATTTACAAATTAGAATTCTTTATACATCATAAAAAAGATAACATACCGCTCTAAATATCACCATGAAATCAATAACTACATTCACAATAGATATATTATTATATTATCAATTAATTTCAAAATAAAAGTACACCTTAAAGTTCTAAATAAAGAGTAAGACGTATTACATTACAGTATTGCTTCTTTTAGTCACATTTTCCAAAATATCACCAACGCGTGGGTCTTCCGTACCCGACCCGATAGATTCGAATTTTGAATTTTTTCACCAAATCTATACTTTTTTTGTAAAAAATATTCTCATCCTATCACCGGCCACTCAGTCACCTATCATTAAAGTATCTCTAACACAGAATAGACACCACATTTTAAATGAGACACATTTATGGACATATACTATAAATATCTACTTTTTAATTACAATTTGTGCTTCTCGCTGACTTATCGTTAAGGAAACATCCTACGAATCACAATAGTATTAACATTTTGTAACTGCTAGACACTTGTTACGCTGCGTGTAACAGTTCGGGCGCGTATTGTCTCAGCAGCTACTTCGGGGAGTGGAAACAATAAATCAGTCTCTAGTAAACGCTCTGTTAAGTCAGCAAGAAGTTTGTTCCTAAACGGTTACGATAAGACCTACTGTTCGATTATTGCACAACACATGCAGAATGTACGTATTACGTTGACTGTATTTTTTAATTAGTTTTTTTTTATTTAGGCTATTTAATTTTTTTAAAGATGTCATGCTACTTTTGGGATAACTGGATTCTACTTAGAACTCTGTCGCTCCGAACGGGTAAAATGGCTTTTCTACTTTACTGAAAACACACGACGTCTAAAAGAAATAATTTTATTTTTTTGGGGCGGTAAGATTTTTTTAATTTTTTCAACAATGAAGTTATGTAAAGGGTGAAAATAAAACATTCCATTTCATTGACGTTTCAAGTGAAAGCCTATTCAGTCTTTCTTGCTCGCTCGTCGCTCATGTCAAGATTTGTTCTGTTTTCACCGTAGTTTCCACATTTTGGCGACACTTGAAAGTTTTATGAACCATGCCTATTTATATTACAAAAATCGCATATGATATTATCACACTTTGAATAATGAAATAAAAGAAATAGTCACTTTCAAGTTCACGCCAAAATATTGTGATCTGATCTCTACAAATTTTATGTAACAAGCCAGTTAGCGATAACATGGCAAGTTTCCTACTAAGCAAAAAAATATAGACGTCATTTAATTTGAAGAGTCAGATATATTAAAGGATATAAAATACAAAATTATTGCTAAATAGTGTTAGTATTGCGAAGTAAAAAGACCTTAGGTCTATAAAAGGAACAACTACAAGAATAAAATATACGTATTTTTATTTACAAATACCTAAAATATGTTAGGATAGAACAAAATATTTGGCTAAAACTTAATAGGAATACATGGATCTTGTGATAAATTATAAAATTCTATGTGATTAACACGTACTTCATGATATAAAAAAGATAAAAAATATTTCATTAAAATAATATAAAAAAGTTAAAATTGTGATTGCGTATTGAGTATTTTGGTTCCATGATTTTTATAAGTATTATGCTCAGTAGTCGTATTATTATATTTTTTTTATTATTTAAGTTTATTTATTTATGACTCGGTACCCTGTAGTGAGTTGTTACGAGATTCAGTTCAGTCCAACGATGAAAGGGTATAATGTATGTAAAAATAAGGTATGAGCTTTGTAACGCCTAAGTACGAAATGAAAAATAAAAAAGTAAATTTCTCAACACAGAATTTCTTTCGGTTTCCAGTCAATCTTAACCTAACCGTAAGCTTAAATTACAAAACTTTTATTTCCCACTCAGTCCTAGCAAAAACTCCTACTATTCGCAACCATCAGTAACACACCGATCACAGGAGCCTCTTTTGTCTTTCCTATCCACGTTTATACACTTCAGTCCAATAAAAAAATAGTTAAGAACTAAATACCGGTCTCCCAAATTTGAAACTTCACTATTTCACAAAAATTGGGCAGTTTCAAATTTGGAAATCAAAATGGCGTAGATTTATGGCACGTTAAAATTATGAGCGGTGTCGCGCTCTCCCACTCTTTCTCCGTTTTCTTCTGCTGTCGCGTACAAAAACGATGTTCGCGGGGTCGTCGGCAAGTTGGGGGTATTTAGATACAGAATGGACGTCTCTGGCTACCCAGCCGTCCACGATTCCATGCGAGATAAGTTCTTCTTTCTCTTCCTCTGTCCATGACCCCCTGCCCTCCCAACCAGCGGCCACGAGAGCCTTCTCCCGTTCCCACGCCCTGGCTGCTGCCCTTTTATGTGCGTGTTTTAAGAGTTTGATACGCTCTTGGTTGGGGTCTACACCGTAGCGAAGCACGATGACCGCTTGCGCAGAACCCTTTCCAACGGCATGAACTCGAACCTGAAAAATTAAAACAATGGCGATGAGTACAGGCTTGTTTTGGACTATTTTTGGATATACATATTTTGGAATAGTTGAATGAAAAAGAAATTCACCTCCAATCCTTGATCGTTAGTTTCATCTTGCGACACGTTGAACTTGCCGGAGAGCCTTCTCAGTTCCTCTAAGTCGTCCCTGATCTTCAGCGTATTGTCTTTCACAAAGTAGAACACGTCCTGGTCGTGGATATTGAAATGGACGTCTAAGAAGTAGGAGTTATTGAATACGGTGGTTATCACATCTTCGACAACGTTATTGGCTCCATCTACGACGCTTATTAGAGCTTTTCCATCCACTCTTGATATTAAAACTCCTTCGCCAAACACTCCTCGTTTGTAAGACACTCGTGGTAGTAGATTCCTAGTGATCGGTTCCATTTTAAGTAGCGGGGTTGGGACAAAGTTCATATCTGCTAGTTTGTGGCTTATCTGAAAAATAAAAGTATAGTTTTAGCTACATGATAGTCATGAAGGATGAATTTCATGGATGGAACAGATCTAAAAAGTAGAAACATACCTTTTCAATGATACATTGTAGTCCAGACAAAACTTCAAAATCAGGAGTCAGTCTGGGTGCAGTTAGTTCCACTTTCGGTTGGAAAATCATGTCGGTAATGTATCTCGATCCCATCATTTTGTTGAGGTCGTATCCATACATCTGTAGCCAACTGCTCAAATCCGTCATGTAAGGAGTATTCTGATTCCTATTTATTGGATCGTTGTTCTTAAACCGGTAGATGAAGATGTCAGTCGGAAGGTGAAGTTTACTCGCCAGGTGTTCCCAGCTCGGAGTCATCCATTGACCAACTACAGGGTCATACAAGCGAGCATCTAAGTAAATCAGATTTGTATAGAAATCATAAATGCCTCCTTGGAAGTCTACAGGCACATAGAACTCGGGATTGGTGTCTTTCACGATCTTTCCAAACGGACTGCGCTTTATTTCTTTTACAATTTCACCATTCACATCAAACACTACGAGTGGGGATCCGTTTTGATCAGTGGCGACATAGAATCGTTGATCTTCAGTTTCAATGCATGTTAAGAAATCTCTTTGGTCGTATAGATATCTTACAGTCTTTCCAGATTTTGGGAAGTGAACGTGCGTTACTAGGTTAGGAGTCTGTGGATTGGCGTAGAAAAATTGGGTGACGTTGCCCTTGTCGTCCCTCCACGCTACCAACCTGCTCCTGTCGTCGTAATAATACCACATCTGGAACTTGTCCCTTTCAGAGGCATGCACGAATTGGCCACGGGAGTTGTATCTGTATTTCTGTTCACCACGCCTTATAACGAAACCTCGGCCATCATAACTGCTGTACTCAATGTCGCTATATTGAACAACTCGGTCACCAATATCGTAGCCTAGGTAACGTTTCTCTCCATGTTCGATAACTCCGATTACGTTACCGTTCTCATCATACACGTACTTCCAGTCATCCTCAGATCCTACTACTTCCATCAAATGCCCGTCGTAGTTGTAACTAATACGTTCGTTTGATGAAGTGTCGCCGATCATAGTCTTTTTCGATTTTATCCTGTTTCGGGAGTCATATTCCACTTCAAGTCGGAATACGTCAAAGGCTTTGATGTTAATCAGGATGGTCTTAACTCTGCCACGATCATCGTAATCAGTTATAGTGAAGTATTGTTTGCTCGTATCCTGCATCACTGATCGATTGAACGTGTTTCTGTAAATTCTCAAATCACTGAGTGCTTCAAGAATACCTAGATTTTGGTTGTACTTCATTCTCAGTTGTGGCATTTCTTTGCTATTGATATTTACATCAATTGTGGAAAGCCTAGCGTTTCCGTCGTACTGATATTTGAAATGAGCGTTGTTGAGATTACTCTTGGGACTGAATTTCATCTTCTCATCTTTTAGAATTCCGGCGTGATATTTGTAATCTTGCCTCAGTTCGTACTCGGAGTCCGTAATTTCAACATTCTTCACAAGATGTGTATTTTCGTGGTAAACGTAGCGAATAGCAGAAGCTCCCGCTAATACCATTTCTAACTTTCCGCTGTTATCGTACACGTAAACAATTTTGCCGGATTGATGTGGGAATATTTTAGAAAGAATATTGCCATCATCATTGTATAAGATTTCATACGGATGTCGGTTCATAGGGGAGAAGTACTGGTACTTGAAATAGCCCAGTGATGTCATAAGAGCAAATGTGTGAATGTGACCTCGTGGTGTAGTCAAATTTTGGAGAGCACCTGAATCATCGTAGTCTAACAGATAATCGCTACCTCTAGGTGTTGTAACTTTCAGTGGTAGTGATGTGAACATATCCCTGAAGGAGTAAGCCAGGGATGATCCATCGCCGTACCGAATCTCGTTTAGTCTACCAGCTCGATCAAACCCATATGTTTCATTTAGATCACCCCAGCTCCATTTCGTTAATCTATTGAATCTGTCATAATCAAGCACCACTTCAGCAAATATACCACTGCTTGGTCCAAATCTAACTGGTCTTGCGGTTCTGTCATACGTAACGTTCAAGAGTTCCACCTTATCATCCATGAACACGGCAATTGTCGACGAGTCTCTGTCGTACTCCAGGGTTAGTAAGTTTTCTCCGTTGATCCTCAGTTTCCGTCCAACTTGTGCGATGGATTTGCCACTTCTCGCTTTGTTCAGAATTTTTCTCAAGAAGTATCTCCATTCAAATCGATTGGCCAGGTCACCTCCTACTTCGGTTCTTTGTTTCGCTGGAATAGGGAAGCTCTCTCCCAAAATTGGATCAACTTCAGCCAAAACTGTGTACGGAACTGTGTCTGTTGATATTACGTGACCCCATGGCATGCTGGATGAAATACTACTGTCGGATGAAATAATAGTTTTCTGTTCTGCTTCACCAGTACGAGTATTCACTGAAGATCCCTTTATCAAGATCGATATAGGTTTCTTATTGTTTTCAGTGATGCGAACAGTGGCACCCTTGATACTTAAATCGAAGTTCAGATTTATGATCCTACCAGTGGGAGTCACAGCAGACGTCAGACGACCGAATTCATCGTATTTGTAGACGTAACTTCTTCCTGTACTGTCGTATTTGGACTTGAGGAGGCCGCTAGGGCCATAGTAGTCGAATGTCACATTGAAGTTGTCTGGGGTTCTCAATTCTTGCAGCATCTTCATCCTGGACATTTTTAGCCTACATTTCTGTCCCTTGGTGTTTTCAATCGAATTGACTGATGTGGAGTAGTCTCTGAGCAAGAATACTTTGTTACCAGCTGCGTCTGTAACGGTGCTAAGTTTGCCATTGCTAGTGTTGACGGTGTAAGTAAACACATAGTTGTTCTCTCCAGTCAAAATATTCTTACTTGTGACGTGTTGGCCGAATCTGTTGAAAATATAAATCTCTTGCGTATCAGGAGAGTAGATTTCATATTCCCTTGCTCCACTTGCATCTGGTATGCTTGCCATGACTGATCGAATTCTGTAGTTAGCTTGATCAGCAATGTGAACGATACCGTCGGGACTGACTATAACAGCCGAGATCGTATTGAACTTGGAATTGGAAGCCAAGAAGTGGTCAGCTTCAAAGCAGTCACAGCCTCTCTCTAAGCAGTTGCATTTGGATTCGGCGCCGGCGTACAATGAAATTTTTCCGTCTGTTGTGATAAGTCGAACTCTGTTTATTCTCTGAGAGTCACTTTCAGCAACATACAGGTCACCTGCCGAACCGAAAGCGATGCTTTGTGGCATTACTAATGTAGCGTAGGTTGCCAATTCAACATCGATGCCAGTCATGGGTGATGGGCAATGTAGAGGTCTTCCAGCAATCACTTTCACTCTACCGTCTGGAGCCATTTGTAAAATCATGTGGTCATCTATGATATGCAAGCTGTTGTCTAGTGGATTGATAGCAAGTTCTGTGGGCCAGCGCAGATGGACTTCTTCGACGCTAAGGGTACCTTCACAAGGTATAGGTTTCCAGTGAGCTCTGTGCATGTGATTGCCGATAATAGTAGTAATGATGCCGTCTCTGTCTACCATCCTGATATTCGTGCCATCAGCGAAATAGACGATGTTATCAATAGAAACTGCGACTCCTTTCGGGTAGGCGAGCTTAGCATCCCTTGCCAATGCTCCATCACCGCAATGAGCTTCATCACCTGGCAGGCATCTTTCTCCAGAACCGACCACAGTCTCCCAGTTGTGTTCGGGGTCGGTGAAGTCTTCAGTGTTACGGACTCGGATGATTTGATGGGATTCTGGGTCTGAAATGTACAGGTTGCCGTCGAGGGGTGAGAGCGCCATGTGGTACCGGTAGGAGACTCGAGTGGCGCTGAAAAAGGAAGGCAATCGTTAGGATCAAAACTAATACTTATTTAATATGACAATAGGACTGGAGCTAAAACTTCATACTTACTTCAACTTGACCACTGTTCGCACAGTCCCGTCGGGACTGATCTTCCGCACGAGATTGAAGTCTCCTACGAAGATGGATCCGTCAGGTGCAGCAGCCAAAGCTACCGGTGCCAAAAGTCGTTGTCTGGACGCCACGCCCGTGCATTCATCGCCACACTCCAGTTCACGTTGACGACCGTCACCCATCGTGGTGATGATCACACGAGGTTTGTGTTTCAGGTACACATTTGTTCCATCTCCCTTTTGTAGGATTCCTGAAAAATAATTATAAAAAATGTAACGTCAAAAACTGCAGCAAACAGTTTACTTTAGATTTTCTTACAAAAATAGAAATGACCGCAGCACATTGAATTTCAATGCAATATGAGTGATGCGATCCGCCGATAGTGCGAGGTTTCATATAAACCACCGCTTTAAAGTTACGGTTATTATCACATTATTCTAGAACGTTGCGCACCTATTGTATTCGCATCCAACGAGATCGATCGATGTCATTGAAGAGGTCAAATATACTGAACCACTTAACAGATTACATGGCTTTGTACTTAGGGCCGCAAAACGGTTAGATATACTAAAGCCCAAAACGAGACGCTTTAAACCCGCGTGCCCGTGGTAAAGGGCTTTCGAACATCGTCCCGTGTAAGCTGTAGTTACGTAATCCTTACATTCTACTCGCTTAAGACGAAATCGTAAAGTAAATTTACCTTCATGGAAGTTGTATCTATGATGGATGTCCAGATTCCAGCCACCAACGTCCGATATACTCATGTCCTGTCCACTCAATTTCGTAGTTTGAACATTCCAGATGACGTCTTTGCAATCCGTGTACTGGTACCCAACTTTTACTAATGCTGTAGTGACTCCGTATACTCTTTGCTTGTAAACATTCAGTCGGTTCCATGGATACGTGAATTTGATGACTGGATCGGCTTCGAAAGTCTTCTTGAAGAGTATGCCTTCGATTGTTATTCTAAGATGGATGAGTGCTAGCGTAGATGGGATCTTCTCAGGAGTGAGTTGCAGTTGAATGGTGGAGAGATAGCCAGCTGCTCGTGAGCTGTGGTAGACTAGATGAAGACCAGTTCCAGGGATTTCGAGACTTTCTTGGATCACCTAAAAAGAACATAATTTTTTTTTCAGATCTTTAGTTGTTAACGAAATTGGATGAAGTTGCAACGTCTTTTAAAGTAAAATAGACTTTGAGTAAAGAACCAGAAAATACTGTTTTCTCGAACATACCTGAGATTCAGCCAGTATAGCGCTCTTGTCAGGACAAGCTCCTTGGAAGCCATGCTTCCACGTGGCCAGTACGACAGGTTTCATCGTGTCGTAATCATGAGCGAGACAAGCCTGTGGAGGACCCATGTTGATCTTCTCATCCATCGTCGTCATAAGAACAGTATCGATTATCACAACCTGGAACAAATTGACAAAATTGTTGAAGGCAAAGATGGAAAATTGCCAATGTTAATAATGTTGCTGTTGTAACGTGTGGCGGCGTCGAGCCCAAGTATAATGGGATAAGGGCAAGATGGTGATTCTGTTGTATATAACATTGATATGTATAAAAACTAGTGTCCACATCGACACATCCCAAACGCGTATTTTGCGTGCGAGATACATTGTGGGTATAGGTATATCATATTTATTTTATGACTGTTGTTGGTATTGGATCCGGAGTTCTGTGTTAAAGTAGTAATAAAATACCTAAATATAACTTTAGAAGTTAAAATATGCATGCAATTGTCTGAATCTTAATAGTCTTGGATTTAAATAACAATTCAAATTATTTATGGGTTGTATAAATATCGCATTTATTAACGAAAGTCTAAGCAGAGGTATGAACAGTAAAATATTGGATTTAAAACACTGCAAGGCATAAGCGTGTTTTAAATAAAGATTTGTGAAAAATAATAGAGTCATAACATTTTTAACGTCCTTACAGTTAATCGCTGTATTGCATGCTTAGTGGGAAAAAATATAATCACCCTGTATGGAGTTCAGTTGAAAGTTTGCTTGAATTTTTAAAGACTAAATCAAGCATGTCTAGATCGACTAAGGTTTTCATGAGACATGAAATATAAGCAAGATTGGGAATTCAACGTTGAATAAGCAAACGTCTTCGGGCGACTTGGAAATAACGAACTTATTTTCAAGTTTAGCTTTACTGTGACGATGTTTCGGCAGAAGGCTCTTGGTGTTACTTATATAAATCATAACAAAGACACAATCTGTGTTCATAACTCTTTATTCTTATAAGGAAATTGGTGTGTGCTGTAGACCACATGGCCGAAGGGGAAACTTCATCAAGGCGAATTTAATAATAATACGATATACAACTATATAAGTCTTTTATTTTTGTTATTGTGTATTAATTACTCTGGTTATACCCGGTTTTACCCAAATGAATGTTACTCCCGAGCATATTGGCTCAGTCTCTTTCAATACCCACGAAAAAGTGCTCAGTACTGCTAAAGGGGTTGTCACTTTAAAAAAAATGCAATTACCTCATTCCAAGGCACATAGACGACCTTTGTAGCTCTTTTAAATGGCGCTCTTCCAAAGTTAAGCGTTACAGCACCTCCTCCATTGACAAGCAGATCGAACCATCCATCTTCTCTGGTCAGAGTGAATCCTTCGAGGGGCGTGTCAGTTGATACTCTGACGCCAACCAGACCAGTTCCAAGTAAGGTGACCACTCGGCCTCTGACTACCGCTGAACGACTGCAAATTCGGGTGATAAAATCATTAGTATAAGGTTTAAAATTGGTTGTTTCGACCAACGTTGTCGGTAAGCTTGGTTTGTGGAAATTATTGATTGGTGATATTGACCAATGTTTGTGATTGATTGTTCTTTTTTTCTAGTTTCTATGAGTGAAAGACTAGTTCAAAATTACATGGGACTAGTGAGTTATATTCATTACGTGTGATCTAAGTTGTCTATCATACAAATGGTGAACAACTAGGGGACTATAATTGAATAGAATTTCATTCAGATCATAATTGGTGAGATGAATCAAAGAGATCTTGGGATTGCTTCTAAGGCTAAATATATACGTAAAATTTCTAAAGAATATGTTTATAAAAAGTTTTCACATAACGTTTTTTGTAACAAAACGTGATGGACAGAATATTATTACAAACATTTAAATAAAAAGCGAACACAAAGTCACAGGACACAATAGTAGGTAGCTAGACACTATAGTAGCACAACATGCATGACACAGATACATAGAATAAGTATAATATAATGTCGCCAATTAAATACATATGTATATAATGTAGGATATATAGTACTTGTAGATAAACTCTAAGTTAAACAAACACTATCCTACGTTCGATTCACAAGTCTTACCTCGAATTGAAGTGGTTCCAAAACATACTGCGCAGCGTTAGAAAAACCGAGAGAAATGACAGAATGAGTAAGTATTATTATTGTGTATAATAATATTAATTTAGAAACAAGGAAGCTCGGAAACGTTAGTAATAACGACGTTAGTATACTTGTATCACATGCAAGTGACGACCTTCCAGAGTTTTGTTCTTCGATATCAGTACAACAAATAAATACATTTTGGTCCATATAAGTGTAAGAAAAGAAAGAAAGCATTGTGGTACACTCTTATAATGTAAATAAAACATGGGATTGACTGGGGCACAACATTGCGTATCTTATATAACAAATATTTATACGGAGCTTGTCGGCTTAGGATTAGCCGACAAACTAAATATTAGCTAGTTATAATTTAATGCTTAACCCTAACAGATAACACCGAACATCCAAGCACTCACCTTTCGTTGAAGTTCTCCTGTTTTGCATAGTTTTGGAGACTACCTTCGTCTATTATGAATTTCATCCGTTCGAAGAAAGACGCTGTGATGGCAGGAGGCTGCTTCCTAAGAAGAATATCTGTTGGCTTCGGTGAAGACACGCAGAGTTGACTACCTTTGCAGATCGGACTTAGACAGCACTCTGGATCCTCACAATCAACCAGGCCATCTAAACAGAATAGATTAATGTAATTAGTTAAAGGTCTTTATTATAACATTCTAGAGTTACATCGAAGCAGCACATACCTTTGTCATTATCTTTGCCATCGTCACAGATTTGTTCTTTGAGCGTCGTACAATCCGGCCCATCCCATCCATCGAAGCATTTGCAGGACCACTGACCGTCATTTGCAACTTTGCACTGTCCGTGTCCGGCACATCCTCGCGGACAGCCCTCCAGTGTACAATGCCGACCGTTCCAACCAGACACACATAGACAAGTCCCATTTTTACATTGACCATGGTCACCACAACGAGCGTCACACAGCTTTGAAGTGCAGAATTCGCCAGTCCAACCAGGATCGCAGACACAGGACTCACCAACGCATCTTCCATGGAGACCGCAATCAAGATCGCAAATCTCTGTAAAACAATCATAAGATCAATTACATTTAGTATGGCTGCAAAAATGCTTATAGAGCTATGAAACAAAAATATACCTTTGGAACAGTCATCACCAGACCACCGAGCATGACATGTACAGGTCTGGGTATCCACATCGAACGTGCCATGACCAGAGCAGTCTGGAAGACATTGTAACGCATCTTTATCCATGGTCGCACAGTCAATCCCTTTCCAGCCTTTCTTGCATATACAGGATCCTTCGATGCAGAAACCATGGCCGGAACAAGTTGGATGAGGGCAGTCGATGTCCGCACAAAACTTGCCCTTATAACCTCTGACACAAGAACATTTTCCGTTGACACAGTGTCCATGGCCGTTACAATCTGGGACTTCACATTCGTCGTGTCGTAGGGAACATTCTTTGCCTTTCCATCCAGGATTACATTGACACTCGCCGTTGATGTATTCTCCCCGTTGACTGCATAAGACTGGACATACACCTAAAAAATTAAATAGGAGTATTTAGTTTCGGTACCAAACTTGTGTTAGATATTTGAAAGATTATTGCTGTTCACATTAAATATTCTTTAGACTCTAAGAGTACGTATAAATTAATAGTATTTATGATTAGCTTACTTTTACTGCAATCGTCGCCACCAAAACCAGCTTGGCATTGACAATGACCCATAAGACATTCTCCTTTCCCTGAGCATCCATTAGGACAGTTGTGCGTCATTTCGTCAGCGATCATTGCAATGAAAGTGATCTCCTGTGGGTCGCCATCATCATTATATAAAGATAAGAACCAATGACCTTGCTCCATATAGTGTGTTACTTCTTTCTTGATCGAAGGCTGTAAATTAAAGGCCTAGTTTAAAGTGTTTGCTTTATGTTGCCTACATACAAAATATTCAAATTTTTCGTTTTTATAATGATTAATCCTTACATGCGAAGTTCTCGTTGTTCTCGCCTTGAAACCACTGAGAACTTCCAAGATATGATATTGCGTGTGTGTCGGTAGAGCATTTCTTCTCGCGTATACGCCTATGGAAGCCCCTCGGGGTATCATGTAGTCGAACTTCACGTAACTGGCTTGAGTTTGATAAAACTGCATATTCCAGTAGCTATATGGAGGGATTTCTTTTGATAATTTTTCACCTAAAGTAATTTGTTTGAACGTCGTTCCATCTGGTGGAAATGTTTGCGCTGGGAACGTTCGCGCACCTAGAAAATATTAAAATGTTAGTTTTATATTAAGATTTTACATAGGTAACATTTTTTCATGCGATAATGTGATGAGTTTTCGTACGCACTGTTAAATAGTATCTACTTATATTTACTAACTAACTACTACCCATTTGTTTGTTATTAAAGCACATGCAACAGAAAAAGATGATGCTATAATTTGTTTAAAATATCCTTGCAACCAGTGATGAGCATGCATTTTAGTTTGTTAGACACATTTGCACAGAGAACCCCTAAGTCGTGATGGATTTGGTGACCGTTAGTAAGTTATCTCTGACTTTTATTGAAGGTCAACCTCACCTTCCAGTATAAGAATGGGTGGAGGCTGAATTTTTGGACAAACGCATTTTGGTAATTCAGTTGTACTCAGAATTTCCGTTTCAGTTGTAGAGTCTGTTGTGGACTCAATACCTTCTGTAGTGGAATTAATTTCTGTCATTGTCGATATTTCAGTTATTTGTTCTGTTGTAGAATCTGTAGATGTGACTGTTTCAGATTCCGTCGTACCTGACGATTTACTTAAATCCTCAGTCGTTGACTCTGTTAGATCGTTGTAATCGGTGCTTGATATCTGATCTGTTATAGTAGACGAATCAGATTTGGGAGATGCTGTTGTTGTTCCACTTTCATTCAATTCATCATAGAAATCATCAGTGGCATTGCTTATGCAAGCTGGGCATGAACATTCACAGCTTCCTCCAAAGTCGCTATCATCTTTCGTAGAATTGTTAACTTTCGTAGAACCTTCTAAAGTAACAGGTTTGTTAAAATGTGAAGCTTGGGTTGGTTCTGAATCCATTGGCGTTATTTTAACTGTTGGTATCTCATTCGTGTCTCCAACTGTTGGAACAGTCAATGTTAGAGAATAAAGCTGTTTATATGATGAGCTCTCGGCATTATCCGCAGAAATCGTCAGGTTAATCAACACATGTTTAGGATTAGACACATCAGGGAATTTGGTATCAACAGTATTCACAGATGGAGCTTCGTCAGGAGTTGCCTCAGTGGTAGTTGTTGTAGTAAGTCTATCATTAGTAACACTCGGTGTTGGTGTTGTGGTCACATCATGCTCCATGTGCGAAGTGAGTTTATTTACAGTGTTAGTTACAAAGTTTCGTGTTACGTGCTCATTTGTTACAATCTTTTCTGTAAAACTTGTTGTCAAAGACGCTTCATTTTTCGGTGTAGTTTTTGTAGTGTCAGTTACTTGAACTACTGGGTCAGCCGTTATAATTTTAGACGTGCTTGTAGTGGTTGTGGTTTTTGAACCACTATTTTCACTATCATAGTGAAACTTTTCCAAATCTCTATCAGTTTCAGAAGAATCATTGGAATATATATGAAGCACTTCTTTAATTTGCTCCAATTGGTTTTGGATTTTGAAGAACTGAAGCTTTTCTAAACCATACGACCGAATCAATGGGAATGAATCACCTTGCATATTATCAGGCTCATATGCAATGTTATCTCTTATTGGAGCTTCTTCAGTCTTTATAGGAGAATTAACTTTATCATTTATTTCGAGCGGATGTTCTACATGAGTTTCTTTTTTAGTGTTAGGTGGCACTGTACTAGTTGTACTGCTAACGTAATTAGTATCTTTAGTTGTTATTTCAGCAGCAGGGGCGGCAAAACTGGCAGTAGTAGAAACTGTAGTAGTAGTATCAGTAGTAGTAGTTGATACTACTGTTGATGTGGTGGGCTGTTCAGCCGTTGTCGAAGCAATGGTCGTCGAAGTTATTGTAGGATTGGTATTCGTAGATGTCCCGCGATTATTTGTTGTTAGATCATCAGTATTAACCGACACATTATCGTTATTGCTAGACACAAAAGCATTGTTAGAACCCTCGGTCTTTTCTTCGTCCTGCTGAGTAGTGATGTCTTCTGCCACACCATGCACTAAGCTAACAGTGTTCACAGAAGGCTTTGTTATATCATGCATATTTACAGCGGTGGAAGAATCCTCGGAAGAAACAGATTGTGGTAAAGAAGAAGCATGCCCATCTACTACATCTACACTTCTACGGTGACGGGAGAGATGTTCCTCTTTACCTGTGCCTATGGTTGGCAAGCTTTGATGCGGCCTCGCCATAGTTTTGTTGGCGAACTCCAGTGATGTTGCTTTTGACGCCGGAAACACTTCTGCTGGTTCCCCGACGACTACTGTACATGATTTGGGGTTTTGATAAGTCCAGTTAACAAAATATGACGCTGTGAACAAAACAAAACAATAAGACTTAAAGCATACACTCAACGTAATTAGACAACATTCGAATGAGAATGTTACGTAATGATAATATTGTTGTTCACAAGTTTTAGGCAGTTTATAATCTTATTAAATATGGTTCAAGAAATCGGTTTTTTTGATATAAAACGTATTTCCGTAGCTGTCATGACGAGATATTTATTTTAGGGACCCAATTCGGTTTTAATATAAAAATTGGAATACAACACAATAACTATAATTAAAAAATACGTTGTCTACAAATCTCACCTGTCATATAAGACGCGATGGCTAACAATAGAACGAAGAGTATTATAAATACAATAGCGGTGCACTTCCAGGAGCACCTCGACGAAAGGCCTTTTCGGAAGTGAAACCGCGAGCCGGCCGAAGGAAAGTTCGAAGAACGAAGGTTGTTCCGAACCGGAAGGACTGGCACAGGGGTACCGAAGGTCGGATGCGGTCTGTCTGACCGCTCCATTCTTTCTAACGTGCTTTTCTCTGGCTTGCCTGGACTACTACACGATGAGTTTGACTTGTAGTCCATAGACGGATTCTTTTGAATATCCCCTGAAATTAGATGAAGGTTAGGATTTGCTGTTTGTAACTACTTTGTCATTTGAAATGTTTATGTGTTTTCTTTGAAATACTAAAACGACAAATATCGTATAAAACTGTTTTCTATATAAAAGATTAACTTTCTGCGATGCACTGTCTAGCGCGTACAACATGAGTTTAAATTATATATCATTTAATCAATATTTTATAAAGAAATAATTCGTTAGACAATTAGAATTATCAAAAATCTTTATTACATATCGTAGAAGTAAAAAAATAATTCAAGTTTACTCTTCAACCACTAACAAGTTTTGATAGAATATTAATAAACGTATGGTTGTAGTTTTTAAAACATTCAAACTGATATTGTGATGTGTCATGTGTGTACTTAACCTAATAAAAAAGTCAAAAAGGTTCTAACATTCACCTGAAGGCACGTAGAAGTTGCCAGAAGGCGTGCGCACGAGGCAGGAGGGTTCGAAGTCGCCCAGGTCCGCAGGGTTACCGGTGATGCGACCGTTCAGGCGAGACATGGTCGGGTTGCGAGGCGGCACATCGGGCGGGAGACGCGACCCTTCCAAGAGACACCCTGAGGACAAAGAGATGAGAATTAGAAATGAAGCAAGCAGAAGGAAGCTGGTCGAAGAGATCTGATGTTGGATTTACATGACGTCACAAAAAATATCCAACTAATACGTGTTTCATTTTGTTTTTTTGCTTCATACATTATAGCTATTTTTATGCTCTAAACCACTCTTAATTTTCCAATGTATTAATTTACCTAATTTCGAAAAGTACACTTTTTAATATTAAACATGATTATCCTTCTTCATAACTTCGACTCAAGTTTAACAAAGTCAATGCAATGAAACAAGGCTTACACTGGAAGTCGTTGGAAACTTTGAAATACAAAAAATAAGGCTCCAACAATAACGAGAATCGGAACAAACGAATGAAAAAATTCAAGCACTCGCAGGTTTATTGCTGTTAAAATAAAACAACCCTTTTAAAAGTTACGATAAATAAAGCCCAGCCTTTATCTTGGACGCTTGTGGCAGTTTTGCCTCGTCAATAAAAAGAAAAATAACAAATAGGGCGGTAGTTTGATAAGACAAAGAAAAAATTACGAACTCAACGTCGCATGAAAGACAGGAAGGCTTTTTTTTTTTTTTTTTTTTTTAACGTGGTAAAATCATCAAATGAGACCTCCAACCCCGGGCAGGGCGGGAGGTACTGTCAGACTTCTACTGACTAAAATCCACGGTGTTCTTCAATAGCCCTTTATGTTCCAGGGTCACGGTAAGGAAATAAATCCCGCGACCCCGGCAGGCTTTGGCCCTCTGTGAGGGGGCCCCGTCATAAACAAGAATATATTTTAGTATAAAACCTAGAGGGGGTTCTTGTAATCTAGTGGAATTAACAAAGCAGAACTTGGTCTTCATTATTACCAATAATCTGTTATCAAATGCTGTTATTTGTAAAGTTAAAGGCTTTTACAAAATTAATCAGCATGCTCCAGCGGTCGTGGCGGAGGCATTAGCACAGGGAAAAATTTAATTAATTCTATCCACGAAAATTTACAAGTTGAAATTCAATTAGGGGCGAATATTGCTCACCGTAATGGCTCGTAAACAAATAACCGTGGATAGGCTCATGCAAATGGATCAAAGATCGCGTGTTTCGGCTGTTCTTTATAAGGAAAATATATTAGATCGGGAGCTATTGGTGTAACCGCGGGCGCGGCGGACTCTCCCATCGCTAATATAAGCTAATGGAAAATCGAAGTATTATCTGTGGCCCCGCGCCCTCGACGCCTCTTATCGGCCCGCCATAACATCCAACTTTTGATCCTCTACGAATTTTAAGGATTCCTTCGAGCGTTAATTAATTTATTGTACCACCCGATGTAGCCGCAAGAAAACTCAATTAATTTTAAAAGGGTTTTTGTGTTGTTTTTTTCGCGATCGATCTCCCCCACCCTCTCGATCACTACCGAAATGAAAATGGTGAACTTCTCGACAATATCGTCAGCCGCCTTTTGTGGTCTCGCCCTTTGAGACCATTCTTTTCTTAGCAATTAGAGATTAATGAGTTTCATTGAACTTTCATAAAGCGCACTATAATCTGGAGTACTGTATTCCATTCCATTGGAGTAGGTAGCTATTTATAGAACTCTTAATTTCTGCCAAGAATAAGAAGTGATAATATGCGTAGTAATTTATTTTCACTATAGTATATCTTATAATTATAATTTATCTTAAGTTACATTCTTGCATTTCAAACTTACAATTATTCTTCAAAATTCTTATGTGAATACATATGTTGAACTTGACACTACCATCCACTGAGTCCTATGTAACATGATCAGAGAGTTGTCGACAACATTTCATGGCATGCTTTACAACTAACACTAAGCACTTCCTAAACGCGGTAATTTGTTATGAGGGCCGATGTTTAAGGACAAATGCGCCAAGTCGAGCGGACTGAACGGTCGATCCATCCCATCCCGCCGCCGCAGCCAATGAAAAAACTAAATCACCGAATCCCTTACCTAATTTAGGAGGACAAGCATAGTCATTAATACACACGTCAGTCGTCGTGCTACTACAAAATGTGGCCCATTTATATCCCGTCTCGGGGCCTGGGAATTATGGTAATCGGACGAGTCGTGTCCTTTGTCTGTAATGGTTGGTAATTACCGAGGCACCTCCGGGGGCACTTCGTCTACTGAGGGGCCCACGGCTCGGAGAATTCGACACTCGTTACGCGAATCGTCTCAACTTTAAAAAGGGAACGCGATTTTGAATGCCGTCATGGGATTTGTCGCTGCGCACCCGGAACAAACTCACTTTTTTCTCTCTTTTTACTTTTGCCAAAATTGCCTCCCACATACAGGGTCCTGATTGGTCCTTTTTGAATTTGTTTACGCAAGGAAATCGGTATTTTTTACAGCCAACCCAGACTTTTCGGCGCTCGCTTTTACTATCCCATATTATTTATTGAGACTACACTATGCATAAAACTGAATAACAATCAGATAGAGGCCACTATCCATATTCCGGTTCGTTTATTTTTATATTTTTCGAGCCATCTGGCATCCGATCTCCTATTTTCCGTTTAGGATCCGTATTTTCTCCCGAAGAAATCCAAAGCTCGCTTACTTATTGGAAGATAAAGGGGGTGTGTTTCGGCTCATTTGCGGCCGAGCTCGGCCCGAACAAACGTGATTTCTTATTGGAAACGGAAAAGAAACAGACCGACTTGTAATAGAGTAACTGCGGTTTACCCGCCAGTAAGCTTCGCTAGAGAGGTTAATTCCCTGTCCATTATGCCGGCTAAGATTAACATTCAGCTTTTTTACTATTTGTTCGAGACTATTGGTGGAAGATTGCTGTTACTTTATGACATAAGAAAGTAATTTGGCGCAGATGTTGGCAAGGCACAAACTGTCTAGTATATCTCTCTCCAGGTAGTTTCATAACCTGTGACGTTGATGTATGAGACGTAAAGCACATTCACGTGTAAGACGCACACCGATAGAAACGAGATACATTTGGGCAATCTCTGAAGGCAAGAGACGCGGCGGCAACACGTGCTCACAATCTTAAACTCGTTACATGAACATTTCCGAAGCAATTTAGAATTTACCCCTTAATCTTGATCCTAACTCGAATTGAGAACATACAAGAGAATCCTTATTTACGTAGATTAATATTGGAGAAATATAATATATGTAGATACGTACAAATCGATAGTTTGGAATAGTTGTTCGGTAAAAACACTTAAACCATACGTTCTCGATGGCGTCGATTCCCCAATTTCGATTTTAAATTTAGCACCAAAGTTGGACCCGTGCAATATTTATATGAGAGAGCGGCGCTGCGATTTATAGTTGGGAAACAATCGGGAACTTGGTCCGGCGTCGTCGTGACTTCGTTTTAATTAGTACCCATTCATCGTTGAACAATCGAGTGCTCGAACAAATCCATTATCGGGAACTTTTCGATAGTCGAAAGAGGTGTATTCAAAGTTTTGCGATTGCAAAGGGATCGAGCACGAGGGCTTTTGTGGATCTTACATTCTGATGGCCGGGAACTGTCTTCCGAGAGATTCCGTCCATTATACATTCTATAAAATGAAAGTACTCGATATTCAATAGATCTGATTTCAAAGAGTATTTTTTATTGTTACGTCTTTGAAGAATTGGGTTTTCTTATAATTTCCTTTACGTTTCGATATCGGAAGGTTTAGCAAGCATTATCGAAAAATTCGGAGGCATTAACGAAATTCAGCAGTTTGGGAAAGGAAGGCCGCCGCTATCTCCCGCTACAAGAGGAATGGGCTTGCGTAATGACATTACGCGTACATTTTAATCGATGGCTCACGGTTGGCCGGAGCCCAATGCTGTATACATAAGCTTATCTCTACGGTACATAGACGGATTCATTCTATTAAAATTGATTGATTAACTTCCCGCATTGGTTTGAATTTGTAAAACAGTTGTACAAATAACGCTTTAAGCATATTCGACAAGTGTAGTGTTCGATTAAATCGTGATGGCGGACTTCCATGTGCGTGCTGGTACGAGCAGCGACGAATGTAAATGTATAGCGCGCGCAATGTATCATGTCAAGACGCGGCGGCCGGCTGCCACGCTGATAAGATTACCAGACAAAGGAAGTCCACCCATATCACTACCACCACGACCGCTAAATGCGAACCTTCATTTACTACCCCTTCTGCTAACGTAACTAATCTCAATTTTAACACAAAAGCTTTAGAGTCGACATTGTCTCGTACGGTCTTTATTAGTGTCCCGACGTCAACGTCTGCTTCGTTAAAGGACACTCAGCTTTATTTATGTTGACATACTGGCAATGTTGCCTTATTTGTTGTTGACTATTCCTATTGTCGTGAATAGGATTTGGACCGTATAGTTGCTTGAATAGAGTTGAGATTGGTTGTTCGTTGTGTAATATAGTTGGTAGTCTTAAGGGAATTTGAGTTCTTTGCAGATGGTTTTAGGGTTGTTTTTTTAAGTGTTCGGGATTTAGAGAGAGGTTAGCCGGGTGGTTTCCGGACGATGATAAGGAGACGATGTTGCTAAGTCGGTCCGTCACGCGACCTGTCCACTAATTTATGTTGCGCTGATTTTGTGATATAACAACCCAGTAGACGGAACCCTTCTCGTAGACTCGTAGTTGTACACGGGGTTGAACTAAGGCTTTTTATGGGCAGTTATGTTAATGTATTGTCTAGCAAACATCCGTAGAACAAAGTTACTTACTTTCAGGACATAAATTTACATTAATCTCATTAGAATTCGACGTGCGGTGTCGTGGTATTTGACAAAGAAAGCTTACTTACGGAATAAGTTACGAGCAGAAGTGAATTTGAATCATTTACTTTGATAGTAAGACGCAATGTATATGTAGGTATGGTATATAGATATTTTCAGTAGAGAGCAGTAATTGGGTCTGTTAATTTGTACCCAAGTGCTGTACCGAGGTCTGTAGTTGAAGTACCTTCGGATGTTAGATTACAGACTTGATAATAAACAGAAAGTGCAACGTTAGAGCTCGTTAGAAGCCTCGCTCGGGAGCCTTCATTAGTGTTTACAAGTAAATGGAGAAAAAATAAAGCGTCCGAGAGCAGTTGGTCGGCTCCGGTTACACGGCACACCAGTGGGCACAAGCGCCTGGATATCTTCACGACTCGACATCAACTAACTAATGCTTGAAACAATATGCAGCGCCATCATTAATCTCACTATCTCATTGTACATATTTCTTTGTCTAAATCCATTAAATTAATTACAGCCATTTGGGGAGCCGACTCCGTATTTATTAGGCTCGTTATCATTCATTGAATCTTTCGATAGACGAGTACTCGGTAAATTGGAAGAAATGCCGAGGCGCCGTGATAGATGTTCTACTTACACGTAAATGGGGGGCCAAATTAGCTGTCTACCGAAGAATGCAGTTACGTCCGTGACTGATACCCGTCGATGGATTTCGGCGCGAGATCCCGAGTGTGACTTAGATTCATAGGTGTCATCGCGTCCGTTTAGAAGGGTGTTGAAATTGGGAAATTCCTCACGATATTACACGAGGTGCGAAGTCGGCAGAACGGAATGAGTGCGTTGCTAGTGGATAGCCGTGCATTGTTGACATAGCTCGTTACAGCGGAGTGTACTGCGGGGACGTCTTTGTGTCCGCGAGTCCCTGGCGCGTCCGCGGCCAAGAATGTTTATTAGTCGCGCACAATAGAATCGACGGCGGGCTGCGCACATTTGATTCCAGTTGAGCCCGTCAGATGTCCGATAACCGGCGGTGGCTCGACTTCATTAACCTTTACCCGTCCGCGGAGGCATTAATTACGCTTAATAGAAACAAACAAAACGAAACTCCGACAGATAAATGGGCCGAGATAGTTATTTAATTGTCTTATCTGAGGAGCGGGCGTCGAGACGTCTCCGCCGGCGTGGGGTGTTGGAATAATGCAGATTCATTTGCCGTTTACGTCTTAACTTTTGTCAAAAGTTTCCATTTCTACCGATCCCCCTTTCCGCTAATGAACGATTCACAAACGAGATTGGGTGTTGTGAATTAATGTTTTGTGTAATTGCTTGTGTACGATTGTGTAATTTGATGCGCGTAATCAATGGTGGAAGATAACAACCGCGGTGCTGTTACAGGGAGACACATGATTGTAGCGCTATTTAACATCATAAACGTGAGTTATATTTATTTCTGCTCAACTGTTTTTGATTGAGTACCTTTATGACGTGAACCTTTTAGTCTGCAGATATGTATAAAGGTTTCAAAAAACTCCGTAAGATATTTGTCAAAGCTTAATCCGTATTCTCCTTGTCTAGAGGGGAATCACGCATATGTTATGGGAATATATTCAGGCGCGTCATACTGTCACATGTCCAGTATGGAAGCGGTCATATTTTTCGTCGCCACTTTTTTCAGGAACGGAAGCGCGAGCATCGCCGACGGCGATACCCTGATAGAGATTGATGATCGCACCTACCCCCGCCCCGTCCCGCGCACACCCTCGCGGGTCATTGAGCTTACCCGATTACACCAGGCCAGAGGGGATTCGCATATATCCAAATTACCCCAGTGATGGACGTTTCTTACCCAGATAACTATCCTCCAATAATCCCCTTGGTACCGTATCAACGTATCGATATCTGCTCGTATGTTCTCATTTGTGTGTAGTTAGTGATGCACTGTCGAATTTCATGCGCAAAATAATGCGGACTTTTAATATGAACACTAAAATTCGAAAGCTTTCAGTTTTATCGCCGTTCCATTGTACGCTAACAACATTATTATACAGGGCTGCATCAGTTTAATGTTAAAATTGCCATCCATAAAAGTCGGTTTTGAGAAGATTATACCGTAAAAAAAGTAGTCTCGGTTACGCAGTGTTCCGATTCGTAATTTAATCTGCCGTCACCGCTAGCTAATTATTCGGCCTCTTTTGATGAAAAAATAAACAAATGACAGCAGAGACGCTCGATGCGCATTTGTCAACGCGCGTTGCAGCGCCCGCCATCTTGAATCTTGAGTGGCATTCGACACCGACTGAGTGGCCTATCCACGCGCCCAACCGCAGACAAGTGCCATTATAACAGTGCGTACAAAAAATGCGTTTTCTTTGCGTAATTGGTTACGAACCCTTCACTTGTAAAAAATCTGTGTACAGCTAACACCTCGTGATGCAACCGATATAATATACTGCCGCACGGCGGTAGAGGGCTCTCAATTGCGGCAAAATCATATCGCGTATGAAATAAATCAGCTGTTCCGGGGTGCCTCGGGACGGATCGCGTTACACCCTCGATTTGTGAGGTTATTTGCATTTCGATATAAAATGGCGGCCGCGGTGGGATTTGACGTGACGTTGACAGGTGTGCTCGCTGTCACCCTGTGCACTGTGGCCTCGTCGTTAAGCGGGTGGTTGCGTTAGTGTTTGATTGATTAATTAGTGGCAGTGTATCTCTTAGTGTTTATTCTTGACTATTTTAAAATAACGTAGATTATCAACTGTTTTTTTTTTCAATAGTAGCTAGGATACTGGCTACAGAATCATAGCTACAGTAATTATACTTGTTATAGAATCTAATAAGAAACTAAGCAGATACTAAATATACATGACTATTTTATTGGTAATTACTCTCACTTTAGAGCCCAAAGACTGGAACTGAATAATCCTTTCCAACTTTTTAATATAAAAGAGACAAACGAGTCTTTGGAGCAACTTTTACAAAGCGGATTACTTTAGGCTTCATGCTTTCAAAAGTATAAAATAACCTAATTCCACATAAGCGCTACTCGCGAAATTCGCGGAAACACAAACGCCCGGCGACCCATTCTATATGTACAGAGGTCAAGCATACTCACAGCCCTTTGTACCCAAATAGATATAGTACTGTGTGCATTAGCGAGGGTCGCTTTTCTTAACATTTTTTTTCTCGGCAAAGACGAGGCAGTACCCTTCAGCCTCTTCCGGTAGGGTTCGCGGGCAATCGCGATTAAATACATGTCATTTTGATTTATACGTTCAATTATTACACATCATACACTCACACACAATGATTGTGTTCCTGGCCAGACTTAGAACGAAGGGTTTGTACTAAGCAATTAATTTAATTAAACGCATAAGCAAACGCTATTAATAATAAACTCGACTGTTATGGTTTAGTACAAATATTAGCACAGGATACAATTAATTAATTAGCATCGTATTGTGGCATTAATCTAATTGCGTATATTATGTAAATGACAGCGCAAAACATTTGTACAAAAAGCATACGGCGTATGCGTGGGCGTAGAAAAAATATATCGCGCAACGGACGGTCAAGCGAGCACTTCAGTTTAAAACCCATTTACAAATGTAAACGTTGCCGGCGTTACTCAAACAGTGTGGAGGCCCACGGGCCTTTCCGGGCCCATCCATCTTGCGGCCTAACGGGTCCGAATGTTACATTGACGAACGATGGCCCTTCGATATGGAAGATGACACAATGCGATGACCCCGAATCCATTCCTTCTAAGACCCCAGTAATAGTTTTTCCCCACTATCCGTTACTCTCCATATTTTATCGGACCTTTTTATGAGGGTTATATTGAGAATGTGTCATGTTGCGATTCGTTCGGCGTCGCTGTTGCGCGCTTATGTATACATATTTGATGCAGACGCGTAAAGGATTGATGACCCTTGTACCATTTTTTTGGGACTGACTCCACAATCTATTTATTTTCGGATTCCGGCTAAGCACATGTGTTAAAGATATCGCTGGGGCGACACGTCCAAGGGTTGCCGCGTAGTGCTTTGTCTCTTATTTGCATTGTTGCAACCCTAATGGAGGCCATTTTGTTTCGATCACGTGGAGGAATTAATGACGTCATCCATCACGTCAAGTTGACAAGCCAGCACAGTTGCAATGGACGCGGATTTAGTGTTGCTATCTAGGAAAAAACATACGACTAAAATGTAGAACTATTTAAAATCAATTCAATTCAAAAAACTTATTTTGTGGCTCGGTGGGTTCTGCATTCATAAATTCGTCGTACTAAACGTTTAGTAACTTAGTCTGATTAATGAAGACCACAATTTACAGACGTAACAGATGTGTAATTCGTTTAGTTCTGTCTAAGTTCATTTGGAACAAGATCGTACTTGAGCGCATCAATGTCAGTAATCTCCCCAGATTTCGCACTAAATTTAGGCTGGCAGCTCGGCTACATGCGCTAATCCAGGTTAGTAATCACACGGTAAACCTATTACCATTTCAAGTGTGAAGTGTGAAATCGCTCATTTCCAAATGGCGCTGGAACGCCAGCCAAATGCAACCGCGCCGCGCTATTTTTAGAGAATAAATTCAATTACGAATTGCCTCATTTAAAACAGAAGGAACGAGAAATAAGGCGGGGCTTGTTAGTCGTAATCTAGTGACTAAATAAAGGCGTGAGTTACGACCGCCGCCGCCGTGTGGATTAAAACGGACTTTTCTATATAAAAAATGGGCAATAACCGGGTGTGGAGAGGGTATACCCAGCGGAAGAGATCCCTCCCTGGCGGAATTTCATTTGCAAATTTTCTCTGACCGAAACCCCATTATGATCTACAACATGTATAATGTAAGTGTCCTAAATAGAATCTCTTGATATGAGCGATGCCTAAACAGGGCTTTAAAAATGGGATTCCAAAATTCTATCTATCTATCTACATGGCGTAATTTTAACGCATGAAAATGACGTACGTGTAATATACACGCGCGAGATTAATCCCTCAGAAATGTAGACGGAAACGAATCAAGAAGACAGCGGTAAGTATCTACACGGGTATTCCATCAGGGCGCGCCTTCGCACCTCCGCATTTTTATGTTTTCATAAATTTCCGTTGAGATCAATATTTTATATTCGCACCGGTACCGCAGTAAATGGGGATTTTTTGCAAGTTCGCGCCGCACCCCCGGCTTTATTTATTCGGATGTGGCCCTCTCGAGATTCGCCACTTGTACCGTTCGATACATTTTTCACACGAATAATGTTATCACGTTCCGTTTCTACGCGCCTTCTCTATCACTTATGCATATACAGTGTTTTTGTGGTATAACCAACGCACGTTGGCTCTAATTTCAAAATCGCAACGCGACGTCGCCTCGGCTGTCGGTTTAAACGTGAGATTTGTCCGGTTATCCGGGAGTCGTGAGAGACAAATCCAATCGCTGAGAATCCTTGTACGGGCGAGCGTTGATTGGTCGCGACATTTTATTACCTTAGCCAGGAGTTGGTTTTACGAGGCGGGCCCGACAGCCAGGAGGGTGGTTTTACGTGATAAGTATTTTTATTTGTTCGAGAGCTTGGATAAACTGGTGGAGGTGGTCGCGGATT
This sequence comes from Agrotis ipsilon, assembly GCA_028554685.1. NCBI lineage: Eukaryota > Metazoa > Arthropoda > Insecta > Lepidoptera > Noctuidae > Agrotis > Agrotis ipsilon. Next base: position 15,255,673 of record CM052960.1, on the reverse strand, counting down.
ACTTTACCGTAACACAATCTCTAAGCTTTTACGGGCACCTGTCACGTCGCTGTCCTATATTTTGGAGTTTTTCTGTGAGTTGAAGCTGTCAGTTGATCAAATTACGTCATTAGAGATCGATGGTGCAGGCGTTGTGTTCTCATGGTAGTGGTCGCAGTGGGTATTTTCGGCCGCCCGTCGCTAGGCGCTTTGTCCGCGCGGCGCAAAAAATGACCCAGTGTGCAGCGCTCCCGCTGCTAATCCTATTTACTCCGGCAAATAAATTATAGCGGGCGACCACTAATATGTACGGACGGTGCCCGGCGCGCGATACTAACTGCTCTCTGTTACTGTTACATTTATAGTGGGATTTGCCACTTGTTGTAGATTTGTTATATCGGTTTCTATTACGACGATATACGAGAATATTAAGTTTCCTTTGTGTCATTTGATGGTGTATTTTATCCCACTATTGGAAAGCAATGGAATTGTGTAAATAATGGGCTTCTGGATATTGTATTCCAAAAATATTATTCGTTAGGTATTTAATAAAACAAGGTTGAGTATCGTACTGAAGAGTAATTTGTATCATTTTCTAAGCCTTTGATACCGGACGTGACTATCAGAGAAGTATGTTATCCAAAACAAGATGGCGGAGCAAGTTGGACAGAACAAACGACCAGTGGTCAGGGTCAAATCTCTGGAATTCATCATCAACTTGAACAGGCTAACATTTCTAATAATATCAGGGGAGAAACAGAAATAATTTTGTCTTTCTTGATGTTGTTGACGTTGTAACAATGAATGACAAACACGTTCATTACATTGCTCTTAACAAAACCTTGTTCTATGAAATACTCTAGTTTCAAAGAAAATCTCCTGTCTTTGTGCATAGGACAACTTAATATCATTTCTTCGCTCTATACATTATCTACTTTATTCTACAGTTTTTATAAAGGCATTTTATTTTTTACGTAGAATTTTTTCTAATCAATTTGCAATTGCTTAGCTAATTATTGATTTTAGCTGATGCAGATTAATGCCAGTATTTTACATAGAGCGTAGGTATACCTAATGTCACAACACTTTTTTAAATATTTGTAAAACCATTAGTTTTTCAAACTCATAGTAGAACGAGATAAAACCGCTTTTCGTCTTAATACAAAAAAGTTAAACATCTGTTGAACATTATAAAAAAAAAACAATAAATTGCAAATCGGCAATTATTATTGCAACTTGACGTTGGAATAAAGATCGTTTTGCAGTCACACTTATTTAATTTAAGATAAGTGTCCAACATATGTTTAACTGCGACCAAAATTTAAATCATGCAACAATTACCTACCACTTTATCGACATTTCCGTCACATCACTACAAGATAGTGTTGTGACTGCTCCAACATCTATCGACAGTTTCAATTAGGCAATCAACACATGAACATAAAGGGTTATTTGTGGCTCTTCCCTCCATCTATCGTGACGCGTGTGTGTTCAATGATATTGAAGACAAACAAGTGGTGGTATTGATAAGAGGGACATTATCATTATAAAGCACAGGTGGTAATGGGAACTGTGTTTATCTTAAGCTAATATCAACTAAAGCAGCCTTGACTTAAGATGGTTAATTGCACGGCTAGCACAGTGACTGAATGATTGACTGCTACCGCGTGTCGTGAGTTTGATTCTAGCAACAATTTTTAAGTAGTTGTTCCGGATTTAGGTTTTTGTGTTTGACAGTTTACATTTTTGTGTATGTAAAAATACTACATAATAAATTACTAGTGTCGACAATGTTTATAAATAGACAAACAGGTAGATTGCTCTTTATCAAGAACTAATACAAAAAAAAATCTCCCTTAAACAGGGCTGATATTGTAATAAGAACTATTTAGAATAAATATTTAAAAATAGTTTTATAATTCGAAAAGAGGTCACGACCATTGTTTCGTAAATTTTTCGTAAAACACAGTTTTATTACGAAATTCTACCATATTCCTTCAGTATGTCCACACATATCGACCGTACGTGAGTGTTCAATGAAAATGTTTACAAACAACTAACGGTGTTGCCAGATACAAGCTTCATTATCATAACATAACGTACAGGTGATAACGTAAACTTGTGTGCATGTGTGTGTAAAATGTGTAGGTGTGTTTATAAGTAGCCGAAGGTTATTTAGTTCGCGTCTTGAAAAGCAAAGTTCAAGGTCAAGTTATATTAATTTTAGAACTAATCGCCTTGTTGTGTTTAATAACTTAAGTCTTTATCGAAGGTAAATATGAATTACTGTTATCGTGTATCGTATGTTTGACTTCTGTGAAATGTTTTGAACCCGCTACGATGTCTACGGTTTTCGTAGCACGTGCTACGTGTCTACGCATGACCGCTACGAGTCTACGAATGAATCTTTTTTGCAATGATCATGAAATGTATTGTCTTTATCTCTGGTTATAATTAAATATTTGAATTGAGAAACTTTAATCTGTATTGTTAATAAGAACTACGTAGGTACTTTAAATTTTATTATTGTTCATAGTGAAAACATATTTTCTAAGAAACTACGCGTACTAACTTCATTCTAAGCCAGTCGTAGACTTTATTAAATATCTTCGTATAAAACATTCTTTGATAAAGTTTTAAAATACTCCATATGACGCGAGGCATAACACGCGCGTTTGCATAAGCATTCTTCGAACTGAATCCGAATTGCCGTCATATAAATTACAAACTTTGGCGTTTAAACATGAATTATTTAATATTCTAAAACGTTCGTAGACACAGCCACTACAATTCTAAATTAGAAATTCCATCTCACACATGCGGCGCACACAAAAAAGATAAATAATTTCGTGCCATTTCAATAAAGCCACAATTTCACGGGCGCGTTGGCGCGAACTCGCGAGTGTTACAATTTAATAGAACTTCAAAAGGCCTGCTGATTCCACCACAATTCTATCAGCTTAGCACGAGATCCCGAGCATTATGCGTATAAAAAGCGGTTATCACGAACCCTCCCCCCCGCAGGCGAGCGGGGGACGAGAGGGGGGGGGGGGGGCGAGAGGCGAATAGGGGAACAAAACGGATACGGGGACGATACTACGCGAACTCTAGCGGAACATAACTTTTGAGTAACTTTTTAGGTTGTTTTAAGTACATTGCTGTGTTGCTACGAAAAGTACCCGGTAGTTTATTCGGATGCGCGCATTATAACGCTCCAATATATTGAGTCGTTGTTTTATATCGACTTCATATCGTGCGTTTTGTTCAGAATTGCTGATGACGTTCTAAGTGAGGGAAATTGAAATAAAATGTGGGAAATAAAGAAACTGTTGTTACGGCAAACAACTACCAGTTCAAACTTTAGAAATGTTCCCTTACACAGACCGTCCATTCAGCGGGTATGGAAAAAAAAACTGAAATGAAAATAGAAGCGGAGGAAAATGTTGGGGTTTATATTTATAGTTTCAATTAGCGGGCTTTGCACGCGCCGCCCGTTTGCCTGTGAAGCTCGTTATTAGAATTTAAATAATATATAAGCCAACTTTCTAGAAAAAATACACTCTCGACCGTTTCAAACTCGAAAATAAATCCAGCTGTAAATTAGCGCGAGTATAAAATTCATTGCGCGAAAATTACGACAGTATAAAAGGCGGTCGTCAACAAAATTTAATTCGACATTCGTTGGGAAACGCCTCATTTGAACGACAATAATCAACGAATAAAACAGTTTAATGCGGTCACTTTAAAAAAGCTCGCGATACGCATCCAGCAGCCACTGCGCTTTCGTTCGGAACAATTAAAATCGCGCAATGTCAACGCTCTGCGATTTAACAGTGACTATTTAGCGACAATTACGTTACATCACTGTCCATTGTCCTGTAGCGATTAAGCCTCAAGTACAATGGTCCAATCCCGACCTCTAACGAAGCGACTTCGGCTGTTTCCGCCCCCACTTCGGTTCGCTCAAAGAAGCGTAATTTGCGGTTACGAAAATTGTAGTCGCTACGAATTTTGACGATGTTCGCCGAAGTTTACCAACTGCAGTCGTTTGAAAGTCGACCTTCCAACGGGTTAAGTCGAGTTGACGAAGTTCCGGGTGTGTCAGGGTTAATTCGACCGGTCAGTTTAACCCCTATTGGCTCGGATGGGTAGGGATATTAAATAGCACGGGATAGTTCACTATTGATAACATTACTTTTTATGAGCGTCCCTTTGTTGTTAGACCTTTACACAGAGATTAAATTGCACGTGCGTGTATTTCATTAGATTTTCGCGAAGGTATTTTTTGGCTCTATTGCGAATATCTCAAAAAGGGTATCATCCGGGTATGATAGTAATACGGCATGTGAAAGAACAAATAGGATTCACACATCAGCAACAAAAAGCGTAACCCTCCATCAAAACTGAGTTTACAAAGAAAAGCGGATTAGAGTGAGCCTTGAAATAACGGTAACTTTATCCGTCTATTAGCAATATTCTGTTCGCAGTGAGTGCTGCGCAATTATACGTTGACAAAGCTCGGCAAAGGAGGTAGGGGCCCTTTGTTACAGCGACGCCAATAATGATGGCATAAACTTTACTAATTTTGCTACAGACCGCGAACGTTGCCGCACCAAAGCCCGGTTCACATGACGCCTCCTAATTGTCGCAAGGTAGCAAAAATTGAACTGGGGACTTCTGGAGGAGAGAAACTGTTTTATGATTCGTGTTTTTTACGTTTGGACGATGTTTCATAACGAATTTTCTGTTTTATGGTTTTGCAATGGAAATGGCAATGCTCATGAAAGAGTTCAGCCGTGATGTAATAAGTTTTTTCTAAATGATTCTATTTCAAACACACTTTACACTCTAGATCGCGGGATTGTCTGAGCAGGATACTATGGCCCTAGAACGCAAGTGATAACCGGAAGAACACGGAAGATTTTTAGTCAACTAGAGTCTAACAGCCCTTTTCGAGGGTGTTAGGTTAGGTTACTCATTTCATGACTTTACTAACCCCACAAGAAGGTTTCTCAACTCTTTTACTTCCTTTAAGGAGTACAGCACAAATTCACAAAAATCAATAACCACATTCTGCACCCTGCTTTACTTCGCACACTGTTTCAGTAGCTACTTCAGAGTACGATATCAATTGCTCGCTAACTATGGCTGATAAAACGCGTTCGCCCTTTGACAGCAGCCTGGGAACGTCGATTTTCAAATTGTACACAAAACTAGCGTCCTAACGAACTTTTGAAAAAAGACAATAAACAGAACCTAAATTTCGACTTCTCATTCAACAGTTCATGTGGCCCCAGTGAAATGTGCGTGATTGCGGCGGCGTGAAGCGCTGGTTCGAATCTCACCAGCTGCGAATTCTTTTTGTTGTTGTTTTTTTTTTTTTATTTTTTTGTTTTTATTAATGATTTTCAAATACTTTCTTTTTTAAAGTGGTTTATAAAGTGGTGTATAAAACACAATTTCGTAAAAGAATAAACATTTAATAAAGTGATAAGCTAAAAATAGTAAAACAATAATTTGAAGCATAAACTGTTCAAAAATATTCGTAATTTCGTGACTACTGCGTGGATATTGCAATTTTGCGAGATTTACGGTGTTGCTAGTGAATCTGGATGAATCCGGCACGGTTGGACGGCTGTGCTATTCGCTTATAGAACTCGTCGAATACAGCGAGTCAAATAAGTTTTTTCTTAAATTCCTATTTAATTCCTAGTTCTGTTACTTAATTAAAACCATGGCTTCGCGCAACAATTATACACTGAGGAAAAGGCTTCCAAAGCAATCTCTTTCTCAATTTTCAAGTGAGTCTATGGATAGCTTGGCATCAGATATAAGTACCAGAAGTATGATCGACTTATCTACACACGTAAGAAGTGAAAAACATATAGATCTGCAATCTACAATAGAGTGCTTGAAGGAACAATTGAAGAGTGCTAATTTAGAAATTGATACGTTAAACAATGAAAACGAATCACTGAAACAAAAACTTGAAATGGAAAAACATAAAACAGCACAATATAAAAATATGTACATTACAAGTTTAAGTGCAAGAAGCAACACTTTATCTTGCAAAGCGAAGTCTAAAAACTCAACCATAAATAGGTCTAATATTTCAGTAAGAAAATTAGATATGGACATCGAATTTCAAACCCCTACGGCTCCTACTAATATTAAACCAAATGAAGACCACATAAATAAAAAAACAGAAATAGATGTTGCGAAAACGGATAACTCGTTTATAGAAAAAATCGTCCTAAGTAATAACAATGTAATAGACAAGGATGAAGATAAAACTACGGCACAAAAAACTTCAGAGGTAACAGTAACCGGAGATAAAAGGATAATATTATTATCAGATAACCAAGGGCAAGGAATTGTCAAAACGCTGATTGACAAGAAAAGTGAATTTATTATTCATAACTACAATATATCGGCTATAAGGAAACCTGATGCAAGAACTGAAGATGTCTTATCCAATTGTAACATATTGTCTAAACAACTCACAAGAAACGATAACGTTATTATTATGACTGGCTGCAATGACTCAAACCCAATAAGAGTATTGATGGAAATTTCGGCAGCCCTCAAAATGTTGGAAAATTGTAACGTGTATCTAGTTAATGTACTCTACAATGCATTTCTAAATGAAACTAAATTAAATTACTATTTAAAAATATTATCACAAAATTTTAATAATTGTGCGTTCATTGATGGTAATAATAAGAACGACATTGTAAAACAGATTATAAATAATATAAATATGAAACAATATAACTCATCGTATCTATCTTATAACTATTCACTTAATAAAAATTCAATAATAAAAACGGACTCTATAATATGTAACCATTTTCAAAATAGCACAACTAAGACAGAGAGCTGTAATGATAGCTCTGATAGGGTTTCTAATTTATGTAAACTACAGCCACAGAAAGGTACCATTCCTTACTATTTTCAGGTTTTCAATTCATCTGACAAAATAACTACACCAGCAATTAATTCCAATGTAGAGTTTTTTCGTAACCGACCCGTTCTCAAACGTAAGTAATTTCACAGTTTTTCATCAAAATATAGCTGGAGCACTCAACAAAATTCCTGAACTAGAATTAGCTATCAATGATATGCAAGAATCCGGCACAAATATAGATGTCATGTGTTTAAGTGAACATTTTATAAAACAAGGTGATGAAAAATACATGGTCATTAATAATTTTCAACTAGGTGCAATTTATACGCGGCCAGATCAACGTCGAGGTGGCACGTGTATATTAGTCAAAAACAATGTTGATTTTATTGAATTACATGATATAAAAAAATTCAGCATTGAGAAGCAGTATGAAGTCTGTGCTATTGAAATAAAAAAAATGCATTTAATAGTACTGTGTATTTACAGAACACCAAGTTCTAACTTAAATATGTTCTTCGACCTTTTCAATAAAACATTACTCTCCCTCCAACGTAAAAAAAGTAAAGTGGTAATTGTAGGAGACTTTAATATAAATTTTCTTCAGGATAAGGACCGTAATATTACTAAGTTTCAGGAACTTATCTCAAATTTTGGGATGGAGTGTCTTATAAAAGTGCCTACGAGATTAAATACATGCATAGACAACATTGTTACTAATATACCTAACGCTGTAGGAAAAACATTTAATTTATGTTTGTCTGACCACAATACTGCCCAAATAGTAGAATTTAAACATGAATATGAAAATATTTCTAGAAGCTATTTCATAACAAGAAATGATATGAGTAAAGAAAACATAAACAAATTTGTATATTACATAAGTCAGCTATCTTTCTCTGATATTTATAACATTACAGATACAAACGACGCCTTTGATACTTTCCATAACTTACTTACTTTATTCTATAAATTATGTTTTCCTATTATAACGGTAAAAAAATATTATAAAACAAATAAACTAAAATGGATCACAAAAGGACTTAAAGTAAGCTGTAAAACTAAAAGGTACTTAAGATACAAATATTATAGCAATAGAACTAATGAAAATAAATCAAATTTCAAGTCTTATACAAACATGTTAAGGAAGTGCATTAATAACTTGCAATCATTGTGTAACCTCAAACACATTGCATATTCCAAAAATAAATGTAAAGCTACCTGGGAAGTTGTGAAACGCAATATGGGTGACCAAACGGCAAAGGAATATTTTAACAAAATTATTGATGGTGAAGTGACAGCCACTTCTGGAACTAACATTGCGAGCATATTTAATAATTTTTTCATAGATGTTGTCAAAAATAATAAAACCTCTGATAGAGATAATGATATTAAAAACGTGGATATTAATAATAACAGTCATAGTATTTTCCTAGAGCCTACAAATGCAGCTGAAATCTTTAACGTAATAAATTCACTTAATAACACCAAATCATCTGGCTACGACAATATTACCACTGATCTCTTAAAACACGTATCGCAATTTGTAGCAGAACCTTTAGCCTACATTATTAATTTATCCATAGAACAAGGTTGTTTTCCAGAAAAGCTTAAATTATCTCTGATAAAACCGCTACATAAAAAAGGTCCGAAGACAGACAAAAATAACTATCGACCTATAGCATTAACACCAATTTTATCAAAAGTGTTTGAAAGAGTTATTAAAAAACGGTTGTTAATTTTCTTTAACAAATATAATGTATTGGCAGAAGAACAACATGGATTCAGGAAATTTCGATCAACTACATTAGCGACTTTCAAATTAGTAAAATCAATTATGAATAACGTGAACAATAAAATTCCTTCTACTGCTCTCTTTCTAGATTTAAGTAAAGCTTTTGACTATGTTGACCATTCTATTCTTATCCATAAATTAGAAAAAAGCGGCATAAGAGGTACGGCCCTAAAATGGTTTGAATCATATTTAAGCAATAGAAAACAGTTCACTAGAATTACAAAATATGATGATAATACAAAAAAAATAGAAGACTTTGATTCTGAACCGAGAAATAATGATCTTGGTGTTCCACAGGGAAGCATTTTAGGACCCCTTCTATTTCTCATTTATATCAATGATCTCCCAGAAGCAGTACGCAAACATATTTGTGTTTTGTTTGCAGATGACACCACAGTCATTATTGCATGTAGGGATAAGAGACTTCAAACTATTGAAATAAACAATACATTAAATGTCATTATGGCATGGTTAAATAAAAATTCATTAAAGATAAATTTAGAAAAAACAAAACTTATCAATTTTAAAACGCAAAAGAGTACATACCAAAATTTAGATATAATTTTCAACAATAAACCAATAGAACAGATCCATAGTACCAAATTTTAGGCATTATAATAGACGAACACCTTACATGGAAAGAACACGTAGATAGCATTTGCAAAAAAATTAATAAATTTGTATTTGCCCTAAAGAAGGTCAGAGAAACGACTTCGAAAGAAACCGCACTAATGGTGTATCATGCGTATGTTTGTTCCATTATTCGGTATTGTATAGTTGTATGGGGATACACAGCTGAGCTTTCACGTATTTTAATAGCCCAAAAGAAATGCTTGCGTGCAATTTTTAACATGCAATGGTCTGACTCCTGTAGACCAATTTTTAAGTCAGAAAACCTATTGACTGCCCCTAGCATATACATCTATGAAACAGCAAAATTTGTGAAATCCAATGCGAATCTTTTTCAAAATAAAAATAATTTAAACAAGCGTAAAATCAATCACTCAAATTTAGAATTACCGGTACCCAGAATAGAAATGTTTAGACATAGTTGCGTATATATGGCTCCACTTATTTATAACTCGCTACCTAAAAAAATTGTTGATTTACCCTATCGCAAATTTTGTTTTTCATTACAGGAATGGTTAATCAAAGAAAGTTTTTACTCCATAAACGAGTTCCTAAAAAAATACTCATCGCATTCCTATCATTTTAAAAATGCATTGTGAGATTTTGTTATTAAATGTAAAATTTTATTGTTATTGCTTTTTATAAAAAGTATATTTTATTTTAAATTGTTTGAAATTTTATGTACGATGATGGTGTCTGTTTGTTTATTATAGTTTCACTTAATGTTAGTTTAATTTTATTTCGTTAAATGTTTTGGATGTCTCTATGCTGTATACCTATGTATTTCAGTACTATTGTTTTGTTTGTTTCGTGGTTTAGATATACGAGTACGTGTCTTTGTTTCTATTAGTATGAGTTTTTTAAAATGTTTTTCTTCTTTTCTCTATAACTTGTCATTACACATTTGTGTTAATTTTAAACGACTTATGTAGGTCATAATCCTCATTATAAATTTGCATGCCATTGCTATGGCAGAATGTGTCCTGCCCTAAAATAAGATATAAATAACACCTTTTGTAAACCACATTTTATGCAAATAAAGAATACTTACTTACTTACTACTTACTTACTTCAGTAATAGGAGTGAGCGGTTTTTATTGATTGAGTGTGATACCACTGCTCTCAAAACGATTAAAGTTAACATTGTGAGAAAACCGGCATGACCTAGAACTAAAAATTCGAACACAATATGTGTCATCCATCTCGCATTGGGTCCGTGTGGCGGATTATGGTCCACTCTGTTTCACACAGAGGACGCCTGTCTCCCAGCAGTGGGAACTTTACAGGCTGTGGCATTCAGAAGATCGTGGAAAAGACCTGGTGAGACTCGTGTAGATGGAAGACTAGCACTAAAGGGAGAAAGATCAAATTGTAAAACACATCTATTTATTAGTAATGATGTTGACTGCGAATAAGAATCATATGCCTCTTAAATTACAGTCAAGTATTGTATGAGACAGCTGCTTTTAAGATGTTAGTCCAATGAAGAAAATTGCTCATCGAGATGATCCATATCACGTACTCAAATATAACAATTTCTAATATCGTATTTAGAAGTCTAGAAACTTCACTAATAGCAGTTAGGCAGTTTTTATCGCTTATATGTTTTAACGGTACGTGTTTACGAGGAATTGTGATTAAACATGCTAACTACCGCCGAGGTTCTATAAGTAAACGTTACCTAGACTTGGATAAGGCGTTGTTTATTTTTTTGCGTTAGTTTCGCTTAGTAACGACTAGTTGGATTTAGTTGCAGATTAGAGTTTACTGTGTTAATAACTTGCTAAAGAATGTACTTTAGTTAGTAAATGACCTGAAAAATAGCAATACAACATCGACTTTACAAGCAAAATGCATAATGTAAAAGATTTTAAAACCCGATACCGTTTTGCTTTCCATAAAAGCTGCTCCGCGAGCGAACCTTGAAATTCACTAAAATAACAAAAAAGAACGATAAAAATAAATCTTAATAGAAAGTCTCAAAATTAAAAAGCACGCGGCCCACAACTGCAGCTCGCGATAAAAAATCATTAAACGCCAAACATTGTTCCAGTGGCGTTGAAAATCGCGATTATCACTAACTCAAAGCTCGGCTTCGCGCCCCGAGGACGCTTTAAGCGCGCCCCACTCTCCCCCAAAATATAGGCACAAAAAGCCGCTCATAAGTAATTCACCTGTTAAAGCGGATGAAAATAATGGCCGACTACCAATTTCAGTTTTGCTTACTCGTGAAAAACGCTCGCTCGAATGAGATAATGGTATTAAGATAATAGATTTTAGTGTTAGTGCGTTTTACCAGGACTGTTCTCCTTTGCAGGGTAATGAATATGAAAATGAAAACTAAATTGTGATATACCTGCAAGTTATATTTCAATTTAGATTCATTCTAGCACTATACCAGCTAAGTTACCTCATAAATTACGAGTAATAACTACGTTACAAGAATGTTACATGATAAATTCTTAAATTCTGAACGTAACTGCTTTGTGGTATGAAGAATATATTCAATAATTTCTGAACATATTCTTCATAATTTTAAAAAGTCGGATGTGTTGCGAACGTAAAGTGCGGCATTAAAGCAAAGGCCTTTTATAATGTCGGCGATAGAGTAGGTCGGGGAGAAATGTGACCCCACTAGAGTTTACACCACACACTCGTTGTACCTTGTTCACGAATTTACTCGTACATAATAACCTACGTAAAGTTAAAAGAGTATTTTCGAATTTTCTGTGTAATACTGCAGTTGGAATTGTTAAATTAAAGTTATGGACTGTTTTCCGCTTCATTATTTATTGTTTTCATTAATTAGTTACTGTTAATTAAACTTATTAATTTATGAATCCAATGTGGTGTTTGTTGATGTTATAATTAATTAGGTGGTTTTGGAATTATTAATTTCAAATATCTGATTAACCCTAATGCATTCACCTACATTGTAATTATTTCTAAATGTAGTTTTCCACAAAGGTTTGAAAAATATTGTCTCCATATTTAATTGCGGAAAACTCTCCAGACTTTGTTTTTAAACCGAATACCATCTAACAATGCTTTTCCTTGAATAATAAGAGGCGGTAGTCTGGCTTTTCCTTTAAGACCAGAGAGTCCGCAAGATTTGCTATTAATTATTTAGTATTCTGGTTCAACTCACGATCTCTACAGACTGTGGAGAAATGTTTTATACCATAATTTCAAATACAATATTAAAATAAAATAGTCTTATTTAGAGAAACTACATTATGCTGTTATTGTACGCTGAAGAAAATATTTAATTTTCTAAGAATAAATTAATTGTTATTATTATTTTTTCGAATCAATAATGTATCGTTATAATATACCATTGCTTATTATCTTATTTCAATTTTATAATGAAATTTGTAAACGACGTTTATGAAGAACACTTTTCCTAAATTTCTCCTATTTTATAAGGTGTAAGCAACATTGGCTACCACAAACTGTGCCACACAACCCATATGCACCGTTTTGTATACAAAGATCACAATTAAAGTTTCGTTCAAATATTTACTGAACATTTGTCAAAGTGTCCGTTTGCTTACGAAGCGGCGACTAGGTCTCAACCAGAGCTTAAGCGGTCACTTTCCACGCTAGGCTGCGCTCGACAACGGCCAGTAAAGCGCTCGCAAATAAACAGACTTACTGACTACTCAATTATATTTACTTTTATTATTGTAGGCTATGTTCTTTGAGGGAAATGTCGTAAGAAGCTTTGAATAATTATGTATTTAAATGAGCGTAAAACTAGGGTAGACAAATCGAATGGATCGATTGTGTGAAGGATAGTATTTCTCCTCCTGTTCAGACGGCTGTCCAGATCAAATTGGACTAAGCTGGACATATCTGTCGCATGCTGGACAAAATATCAGAAAACTGGTGATTTGAGACAAAGAGGCAAGGTCGCGGTAGGGCACGTAGGAGATCTATGACCGTCCAAACTGGAAAGAGGACATACGAGTATATGTAGTTTCGCGAAAGGTTGTTGTTTCTAATACGAAATATTATCAAACAAAAGGGGACGCTACAAGCCATGTAAGTATAAAATAAATGCACCACATCCAGCTGAAACAATGTCGGGCAATTCAAAAGTCAAGGTACAACTCCAACTCACTCAAAAGCAACAAGGAAACATAAGTGCAACTTAACAACTTTTCACAGCGAAACATCTACATTTATTCCAAGTTCTAGATTCCCACACCAATTAATTAGCACTGGAAACTTCACAAAAGTGAGAAACTAAGCGACCGCTCAAATTGCTTAAATCTTTCACGGCAACAATGGGAGGACAATCATTGTTAAAGAGGTTCGTACACTTAGCTAGGGGCTTGAGCAAAGACAGAGCTCCACATCTGATAGAACCGATATTCAAAAAAGCCTTAAATTCGTGATATTTCTACTCAAACAAATGTCAATTCTATTTTATGTAGATTCAGTTCTAGAGTTTTAGTTTTAGAGTTTCAGATAGACAGTAGTGTCACCTTACCGATACTGGTATTCAGCTACAGCCGTTTGGCTTTGAAGCCGACTCCAACATAAACCATATATTTCGAAAAAGGATAAGTTGATAATAAGAAAAGTTCACGGGTGATGGCCCGAACCAAAAGACACACCTTACATTTCCCCACTAGGTGGACCGATGAAAACGTGAGAGTCACGGATAACCGATGGATGCAAGCGACTGATTCTGGTTCAGCATGATGGTCTAAGGAGGAAGCCTATGTTTAGCAGTGGACCACTTGGCTGGTGAAAATGATAATGATAAAAGTAAGTTATGTTTGCAAAAGTCTATTACTTATTCGGAAAGTCAACCACAGTCACAAATTCCAAAACCGCAGTCGCGAGTGCTACATTGCACCGCTTAGTGTGCGGCGCCCCTAAGCGCTTAAATCGCGATCATTTCAGTTGCATATTCTCAATTATTGTCGGCTCCCGACGACTTGCGGGACTTTGGGAACGAAGGCTGAGCTCCTTAATTGCAGCGAGGCAGCGGCGGCACCGCCTCGTGGTATAAATTGAGACACCACAATCAAGATGGAATTAAATTTCAGTATCGGTGTTTTGGTCGCCTTGATTGTCAAAACACAAGCATTTGGTATACAGTGTTAACTTTGTTTAGATGGAGTTTGGATTTAAGTAATTTGTTCGGAGTTATGTACTTTTGTTTTGGGAATACGTTGGCATTTGCTTGATGACTTACTTAGAGAAACTGGATAAAGGCGTAGGAAGTAGAACTTTGTGCCTGTTGTAAGACTTAGTCTTAATGAAAAGTACCTTATTACTAGTACTTAGTAGTTAAGATAGATAGATTTGTTTTTGGGCAGGAAACTCGGAGAAACGTAGTGGATGGAAAATACCACTTTGCACTAGCTCGGAATAGAACCCTCGGCATCTTATGATTATAGGCATCTTATCTTATCCCACAGTGACGCTGGCAATCACTGAATAAGACATACTAGTCTTAAATATACTTGTCCTTAAATAAAGGCTCTTATCAACGCGTCACTCAACGAGCCTCTCATCAATTTATCAATCACCCGCCACAATTAGAAGCGAAACAATGAAACCGCCATCTAACGCTGCGATTACTGTGTTATAGTGGTTTTAAAAGAACAATTAAGGAGCAAAACTTATCGCCATTGGGTCAGGGTTACCTTTTGTGAGCCGCGTTGTTAGCGCCATTCGCTATTTTTATGGCCATTTGTGCTTTCCGGTACAATTCTACTTCGCTAGCTTAACAGTAGGTATTGTTGGAAAGGCTGGTGTTAATTACACATTACTTTCTAACAATAGTGCCTGTGAGTTAGCGTTTATGGGGGTGAATTGATTATTTTGTAAAAGTTTTAGCATTTTATTTGGTAAAATTACGACTAAACACAACTTCACTTACCAGGCGAGTGAGTGGTCAATTATGAGAATATCGCTAAATAAAATTCAAAAAGATAACTATTTAGGTATAATTATCGTGAAAAGACGTGACATAAATAATTTATAATGACAAATAGACCAATATAATCAAGTTAACAATAATTATTATTAGAATACAAGCTGACCTATGACCCTAGGCGTCTTCCCCGTCCCCATTTATAAAAAATATAGATTGATTATTTCATGGATTTATTTAGACGGATTATGGATTAGAATGATAAAAACCAAAGGTACATTACAACGCGTCCTAAAACTGCAACCTTGTATACTTATAATGATCAAAAAAACAACCGTAATACTTATCTAAAGCGATACGCCTATCATTAAGTAATGTTAGGTGCTCAAAACTTCACCATGTTTGAATTTAACTTCAAGATTTCCTTCATCTAAGTAAAGCGACTCTGGAATAAGAGTCGACGTAACAAAGTTCAGGGAAGGCGCAAAACAACCATCCCGTATAAACAAAATAATAAACGAGTTTCACAATTTAATAACTCAAAGAATTTTCAGCTCTGAAATCTAGAAAATTGTTCGGCTAACTACGAGTACTATCTGAAACGCTCGTGTAAAGTTACGAAATTATTTTTGAATAAATTAGTTGATTTTCATTCTGTTTTGAGAACTTGTTTATAAATTCAAATTTTATGGAGTACATGACAATCCGTGTCATAAAAAAACAATGAACCGCAATGTCAATTAATAGTCAAAAGTCTAAATCACGATTACGCCATACTTCATAAAAAAACTGTCTCAATTTCAGTTCGAAGTCCGTCGCGCAACAACAAGCAAATAAATAAAACCATCAACTGCTACAATCCATAAACGCCACCTGGACGTTTCAAAGGCAGATTTAATGACACCAACCATAAATATCACTTAAAAAAATTACTACCGTGTAAAGCCATCACTACAACTATTAACTAAACCTATCATTAAACCTCCGCTTTCCCCTACGTTATAAAAATTTCAGTTCACTGTTATAAATGTACAAAGTGTATTGGATGGCTAGTGCATTATCCGTAGCATGTCTGATACCAGCTTTTGAAGGAAATAGCGCGCCTATGGAGAAGGCCAGTATTTCCGTTCGGGTGGGGGGCGGCGAAGTGGGGGGGAGAGTCGGGGTAGTCGGCCATTGCCGCTAATCGAGCCAGCGGTAAAACGAAGTATCTGATTTCTTTGAATTTTATTGCAACTTATTCCACGAAAATGTTCGGTGTATTCATTTACCGAGTTTTGCGTCAATGAGTTTTCTGTTAACATTAGAAATTAATTTTGATTGATATTTTAATTTCAATTTGACAGTTAAAACGTTTTGCTTTGTCGTAAAATTGTTGATAAAATTTTAGGAGTTTTGGTTTATTACTATTTAATCTTATTTACCTTTAATATGGATTTTATATATATAACAGGGTGATCCTCAGTACCACAGTACCAATCAAGTACGTTTTAGCAATTCAATCCTTAAAATCCAAAGCCAGTACATAACAGCCAACTTAAAAAAGAGCAACTAGGTTTAAATAAAAATCCAATCCAAATTTAAATTACTAATCAACCGACACTAACCTACTGAGGCTATTTCGTGTGTATGTGTGTGTAAATAGCCTCATAGCCTACAGCCTCGGCACGATGAAGGCATCGATCAAATGGCGTGAACCGTAGAAAGCTACCGTCGGCCACTTATCAGATTTAGCCCTATTTGTTCGACTACTTATAAGTAATTTCCGCAAATCGATTCGTTTTCTGAACAGGTCGATAGTGAGGAGGTTCAACTTCGGTTCGACTTTGGTTCGACTTTGATTCGACTTTGGTTCGACTTTGGTTCAACTTTGGTTCGACTTCGGTTAGATTTCGGTTCGATTGCGGGCGAGCTTTGTTATGATTGAACTTTGTGGTGGAACTAGAGCTTTAAAGGTTATATCTTCAGGGTCACTTGAATTTATAATCAACAAGCTAAGTGTTGGCCAAGGCTTCGCCCACACAGGATGCTTATACCGGGATAGATGAGTACTATGTTAATATAGGTTATTTATAAACTGTGTACCCAATCTCATTCAAATACGTTCAGTAGTTTTTGAATAAAAATTAGTAAAATTCAGCCAAATTGTCCGTCAATTCGGAAAGAGACTGGCAGCCTTAATGGTTTAGTTTTTGCATTTATAGTATAAAGTAACGCAATTTTGATTAGTTTTAAAGTTTGGATATTGTGAGCTATTGAACTATAGCCTAAGATTCTAGCAGTTACAGAAGAAATTGCATAACCTCCATTTCATTATACCTACGTATAAAATATAATATCGAACCATTTCAAAAATGAAAAATCACCCCTCATACGATCAACTCGATTAAGCTGTCGATTTGCGGAAAAATGTGGACACGCCATCATAAAATGTAACGCTTTGTCGATCGTTTGTGCGATGCCTAACGGTAATGTTATAATTACATGCTAAACAACGTTATTTTAACGGTGACTACATGATTCATTATTGCCTGAGGTTTTCAGTTATTGTGATATTACTCACTCGACTGACACGATAAATAATTTTCAGCATATTTTTGAAGCTTTTGAAATTATATGCAAAAAAAAAACAAATAAAAAAAGTCCCGTTCAAAATCGAGAGCCTACAAAAAGGCGCTATCCAACCAAATATTTACACAAAATAGGTACTCGAGAATTCAAGGGTTGAAGTACAAAATCCGTGCTCATTAAAAACTTTTCAACGCTTAATGAAAATCTTATTGAACCGGCTACGAGTGCATCGGGCCTCCCCTCTCTCCTCCCGAACGGGGAGAACCGCCTGAAATGGCCCGGCTAAGTGTATTACAGTCGGATCGCTGCCTTTCATTCGACACATCAAAGAAGATCCCGTTCGTTCGCAACTAAATCGAATCAGCACAGCTTTGTTTCTAGACTCCAGTAGGTAAATTTGCAAAGGGATGGGCTCGAAATTGAGAGATTACTGCCTTTCAAGTAGATCTAGGCCGTTTGATTTGTAAAGCAGTTGCGTAGAACAGGTATATTAGGATTATTTCCATTGTGGAAATAGTTTCGGGAATAGTTCAGAGGTTCGGGTCTTTGAGTTAAAAGGAAGAAAGAATTTCTGAACTAAATAAAACCAATTTACAACATAAATGTACGAAGTTATGTTTAAAGTAAATCGTGTACCTACCCAACTTTAAGACTTTATGAAAACGCCGAATAAAATTCGAGTTTGAAACATCAAGAAAGCGAGTCACAAATTACATTTTACAACAGGCGCGCCAGTAAAAGAGCTGCGAACTTAATATAGAAGTTCAATAATAGTTACATTTAATATTTCTCGAATGACTCCCATTTGACCCGTTTCTTACAACTAGAACAAACTCACTCGCTTTGAAAATAAAACCTCTGGAAGTTATGGAGTTAAAAATTCGAACTGGGATCGGTCTGTGAGACCGGTCGGTGGGTGGCGGTGCTGTAGCTGGCAATAAAGCAGGCAGGGTTAATTTCAGTCGCGTTGGCATCCGCACTGGCGTTAAAAACTAAACCAATATACTTCTTAAAATTACGCCCGCGCCGCCGACGGGTTACGTAAGCGCACGTGACCCAGGGAGATTTTGGCAAGCGCCTGCCGACGGGTTAAGATGTACATTGACACGGATTTTTAAACTTGTACTCTAGGTACAGTTTGGCAGTATGTAGTCCTGAGAGACCTGTCCTGTATGTTCATAAACTGTTTGAGCTTCAAAAATTTTCTTGTAAATATATTTTATCAAAGCTTTTCAAATCTTATGAGGTTGTAGTACGCCTCTGGGAGCAAGTTATCGTTCTCTAATACCTCTATATGATGCAGAATAAAACTTTACATACAAATTCGACGCCCAATTACATCAAACAGCATGGAAACAGCTTCATTACACTTTAATTTGGCTCTTCCGATGCCACTGCTTTAATTTTCCGCTTCGAACAGGAAAACATTACACTCGCATAAATGCATGGTAATGAAACCTAGTTAGATAACACTAAAAATATCCCATCAATTAAACAGAATCTAATACTTCCGCTTGAAAAGTCCAGTTCAAACGCGTTTCCCATTCGATCCGAAATTGTTTTCGCAATCGGTGCGGGGCTGGCGAGTTTCCCAGTTCGTACGTGTCTGGCCTACAGATGGACGGAACCAACGCAACCAATAGTCCGACGGGCCGCCTCCTTGCGGAACTCTGCGGAAATGGTCCCTTGCCAACTTGTCGTTATAACATCTCGTCCACATTACAATACACTTGATTCCCATTGTTGGGAATCAATTGGGAAGTTTCATAATCGTGCGTTTATTGTTTTGTTGCGTGATTACTGATAAGCTAACATGCACAATTTTATTTCAAACTCAATCTTATCTACGTGTGCTCTGATTATAGAATTACCTACATCATCTTTAAAAGCTGGTTATAAATAGGTAAATCTATAAATGATGAGGGGATATAAATAGTCATGTTTGCTTTCCACTTAGCTTCGACGTCGATCTTGTCTATTGTGTAATTTTAAGATAAACATTGGGCGAATTTAGGATTGTCTCGAGAGTAGAATCTGGCGATTAAATGCACCGGGGAGGTTATTCTCAGCAGTTCAAAATAGACCTCGACGGCTGGCGGTAGCGCTGTCCAAGAATAAATTTCTATTATTATTTTGTATTAGGAACCTTCTTATGCAATACTACTTGGAAGATATAAGGGGATCTATATACGTGGGATATAATACGTACATTATCGCTTTGGATATTCTTGATAAGTGCGTAGGATACTTCAAAGCGAGTGCAAATGCTAAGCACTACAAAAAGGTTAAGAAACTTCTAATGTTAGCTTACTTTTTCCCTTTTCAAACTCCTAGAATCTACCTGAAACGGAATTCAAAACATTGGTATTATAAACTAGTAATTAAAAATATACGGAGAACGGATTTTGTGTTAATTAGTTTCACTTTTCTTTTTGAACGCAGTTGGTTATTTTATACAGTGCCAGTATTTCGTGATTAATGAAACAATAGTGTGTTCTGTTCATAAATTGTTTTCTGTATTTCCGCGAAAGCATAGTTCGTTTTTCATTGCGATTTGGGACGCATATCGAGAGCTTATCAAAACATAGAACACATAACTCCCGAGATCGAATGTTTAGATTAAGTTTATCAATTTGGTGCCTTAACCCAGGGTAGTAAACTCCATTTACACCTTTCTTATTGCTAAATACATCTCCATATTGTATGACGTTACAAATAAAGAAAGCAAACATAATCACCTTTTAAATTCGCACTTCCAGGGTAAATATTTTGTAGATCAATTAACTCTATACATCATTTACATACAAGTTGGTGTATAAAAGTTGGTGTATTCAAAATCAAAACCAAGTAGATCAGTTACAGACAATTTTGAACTGACTAAAAGATAAAAAAGCCGTATTAGACAATAACTGTAAAAGTACTGTAGTTGTCTATTCCAAAGACAAAGTGAGTAACACCCGGGGTCGCGGGACTAACGAGCTACCGTGACTCCGGAACGTAAAAGGCTATTGGACACCGTGGATTTTACTCAATACAAGTCTGACAGCCACTCCTGCTCTGCCCTGGATGGGATGACGCATTTGATGACTCTAGTCTAGGTCAGAGATGATGGTCGCGGGACACACGTATACCACGGCTCCGGTACATAAAGGGCTACTGAAAGACACCGTGGATTTTAGTCAGTACGAGTCTGACAGTCCCTCTGCGCTCTGCCCTGGGTAGGAGGACTCATTTCATTATTTACCACGAAAAAAAAAAAGGTCAGAGATGATAGAAACAGAGGACTATCTACGATGGAGCGAGCTTACCCAGACTAAAACTGGAAACTTCTAGTAAAAGTAAAGAAGAATGTACTATTTTTAAACGCTATAATAGAAGACTATTCTATCCACAAACTCATGAACTAGTTTTAACCCATTTTCTAAGATTGATATCTTGATTGCGACCTGCGTGGGAACGAACAGCAGTTCCTGATGTACTTTACGATTTCTTTCAGTTGTAAAACTGCATTGAAACTTTACCGTTGTGAATT
Organism: Agrotis ipsilon; assembly: GCA_028554685.1. Classification (NCBI taxonomy): domain Eukaryota; kingdom Metazoa; phylum Arthropoda; class Insecta; order Lepidoptera; family Noctuidae; genus Agrotis; species Agrotis ipsilon. Next base: position 15,234,369 of record CM052960.1, on the reverse strand, counting down.
TATTATTTGTTAGGTTAGAAGACGGTTTTAATTGAAGATAGTAGCGGTGTTAATTCAAGATTGTCAAAAATTGGTTTCGTATTGTATAGTCCAGTATATACTTTACACTGAAATATACTGAAAAAATCTAAAGCAAAAAAATAATTGAATGAATGGTTTTTTCTATACCTGTTAAAAATCATCCAATGACGGACTCATTGACATTGGAAGGGACTGTCAGTCTGTTAGGCAGTGTTAAGCTAAGGAAGTGTTGACATTTACTCTGTCCAAATAAATGCGGGTTTGTTATTATAATGCGCTTGAGTCGAGTCCAACACTAATGATTACGTAATTTAAACTGAAAATTGTAATTTATTCATGCTTGTAAGCATGAATAAAATTATTCAGAAATTATCGTTTAACATCATACATTTAATGTTAGCCGATAATTGTTACCAAAGGCAGGTCACACCCTCACCTATAAAAAGGCAAATATAATGGGAATAAATACTTAAATAACAGCTTTAAATCAAGTCTATTAATTTAATAGCAGAAATTAGACGGCTAGACAGAGAGAAAAGTGGAACTATACAACCTTGAGAAACCTAATATTAACTAAAAACTTGCAATTAACTTATTCATATCATAACAAGCTGTTGCCAGCGGTTTCACTCGTGAAAAGGTCCCTGGGGAATGTAAAACTGGGATAATCTGAATCTTATACACACGTCGTAAAAACTTTATGGAAAAGCCATAGAACTGTTTTATATTCATTCTAAATCTATGTTTTTAAATAAAGAATATAAAAAGATGAAGAAATCATAATGTTATCTACCGTAACAAAAAAGATTTCAATTTTCAAAGCGATTTCAAACATTTTTGATGTGTGTGATTGTATGTTATTTTAAACTATAACCTACCTCTGAGTGACAAGCAACCATCCATTCAAACAAACTTTCGCATTTATAATATCAGTTAGAAGTACATAACCGTCAAACTATAAATCCCGAAACAGCCAGCTCAACTTAGAACGGAAGCCGACCGAAACCCAACATTCTAAAACAGCTTGAAACGCGAATAGACTCGTGTAAACGGCACATCACTAATCGCGCACCGCATGCATAAACATGAGCGTTTTAAGACAACACTCGTCTTAAACAATTCGGTTATCTATGCACTCTATGCAGTTTGCGAGTTGCCCTATTATTTTCGTGCTGACGCCGTCACGTCTAAATTCACTGAGCAAACTTGCAAGCGTTGATGTTAAATAATTTCCTGTTTATTTGACGACTGCCTTGCTAGCTCGTTTTAGAGCTGATGGAAGATTTTGTACTCAGTTTTGGCTGCGCGACAATTTTTGTTGGCTTTTCGTACTAAAAGCAATTTATTTACTCCAAAATACACTACAGCAAAAAGCATAATAAACGGATTTAATTTAACCATTCCAAACACTATTAAAGCCATTAAATAAACATTGCGATGCATCCGAAAAACAAATCGACATTGCAATTTTACGTTGCCTCCGCCTCGCACCTCGACTCCCACTGATCTAAAAGAAAACAACAATGTTCTACACGAATTCGATAAAAACAAGCCGTAAATTACTTGTTTTTTTAGTACTACGGTTTATTCCAGTCAATTAACTTTTACAAGCGCATCTTTTTTGTGCGGTGCTACGCCGTAGCTCCGTAGCACCGTACTACGTAGAGGCGTAGCATCTTTGTAGGTCGGCTACGGCTACAATGTTTTTCTAAACAAAATTTCGGTTACCACTTTGTGATCAGTTTTAGTGCCCACCAAAGTAATATACATTTTATTTTAGTCATAAATTTGTATTTTTTTCTGCTTGTTATTCATGGTTTAGTACTGATCTTTGGGATTACGTATTGATGAAGTTTATTTAACCTTTTTAGACGTTCGATTGTGGGAAGTAGTGAACTGAATTGGTGTTATGTGTAGACGAGATATTTAGATTAGTATTTTTCTTGAATGATGTAGATTGTCAAATTAAAATTTTATTCGTTTTCATAGCGAGAGTACAATTACGAGAAATAAATTTTCCGCCAGAACAACGGAACTCAAAAAATGGTAAACAAAACAACAACAAAACGACAAGCACAAAAATTTAAGAATAAATAAAAACCCGTTCGCACTGTACGCGACGTTCGCGCGAAATATCGTCGCGAGGGAAGACAATAAAAAAAAATGAACAGCGAAAAGTAACTGCACACAGATGGCGCCACCGCGGAAATATATTAAGTAAATTTAAAAAACGTATTCCCGAACGCGGGCAGGCAATGGCGCGTGTGAAATTTAGTATTGCGCTCTTTGAGATCTGTTGCCGTAAGGCGTGAGAGGAATCGTAATGTTCCATGAGACTATGTTGGTTTACAGCATGTTGTACCGAGGTTTACGGTGTCAACAGCCTCAGATTTGTAAAGGACGAACACCCTTTTCCATGCGTATGTTCTGTTTTTAGAGAGATATGAAAGCGCAATTTTTTTCCTTAGAAAATTAGTGCCTTCAAAAAATTTCTTTATATTTTTTTTTTGCTTAATTTAACAACACGTTTTCCTCAAGAGTTCATTAGAATTATTATAGAGTTTATAATACGAACTTTGTAGTAACTTCAGTACTAGCACCTACAGTGCTTTCACAGTTTTTATGTCATGTGACTGGGACTGTAGCACCATAACTATTTTTAGTACTAGTTTTATTTTTTGTCTTGACATTTCAAAAGTCTATATTATGACTTAGTTGAAATAAACGATTTGATTTGATTTGAATAAAAAAAACGTACTCGAATCAAAACAGAAATCAAGTCCAATCTAAACTACTGGAAATTTTCCAATCGAAATCGATTCCTATAGGTTTGGTTGGAAATGTTATCGAAAATTGAATTCTCTGTTTAAGCACCAATTATGGCAGCCTGGCCGGCGTCGGATAGCGAAACTCAACTCAATCGTAATTATTTCCCTCTCGGAAGAAAACTTGAAGCGCGCGTTAATTGTGGCCAAGGTACGGGTTGGTTTACACTGCACGACTGTGAGACGGTTGCGACACGATTTGCCACCGTGAGACCGAGTATTTATCACTGTTGAGTGAAGAATCGCGTTGTAGTTGGGTAAAACTAGGCCCTAGTTGACAAAACGCCCCATTATTCTAGCACTCAAAGTTTCTGCTCGGAAACACACGCGTTGTTGGTCGCTGTTAGCGCACAACATGGCCGAAGATGAGGGCGTTGTTATACGACAACAGCGGCCATGGTGAATCAAGTCTATATTTTGTTTTGTTATTTTTTGGATTAATTCAATTTCTAAACAAAACAGAATGACTGACTGAACTACGAATGAATGGTATCCGTTACCCACCTATTGTATGATATTTGGTTTACATCCCCGTACATTCAAATAATCCAGATTTTTCTGGCTTCCGAATACCAACTAGTTGTCATTGATATTCCCTATATTTCTTTTGTAGTTTAAAATGATATCATTAGCTCAAAATGTTGAAGTAATAACGTTTTTTTATTTATTTGTGAACGGACACATACCGGACATCCGAATATATTGATTTCATTAATACAATTACGTTTTGGATAGAACAAATAAAGGGTTGTTTTCATTTTTCAGTTGTGATTTTATTTAATTCAAATAGTTCACATTGTGTCATGAGAGTGAATTTGTTTGTTTGTCACGCTAACATGGATGAATGGATTTTCATGTAAAATGTTTGGCAAACACAGATACTAGGCTCTAGCATAAATTCTATGAATTTGGCCGAACAATGTATTTGAAGTGTTATGACACATTGTGTAGAAATTGAAAAAGCGCCTCTAACTTTCGATCAAGGAACTAATTTTATCCGTCAAAGTGCCAGTTTACTATACCCGTCTAAAAACGTGAAAACTTGTGATAAGGTCTCTGGGATAAAACAAACGATAATTTTTCAGATAGGTGTCTAGTTTCATTGGGACAATTATGAATTTTTCCAAACAATGTTTTCCTCAGATCACTCGTCCCGTGTAAATTGTCCTTCACCGTGGACAAGCAGGAGGTGAGACCGTGTGACGTCATTAGCAATCTGCCACGTCGCTGTGCTCGCGGCAAATTGGAGCAATTATAATGTACAGTTTGTTTTGTTACGAACCATCGCCCCTTGAAACAAGTCGTAATTTGACGGCCAGCTATTTTAAACGACGTTCTATTAAAACGATCTTTTACATCTTTTCGTTTATAATAGACGAGTGTTCAAGTGTTTTTCGATTGTTCCCGTCTTGGAGCGTTTTTGAGTTGCTGTACTTATGGAAGATTGTTGTTATTGTTAATTGTTGTTTGAGTATTAAAAAAGTAATAGTTACAAAAACTGGTTTAGTATGCAGGACTCTTTACGCAAGTCTGAAAGTGTAATTCTTTCTTAATATTACATGCGTCTGTCATATATTCATAAGGAAAATTGTACTCCATAAAAAGAGGGCTTGAGCGCAAAATTATATGACAACATAGTGCATATTGCCCATATGAGAATATGAGAGGCGGAGAAATATTAGCATCCATACAACCAGCCTTCAGAATCGTAGTTAATAAGATATACGATAAGAGTAGCAACAAATAAGCATAATCCAGAGATATAGAGATTGCCCGGAGAGGGCAAAATTGCCCGAAGCAGGCAAGGTTGCCCAAAGCCAGTTAATTAGTAGGAAACTTTGCAGTCATCGGCCGTACGGCTTCGGAAAAAGGAAGCCATTTGGAAGTACGGACGATTGTCCAACCAGCCTTTGTAATGAACGGATTAAGAACATATGCAAGCTAAAGTTAATAGACAGTTGGGCAAGCAGAATTATGTGGAAATGAAAGAAGATTTAATTTTTTTTCGGTGGTTAAAATTTGGTGTACGGCGAGGGTGGTAAGGAACTATTAGAATATGTAATGTGATGTGATAAATTTGGGAAGTTGTAATTCGCAGCCTTTTCTATGTTTAAAATTAAACTTTTATAACAAACATCAAAAGAATAGGCATTTATAGTATACTGGTAGCGATACCTGGCTTCGCAGCGGGTGGTAAATTGAAAATAAAATACAATCAATAAAATTCGCTATCAGCGAATATCACTAAAAACGAAACTAATTCGCTATCGGCGAATTATCCGAGCGGTATTTTATTTTGAAATTTACAAATAAAGTTTTTTATACATTTTAAAAGTTGAGTAGTGTTCGAGATCAGTTTTAAATAGTCAAAAATAACAAAACAACATTTTTTTTTGTTTACAATATTGGTTTAGATACGATGACATAACAAAGTAATTCCCCAAAATAAACTAACATACAAAAGAAGTGACCTTTTCTTTGTCAGAAACTACAATAAAACTCGTTCACAACATTTAAATACATTGTATTCATCACAGAATCTCTTTTATACCTGAAAGACATACACGTACGTACATTTATTTCGAGTTGGTTCAACAAACAAATTAATTTTGTAACCTCCGGCCGGAGGATGTAAACAGAGTGATTTTTCTGTATATTTATGTAAGAAAAACATACAAATAATTAGATATTTTTTTTCCATGTTTGTTTTTGTATTTCATTCATCCTAACAAGCTTTTGCTGATTGGAACAGGAAGAATTATTCAAATTAGTATCTAAGCGTAAATAACTCAATTCTGTCAGCCTGGATTTGTTTATTTGTATGTTTGGTACAGGAGACCATAACTTGGGGTATAGTACTTTTTTTGGCGTGAAAAATAAAATGACTCTAATGAGTTCTCCCAGGGTGGAGCAGAAAGTACTGTCAGATTCTTACTGGAAAAACCACCCTGTTCTTCTACATGCCCTTGGTGTTTCAGGACTGTGGTGCCTCGTGATATTTTGTTTACAATATATTTCAAGACAGAATAGTTAGAACAGAATAGAAGAATAGTTTTAATTTAGCTCGTATCAAACAAAATTATAAAATTACTCGTCATAACTTTAAGCCAAATGCTACTCGTATATTTAGGGATACCAAAACCACATTTTTTCCCAAAATAATTTAATTTACAGTTAACTTTGTAATGAACAAGAAATTCCTGGTAAACTATCTTAGGAGACGTCAATTACTTAAGTTTCAAATTAAACCGCTACTATCGCCATATTATATTGTTCGTCGACGGAACGGCTCAATCTATGAACCGGGTAACAAAGCTACGGTACCCTCAAGTAGCTTCGTTTACTACCATTCTGATCGTTAATAAAGGAACTATGGAAACTATTGATCGGGGTATTTACGATGGATTGTTTGAAGTCAAAATGTAAGTGCTTTTAGCGGAAGTAAGTGCTCAGCTAATCTTAATACTTTGTTGGGACATAGTTAAATTGTCAGTAACAGACGAATAAAGCAAAGGCTTATTTGAAAGCAGAGAGCAAGAGAAGAAAGAAATAATAATTTTGAGGCTGCACTTTCTTGTCTGATAAATCAGTCTTACTAAGGGATGTCGTATTACCCAGTTACTGGGTTGAGGGTCGGATAGGCAGGCGCTCCATGTTAAATACTGATCCAGTTGTGTCAGGCTGGATACCGACCCCAACATGCTTGGAAAAAGGCTAGGCAGATGATGATGAGTTTCTTAAGATTGTCAGGTCAAAAATAGATTTCTTTATTGAGCTTAACAATGTCTCATTGATCCGCAAATTAATTTCTTTGATTTATGATTTGTGCTAATCTATTTCAAAAACTGGAAAGATTGTGTAAAGAATGAAATGAATGAAAAAGGGGTAAATGATGCAGTGACGTCAGTCGACGATTAAAAAATAGGATAAGGTCAAATTAATAATTATTAAAAGTTACCACTCCTAATATTCACATAAGAGTTGCATAAGAAAAACAGCAACTAAAACACCATACGTAGATTTTTTAATAACTACTCTACAGCACGCGTAGCATGGCGCTGTAGAAACGAGTTTTGTCGACGGAAGAATAGACTAAATGACAGAACGTAAAAGATTTTTATCGGTTTAAGCATAGCAATGTTTAAAATATACAAAATATATGTGTCTATTCTTTAATGCTGTAAGAATAGTGTCATATTTGTGCAAAAAAACAGTCGATTTGTACAGAAATAACGATGTAATCACTTTGTCTTTTCTTGGTAGAATAGAGATAGAATCGCCATGCTACGCGTGCTGGTCCAAAATATGTATAGCAAAAACCAAGAAATACCCAGTGTACGAAATAAAATGCGTGTAAACTTTAAACTTATGGAGTTTAATAAAAAATATAAAAATACAGTCGAAAAGGAACCGTTTCATTTAGCCATCAGCACAAGAAGAAAAAAGTATTGCCACAACACAAATAAAAAATATACCAAAACAAATGTTGCAAGCTTATTCAGTAAAATTATTACTAAGTTTTTTCATTATTACTAAAATAAATCTATATGTTTAGACTGTCCTAAACATAATTGGGGCCGGCAGTAACTTATTCTACAGGTAGTGGACACAGCCGTTTTATTGACCTTCTATAAACTTTGTTATTCATTTTGATATCAGCCGCTCTTACTACATTGTCTTTACCTGGATAAGTTTTTACAATTCGAGCCATATTATAATTTACTGGAGTGGTGTTCATATCTTTTACAATGACCAAATCACCTTCTTTAAGGTTTGGTTGAGGATATTTCCACTTGGGACGGCTTTGAAGCTGTGTTAAATAATCATTTGACCATAATTTCCAAAAATCTTGTTTAAGTTTGGTACAAAGATTCCAAAATTTTAAACGATGAACTGAAACATCTGTTAGATCAACTTCAGGATAGCTAGCCATAGCCGTTCCAATCAGAAAGTGTGCAGGAGTTAAATAATTACAATCATTTGAAGTTGCAGAAAGTAGAGGCCTAGAGTTCAAAATTCCTTCGATTTGTACAATGACTGTATTGAGCTCTTCATAGGTTAAACATTGGTTCCCTACTACTCTCTTTAGATGATGTTTTACACTTTTAACACCTGCTTCCCACAATCCTCCAAACTCAGGTGAATAACTGGGTATAAACTTAAATTTTATATAATGTTGAGAGCAAAAGCCATTAACAGTATCCCTGTGGTTTTTGGAGGACTGTAGGTCATACAACCTTTTCATTTCATTTGACGCTCCTTTAAAGGTTTTAGCGTTGTCACAATATATATTTGTGGGCATGCCACGCCTCGAAATAAAACGCTTGAGACATGCTAAGAAGGATTCAGTTGTTAAGTCCGATACGAGCTCTACATGTATAGCTTTTATAGCAAAGCAAACGAAAAGCGCGATGTAACATTTCTTAACGATAGGATTTCTAACCCTAGCAACCTTCATATCGAAGGGTCCACAGAAATCAACGCCGACATGCTGAAATGGCCTGGACGCTGTGATTCTTTCTTGCGGGAGGGAACCCATCAACTGCTTAGCAGCCTCAGCTTTTAAACGAAAACACTTGACGCATTTACGCACCACTTTCTTGACCTCCCGAATACCGCTGACTATAGAGTACCTTTGGGATAGAGAGCTCAAAACTAACCTAGGGCCTGCGTGTAAGAGTCGCAAGTGTTCTCTTTCTATTATGAGATTAGTTACGTGAGAGTTTTTCGGAAGGATAGATGGATGCTTTTTATCGAAAGACATATCCTTGGCATTATGGAGCCTACCTCCTACTCTAATAATACCTATTTTATCAAGGAAGGGATAGAGGCTACCTATTCCTGTTTTTATATTTTTTCCAGCAGAAAGTGACTCTACCTCTCTAGCAAAATGTTGCATCTGCGTACAACGCACGATGACCGACATAGAGTCGCGAAGCTCCTGAGGCGATAGGTTACCGTCCGTTATTTTATTTTTATTTTTCGAACAGTTGTTATAGAACCTGTAAATAAATCCTATCACTTTCTGTAATTTATAAACACTAGAATATTTTTCAAATAGCTTAGTTGAAAACGATGGCTCTACCTGTGTCAAGTTACACGGTATGTTTAGCTCATCAATCTGTTCAGTGTCTGTGGACAAATCAGACGAATTACAATTTTCTAGACTAGTATGTATATGTGTCCTGTCTGATAGGTAGGTTGGCCCGTGCCACCATAGCTCACTTTGCTGCAGCTTGTGCGGCAAGACGCCCCTCGACAATAAGTCTGCAGGGTTGTCACAGGTCCTAACAAATCTCCACTGAGTTTGATCGGTCAGCTCTACTATTTGCTTAACTCTATTGTTGGCATAAACATTTGACTTAACATTGCCTGACTTAATCCAAGCTAGCACTATCTGGGAGTCGCTGTACAAAATTGTATCTAGATGTAAATACCTGCCCACCAGGACTCTACCAACCCTATGTGCCAGCTGGGCCAAAAGGAGAGCACCATTGAGTTCAAGCTGGGGTATCTACTTCTATTCAAAGGAGCAACACGGGACTTGGAGCACAGTAGATCTGTCTGCACTGAACCATCATTTTTTAAAATTCTTAGATAGATGCAGCAGCCAAAGGCTTTTATTGATGCATCAGAGTACCCTACCAACTCTACAGAAGAAACATCATTACTGTTGACACACCTATTTAGTTTTATTTTGCCCATTAACTTTAAATTGTTTAGGAAATTGCTCCAGTATCTTAACTGATCATTGGGTACTATGGAGTCCCATCCTATTTGCAAAGACCATAGCTCCTGCATGAATATTTTGGCTACCACTGTTATTGGACCTATTAAGCCGAGAGGGTCAAATATCTTTCCTATAAAGCTCAGAATTTTTCTCTTTGTATTTAAATTATGTTCCTCATCAAATTTGGGGCTTGAAAAAGTGAATTTATCTGAAGTTATATCATACATTAAACCTAGACTCTTTACTAAATTATCCCCACTGATGTCTACATGTTCAAATTGTTTTAGCTCAACTGGAATACCCTCTAGGACATCAGGGGTATTTGAACACCATTTGTGTAGAGAGAAACTACCTAACTTGAGAAGCTCTACCAATTGGTGTTTTAGCTCATGCAGCTGCTCTATATTATCTGACCCACCCAGAATATCGTCGACGTAGGTACTCTTGATCATTATTTCAGCAGCAAGTGGGTATTTGTCCTTATAGCGTTGAGCTAATTCAAGTAGGCATCGAGTGGTCAAGAAAGTAGAGGCCTTCAGTCCGTAAGTGACAGTCTGAAGCTGTAAGCAGCTGATAGGCTTCTTAGGATCATCTCGCCATAAAATATTTTGAAGGCAAGTATGGTGGCTATTTATCATAACGTTGCGAAAGGCCTTCTGGACGTCGCAAATTATTGTGTAAATGTAGGTCCTGAACAAGATAAGAATATCAAAAAGCTCACTCTGTACCACGGGGCCGTTCAGCATGACGTCGTTGAGTGACACCTGGCTGCGGGACTTCATACTCCCGTCAAACACTACGCGAAGTCGGGTTGTCTTACTTGCCTCGTTGATAACAGCATGGTGTGCCAGAAAGTAAACAGGATCTCTATCAATATCGTAATTAGCAATCTTTATCACCTTAGCATGTCCTAGCTTTACATACTGATCTATGAAAAATTTATACTGCTCTAGTAACAGAGGATTTGATTTAAACCTTTTTTCTAACATCAGAAATCTTTGGTAGGCAACTGAAAACGAATCGCCAAGCTGCAATTCTTCCAGAGGTGTGATGAGAGGTATATCAACATAGAATCGATTATCTTTCAGGCTCATAGAGCTCTGAAAACTTTCTTCCGCCTTTACAAACTCATCACAACTCGGCTTCATAGGCTCAGGTAATTTTTCAGAGAGCCAAAAATTCTCCATTATATTTTCTAATTTATTATGATCATTTATAGCAAAATTTGATACAATATTACAAGTTACATTACTCACTTTTTCAGGAATATTACCACCAACTACATACCCAAATAAGGTGTTTTGTAATACCGGTCCATTTTGAATTTTAATACAACCATCTAGCAAAACATTGAAATAAACATCTGCACCCAGTAACAAAGAAATCTCAGCTGGGATATTGAACTCCACATCTGAAAGTTTCACATTTTTTGGTAAATCCCACCCGGATACATTTACAAATTGTTGGGGTAATTTTGTTGTGATTTTGTCAACAATGTGACATTGTAAATTTAATTTTACATTATTGTGGCATGAAAGCACACTTATATTCACAAGTTTATTGATTTGTGTTTGTTTATTACCTATACCTATAATATTATGGGTTTGATTCGTAGCAATCAACCCAAGTTTGTTTACAAGGCTGGTTGTAACAAAAGATGCCTGACTGCCCGTGTCAAGCAAACCTCGGATAGAAACTTTTTCACCATGTTGATTTAATAAATTAACCTTTACAGTAGGAAGTAAGATGTTGTTGGAAACAGGGTTAGACAATAAAGTCACTGCAGGCTCAATAGGAGCAGCTTTTTCTTCATGCAACAAAGTGTTGTGCCCTAATTTACATATTTTACATTTGAAATTAAACTTACATTTCCCCTTGTGTCTTCTTAGACATGTGGTGCATAAATCATGGTCCCGCACAAATAACTGGCGGACCTCTAGTTCTGCAGTTTTGAACTCCGGACAGCTGAAAAGAGCATGGTCACTTTTGTTACAGTGTTTACACATTTCTTTTACTTGTGAGGCAACATTGGTCACCTTAGATAGGGTAGATTTATAGAACCTACTTGTACTTTCATTGCAAGTACTACTGGGGGGTAAGCTATCCTCTAACGCTATAGCGCGCTTTTCAAGAAAGCTTAAAAAATCTGCCACGGAAGGCAATTTTCCTAGATCCTTATCTAATTGATAAGCCCTATTAGTAATTTGATCTAATTTTCTTGTTAGAATGGAAATTAGCAACATGTCCCATGTATCTATGGGCTGTCCCAGATTTTTTAATGCATGCAGCTGTTGCTGTACTTCTGACACAAAAGACCTTATTGAGGCTGCAGTGCCTTTTTGCATTGTAGGTAAATCTAATAGACTGCTAATATGATTTCCTATTAACCGCGTTTTGTTGTCAAAACGCTTCTCCAACAAGTTTAGTGCTTCCTTGTAAGACTGATTGACTAACGGCAAATTGACAATGACTGCCAAAGCATCATCTGTTACATATTTTCTTAGATAGAATAGCTTTTGCACATCAGATAATGATCTGTTATTATCAATAACAGCCATAAATAGATCAAAGAATGGCTTGAATTTAGTGAAGTTCTTCCCGTCAAAGGGTGTTACATCAATGGTTGGCAATTTACAAGTGGAAACATTATGACATTCTGAGACTGATTTTTTACCTATCTGTTTTAAAGAGGCATTAATTTTAGCTAGCACAGAATAATATTGTTCTTCTATTGGACCAACCTGTTCGCAGTCGTTTTCGTCAATACTTAGTATATCCAATTGCACCGCTTCATAGTTCTTGAGCGCCGTGATGAGCTTCTCCTTGCGAGCCTCCAGGATATCCACGGTAGCAGAGGCAAAACTGATGGGGTCGTTCACAAACGTCTCAATGCGCGTGATTGTAGCCTTGCATTGGCCACGAAGAAGTCGATGTTTACGCAAAGTTTCCTTGGACTCCGCCATGGTGGAACGTATGTAGGACGCAGCGTTTTATTTATTCTACGACTTATGAACACTCCGCGCACTTTATATCTAAACCTCACTTTATAATTCGAACTTTATTAACACGGAGCCGGTTCGACGATGTTTGTTTACAAACTGATGACACTGACAGTGACAGCTGAGCGAATGACAGCTGAGTGAATGACAGCTGAGTGAATGACTCCGGCGCAATGGCCGCCGGGCGGATATGGACCGCGCTCACCTCTCGCACGAACTTCACCACTCACAAAATGAAGATGTGGGTAATTGAAAAAAAGCCAAACTCGATGTGCAGAATATCGTAATTTTTACGATTACTCGATGATATGATGCTGTATCTTGATGATGCTTCGCTGATTTTCGTTCTAGCTTTGCATAGAACGAAGTTGCGGCCTCGTACAAATCCCGCCAACAACTACGACTTGTATAGCAAGCCGGTCTCGACGAACACGATTTCTCCACAAAACTTGCGAAGCTGCTCGGCACTGATTTTAAACACTAATCGAAGGACCACCGCACGCATGTACGAAATAAAATGCGTGTAAACTTTAAACTTATGGAGTTTAATAAAAAATATAGTCGAAAAGGAACCGTTTCATTTAGCCATCAGCACAAGAAGAAAAAAGTATTGCCACAACACAAATAAAAAATATACCAAAACAAATGTTGCAAGCTTATTCAGTAAAATTATTACTAAGTTTTTTCATTATTACTAAAATAAATCTATATGTTTAGACTGTCCTAAACACCCAGAATAACCTTGTAAATGAACTAGGTACATGTAACTTAATTAATTTAAACAATTCACCGTACTCTCCGTAATAAAGGAAGTTACGTTGCTATACTTGAGTTTTTTAATTTCCTACAAAAATGTCGACGCTGCTTTCAGAGATCCGCATTTGTAAATATTTACATGTTTACATAAATGTTCCCTTTATGAGATTTTTTTTTAATACTAGTAGTCATTTATAGGGTGGATGGTTTAATTATGAAAATATCTGTTGCAAGTAAACAGTCTTTACGTTTTTACATACTTACGCTATAATTATGACTATATATGATAAGTTATAATTAAGGACAAGATAATGTTTTAAACGGGAGGTATTTACGTAGCAATATTGCTGGCATCTCACATATTCTTAGAAGTATATATAAACGAAGCCCAGTACTAACTACAATAATTTTCGGCACAAATGACTGTAGTCGTATGGTTTTATTATTTCTTTCTGATGTTGCATTAAATTTAAAAATAATATCTTCTCAATCTAAAATTGCAATAAAAAACTGTAACAGAACGGTTCGGACTTGCCTCTTTTTTCTAAGCAATAAAACTTGGAGAGAATGCGACGGGTATTTAGTTTTAAATGAGTTAGCATTGAAATGGAAGACAATACAAATAAACAGAAATGTTTGACGTTGCCTGTATACGTCATACAATGTAACTTTTTCTTTGACTGTAGTTTTTGAAATCGTTTTAAAATTCAGAGAGTGTATAGTAAAGAACTTTTATGAAATGATTTTTAACAAAGTCATGTTTTGATATTTTGTTAAATTAATGATAATATGAACAGTTGCAATATGACTCTATGTGTTAGCAGACACTAACTCTAACTTATTCTATTCGCTTTCAGGTTTAAGTTGAAAAAAAAAACAACTTTTGTCCCTACTATTTCTACATAATTTTATAAAACCGTTTAATTTCTACGAAACTTTATATTACTTCCCAGAAGCCGTATTAAAACTAACTAAATATAAAACAACACCAATTCTCCGTTTAAAATATAATTGGAAATCAAACTTCGACCATAAACGAGTAGAAACGCGAACTCAACTGGCTCCCGGTCTAATTACGCGGAGATACCAACCAGATACCAATAGAAGATACCTATTTACAACGATACCAACTGAATGATAATATTATTTTATACAAGTTCAAAACGAAGTTATCGCGTTGCCCCGGGCGTCCGCAGTCGCAAGATAAACTGAAATTTCTCATTCCGACACAATAAAGTTTCCCGAGTATTTTTTTACTTCGCCAAATATTTCAAAATACTTTTCTATTTGCTTTAGGATTTTGCTAGAGAGTTTTACAAATTGTTTCGATGTGACTCCCCAAGAATAACGGGTGGACGGATTGATCAGCGGAATGAAATTCAGATGAGTTTCGCGATTGGGAACTCGTGAGAAATTCTTTTTTTTTGTTTTGCATGAAGAGACTTTTTGGTGTTTTGTGACGGTCGGAGTGGCCGCCGAGCTCTGTTTTGTTTTCCTTTTTTATTTAAATAGTAAATAAAACCCCGGGCATTATTGAAATGAAGTTTATTTTTCTCTCAGATAAGAATATTTCACGATAAGGATAAATGTACCGAAATCTAGAGATAACGTTAGTAAAAAAGGTTGTTTATTTAACTGAGAGATTAAATTCCGAAAAACACAGTTTCATAAAAACACTCTTATTTACACAACCATATTATCTTCTTATGCCGAACGAATCCTAAAAAAATATCAATAACCGAAAAACGGTCGAACATTAAACATGGAGCCGGATATAAGCAGATCGAGAGATGCCCATCCCTTGGAGGATAACAGATACTCGCAAATTATAAGTGGGCGTACGGAAAACGACTCCTTGGGCGATCATAATAATATCTTGGAACGAAAAATGGTGCGAATGCGGCGAGCAGAGGGTTAGCCGACCGCGGCGCGCGGCGTAAGACATAGGCGGCCATTTGACTTAGACGTCATCAACTTCATCTCAATTCGTACATTTCGATTTTAAGCATCCCCAAGCGATCTTCTTTTATTTTTGTGTAAAAATTTTCTAGTCATTTTCAGGGGTCGTTAGGGGTGAATATTGCGTGATTTTCAGGTCTTTTTTCCGAATAAACCAAACGATAGTTGTCTTCGGCAAATAAAAGAGGGTGAAGTGGACCAATAAGCAATCCTGTTGAAGTTTTGGATCTATTGATCCAAAACTAATGCTGTGGCAAGCTATCTCTATGTAGAAAACATGATTACTGCTCATCTAGTAGATTAAATTTTCCAAAAAACAATTTTAATACGGTTTTTAAGCTATGCAGGTCAAACGTTTATCACGGTCTACAGGTAGCTTATAATTTATACAATGGATGCTATCATCAAAGGGTTTGACGTTACATGGGACACCACACATGTGGGCTTTAATATTACAGCAGAGGGCGAAGGTTTGATACTACACACATTGTTGTCCACAGCCTACACTAGTGATGGTTAATCATAGGGGAGGTGGTATAAATTTCACACTAGAAGAAATTACATAGTTGAGTGTATTGACTTTTGCAGCAATTTAATCGGCATTAGAAGGTGTGGTTTTAAACGGTACGATTAGCGCCGTGGCTGATCGATGAATGAATTGCTGCACTGCGTGTCGAGGTTTCGTTTCCCATACGGATTAAAATATTTGTACGACTTACAATTTCCTGTTCTGGTTGTTTGTGAGTTTATATGTTTGTAAACGCATCCATGGAACAGGAGAAATTCCTAGAGTGGAGTAACTAACACTGAAACTTGAAAATTTTAAGATACAAAAGACACTTCAATTATTTAAATCTTCTATTATCCTAGAACACCTTCCCATGGTGTCAATATCGTAATCGTAAAAAAAATAATTAGCCTACACTACATTACTACTACATTTGGGTCGAAAATTTATTGAAATTTTGTATGCTGAATTGTCATGAAATTTTGTTTTTAATCCCATAGGTACATAGTTTAGTAGGAGGGTCGCTTCCCACTATCTACTGTTACATGATCTTTTGTTACTTACGTTTTATCGTAAGAGAATCGCGCTTGTATGTTGTCTTTGTCGTGTCGTTGTCTTTATATGGGGCCAGTATAGCAGCAGTAAAGTCGCGAAACGCAGCATGACTCCGTAACCTTTCGATAAACGCGCGATCGAGTATGTGTGTAGTGTCACCTTTATTGTTATTTTAAAATGTCTACGAACTTGAGTACCGTTTTAGTCTGTTTGTTTTCTATATTCGTCTGAGCGACTGTGGCTATTCTATGACTTAGCGCTGATTTTTCAATTTTATCTGAGGAATAAAAATAGTGATTTGACATTTTTTCTATAGATAAGCTGTCAAATCGCTATTTTGGCTATCAGAAATTCGACTTTCTGACTTTCTGACTGTCAAACAAACGATGCCGGCACGTACTTTCCGAAACATAGAAAAAATTAGCTATGATAGAGGGTCATTCATCCACAGATCGACTTCGGCCAGCTTGTCTTAACTTTGAAGATTGATCAATGCGGATGTTATTTAACCGCGAACCCCTCGAATAGAAATACTATCCGTAGCTCCAAAACAGCCGAAAGTCGATCTCTTACATCGCCGCCTCTACGTTCCAACTACCCTATAGTTTGTTACTTTAATGTTCAAACGAAGCCGTCGATGTATGTTACCCACTGGGACTCGAACTGATTACCCGTCGTCTGCGGGCAACGATCTGAGCCAATAGTGATACAGCACAATATTGTTTATAATTTAAAGGGGTCGGAATTGTTGCGAACAATAAGGTATTGTTCGTAGACACAAGTTTTGAGGGGATTTATGAAGATAGCATTTTTAATGGTATATTGGTTCTATACGGGCTAATAGTTTAGATGAGTAATTACTGTTATAAGTAGAATCTGAAGAAAAGGAGTTTGGAATGGTACGAGTAATTATATAAGCCCTATAAAATCAGATTTATTTCTTAAAGAGACTTTTATTTGACTATCCAAACTAATAGTTTATATTATGATGATTAAAGTAGTAAGGCTTTTAGCACTAAAAATAAAATACTAAGTAAATTTTTTGCGATGTGCGCGTGGGCGCAACCATACGCGAAGTATACTCTAGTTTCATTGAAAATTCATTTTCAGAGTAACATGATCATTCTTCGTCAAATTCAGTTCCATGAAAACGGTTCAGAACTAAATGAATATTGTTCTTTGTAATATAGAATCCCTGAAAGCTGTTCGGTGTTCCACATAAAGCTCGTAGAAATAGGATTATTGATATTCCCTAACCCAGGGCAGGAGCCAAGGATTTTTTTTTACGTGGTAAAATCATCAAATGAGTCCTCCCACTCCATACTGTCAGACTCGTACTGACTAAAATCCACGGTGTCCTTTAATAGCCCTTTATGTTCCGGGGTCACGGTAATGGCTTTGGCCCTCTAGAGGTGGGCCCCGTCATTATGCTGACGCTCTTTGAGGCGCGCTTTTTGAAAGGAGTATGTAAGAATCGTAGCAGGTGCCGCTCTGTAGTTTCTGCCTACCCACATGAGAAGAAAGCGTGTGTTTAGTTTATGCTTGCAAAACCTCTTTTATCGACTGTTCATTAAAGAATCGCTTAACAATAAATCAATGATTCTTACAACATCACAAGGTCATTAAAATGTGCTTAAACTTAATATCCAAAGGTGAGGTCGGCAATCAGGAAACCATTTGTACGGATAGCCAAAAAGGACTACCTCCCGTTGATCTCAAGTCTCGTCAAACGAATGATGGTCGATCGCGATTTGCATGCGAAAGGTATAATAATAATCTTTAAATTTAACTAGGTGAGATAACTGAGCGGAGCTTTATCTTAATTGTGAGACTTTTAACAACTTTTCGAGATGAGATTTTTGTGTTTTTTTTTTTTAATAATAGACTTTTGTTCCTATCTTTTTTAAAATGAGGTACCTACGTAAATAATGAAATATTTAAAAGTTCACGGGACTGTCTAAACAGGTAACCGTGATCCTAGAACGTAAAGAGCTATTGAAGTAACACAGTGGATGTTGGTCAGAACGAGTCTGACAGTCGTCCAAAAACAGATATTGGCTGCGTGCTTCAATTTAATAATAAGATTCATATTTGAATAGATTCATTAATTTCTTTGTCACATCATGTACGTTGGTAAATATAATAAATAACCATTATGGCAAGTGAAAATTCAAGGGGCAGAATATAAGTTTACAACAACAAACGCACCTACACAACGCCTTTCAAACGGAACGCTGATTTAGCTAAAATTTAATAACAAAAACGCGCGCCTCCCAACGACAATAACAAAGTAATTTTTCATCCGCACATACAAAAAAAACCGGTTTAAAAACACCGTCACTATGAAACGAAGAGAAGCATTGTCACGTACAACAAAAGGAAATTCTGTGACGTCAAGTATCTACAGTTTAAAACGATAAAAAATAATGCAAATTCACTCCTGTGCCGCTTTCGTGATATAACGCCGGATCGTTACTAAGATAACGGAGTTTTTCCGTTAAATCGCGCCTCTTTAGTACTTAACGACAGTGTCCTTCGTTAAACGGAAGTGATTCAGGTACTCGTTTGTGTTTGAGTGCTCTTTTTCATTTGTATAAAGTATTTTCAGAGTTCGTTTTTTTTTTTTTACAATGAGTTTTTGTATTGCTGTTGTTAGGTTTAAGGTGTGGGGTGAGATGGTTAATGATTCGATTTTGTGAGAGGTAATATAATTATGCTTTTATTTCTGTCGAGAAAGGTACGAAAATATATTTGTCACTTTTTTAAACTTTTCTATAAACTTGGAATTAATCCTGTTTTCGTGGTTGTTCGTGTCACTTTAGTCCTACAATTTCCCTAACCAACTAATTCAAACATACTGAATTTATAATACCCTGGTAACACACAGTATATCTACCTACTCGAAATATGGAACATCCAGTGATACTGAAATCCTAGTACATAATACATAAAGTGCTTCTAATATTAGTAGAGCAATACAAACTGAACAATGGTGCGTATTTACTTATAATATTGATACCATTAATCTTAGATAAATATTCTCGGCGTCTCCGGTATATACCAAGTAAGTCGACGGAGAATATTGAGAACAATTTCATCCAATGTTTGGATATAGTTTGAAATGTAATTTAAATAGATGGAGTGAGTAGATTGGCAGAAGTGATTAGTTTGAAAGATGGACATTATTAGGGTTTTAGTTGGCCGGCTATGTTAATTTATATTTTAGTGTCTAGAGAATGTAAAACAATAACAAGCAACATAACAGTAACAGTTTAACAGTAGCTTATCCAGCAGCTTTTAATAAAGTTTCTAGTAATGTTTCCAGGAAAAATATATTCGAGTTTTATGTTAAAATACTTAAACAAAACTAGAATTAAAAAGGAAAGCCGTAGTTTTCAAATCACAAAGCGTCACTAATTAAATTAGAGAACCTAATAAAAGTTTCGGGTACTTCCGTTAACGCCCACCGTTTCTCTTAATACCAGTCTTTATATCACCTGAGTTAAAAGATGTTGAGGATAACAGAAATCCAATCTAATCATCTCGGAACTTTTGACGTGAAACTGGGACATAAAAAAAGTGTCGTAAAATCGACTGCCAAGCATCCGCAGCGGGCAACGCCGGGAAATGATTTACTTATACACGGGAAATGAGAAATTTTACAAAGAAAAAAAATATTAAGATTCATCTATACAGAATGTTATTTAGACGGATCTTGGGCCTGTTAATCTTTGAGTCAAAGCCGTCATTATTTCCAAAGATGTGAATATTTCAAGCAAATTGGGGAAAAGTTACAAGAAGGCTCGTTTAAAGGCTGTTTTAATAAGATATTAGACAAGACAAGGTTATAGATTAATCTCCGGAGTTTATGAAATTCCTGGTATTTGTGGCTTTACAAAATATTGGTTGAAGAAATAAAATTGACAGAATTCTCTTTCCGAACCGTGATTTTTGCGGCTCCATTTTGTACGATGATATTTTTATTTCATAATAATTATTTTGTAACAATGGGAAAATCCCGTCCCATATTAGGCGTTCCCCACCATAAGACTTCCCTACATACATACATACACGTACATATCTGCTTTTATTAAAGCATAGACGTATATGAAAAGGTTTCCGCAAGGATCAGGTGGAATCGTTCTAATTACCTGTGTTCTACAGGATAATGTCTGTAATATCGCAGGGAACGCGTACAAATTTCCTGTTTACCCTACCAAATGAAAAGGGTATTTAATTTCTGTATAAATCGTAGACTACGGGTGTCTTCCGAGAATAATTGCTTCAGAAATAAAAGTGCTCTTTTTCCATAGTTTTTTTTTTGTTTTGGTTTTTGTAAGATGCTGTTTCCTTTAGTTGTTATTCTTTTAGTAAAAGGTGGTATTATTGTGTCTGGAAAACCATAAGAAGATATTTTATTGTTCTTTTGCACTAGGTCTTTGAGTTTATTTTAAAATGTTTTGTTTACGTTGCATCCAAAAGGAAATGGAGTCTGTTTAGTAAGTAATTTGCAAAATACATAATGATAGTTTACGACAGTGCCACCTATCGGGTCAAAAATATACTCTAACAACTACACGAAATGTATACTGTAGAAACATTCACAAAAGTTGTATTTTAATTGGTGGTTGGTGGCAGAGATTGTCATGTATACGTAATCACATTAGAAATAAGAATTATACCTTTTGTTTCATATTGTTTAAAAAGATAGACAACAAATGTTATTGAACATTATATAACACAGAGCACCATTGAAGGTAGCAACGCAATGTAACAAAACTATCACAACGCACTAGGTGACATCACTGAAAACTGCAACCGAAAAAAACAGTCACAAGAATGACACAGCATTCAAAACCTTAGGGACCCTATTTTCGTAGCAAATTTTCATACAAAATGGAGTGTCACAGTCACCTAGATATCTGCAACACGATTAAGTAAACAACTTGGTACAACCCCTGCAACGTTGCGCGTAGCATGGCTGTTCGTTGCACATTTTAACACGACACATTGCCTTTGGACGTGGCTCTTGCAACGAAAAGTAGTTACTTGCAACTGAAATATGGCGTGAATAGTTTAGGGTTGGAATTTATGTGATTCATTTGGTGTGAGAATAAAGAGGTATAGTAATTATATTTTTTTATGTACCTATTGATTTAAATTGCTTCGTTTATGAAAGTAAATAGATATTTCAGCGGTTCACCCACGCGTACCTCGCGAATCATCCCACGGGAACTTCTTACGGAGATAAATCCTATGTATAATTCAGTTGGTAAACTATATATACCACATTTCACAAAAAACCGTTCAGTATTATTTACGTGAAATAGTCACAAACATCTATTTTCTATATATTAGTGAGTTAAGGTGTAATATCAAGCTGCCATAAGCAGAATAAGGAGGTGTATAAGGATTAATGTAGTTTAAATTAAGTATGAATAAGTTACCTAGCTTTTACTAACTTTTCAAATCTACACTTTTGTATTTCCAAATTTACTTGGAAATGGACGGTAAAGAAAACATCGTAAAGAAACATGGAATTGCATTTTTAAGTCTGAATCCACGAGACGTCTTGAACAAGCGTGGTTATCAATTCTTGTACACATGGCTTCACATCAAGCTACGCAAAACCAGAATAAGCTGATCGTTGAACGTGTAACTAGATAATAGAAAGCGAGAGCACGTAAAGTTGGTTTGTATAGCTTGATGTGAAGCCGTATGTACGACCAGAGGTCTTTCCTTAGTAACAGGACAAAAATAGGCTAGTTATACTTCAACAGTTCCACAAAACAGTTTATGAATAAACGCTAGCACGTATTCGTCTACGACAACTATGCAAACAAGCTAACCTAGTTTAATCGAGACACACAGAAACACAGTGCCGCTAAATGGAAAACGGCAAACAGGGTAGAACTCGGCAAGAATCCTTCTAACTGCGCGCTCATTACACTATAACCGGCAAATTACGTTGGGAGCGATTGTTTACCAGTCAGATAGCAAGTTAGTGATTTTCAACCTAAAGTTCCGTGTTTAGCGTGTGAAGTTCGCACACCTGGTTTGAACTTGTGGAGGTGTTTGATAATTTCGTCTGTAAAGGATGTATTTTAATGTTAGGGACGCGCTTTCTGCTGCTGTTTTCTTGTGCTGAAGCGCTTTATAGCGTATTGTTTAATCTTATACCTACTAATTATTAAAAAATAATACAAGTTTGTAAGTCAGTCCGGTTTGTTTATAGGAAGTAATCTCTGGAACTACTAAACTGATTTTGATACATTACTCTTGAGTGACATAGCCGATATTTCATTTTCAAATTGCACCTGCGCGATGTGCGAAGTCGGTTCAGTCACAAATGACTTAACATTATAAATGCTAAAGCAAGTTGGTTTGTTACACTTTCAAGCCTACATTGCTGAACCGATTTTAATGAATTTTAGTACAGAGATAGATCTCTGGGTCTCTGGTGAAAATGTTATGGTACAGGCGTCGAGCAAAGCTGTGGGCAAAAGCTAGTAATAATATAACCTTTATTGTCTAAAGAGGTGACCTTACTAAAAATATGTTGGTACACTAAGCAGTATTTTAATCAACTTTCTTTAATTATACTTTCGGTATAAAGTGATTCTGTAGGCCATAAACTAATTACAATCGTACATAAAACTTTGACTTATAAATATAAACCTTATTGTTAAGACAAATAAGATCGAAAACGTTACTGTTTAAACTTTTACGTTTTATTTCGTAATCAAATCTCTATAATTAAATCACTAGTACCTACATTATAATTATGTCTAGAAAGGGCATCCGATGTTTCGCTCGAGCCAAAATTATGTCTTCACAATTATTATGAAAGCGATTATATCAAAATAATGAAGACTGTTGAAATCGCTACTGACCTATCACGGAAATATAATTATATAGAAGAATAAATATAATGTATGTGATACTAGTTGTCGCCCGCTGCTGCGTTCTCCGCCTCCAGAGTCCCACCGACCTCTGTACCAAAACTCATCAAAATCAGTCCAGCTGTTTTGACGCGAAAACGGAACATATGTACAAACAATTATACACTTGCGTAAGTATAGTTTAAGTAGGATTTAATAAGGATATCTTGTGATTATTTGCGATTATTGTTCGTCATCTCTAAAAGGTATAATAATTCAATTTTATTAAGAAAATGAAGGTCCTTGTGTAATCACGGTTAACATATGTCATTTATTTTTAGATTTCGTGTCAGTGACCTTTGTCAGTGGCATTTTGTGAACTCTCTAAAGATCAAGGTAAATTTATAGGACGAAGAAGAGTCAAATTTTGACTTATATGAGTCTCTTAAAATTCGGGCAGGAGACACGATAGAGACACTTTGGTTTATATAAGCCTTAGATAACTAGATTTTTTTTAGGAAGTAACGATATCAAATAATCCTCTCACTCGGGGTGGAGCGCAAGGGACTGTTAGACTGTTACTGACTAAAATCTATTATGTTCCTTCAATTGATCTTTCCGATCCAGAGTCACGGCAAATTGGTTAGCCAGGCCCATGAACCTGGTTGTTGAATATATAGCCAACCTGCTTTGTACTCGAGTTATAAGTCCAGTAAACTAGCACGATAAGATGTGAGCACAACGACCCCCCCCCCTCCCTTCGAAGGCCAAAGCCTGCCGGGGTCGTAGGACTAACGAATACCGTGACCTCGGAACGAAAAGGGCTATTGAAGGACACCGTGGATTATAGTCAGTACAGGTCTGAGAGTCCCTCCCGCCCTGCCCTGGGTGGGAGGGCTCATTTTATGATTTTACTACGCTAAAAAAAGCTATTTTAAGACATGCATAAATTATAAGCAAAAATAAAAATAGCTACACAAAGTTTCGCCATACTTGAAAATATCAATCATTCTGACATAATTACTAGCACTGAAACTTGCAAGCATGTGAAACATACGAAAGTGAACTTTAACACTTTGGTAATAAGAGTTAAGAGTGTGAGACTGAAGTTTATTGGAAGTAGCCGCTACGGTGAAGTTGTGTGGAAAAGTGGAAAGTTTTTGCTAAAGAAGCCTGCCTAGTAGCTAGTTGTGTGGATGAATAAATTAGTAGTTACCAGTGGCCAGACGTGGAGTTTTAAATAAATATTCGCTGCAGTATTGTGGACGATAACGCGTGGTTGTTTGTTTATAGACAAATTATTATAATTTTGCGATGGTAATTTTGGTTTTATGGCTTTAGCACTAAGAGGGAAAATAAGTCTGCTGGCAACATGTTCTTGAAAAGAAAATATCGGGAAGACGTCGAAGGCAATAAATAATATCCATGGTTTTTATACAATACATGGGGAAATTATATGAAAAGTTTACACAGAACTTTTTTACATGTACAAAAAGACCAATAGTTCCACAAAACTAACCTATCTTGGAACATTCACGAAATTCGTAAAATCAAAAGTATAACGCGGCTTTTTTATTGTTACATAGAAAAGTCCACAATAAAGCTCTTCACTGCCCGCCAGTTATTTAAGTTTATTATCTACAAAACAATATTTTTCCCCAAATAGCAGGAAAAGTGTAAATTCGTTGATTTATGCGACGAATAGCGACTATGTTTGGTAGTGAACTGAACGATTATTTATCTCTCTCCCCTACCATCGGTTCTCGATTATACACCGACAAAGTTACAAATGCGTGCGGCAAAATGAGGAACTAACTTAAAATGTACCGAATTTGACAGGACTTTGACAGTAACCTTGACAACTAGCGCCACCATTAGATGTTTGTCTATAAAAGCGATCGAAAATAATGACGTTGACGGATGAGTTGTAATCTTATCGGAACTAACGTGTTTTGTTGACGGTAAACGAAAGCTCTGTTTGCGTAGTAAACGAAGATTATTATCTTTTGTTTGAATACAATTAAGCTGCTGTGTATGAGGTTGGCTTTATCTGTCGTTGTGTGAAAGGTCAGAAGGACATAAAACTGTTGTCCTGTACCCGGAATTGAACAGAGCTAGCATACAGTGGTCATGTATACAGGAATGAATGGATTGCGTGAGAAATGATTTGTAAGATTTGGGATATAAAATGTCTGACAGTCTGGTGATGGGGGGAAGAAGAAAACGTCTTGCTATGTTATACGTATGCGATCTACAATTATCCAATATTCCATTCACTTGTGCATTTTAGATAGTTCGGTAATGCGTCCCTTCTCCTTAGCCTAATCCCTAACATACTTCCAAAAAGAGAAGAAGAGGAATCAGTGATCGAATTCAGTTGAAGCGTTTAATCTAGTGTTACAAATAAACACACCTTCATAGGCTATTAAATAACCTATGCAGTTGGATAAAATGAAAAGTTTACCAAAATCAAACGAAAAATCACAAAACAATTCAAATCGACCTTTCCGCCATCTTGCAAAGAAAAAAAAGCGCCGTTTATATCGTATTATTTCAATTCTTACACAACTTAATCCTCGTCACATTCGTTCGGGAACAGTTCAATGGAACAAATGGTTATGACAGGTGGGCTACCGTGTTAAAGTGAGTGATCTGTTCAATACCGCGTCCGCGGAATGGAAAAAAATATTGATAGCTATTACGTCAGTCGGAGGCCTTTTGTGCGCGAATTTTTCCGCCATTTTTTTTCTAACAAATCTTTCGTGGAGTTGTGAATTGTTTCCGTAATGTGAGTACAATAAGGGTTGTTTTTGTTTACTTACGTTCGTGGTCTGGTCGTTCGAATGTGGACCTCAGCATTCCTGAAACAAATAGAGGGTGATGTTTAGTTTCGGTAGTATGTTTCGTTGAGGGATACGTTTTTAAAGTATGAAAACTGCTTTATTATTGTCACGAACACGTTTTTCTGTTTATAAATATACAAAATACACTGAATTCATCATTCACTGAATTAATTTAAGGGCTGAACATGAAAGGCACAATCCAATATCCAACTACCACACAAACCTGTGTAATAAAAAGAGTCGTTTAAGAACCGACCTTCTATAAAGTATTCATTCATCAATATGGCCACTATTATCCATTCATCATTTTACATTCACACAACTATGGTACAGTCGCTGACAAAAGCGCCAGCCAATTAGTTTGTTTAACGTTGTGTGCCGAAAGCGCGCGTTGTCATGGCAACCGGTTTATGGTGGGCACGTGTTAATTGCCCGGCCTCTGTCTGAGCGACTAACATTTTGTACCATTTAGCACCTCCCAGCCACGTTCATATACGTACAATCGACAATACATGATATTAATTCAAAACGTTTTAGACTCTCATTTCTAGATAATTTATCGCTTTTTGTAGTCCGCGAGCTCGTTTTTATGTCTTTTATTTTTTGAATACACTTTTACCCTGCAAAATTTACAGGGTTTTTAATAAATTGACGTACCTACCCGCGGTAAAATGATGCGTCGCGTCGGATAAAACGATTTAACTTTGATTGTGTTTTAAATTTAAATTCGTTCATTACACGTCTATTATTACAATTTAAGTTCACCGTGAGCTGTAATTGCTTTAATTATTTCACGGTTGAATAAATAATGTTGTAATTAGATTGTGCGCGACAGTACCTAGTGTTGTTCTCATGTCACATTGGAGCCGTTGTTAAAAGTTTTGCTAAAACTTATTACAGATAGCAATGAAACATAACTGTTTGTGTGGTGCTTTCTGAAATAAAATAAATCATTCTTATCGATTTATTGGTTGGATGTATAGCAATATGTTTATTTTATCAATAGGTTTTCATATTATTTATTATGGATAGTTTTTTATCCGATGGCAAAACAAATGGGAATCGGGAACATAAACTAGTTCTTACGATATATTTTTTTTGTTTTCTTTAATCATTATATCAATATCACAAAGTGAATAGCGACTTTCCTCTGTACCTCGGAAAGCACGTAAAGGCGTCAGCTGTCATTCGTATATCTTTGACAGTCGCTGCTGACTAACAAGTCAGAAGCTAAAAAGTCTGACAACCAGTCTTGACACGGGGTGTCGCATTATAGTCGATCTATAGTTGGGAAAAGGCATGTAGATGATGATGAATAAACTAGTGCTCTGATCAGTTGACTAATGTCAAAGGCATTGACAAAAGCAAAGTTATTTTCGTTCACCGTTGTTACATTATTAAGTCGCATACATAAAATAACAAAAGCTAATAAAAGACTACACAAAATAATGAATAAATAATCTACATAAAACGTACATAAAATAAAACAACATTTCATTCCAATTAGAGTGAATACAAAATCGAACATTTTGTACCTCGTTAGTTGAATCAACGTGTTTGATAAAAGCTATCATTTGTGTGTCGCTATGATTACAATCAATTTTTACGTTTCTATGTTTTAGTTAAATAAAACACGCATGGCATACTGAAGTGTAAGTGGAAATGTTTTCTTTGTTTCAATAAATGCTTAGTTTGTATGTCAAAAGCATTAATTTATGTGTCGAGCAATAAAACATATAATATTATCTTGGTGGAGGAAGTCTATACAGCTTAACTTAATTATATTTAATGATATTTAATTTAGGATTAGTAAGTCTGGTTTTTTTAGGTGCTTTACGACTCAGAATGACCATATAAATCAATAAATAACGATTTTATTTATTTATACTTTCACGTACAAATTGTGGTACTTAGGGCGGTCTTAATGCCGCAAGGCATTATCTGCCAGTCAACCTTTGGGTCAAAAGGTTGAATGGTTTACGTTTGTGTTTTCGTAAAATAAAGAAAAAGCCTATACCATTCTGTATATTTAATCCTGCCAAATAAAGTAGTACAAAGAAAGAAAGAAGTACATTTATATGCCAACAACAAAAAGCCTGGAAGGTACTTGCGATCGTCGATTTCCACATACCAAGTGTAAAAATAACTTATACGTCAGAAACAGATGTGGGGTGCGTAGTATTTATTATTTCATTGTGTATGCCCGATGAACTCGCATCTTTTCGATATCAGGGGTGAGTGAAAATTCCTTACAAAACCATATTATGAAAACATTTTAAGTTTTCGCCAGTTTTCGAGCGCATCACCACGTCCCAAGTGTATTGTGCACACGTGGTTGGGGATATCGAAATATATGGAGCCATTTTGACGGTTTTATTACAAAATGCGAATTTATTTTTGGGATAAATATTTTCTTTTCGAGTGTCCTTTTTTAGTGGAGTTGTTTTTATTTTTTTAAGTTTCGTTATTTGTGTACGACGGAGTTTTATGTAAGCTATAGGACAGGGAATTGTTTTTATGTTTATTGAACTGTAGATTCGTTCACATACGTGAATGTGCTTTTAAGACTGAATATCAACTTCTATTTAGGTGTCTGTGATATCTAAGAGAGTTCTAAACATGTTATGTTATGATTTATGTTTATAAAAAATACAATTGCCTTGTTGGTCCTTTATTGTTTTTATTAATTTATTACAATCGCACTTTCATTTCAACACAATTTCACGGCACCTCTCTTTTACAACAAGCGCTAAATAATAAAAGTATGATGCACTTCATTTCTTTTATTTCCATTTCGTAAAAAAAAAGTGAAGGCAGGTTAGAGTGTATACTTAAAGTGGGATCTAAAAATACGGTAATAAACACCCCCTGTTTTGGGTGTAAATGTCTGTTTGTTAATAATCTTTATCCCTCTGTTTTTGTTTCAAAGAAGTTTTGTAACTTCGAGATGAAACATAGATAGATAGATGGAGACGCAATGCATGCATTGTATGTCCACCTTTTCTAGCATTGTCCACGGTCTAAACAACCAATTCAAGTCCCATAAAGCACAAATAAATCAAACAGCTTATTGAATAGTAACATCAGAACAATCCATTGCAAGTTAACCCTCAAACGCAACCGTGACCACGCGGACCGATCACGACACCAATAAATAACTATTGCGACAAAAACTGACGACAAAGCGCGCGTCGTGAGTCACCGGTCGTGATCCGTCGCACGTGTCCGGACAGATCGGAAGCCGATCGGCACGATAAGATCACGACTCTCTAAAAATAGTACTTTCAGTATGCGCCAGTTTAGTTAATTGGTCATTTTTGCTTTTTAATTATAACGACTCGTGACGTTTTAGCCGACGAGGGTTGAATTTCGATTCTTTTAATGAAGCTTGTTTTACGTTTGAGTAATTAATTCACACAGAGAAATTATTCGCGTTCCATTTCTTTTACGATTAGGGAATTAGCGAGCTTTTTTTTTTTAGTAAACGTTTTTGCTTATTGGGTAAACAATCGTATATTAAAAGCGTTGTCGTAAAACATGAGTTTAATTAACAGGCTGTGTTAACATTATTCTTCAATCGGCTACCTATTATAAATGTAATGACGCGGCATCATAAATTTCGCAATCGCATACATAGCGGTGTTTAAATCA
Organism: Agrotis ipsilon; assembly: GCA_028554685.1. Taxonomy (NCBI): domain Eukaryota; kingdom Metazoa; phylum Arthropoda; class Insecta; order Lepidoptera; family Noctuidae; genus Agrotis; species Agrotis ipsilon. The sequence continues at coordinate 15,204,641 of CM052960.1, read as the reverse complement.
CAGGCGGTCAATGAAACTGTACAATTTACGTATCATTATAATTGTCTGTTGCGTATTGATAAAATGTCAAAGTTCATCTGTACGGCTATTCCTGGCCGGCACTGATTGGCAGTAAGAATGCCGGGTGACTGTTATTGGCACTATGAAATGCAGGAAATAATGTCAATTTAACATATAGGAATACGATAAGGGTACACTGTCGCCGTTCGATGCTTTAAAAATAGAATATTCTGATTCTGAAGAAATAATGAATGCAGTGGCATTATTTTGTTCATATAGTATTGTTCCTGGTTTAACTTTGAAGTAAATAAAGTGTAACAACATACTATAAAAGTTCGAATAGACGGCAGTCCGACTGTTGACACTGTATCATCACCAGTATATTATTTATCCAGACATATATGACCGAAACTACTGGATTTTAATATCATTCACTGTGTTCTAACATATAAGGCGATAAAATTTCGTAACACCGAGAAATCGTAAACAATCTTTCTTAAGTACAATGTAAGTTATGACCTCTGTCCAAAAATCACTTGCATGATCTTATGATACGCCCAAATTCGTTGTAAATTGTTAATAAAACACCTTAAAAATGTTGCGAAAACAAATTATACTGCAATGAATGTAATATGGGAGTCGTCTCAATTATCAAGTTGGGTTTACAACCGTCTGTAAAAGGAGTTATCGTTCCTATCTCTCTCATTGCGATGCTATAAAGTATATGTGGTGGCCGGCCACACCCAAGTTGGGCGACTTTCTGAACAGCTCGGCACACAAATGCGAACTTCAAAACTTTTTACTTAAACATTTTGTTTTTTAAAACTTTTGTAAAATGAAAACATAAAAAATATAAAAAATGAGCGGTAAAAATATGGGACTAGGAATGAGGCCATGAATCTTCATAACTTCTGAAGACAACTATTGACTGACACATACGGAAATGGCTCTCCCTCACATAGCTGAATATCATTATTGTACATATTCTAACTTCGTACTATTAGATCAACAAGTAGATATGTGTGTCAACGTCACTCCCTCTATGATTTATGGTCGCTGCGGACTAACTGACAAGACCACATCACTTTTTTGCCATATGTAGTTTCTTTACGAAGAGGTTCAGTAGGTCTTAGCCGAAAAGGATATTACTTTGCTAGATTGTGATCTAGGCCACGACACTTGAGAACGTTTATGGTTGTAATAACAGATATCGTTTTGATTCGATTCGATATGGACTGCTCGGGTAGGTACTATCGACTGCTTGATTGCTGCGAACATTTACTTAGAAGTGGCTCGTGAAACGTTAATGGCGGCTTTTATAACACTGTTGACGATAAGAAAGGTACACATTTAAGTCAATCGCAAAGACATAAATAACAGAAACATGTTGAAAAACCTAACAGCCTTAAAACAATTTAGTCAACTTTGAAAACTGGTACTAAATTCTTTTTTTGTCACCAAATACGGATGCTGCACCCGACAGTGAGCGCCGTAAATTAATTTCCAAGTTCTACCACAATTGTATCGCGTTACAAGCGCAGAATGCAACTCTCAGTGCCATATATGGTACGCGGGGCCGGCTGCCATACCGGGCTGGACATAAATGGCCGGCCGTTACCAAACGCGGTGGCTCGGGACAGCCCGCAGCGAACGGGTTAAGTGACACACACTCGATTTTGAAATACGAACATATATAAGAAATCTTCGTGTTAAATGATTAAAAAAAAGTAAGGGTCTGTTTGACCGCACACCTCGTTCGTAGGGTTGCTAACGAGATCTTTATTGATGTTAATTTATTCATTGAGTGCCGATTATCGATTTTTGAGTGGCTACTTTATGAAGTCTTAAAGAAGTTGTTTAATGAGTTTAAGATTGTTTTTAGAAAGATTAAAGGGAATCGTATCGAATCTTCAACCTATTTTCAGCGGTTAAAAATCAATTTTGTAATAACCATTTAGACCGCAAAAAAAAAAATCTTCGCACTCTGAGTTTACCTTCATCTATAAAACTGAAATTAACTTTATTTCAGACCCTTAAAATTTTTGAACAAAATTATCATAATAAAAAACAGAAGGTAGGTGAAATAATCCATTAGCGATATTCCAGATTTTTCTTTTTTTTCATTAGAATTCATAAGAGACTTAGTTAACAAAGGACGGAGTTAGATTGGAAAAATTTATAACTTGCAAGATTTGCGCTACTCAAGTGGCGCGGTATTTGCATTTTAATTGTAGATGGGTCTGGGGTGTGAATGAAAGCGGAAAGCGATTAGCGGTGGCGGGCGTTTTGTGTTTTTTATTGAAAATACTACACTACATTTTGACCTTCATCAACATTATTATATACATATTTATCAAGAATCCTACTTGAGACAAAAGCCAAAATATGTACATCACCTTCCGCCATAATTTTATGTATTAGTGCTCAAACACACTGCGAGCCTAGCGCGGTGGCGGCGGCGGGCGCGATATTATGAATGTATGAAATCGCCGCTTGTGGCCACATTGAAGTGACTAGGCGGGGAGCCTAGCGCGGTGGTTATGAGCGACTTTGCGAGCCTAGGCGTTGCTAGGCAACAACCGATACAACGGGCTGGCGGCAGGTGTATCAAACCTTTTCGGTTTTTTAGTAGCGCCATATAGTTACCAGAACATGCACTAAAATACTAACGTTGGATGTTTTTATACATATTTAAATTATTTTTACCGTACTTAAGTAGAAAAATGTAGAATGATTTATAATTTAGTTGTTTTCAATCCTAAATAACCTGTAAAAAATAATAATATTAATTTCTTTAAACCAGTTTTATAGAGTTTACTAGGTACCACCGGTTTGCAACACCTGAAGTCGCCGCAACAAAAACAAACGCTTGATCGGCAGTGTGGACACGTATCGCGCCCGCCGCAGCGCCCGCCACCGCGCCTGCCACCGCCGACGCGCTAGGCTTCCAGTGTGGACAAACCCTAACGAGTATAAGCATGAAGATATATTTTCGACCTAGCATTTTATTGTGAATTGTGGGCTGCAATATTATTACATATTTATTACATGAAAAAAAAGTGAATTGCCTCATTTATTTCTTATATGCAACACAAATTAAAAGCCTCTGTGCATATAGAAAAAAGTTTCAATAGAAAAATAAATATTTCAATCTTTAAAATACATATCTTAGCGAAGAGGAATCCACAAAGAAAAGAAAAATAAAGTTGAACCTCCATCGGTATATATAATTGTCTTGAAAGTGCCTATGTTTTTGCTTCGGATTTCTAAAGAAATGAGAACTTACCGCTATCATTGAGAACGCAGGTTCCATGAAACAGCAAGTAATCTTCGACTATTCATTATAATACTTTCTGAATTCATGCATATTTCTACCACTACCGGGAATATGCTCTGCTTTTATTAATTAAGTTCGCGTTTGTTCGCATCCACAATTTTTATTCAGAAATATCTATAATATCAGCAAAAGACAGATTGAATGGAAAAGACAGAAAAGAGTTCGTTGCCCTATTTTTAATTTTTATGTGTTACAATCTTTAAATAACTTATCCCGCCGTGGTTGGAGCAAAAGGAACTGTTAGACTCTAACTGACTAAAAATGTACTCTGTTCCTTGAGTTTCCCTTTGTGTTCGAGGTTCACGGTAACATCAACAGCAGACAGTGCCTCGCCCTGCAGTGAGACAAACTATTCTGAAAAATTAACAAGAGCACTGCAATGTTACAGAGGAAGCCATTGAAATAGAGAAGTTTTGGGGGCTAGAAAATGTCATGAAAATGACAGAAAAGAAGTGGGATTACATGAGAGAGAGAGAGAGAGCCGTTGTTGTTGCTTGTTGAGCGTTGTTGCCGTTGTTTGGACAATATACTAGTTAATAAATTCTCTAGAATCTTTTAGCTGAGAAAATTGCTCGCTTTTAATACTAAATAAGTAATAATGAGATTTTCCACGAAGCTTTAAGGAATTAACGTCATCTCACTCAGGGCCAAATCTTTGGAGCAATCTTAGCTCAAGCTAAGGCGAGTTACCCTTCATCTGAAAATAAACCTTATTATGATAAAGTGGAGTTACATATTCCTACAGACGAGTGTGACCAAGTTTAGGTATCATTCTAAATGAAAACATTAATCTTAGGTTGATAAGGTTGATTTTTGGGTGAAATGCGACTGGACTAAGACTAAGCTAGGACTAAGTTAACTGTGGATTTATTTGGGCCTAAGTAAAACTCTGTTTACATAACTCAATTTTCGCATACACGTAAATCACAAGACACATTTTCGCGGGAGCGTTCATCTCTTTTGACAAATGGGGTGAAAATCAATTCACAAACCGGTAAACTGACATACATGTCAAAAAAAACAAAATGGCGGTACATCACAACTTTGTACTGGTTTTTCTAACGTTAAAGTTTTAAAGTAAAACGTTGACTGTTTGCAAAAGTGTACATTACTGTGTTTATACTGCTTATGTACATACAAGTATATAGAACGAAGTCAGCTAGCAACCGCTAAGTGTGAGTCGAGTTGGCGAGTCATTTATCTCTGTCGGCGTCGCGATGTGGCCTCAGCTTTACATTAGGCTTGTTGATAGCCGTCGGGGTTAAGTGAAACGTCTATCTAGGAGGGTGTGAATTCGAGAAAAACATGTCGGTTACGTTGCTCTCAAACGCATATCTCGTCACGAGATTTTTTTTAGTTTTCCGGTTATGTAACATTCAAAAGCGATTTTCTTTCGGGATAATATCTATTTATGTTAATACACTAAGCGAATTTGTATCTTAAAATAATATGGACATAATTTCAGTTTTGTTTGGAAGTTGATATTCAGAAGAAGTGGCAAAGCTACTTTTTTCTCAAAATTAGTACTTTATTGAATTATGATCGCTTTCAGGATTTGATTGTGTAATTTAACTGTATCATCCATAAGGAAAATGCTACAGTTGTTGCCAAATTGAGGCTTGATGGAGCATTTGGGGAAAAACATAAACCAATGTGCCCTATAGTTCAAAATACTTTAACACCTGATCCACCCACTCAACCTTTTTTGAAATGACTTTATTCGTAAAATTTCAAAATACAGACATTATGTTTATATTTTTTTTTCAAATGTAGTAGAGTATGTATAATGCTTGCGAATGTAAAGTTTTTGTATGATACACTGAATAGATGTCACCTGTGTTTATTTGTATCAGATAAAAATATCGACGGATCGATTGGATATTTTTGTTTTAACATAGAATCGCGCTTAGTCGGAAGTGTCGGCTGACATCACAGTTCCAAACTAATATGTGTGTATTTGACGTCATTGTTTTTTTGGAAATGTAGTCTTTTTATTACAGCATAAAGTCTAATTTGCAGGTACGATTGGTTTGATTTACGAACTTTCTAGCTGTTCACAGGGACTTCACTTGCATTTAACTAAAATAAATATTCGATTGGAATGTAATTCCGAAATAAATGGTATACCTGGTGTCATTCCGGGCTGTAATTAATTTTTTAGCTAGTTTTTATCAAGATCTTTTTATACATTCTGACGTGATCGAGTAACAAACGTCCATCCATCCATCAAAACTTTCGTATTTAAAATATTCGGTAGATTTTGACCGAACAGTGTTGCCATAAAAATAAAACACGGACGAAATAAAAAACCTAATCCGAACAAAGCTTTGGTAAGTTATTTAAAGCTCCAAGCTGTATAACCTACCCCGCCTTAGCCTCCATAAACGACTAAAATAGAAATCTAATAAAGAAATCTTTTCCAAAAACTTTTCATATAAAAGTGGAGAAGGATTTTTATTACAACGGAAACGGTAGTTAATTTTAATGTTGCCAGTAATTAACAAATCTTAAGACCCTTGAATATGGGTAGGAGAGGGCTCCACGGCTTAATCGCGCCAGCCTTGGGTGTGGTCTTAGTGATACACTGAAGCGATTTGGCCTATCCTACACTGATAGATTATATCCCACTATCTCTCAAGCAACAGCAACTCTGTTTTCTTAATGTGGGGAGGGATTGCCAAATCACATGTTATAAAATTAACGAAATACCAGTTTAAATTGTTTATGCACAGTCATTCAAACTCAATTTTGGTTATAGTTATTAAATCTATACAATTAGATATTAACTCCACAGATATAAAATAATTACTTAAAAAAGATAAATGATGCAAAAGACAGCACCTTCATTTTGAATGTGCACGCGTATTTGTGTTTATAATACATTTTTTCCTTTTTTCATTCACTTACCAGAACAAACTTCGCTTCCCGCTTACATTTGCACCACATCTTTATAACAGAAAAGACGTTTTTCTTGGATTTTTCGTAGCAAACGAGTGGAGGTAAGGTAAAATTAGATATTTTACCTTTTCGTCTTAATGAGGAGTTATCAACGTACTTGAGCAGGGGTCGAGCACTCGCTCAATATCGGCCAATTATCTTTTATGACCCACTAGTGCCTAGTAATTGTTATTAAAAAGTTTACATAGATAGAAAAAGTGCGGAGCTATTTTGTTAAAATAATTTCCAGCCTGTAATTTTATGTAAGTTGCTGTTTTTTATGTTAGGCAGTTATTTTCTTCTTTTTTTTGTTATGGTATAAGGAGGTTGTTGATCTTTTCGAAAATAGTACACAAATATTCGTTTATTTTTTAGAGAAATTGGATAACTCTCTCCCTTAATAAGTCACACTTGACTGAAACATAAATTGGTGATAACAATTCGATTACGTGAGCATTTCCAAAAAAATAAAATTGCAAGGGTTTAAATCTCATGAATGCTCTTTTATCTAAATCTTATTTCTTGTCCCTATGTGTTCTGTGTACATAAATAAACGGAGGAAAATAAAATTTGTTAAGTTTTAAACTTTTAATAGTTTTAAAAGTTAGATATATTATACTCATCAAAAGACTTAAAAACAATTTCGAGAGTTGAACAAAATCATTATTAAAATTTATCAATGATGACATAAATCTCTTTTTTTACCAGTACGGCAGAATGGAGAATTATGTAGCAGCAACCAAAACTCAGTTTTAAAATATAGGTCACTTTCAAGGCAAAAAACATTCAAATGATCATCATTTGAATGTTTTTTAACCATTTTTTATAACACATAAACGTGTTTTCCACATTTGCAAATCGCGCATGTTTTTATGGTATTTTCACCAATCATCCGCGCGTTTTAAATTTCAATACTGATCGGCATCGCAATATGGATATTTGTATTCAGCCAATCAACTCGTTATTCACACGTTTATTGTCCATAATTTTGAATATATCTCCTTTTCGTTTTGTGTGTAAGAGAAATACTATAGCACTCGTATAGTAGATATAAACCTTTATTCTCGTACTGTCCCAACGCTGGGCCAAAGGTCCTACATTTCTTCCAACGTTCGCAATTCTACGTTTCTTCTTTCCAAACTTAACCCTTAATTTGGCAGACACAGAAATGTGATAAAAATAATAATTTTTTTACGAAAATTTCTCTTAGGCATTAACAGACACTACAGAAAAATAATGAAAAAAATCTAGCACTTTCAGGTTTCCTGAAAAATGATGTATGCCACAGCATACATTGCCAAGTCCAATGCTAATTAAAATAATAATAAAAAAGGTGTTATGGCTTAGAAATTGTGAAACACTCAAAATATAGTAGTCTAACTGGCAATTCTAAGGCCTTTTACAAGTGATGACACACAGATAAACTTGATATTTCATGCATAATTCAGACGTTAGCATGAAACGCAGCCTACATTGACCTGGTAAGACCTTGGTCAGAAAACGGTTAACGTTATCATAACGGGATGAACAAGAACGTTTTTAAAACAGATTTTATCTGTAGATAGCTCAGAGTGAACTTTGTTATTTGTCTAGGTCGGGGAGTAACAGAAACAGTGGTACATTGCTTTCATGTATTTCTCGGACGTGACTAGGAAGAAGATGTTTATCTTCTGAGAGCTGCAGCTAAGCTAGGGTTATAAAACCACTTTTATTTGATTCTTGTAGGGTCAAGGGTGCAGGGCTGCTTGGTTTCGTGGACTTGCAGGACTAGTGGGAGTTGCTGGGAGTGACAACCTGACACTCAGTATTGGCACTTTCTTAGAATTTAGTATAGGGAACGGCTGGAATATTTGTTTTGAAAAAATGATTCATGTCGAACATTTTGGTTTTCGTATTCTTCATCATTGTCTAAAATATTCAGCCTGTCCGTAGAACTTCTATGGAAGGAGCAGAAGAATACGACATAGAAAGCATGGTGTGCGTTCAATATTAGTCATTAAAGTCAAAATTTCCGCTTCCGTCATAAGGAGACCACTTTTAAAAGGCACATAACCTTGATCTCTGCCACTAGGAGTTTGAAACTTTTCCTACCGATAGAAAAAACAATAAAACTAAAAAGACAAGTTATCCCAAAAAAGCAACCTCAAACTGGCAATGTATGTTGTGACATACAAACATAATGTAAGGTATTTCGTTACAAACTTGGCGGTGTATGTCACACCATACATCATGTTACTGATCGAAATAGCACCATTTTACGTTATGTTATTTTCATAATTATCATCACACGTATGCCTTTATACAATAGAGCATTAATTATAATCATTAAACTTTTCCTAAAAAATGTCATTTTCATAATAACAATATAAATACATTGGACAACACAGGTGACATTTGCCGGGTTATCGTTTTTTTTTAATTAATGTCAAAATAGATATTGCTAGATGTGTATTGTATTTTTTCTTCAAAATATGGTTAATTATTCAATTTGAAAAAGTTAATATTTCAGCCGCAAGGTGACTTTTTTATAACAAAATGATTTTCTGAAGTTTCTGTATGACAGTACATACCGTGCCAAATTAAGGGTTAATACCTTCCTTGAGTAACCCTATATTAAAATATCGATCAATGATTGAAGAAAATTCTACCCCCAAGGAATACTCGCGTGAAGGTATTTAAACCGAATGAAAAGATTTAGCAAAGGTGAAGTTATTTAATCTAGCGGAATATCCCCTTATTCACAATATTAGAATATGACTGCACACCGATGAGGGGGAGTTTCGACGTAATCAGCGTCTGATCACGTGTTCCTTTTGAAATCGGCTTATCCTCTACCCACTGAGACCACGAAAATCCAATACTCAACCTTCTGTACAACCACATAGGGTTCGCTTTACAATAAGGAACTTTCAATACCCGTAAAATGTTCACCCTGACCGCCCGGACGAAATTCGTCTTCAGCGTTACCTTTGAACAAGTAATTATGGCGGAATTCCTGAATTAATACTGAGATAAGCCGCTTCCGTATTCCTCCATTTTAAATAGCATAAAAATGAGGCCTCAAACCATTATCGACGCGTACTTCTTTCGCAATTTACGAGTTTCGCTAATCAACGGTAGGGGCAAATTGCGTTTATAATCCCATTCGCATCAAATTGTGGGGTGGAAAGGTTTTTTAGGTGTGCAAAGTTTGGGTGAATGTTGGAAATCAAATTCTGTTCTGAATCGACAGGAGTGAACAACTATGTGTTGTTAAAAATTCACAAGTTTCGCCCCCACACCGTTGCGGCGTACGTTTGACATGGAAATGTGCAAGCCTACTCGTTGCGATTTCCCGCGGAATTTATTCAAACGCCGAACACCTCCGCTCCCCCCTGCCCGCACCCTAGACCGCACGCATCTGTCTTCGCATTGATATGCACATTCGATTGTCGACAGTCGCGTGCAGCGGACGTGGGTAACACACATCAGCATTCAACGTTGTTGAATTCTTTTTAGGCCAAATTAATATATGGGTTCGAGTGGCACCGAAACGTCTCTTCCTTTTGTTACAGCCTTTTAAATATCGTTCTTGGTAGGTACTTCATGGATGATTGAACACCCCATAAGTAAAGGTAAAATGACTAGAATGCTGTTTAAATAAATTACCTTTCATTAAATTAAACTAGTATCAGGAACAGGCGCATTATCAATATTGATTCGCATGTTCACTTCAAAGCCCCTCGCCTGATTGATTTGGGGCAATTTATGATGATATCATTTTATAACTAAATCGATTTATCTAAAACTGAGATATTAACATGTCAATTCAAGATGTGTATCAGGCGATGACTTGCGGCACCACATGGAGGGAACAAGTTAAATTAGGGGACGTGGAAAGATAAATGGCGAAACCTGTCAATATCTACTTTTCATTAATGGTTCAAAAGTGTGTTTGCGTGGAATAAACGATGGCGTTTCTTGTAAAGTCACTGTCTAATGTAAAAGTGAAAAGTTTGGCGTTTTCTTTTACGAACATTGCCTACAGAATGTTCACCTTATTAAGTGGCTACTGTTAAGTATTTTCCTTAACAATTCAGAGAGCCTCGACTTTTGTGGTCAAGGCTCTTTGAGTTGCGCCAAGTCACGGGCACCACTGGCTTGACTTTAATCGCCACAAAATGTGCATAAGTACTTCCTTCCTGTTCTATTTCTCAAAGTACGGCAATAATTATAATAATTTCCCTTTATTAATGGTTTTTTAAATCGGCCCATATTTTTTCAATTACAAGCGAGTAATGTTATAGAGCTGAGTAATGACGCTTTCAGCGTGTCGTTAAAATAATACGTCTTTACTAGAAGTAAATATATTCATGAGGGTATGAATCACGAAAGCGCGCATGTTTGGTAAGCGTTTCAGTGGCCATGCACGGTTGCACACTGTGTCCTTACTGTGTTAAGTGTGCAGTAATTTAAGTTTAAATGACATGAGTACTCGTAGCTTATGTGCTGCTTTTGGAAAATGTTATTTTCACTCTTTCGCAATGTTCAGTACAGTTAGCGTGATTTTCTACGGGCTGTCTATAGAACATTATGATCATCAGTCTGCTAAGGCTCGGACTGCATCAAAGCGGAGACAAGACGAGATGTGTTTCACCAAATCTACATCTGCTCTCCCCTTAGTTTCCTTGAAAATCTAATCAGATTTCCAACGAAACTAAGCGGCTCCTTATCAGACCTCCACAACCCAGAATAAACGATTGGTTACTCTAGGTTGTGGAGGTCAGATAAGCTAACTAAGCTAAGCGCTCCAGGTAAAATACTGATATTCAACATCTGTTAGACTGGGAGCCAACCCCAACATGTTTGAAAAAAAAGGCTAGGCAGATAATAAGAACATGAAAAGTTGAACATTAGTTTTAATTAAAAGACATTTTCCTCCAATGCTCTTGTGACCTACATCGCAGATATCACATAAGGAAATTCACCACAAACTTCCAACACCAACTAATTGTCAAACTACCTGCAAAATTAAGTCTTTAAGACATCGCGTGTACAAACTTAAATACATAAGCTTCTTACTATCTAAATTACTTACGTTCGCATGAAACTCTAAGTTAAATAATGTTAAATGAGATATTACACTCTCAGTACTTTAATTTAAATGTGTTATTGCGTTGGCAAAGAATATTACATATAAGAGAATACGTTTTATTATAGTCAGACACGTTTAAATTTTATCTGGCACAGTACGAACTTGAGACGAAATCCGAAATATAATTTTCGACCCTAGTTATTACATTTTAAAGGTTGTTTTAACTTAATTGTCATTGAATAGCACAAAACACTGTGCAAATAGGTGGAAAACATCTTTAGAAAGCGCCGCAGTGGCGTGTAGGGTAAACGTACCAATTATAGCGAGAGACGGCGTTCCTAAATCCCGGTACTGGTTTATACCTCTTAATTCCTCGTTTTAAATAACAAAAGGCTGTTACTAGCGTTTTTCAGTGCCTGGCACTGGGTAGCACGCCCTCGCACCCTCTTAGCCGATCTAATAGGTTAGGTGGCCGTTTGATACGAATGCCGAGGTTAAAAGGGTTTCTTTTTTTACAGATAATTATTATTATTATTATTATTATTATTTATTTATTTCAGACACAAGTATCCATAACTTTGTTAGTACTAAATGCTTATAAAATGTTAATGTTAGTAAGGCAACAAATCAATTTCATCAAGTCAGTCACTACAAATTTTAGATAAATATAAAATAACAATAATTCAGAAAAAATAATAATGTAAAATTGAAAATTAATATAAATCAACAAATCATAGAATCATAGATAAGATTCCCACTTTCAGTTTTATTGCCATATTTATAGTTTTTGTTTGTAAACGTGAATTTATTTCAGTTTTTGTTGCCGGCCATTTTGAGTTCATAAATTATTTTAAGTTTTAAATTTCGAAGCTGTAATTTGAAGTGGCCTGTTGTAAATGGAGAGAGGCGAGTAATTTATTTCACATGCAATATTTTGGAGCTTTCAAAAGTTTATTTCATTTAAACTGTGTTAGCTTCTCTAGTAAGTAGTAATGAAGTCAATTTGTTTTGTTTTAGCTCAACCAAAAACAATTATCTCAGTTAAAAGACCTTAGTTTTTCTAAATGGCTCTAAATAAAGATCAAACATCTAATTTAATCACTTAATTGTAAAGAAAGCAAATAGGTCACTTTTGATCAAATAAAATATTCATACAAACGAAAAACATAGAACTAAAGGAGCGTGGAATAGTAGCGATATTTTTTACCATTAATACTCTCTTAGGTTTTATTTGTGGAGAAGAAGCGATGGAGCTATCTTCCGTAGCTAACATCATCATCATTCCAGCCATAAGACGTCCACCATTGAACGCTGCTCCCCATAGATTTCCAATAGGACCGGTCGGAATCCTGTGGTCTTCATCAGATCGTTTGCACACCTTAAGGGAACAAACAATACACTCTACTGCAGCTTTTTTTTTACGTGGTAAAATCTTCAAATGATACACCCTCCCAGGGCGGGGTTTTTATTTTGGGACAAACCCTCTACACTATTCCCAAACCACTGCAACTACTGAAAGCCAGAATCAACAATGGCAACCACCAGAAAAGCGCCGAGACAATGAAGCTCGACGTGTCCCGGAGAATGAATTTAACTGTCTTGGGTCCTGCAACGAAATTAATCAGAAAAGAATAGTGGAGGAGTAGGAAAAAATATGTTTCCATAACGGGGCGGTAGCCTATCGAACTTGCACTGACTAAAATCCACGATATCCTTCAATAGTCTTTTACGTTTCGGGGTCACAGTAATTCGTTAGTCCTGCTTCCCCGGCTCTACTGCAGCAATAGGTACCAGAACATAACACTTGTTATAGATATCTTGTTACCTCCACAACACCTAAAGGCCTTTCGGTTGCGGTGACCAATGCGATCGGCAGGTAACCGGAGTAATTACAGCACTAATTATACACTATACAATGGATATTATGTATACACAATAGAGTTGTATTGTTATACAGTTGTTATAGCTATTTAAGATGAGTCTTAGCCACTTTTGAGCGGAAACTAAAAAGAATTATGCAGATATTGCGGGCGAGCCTATTGACATGTATCGGGAATAACTTAAAGATCCTGAATGAAGTCATCCTGAAATAAGGAATTTGTCACCCTGACCTACAGGAATAAAGTCGTGTATAAAATTATAATATACTCTTTTAACCAACACCGTAATGAAAAATCTACCCAGCAAAGCGCTCAGAGAGGCTGTCTTCTTAACAATAAAGCGCTTTAAAACGCTGAATGAAGCGGATGAATCTAGAAAATACAAAGACAGGACAGTTGGCGCTCGTTTATCTTAACTAGCCTTATAAGGCAAGTTGGCACTAGATTCTATACAGATCTGGGAAAATAATGGCGCATATCAAGTTCCTGCTAACATAAGTAGTATTTCAATTGAAATAGCTGACAATATATTTGAAATATTCGAGGTGTAGGGCTCCGTACAGCGATATAATTTATAGCTGTGAGTTGCTCCGGCTATGTTTTAGAGTTATTCTAACTTTGCTCTGAATGTAACATTTTAGTTCGGGCTGGACCTAATGTTTACATTTTGCAAGTCATAATTTATACTGGACTATATTAATATAATTTTGCCCTGATTTATTCGTTTTAATATCTCTGAAATGTAATATTGTTGACGGAATTTGCTACTAATTAAATTAAAAATCATGGTTTTTGGAGCTCCTGTTGGGATGTTACACGCCGATTATGGTGACTACTCAAACGACACTGGACGAACTCTTCGACAATTCAAAACTACTTATAGCCTTTTTGATTTTATTCACACATATAAAATTGTAACATTTATAATGCTCTTGATGGATTATAGCCCACTTTGTCTCACAGAGAGGAGGGCTGAGTTACAACAGTGGGAAGAATATGTCCTCTCCAATCGAAATGAGAAATAAAGATACAATAGTAATCTAACGTCTATATCAAAGAGAACAGCAGGCCGATATCCACAAGCAATTATGGGTCGGTGCATTGTTCAATTTGACTTATTAGTGCGGCGCATGCATCCCTAATTGGAATTATTGGCTAGGAGGCCGACGTCCTTTACACTACAATGGACGTCTTGTAATCTGTTGGCTGTAATCTTGTGAGGACGTTGATAGACGGCCGCCTGAGAATATGGGAGGATCTTGTGAGGTTAGTGGATGGTGAGGGACTGATGAAGCTTGTAGCAAGCTTTCAAGCCCTTGGGTGAAAAGGGCTTCGCTTGACACCTAAAAATGTTAGCGGCAGATCAAAGTCACATGAATAATTACTTACTATGACAATCTCATACATTGCATCACATGTTTGAAAAAAACATGTTGACGATGGCGTGCCTTCAATGAATATTGTTGAACTACCAAAATGAATGGCGTTGCAAATTCGGAAGTACCCAGTTACAGTTGATCGATAGCACTTTGTTAGACTCCAACAATACAGTAAATTGTGCGAATTTCAGTTTCAGCAATAACGTCAGGCAAAGCCAGAGAAAAGACCCACAATTGCACGGAGTTAACTGGTCCAGCAGAGGAACTATAGCGACACCGGACAACACAGCGAGCGCGCACAACAAAGCCGCAGCAGCCGCTCGTGCGAGTACCGACCAGCCCATTCATTGTACGCCTCTAATCACGACCTAATTCGGCCATAGATTGTTTGCTGAAAATATGCAGCATTTAGCGCCACTATCACGATTAATTACCACATCACTGCCTTCAATTAACACCTAGATTTGATAAGGGCGGACAGCCACGTCTAACTACGTTCTAATAACACCGCACTACCACACCACTAATGTAATAATTATAGTCCACCTCAATTATGCAAGGTAATTTCGTATGTTAATATAATTGTAGCCTTCAGCCATCAGGTTTATACAAGAAAACGTATGTTACAGTCGGATACCACGTACCACATTCACACACGTATCACGTCGACGCGACTCAATAAAAAGCTATCTATTTGAAAAATCATTTCTGTAAAGAATCGCACAAACAATACAGAATAGTGTTGCGGCATATATCGTATTGTAAGTTATCGATCTGTCGATGCATTATTGAGCAGACAAGCGGGAACTCGAGTCGATACCACGTTACGGGGCCGAACAACTCCTATTTACCTGGAGTCGTTCTATTTCTGAACGCGAACATTGTTTATGGAATCCATAATGCACGTTGGTGCGGTCGAATGACATTTCACAAAGAACAATCACTATTTCGCCATTTTGAAAATTTATTTGTCATGTAATGTGTGGACGTTGCAATTTTGCTAGCTTTCTCAAGAATTTTCTTTTAATATTAGATTTTTTTCTAAAAGGCATCGTAATATTACTTTTAAATTGGTATTACGGGATTGTAATTTACCTTCACAAGGAGATCATTGTTAAATAAAATTGAAGCAAATTGAAGTATTTTAATAAAATGCTAGCTCAAAGCTTTCGACTTCGTTACATCAAACAAGAATTTTAAATTCATTACGTTATTTTTGGGCTAAATATTAGGAGGCGAACGTGACTAAGAGTCGTGAAATATTTAGAGAAATACAAAGAATCTCATTAATTCAAGATTACGTCGTTCAATTAAACAAAAATACGTCTCATTATACTGAAGGTTTGTTTTAAATATCGCCTCTTATAAACGAGGCTAAAGTAAAATAATAATAAAAGCATCGTTGGAGTTGAGACGGCAATAATTCATAAGTAGGTTGATGGCCCATTGTCTACGAGTACCGTATTAACTCATATCCATTGACATTCACTTAAGCTGTACATTTTATGTTCCATTTTATTCTTATATCGGCCTGGATACAGCACTTCAATATTGTGCTGTAACCGGAACGTTGATAGGAGCGATGGCAGACAGTTATTACATTCTTGAATAATAGAGGGAAACTTTGTGGACTGAACTTAGGGAAGTATCACGAGGAATCTCATTATACAACGAGTTGATTTATTTATTAACGATGCCATGGGAATTAATTTTGGATATACTATAGTATATGTCAGTAAAGTCGCTTGCCGTCTCTGTACGCTGCATATGAGGGAAGCCGGGGTGCGCCGCTAGTACTGAGATAAAAGAAGTATGCCCAATATTTGCTGTTCCAGGTTCATCATCCAAATCAGCTCACTGTTGGAGGCGAGTGCAGTTTAACAGACTGAAGTCTTTGGGACGTAAAGTAACTTTGAGTTAATTAGATGGAAAAAAAAAGTTCCTCGTTCGTAGACAAGAGGTACTTTTTCATTTGTCCTAACAACAAAGGCGGTACATAATATATACTTCAAGTGCGCTTTAAATTAAATCAGATACCCTATTTGCTAAAATTCGAGATGAAATACTGTTTGACCTTAAAATTATATGGAAATTCTAAATATCATTTTAAAAGTAATTATAAACATGTCATTAAGGTCACTTGGCTGGTATTATGTGATTACAATAATTCTGCGAATCATGGCAATGAAGGATTAATCTTCTGAAGTTACAAACAGGGTTAAATATTTTCACTCGGAATTTAAATAAAATAAAACAATTTAAGCAATCTACGAATTAAAATGAAGATCATTAAATAAGATAATGATATAATATAAAAGTAGAAACGTAGGTAATAAAATGAAGACAAAATGAGATTTTCTGTTTCTAAAAACATTTTTGGATCTTCTAGATTAATTTAATTGTAGTTTGTTAGAAAATTGCTGCTATTTTTCAACAAAATTCGCGAAACAAAGGAATGATAAGCAAATATGTGGTTATGTGGATAATATGTAGCAAAGAATTTAGTTCAAATTAGCTTTTAAAATAAAGGCCAAGTTATATGCAGAGGATTTCATGTGAACTGGTAAAAAATCTCTCCATTAGTTGGAATTTTCCGAACACTTTCAAGTCCCGATTGCTTCGACATATCGCCGTTCTAAATCTCACATTTCCACAAATAATGACTTCATCAGCACCAATCGATTTCTGTAATGCACGCTCCACCGCCCGCCGTTTGATTCACACATTATGCTGTAACAGAGCATTCAAATTGCTGTTCAACAACGATACCGCAACGTCACGTGTCAGAGCCAATTCACAGGACAGATCAAAGGCATTGAGAGGAGTCAGAAAATTCTATCGATGTTTCAAACACAGGGCCATCACTATCGATACGGTTTCGTGTCAGAATTTCGCGAATGCATTACGGCCTTTTGTGGAAGTGGGCCAGTCGGCAGCGGTGCTGTTGCAATTATCGAATGGGTGCGACTGTACTGATGGCTCCGGCGTTCTTTCAGCCGTGCTCGACTGTACTATCTGGCTGACTTATATCCTTTATTTTGTGCGCGAATGTACCGCAATGGATTTAAAGAGATTTGGTTTCACGTTTCGACACTTACTGGAAATTGGGGATGATTGTATTTTCGTGTTTTTAGGATTGTATTGCGAAAATTATGTGTATGCTGCAAACAGTTTACTTTATTTGGTAAATAAAATGTGCCTCATAATAATGTTGCATAAAGTGTACTGAAATCCTAATTTAGCATTTATTCTTAAAAAATATTAAATTAATCTCAAAAAATGTTTCGCTTATAATGCAAACATTTCGGCAAAACTTTGCTGGATGTAAATACAACTCAAATAAAATTACGTTCTCATTCAAAAGTAGATTTTTTCCTTCGCACGAGGCGTCTAATTTACAATATAAATAATCACGAGCAATCGCGTTGAATCCGAGCTATTTACCTTTGAAATGTTCGCGGGGCGACAAAGGTGGCTTAACGAGGCACCGAGAAACGGCGGCTTCGAATTATAAAAGTTTCAGTGGAAATAAAACGGAAAGTGTTCGCGAGGGGGCGTCACTAGATGCGGGCGTGCCACAGACAGTCACTGTACAGTTTAAATAAATTGTGATTTACAGGGGGCGAGGTGCGGTGCAGTGCAGAATTGACAGACTTTTTCTAGGAATTGAATTGCATTATTGTGTCAAAGCATCTGGACTTGAAATCTTAACGCGACAAGTAAAATCGCACTGTCAATAACGCACAGCGAAATCGATACAAATGACTTCTGAAGAAGACAGGTGTCACATCACTAGTTTAGTTCTCTGCAACACGCCGCTGATCATAAAGTAGAGTAAAAACATTGAGCTATTATTACTACGTATAGAGACGACACCATGTATCACCACTGTGTCCCATCCAGGATGAGTGCGCGATCACAACTTCATTCAATTGTTTGACAGCACTGTGGCGTGCTCTAGGCGCACGCACTCATCCTGGACGGGACAGTGGTGATGCGTGGTGTCATCTCTATACGTAGTAATAATAGCACAACGTTATATAATAAAATGCGATTAGAAAAAGTTACGGTTTAAAAAATGTTTAAAGTTTAATTCAGGCCCAGATTATCCCCAACCTTGTAATAAAGTTTTTGGTGGAGGAACATTATGAATTTAACTATCAAACTTCTGTTTCAAAATAATAATTACACAGACCCTAATCTAAAATACAAAAGCAAGTAAATCGTGGAAATCTAAGTAATATTTAAACCCTAATCAAAGTTCTAGAGTAAGCATAACTAAGTTACAGTAACTTTGATTCTAAATGTGGCGGGTTCTTTATGAATATTTTATTTATTCAGTAATATGGCCTCAGTGAACTTGATAAGAATAGTCGCTTAGGCATTGACCAAAGGGTCTACTCTCTTAATCCGTCAACGAAGATACGGGCTCATATGAGAGTAACTCAAACCTTTTTAATGAACTATCTATCAGTTTATCCGAAGCATTACTTTAATAGATTTTTCACACATGAATGACTTATATGTTAATTCAAATTAATTCTAAACTACAAAATAAATTAATTACACCTAATATAAACAAAAAAAAAAAAAACACTGTGCATAAACCAAAAACTAAATTAAAATATTACAAGTTATATCAGTTTTGAATTCATAATACAACATTTCGGAAGTCGGGACAACTGTCCAATTATGCTTCCACGAATTATAATTCGTGTCACTAACATAACTAATGTCCGAAAGTGATAAAGAAAATTTGTCCGAAGTTACGGGTTTCGTTACTACGAGTAGATAGTAGCACCCTAGGATAGTCACTACCTATCCTAGAGTTCTATCCTATTTACATATTTCTTTTAATATACAAAACATATTTATAATTTATACCTTTTTGTGATCTTCCTCTTAGCGGTTCACTTTAAACAACGAAGCCACGAGCAACAGCTTGCATGTTCAATCAAGTGTACACACGGCTACACATCAAGCTATGAAAACCCAGTATTTGCTGACCGTTCATTGTGGGTAAAAATCGTAAGAAGCGAGACCAAGACAAACTGGTTTTGTATAGCCTGATGTGTAGCCGTATGTACTCGATCATAATAATAATATTCTTCCATGTAATTACAATAACAGTTCACAATAACGCAGCATGCTATATAGCATGTTATATAACGTGTTATTGTTGCGTTGATAAACAGCGTGACGGTAGTTTGACGGGTGACGTCATCGTAGCCAGGCGTGAGCTATTGTTTGTAGTTGATATATGTAATTAATATGCGTTTGAGTTTGTGGCCGATCCATTGAGGTTGTGGTTGCAAGCGGCTTAGTCTGAAGTGGACTTGGTATTCATGAAAATGTATGTAAACTAAGTCATCACTTGCCATGTTTTTTTCCCAATTATGTTGCTTTCAATCGAATCAAATGCAGCTATACCGTCAGCACGAGTTTTCAGTATTTGAGACGTAAAGTAAACTGGAACTTTGACGACTACAATAATGGACAATTTTTAAGGAAAAAAATAGTTCCTTCTTCGCACACCAGAGGCGCTGTTCCATATTTTCATACAAGAAACGCTGTAAATACTGGAAAAACTTTGTAAAGTAAAATAGTGAAAACTCGTGCTAGGGGTACTGAATACAAGTATTTTACATGGAGTGACTGCCTATCTGCACAACCTAGTAACTGGGTAATGCGATACGTGTTAATAAGACTGGTTGCCAGACTTTCGAATTTCTTCAAAATTACATCGACATAAAATCGAGCGTTTTCATCATAATTTCTGCACAAAGAAATTGTATGATCAGTAAATATATTTATATGTAAGTAAGTAAACTTCAAAGAAGAAGTATATTCTTTTTAACCAGAAACTGGCAAACAGAATATCCCACAAACGCAGCTCCGAATTCCATTAAATCCCCAATACTTTTAACTGCACATTACAGTTTAAATCAGTATCTATTTGTTGAGAATAAATATAAAACAGTATAGCAATGTTAAGATATAAAGGGGAAGTCTGGGAGTGTCGTTCGGAACCCGCAAACTTCTACAACAAACACTGGTAGGGATGTGCCACCTTAAATATAGATACGCGATTATGTTATCGATGGAGCGAACGGAATAAGTTGTGGGTGGAAGTTATGTTAGGCTGTTTCTTTCGATAAAGGTGTTGTAGAAATTTGCGATAAAAGTTGGGTTTGGTTAGTGATGCGAAGCTTGTCGAATATCATAATCTGTTTCTGATATTTATATTCAAATGGTTTTGGAAAATAAATGGTTGATACGGTCTTGAAATTGAATTAGAATGTTGCTTTGTCACCTCTCTTTCATATGACTTTAGGATGTGTCGAATTAGCCAGGCCGTTGATTACATACATATTATTATTGCTTAAAATAATAATTAGTTGACTGAATAAGGTACATATTATTGCTTAAAATAATAATTAGTTGACTGAATAAGTCTCGTATTTAAAAAAAAGGCTAAGCCGTTAATAGAAGCGCTGATTAAGCTAACTGGCTTCGATATATGCAATCAATGAAGTTAATCTTTTAGTCAACGAAGAAAAATAAAGTCTTTATGGTGAAATTATTAAATACAGACAACGTAGAAATGAAACGAAATAGGTAATTATAAAACGTTTTATATAGAAGTTTTCAACGTTTAATAAACAGAAATGCCCTTGAACTTTATATTAAACGAGTCGTTAATAACACGTTTATGAGTATCATAACTACTGAACGAAAGTGAAAATGAGGATATGTGAAGATTATTAGAATTGCGTGGGAGTAAACTTGAATTTTCTTTCTTCATTCGATATTTTATCTCACTACTGCTGTTATAAATACGAATACATAAGAGAGTCTTGAAAGGATTTTTTTTAAATTGGTTTTAATGAAATGTACATACACACGGCGACACATCAAACTATGCAAAACCAGTATTAGCTGACCGTTCATTGTGTGTAAAAATCGTACGAAGCGAGATCAAGAATTGGTTTTGTATAGCTTGATGTGTAGCGATTGTGTGTGTTTCATGTATTATGATACACACACACATTTTATAACTGATGGGATATACACCTAGTATTATACATTTTATCCCGGTATTATGTTCCCGTGGGATATTAGCCGAACTTCTAACGAGTATCGCCATGGGCACATAAGCTATTTCAATTATTCTTGAGATACAATATTACCTGTATTGTTACTGTTTTATGCGAAAACCACTAAACGAATTTAGGTTGAATGAACACATAGGATATTTTTAATCTGATTATCACAATCCTTTGTGACAAGTACCAAACTACACGCAAGGGAAGCCGTGGGATGACGAGGCCCCCTCTCAGATGGCTAAAGCCTGCCGGGGTCACGGGTCTTATACCATCACCGTGACCCCGGAACATAAAGGGCTATTGAAGGACACCGTGGATTTTAGTCAGTACAAGTCTGACAGTCCCTTCCGCCCTGCCCGGGGTGGGAGGTCTCATCTGATGATTTTACCACGTAAAAAAAAAAAGGGAAGCCGTGGGCATACACTATGTATATTTTATAAATGTACTAGCAGCTTTATTTAGTTTATGAGCAGTGGCTGAGCGATTGGATTGCTGCGCAGGATGTCACTGGTTCGACTCCCGCACGGAAAAAAATATGTGTATGACCTACTACATATTATTTGTTCCGGGTCTATGTGTTTGTGTATGTAAGTTTCTATGTTTGTAAATACACCCACAAAACGGAAGAAATTCCTAGGAGTAATCATGTTTTTGACAGGCTTCCGAAAACTAAACTAGTTTTTTGTTTGCGCTTATTTGTTTTTCAAGGAATCTATCGATTATATCGCACATAACTCTAATAAAATTCTCTTCTTTCTCAGTACCACATCACTATCTCAGTTTAGTTGTGCCATTCAATCGCGACGTCATCTCGGCTCGCGGAGCTGTTACTTAGGATTACGTATTGTTTGCTATCAACTTAATTCTATTACTATTGATAGAACATTTCGTTCTCCTAATTGAATTCTTTGTTTTTTTCTTTGATTTGAGTTTTTAGAACATATATTTTGTCGTTGTTTTATATGGATGACTATCTACGTAGGCAGTGGTGATCTTGGCTATCATTCTATCATTCCAATATCTTTTTCTTTTTTATTATAGGTATTCAGTGGCCCGCTAGTTTGACAGCCATTTTTACCAAGAAGGCGGTATTTTATTCTGCAGTAACTGGTGGAGGTCAGATAGGCACTCGCTACATGTAGGTAAGTACTGGCTCAGCTGCACATTGGACTTGTAATGAATGTAAGTCAGCAATTCCCATTTCACCCATACTGGACCTGTGTGGTCGATTTTGACCCATTTCTTCTCGCCAAATGTAAAGCTCTAAGTTGTAAAATCTTTATAAGCAGACTGTGACTATACTTTATATAGTGATAAAACATTGTGGAGATGCAAAAGTCCCTTGTAGGCCCCATAGAGAGACCCGACCCACTTTGCATCCTAAGAAGGACATTGTAGCGATAAAGGAGAGAGGTCAACATTGGCCCTGTTGTTGGCGAACCAAGCACCCCCATATAAACACAGGCTGTTACAACTTAGGCTCTAAATAAGGGACAGTTGAGACAGCCACGCGAAGCAACATCCCCAACATTCTCACCTCGTAGTTAGCACGACTGAATGACTAAACAGGGTGTCCATATTTAATCTGCGCGCCGCGGTCGTATCGGTTTAATGTGCGGCGAATGCATGCATAATTCAGAGCGCACAGAGCAACTTGGCATGGTGTGTTCCGCGGCATAATGCGATGTCTGAGTTACGCTTCCATGCCGCAAATGTTGGCGCCAACGCGATGTAAATTTCGGTTCAAGACGATTGTTGGTGCAGTCGGCCATCATTGGCCCAAGGTGTTATGTTTGACAGCTGAACCATTTTATAACTGCCGGGGAATGTAGATGCAGAGGGTTTGCATGGAAGGTTAAAGATGATATTGGTTGAAATATTTCTGTGTTATGCTGGTTTCCGCCATTTCGCTTAATCACTTTAATATCTTGAGTGGGACGATAGTAAACGTTTACTACATCATACAGCTATAATAAAACTTTACACAAATAATTTCTGCAAACCACTTAAGTTATACTAGTCAAGACACGAAATCTATCAAAACAAACAATTCTAAAGATACGTGGTTCCTAGTTTTTTCTTTAGCAATCGACTCATGTCCCTGGGTAGCAATAAATCGTGGTCATATTGTCCGTTCGCGTTTTTTCGCCATCCCCCATTCACCTGCGAGCCACGTATTTAATCTGGCTGTACTTCGCTTTGGCATGCATCCGCTCTCTTGAGGATTCAAAGTTTAGGGCCCTATAAGAATACGTTGGTTTTATGGCCGCTCTGCTTGGATGATTTTTGAGCGACAAATTGCTTTGTTGAAAGCGTAATCTTGAACCTGATTGTGTTGTTTATATGGGAGTAGGTATGTATTACATGATAAGAAAATGTTCTAAGTTAATTGTAACTTCTAATCAATATAGGTCTGAAATCGTTTTCTATATGAAAAGGCCTTTGCTTTTCTCTGCCGTAGTAGATATTATAGGCTGCTGATATTACAACATGTATGCTTTTTAGTGAAAAGTTCTTGTGCCAAGAGTTTGTTTATATCGTATCGTTCGACTGTTTGACACTTCACTGTTCGCCTGGTCCATTATTGTAAACATTTTACAGCTTAATTTTAAAAACAAAATGAAACAGACGGTATCGCCGGTAGGTCAATTTTATTCATATCGTTTTTACGAATATAATTTTCAAAGTGGAATCTCGAGGGTAATATTGTGAATAATGTTTTAAAATATTGAAAATGTTTCGCTTTTTTTCTGTAATTCCTTTGAGCTTTCACTGACCTGTAAAGCTCGGTTATCCTTATTTTAATTTTGACCTTTTATGACATTATTGTTAAAGCATTCATTTAAATTGAAGCTTCCAATGAACAGTTCAGTGAAACATTAACAAACTAATAGCATCAGCGTGCCAAAACGTAGCACTCAGGTACATTTACATTGTTTAACAAACCGCTAAAATTTATAAATATAGCAACCATTGTCAGCATTAAAATAATTGTCGCACACCCCTTTAACAACGTCGCGTTATTTGTGTTTAATTCTGTACACATTAACGAAATGAACATCGTTGTTCGCACAGTCCTAACTCAATTTATATAATGAATGCCATACATTACCCGTTTTCTGTTAACAATTCGCTATGAGCACTCCACTTGCAAAGTTTGTCTACGTTGTGTCAACAGCGGCTGAGGTGGCATTCGTTGCTCTGACGCCGCGCCGCGCGGACGTCTCATATTTATTTTATTAATAAATATGTTAATACCGAGGTAAGTAGCGTCGCGTGCATTATTCATCGGGAACGGTGGCTCAGTTGACACAGCAACGGATAGTCATGCAAATTCAATCCGCCGAGATGCGGCCAAAAATTATCATAATTGTGACGTTTTTGTTTCTATACCTGCGCTCAGCTCGGGAAGTTTAATCTGAAGTTTGCCCGACACTTTTAGTTTTGTATAACGCCGTCATCACATCCCCATTTGCAATTCAGATGGTCGGAAAAGGCGGACGCGGGCCGGATCCGTTTCGCCTCAACTTCTGCCGCGCACTGCGGGGGATTTGTTTGAAAAATACGCAGGTCCCCGGTTGAGGGAACTCTTTTTCGTCTTTGTACACTGCTTTTCAGCGTAACGACAAATTGAATAATGTTGTAAACGTAGGAGCGAGTTTTCGAAACTTTCGCCTTGCTGATATGGAAGTGGATGTTGGAATTTCTTAATTCTTTTTTGTCGGACAGTGGGTCGGTTGAGTCGGGCCGGGTTCGCGGATGTTTCGGGGAAGGTCGTGTTTAGTAGACAAAGCGGAATAGCGTTGGAACGTTAATGCATGTAAGATCAACTCTGATTAAGTCGGGTGACGTCAGACAAAGGACGGACATCATAATCTATCTGTGAGATGTATTTAAGTGAAACCAGAGCAGGGCAACAGTGCGACGAGGCTTAGTTTAAGCGACGTAAATAACTAGCTTTATTCACCCTGTCGTAGGATTGCTTCGTATAAACTGTTGTTATTAAACGTAATATTGTTCTAGACAGTGATCTTTAGAAAGCTATAAAAGTGTGAATTGAGTCATTCGTTGAATTGTGTTCATTAACTGGAATAGTTAATAACTATTTTAAAACCCACTTTCTATTTAAACCAGATTACAAGAACTTCTAAGCAAAGCATAAAGCTTTGAAGGAACATTCAAGATGATAGAGGATTCTAAAACGGTAAACTAGGCTCGTAGGAACAACAGCCACTGTTCTAAAATACTCTCTGAATTATATTTACAAACAATAAACCAATTTTAGAGCTTTACCTTTCACCTTAAAGCCTTTTAGGGCCTTTTCTCCCAACATAATTATATGAATGTTCTTCAAATATCCGCAAATGAGCTTCAAACATATAAACAGTCTTTAAATCGAGTAATATCCGCTCGTAACCGGGTATAACCGGTTTTATTGCGCCTAGATTGGAAGTCAAACGTTTACAGATATTATGTGAGTTTTTATAGTGTCATCATCCTGTAAATACCTACAGGGTGTTAAACTTGGCCCTTGAATCGTAAACGTAGGGTGTCGGATCGCTTTTAAGCCTACCGATCAGACTTTATGTCGCAACGAAGTGTCGTTTCGGATTTATTACACGATGTGAGCCTGTTAAGTGGGCCGTAAAGTTTTATGTAAAAGAAAATTTTACATAATGCCCTTTGTAGTGGACAATGGTTTGTGAAAGGTATTTTAAGTGTCAGCTTTTGAGTTATTTGATTTTTTTGTGGTTCATTGTTTGACTACTGATTTTAGTCGTCATTGGTGGCTAAACTTTTACTTACTTTTTGTTATAACACACATACACAACTATACATGACATAACTGGCTAAGAGTAGTACAGGTGTTAAAAAGAATAAGAGGTAGAGTTACATTGGTTTTGCCTTCAAACTTTTGGACGGTAAAATTCTGACAGTCCCTCCCACTCCGCTCAGGGTTGATGATTTTACCACGATAAAAAAAGTCTTAAAATGAAAGAAAACATTTTTTTTTTGTTTATCATATTAATATTTTTTGTTGATGTTATTTCTAGACACACAGTGCAATATCTATTCTATAGCCATACTTTTTATAAATATAAAATGCACTTATATTAAACTCACTTTTATTGCAGTAGTAAATGTAAATAAAATCTCACTTTGTCATATTTTTAAAGGACTGCGAAGTTTTGCCGTGTGGTCTGTAAGTACTGTCACATTCCGTGGGTGTTTTGTATGGACAACTCAGTGGTAATAATAGCAATAACATCATTTTGCAATAAACTCTGAAGGCTTTCTGTGGATATATGAATATTATGCGGAGAATTATTTGTTAGGCCTCACACGATGAAAATGTGTAAAAAAAAAAGATTGAACTCTATAACCATCTACATTTTGTTTTCGTCTTAAAAGGGTTTGCAACCAAGATCGTTTATTTCAAAAATCAGTTACACAAAACATCATTTTTGACTATTATGGGAGGCCTTCGCTTTTAAAATAAAATAATTAAGTTGGCCAAAATAAAATAAAACTTTAAATATGTTGAGTAATTTTTGACATTAACAGGCCATAAAAATATTTTTTATTTTAATTTCAGTTGTTTGTGTCATTAATTACATTGTTGGTTGAAAAAAGCATGACATTTTAAATAAATGATCATTCAAAAATCCTATCAAATATGTGAAGACGTTGTAAACGGTCATAAAATAACATATTTCGAATGTGACGTTCTATTTCCAAAATTCCTATTCAATTTTCGAACGTCTACGTCTGCCAATCAGAGCGAGGGGCGCGTGGGTCGCTTATTTCCGTAACGGTAGTGTTCGTGATTTTTTTTTCGCGGCTTGACGTGGACAAACTTGGTGCATTCATCACTACGTCGACAAGTAGAACTAAGAAATTTTTGGAATGTCCTCTTTTTGTGTTTTTTTTTTAATTATTATTTTGACCGTTATGTAATGTAGTAGTAGAATTGGAATGAAGGAGTTGGTGAAAAGTAGGACATTCAAAAACTTTTTTAAAAGGCTGCTCTTACAAATCTTCTACGAGTACTATATTTTAATGGAAAAAGGGTATCTTCATAAACTTGTAAAGTTTTTTCAAAAGAAATAATTTCTGAATCTGTTTTACGTCTTACACAAAGGTTTTCTAAGTGATTGCAAAACTTGAATCAAATGATTCAAGTTTTGATTTAGTAAAAAGACAATGTTTCAAACAAGGATTTCCGTCTAGAAACGAGAAAAAAAAAGAACTCTCAACATTCTTTCCACAGGTGTACCACATCCAAAATGTAACAAAATAAATAAATAAATAGCTACTTCACTTCTAAACATTCGTACGTCTACGCGAGGACCTATACAGGGGGATGTTTTAGCAAATGAGCGTTGGCTCGAAGTCGACGAGGCGCCAACTGAAAAATTTGTACCACTCGTACATATACAATCACACCCTGTATATTTGTATATATGTGTGGTGTAAACGGGATTTTGCCGTTTTCAAAGAAATTCGTATAAATTGAGTAATAGAGGAGTGGAAAAAAATGTGAAATATAAATTGTAAGCCAAGGAATATTCGATTGGATGTAATGGTTTCTAAGAAGGAAATATAGAGAGTAAATCTCTTTTCCCCTCATTCAGATTTCAGAAAAAGCTACAGAACAAACGGTAGTAAATATAGTGAACAATACATTGAAGGTATTCAATGCATAATAATTATGAGGATCTATGACTGACTGGCCAAAATTAACTGTTCGAAATATCGGATTTTCCATCAGAAAAAGCTCTCAAGTTACATTGAAAGTTACGTCGACTAACCTAAATCTTTTTAATTATCAAGTTTGATACAAGACGTTGAATTCAACAGCTCGAAAGGCTATGAAAGGAGGATTTCTAAGGATATAATCCAACCTCGAAATTCATTCGTTTATAGAACGTTTTTGTATAATCAAAGTTTTAATTGGAGTATTAATACGCAGTACCTGAGAGTACAGGACTTGGAAACTCGATATACATACATATTATGATGGAGTTTACGGGACGAGGTTGTGTTTGGGAACGTGGCGTTAGATTTAACAGCCTAGAGAATAATTTTCCCACTGTTGGGACACATACCTATAAGAGAGATTTTTCGGGAAAAGTCATTGTAGCATACAAGTAGAGGGGTAATTTAAAGGGTGTTAAAAACTTTCTAAAGAAACTCTGTAACATTTATTTTAGAAGTCCAATTTTAGCAGAGGATGCGCTTAGTCTGAAATTATGTTTATTGGCATTTGTATATGACTGAATTAAAATTAATGACTAAGTATATAACATGACGGATAACATATTGTGTTTTCTTCTTAATAAAGAATTTTGAAGATCAATATTACATTAAATTGAATTCATCGCATTACGCAATATCTAACAAAATCGTAACGTTACAGCACAAAACCAAATTACGTGTGTTTCCATTTTAAACTTCCAGCTAAAACCGTTTAAAGAGATTACTTTCGTTTTGTACAAATATTAAGGGACTGATTGAGGTGAAAACTTCTTAATTACGTCAGTCGTAGCAACATTGTTCTGATTGGCTCATTCCGAGCGGTGCGTATAATACTGCCCTGCCATTGGTTGAAACATTCCGGAATGAAGTTTGTGTTCGTTTTTTGAGTGAATATGTGAGCTATTTTAAATATTCGTATTGTTGCGGCTTTTTTGAACTGTGTTTGTAGTTCGTAAATTGTTATCGATTTGTGTACATGATACGTGCTCGTTGTATAACGTTTTCCAATTTTTTAATGTGTTTTATTGTAACTTTATTACAGTTATGCTTTTCTGAGTATTATTTAAAAAAAATGAAGGATTACGTTGTTTTAAGAGTCTTTTATTGGTTTTGAAATACTCTTACCTTCAGACTGAAGCAATTCTACGAAACGTAATCATCTCTTCCAATTCTTGTTTGAATAATTGATGTTTTCTTACCTGAAACAAGAAATAAATTAAAATTAGTAACAATTTATATTTATACAAAATCAAGTAAGTGGGTATCGAATGTTAAATAAAGCTGGAATACTAAGAATCAGTAAGTAATTTATAATGGGAACGAGATTCTAGATTTATCTAGACTATTCTAGGAATACAGGTTACAGACGATCAGGCTTCTAGCTCCCTGCCTATCATAACGAATAATCTAATTCACTACAAATCGCAAATCCGAGAAACGTTTTATCTCAGCTTATACAGGTTGTTGTCATAAACAACATCAGATATATCGTATCATTTTCACCAATCTAAGCGGTCCATTTATAAGGGGATTCGAGTGAAATGAAGTGGCGACAAATACTGGCCCTCCATAACGTAAACATCAATACATAACTAAAATAAACTCGGCTCGATATGACGGATGGGATCGTGTATTTCTACACCAAAATATAGAATTATTGTTAGGAAAACATGAGATATGAGCATTTTTGTTATATTGAGGAATTTCTGTCACATTCAATAGGTGTAATTTATAGTTATTTATATATATAGAAGTGGAGAAACGTGTTTTAGTGATATGAAAAGGTTTTTTTACGTACAGCAGTCTTTGGAATAAATAATTTGAGTATCATATCTGTTTCTACTGTACTCCAGAAAGATTTCTGATGTTATTTTCGAGTGTCATTTCATTGTTGTAATGTCTGTTCGATACGGAACGTTTACAATAGAACACAAAGGGCTGTTTTATCATAAAGGACTTTAAAGGAATTTTAAATTATGTGCCCCATACTACCCTTGTCGGTTATCAAACAAATGGAACAAAATATTTAAATTATACCTATGTAATAAGTTGTTCAAATACAATTTGTTTTTTATTTATTAATAATACGTGAATGAACACTTCTGTGGTTGATGGTGTTGTTAAAGAAATGTGTTTTAAGCTCGTAATAATATTAATTTCCTAATGTAATAAATTGTTGTTTTTTTTTTCTCTTATTTATTATTTCACGATTTTCATCATCATCTGCCTGACTTTTTACAAATACGATGGGGTTGCCTTCCAATTCAGCTAGATGCAGCTGAATATCAATATTTTTATATTATCAGTGACAGCCTATCTGCGGGCAAGCTGAGTAATACAGAAAAAAAATTCTAGTGAAGAAAACATTAGATAATAAAGTTATAAAAAATTGGAACCTTCTAACGGACCACAGCAACATAACTTTCATATCAGTCGACTTACGAGTACATCGCGCGACTCTTGGGGTAAGTAAATATTTTTTTCTAACAAACTCATCAATGTACGTGTTTTCTTTGCATCGTTCGGAGTGCACCAAGCACCTCTTAAGGCGGAGTATCGATGTTTTTTTAAGGCGAAACGCACACGGTCATGTTTGCGTTCGATCATGAGTTTTGTAGTAAAATGGCGTCTTTGACAACGTTTTGAAATGTGTAATGTAATGTGTAATGTAACTGTTATACTTTAAGGGGGTTTCAAGTGTTACACGTGCCGTCCGGGTGATTGTTTTTTTAAGAAAGTATCTGCCTTCTGCTTTTCTGTAAGACTTGAAGTAACTGCAAGATTATTTTTTCAGTGTTTTTTAAAATTGATATTTCAAAACAACGTGCAAAAACTATGTTACCAATTTTGTGAAATAATTAACTTTTCTTCTAAAATAATTTGGTATTTTATTTAGCATTTACAATGCTCGACGTGTTCAAAAGCAGCTTTTCAACGACAATTAGTTAAATTATTCTAAAATTGCGTGCTCAAGTAATATTTATTTACTCACTTCTGCTTGTACGGTCACGAAATTAACAGCTGGCACCTTACTTAACTTTGTAATTTTGGAAACTGGAGGAAAATTATTTAAAATATGAACTTTAAAACAATTTTATTAATAAACTGCTCGCATTTTTGAACGTGAGCTGTATAAGTCAGAATCTATATACAGGGTGAATTTTTGAACTGGGCGTGGATGGCTACTTTCGAAACTATGAGGAATATCGAAAAACGTTGAAAGGAGTCTCGAGGCCGATTTTGACGAAAACTAAAAAAGCATCATTGGATTTTAGAAAAATCAAAAATCCTGGCCAGGAATCGAACCCGCTGATTTTGGAAAAAAAATCACACCCTGTATTATTACACCGTTCGATAGTGTTGCTAATATGGATCAAATTCTGGGAAGTAATCATATACGGCAAACTTAAGGAAATGGCAGATTTTTATGAAACTGCTATTTTTCCATGTTACTTAACATCTACTGAGCCATAATTTATTCGAAATATAAAATTTCATTGTTTTCAATGTCTCACTGGATTTGACGTTTCAATAATCCCACTGTACTTAGCAATACGACATTATTGAGTTGAACTAAAAATAGCATTATTTTAAAGAAGAAACGGTAACTTATGTTTCAAATACAGTCTTTGCCTTGAAGATTGATCAGTTTTTTTTGTAATTATACGTTTTCCTTAAGTTTGCCGTATATGAATACTTCCCAGAATTTGATCCTTATTAGCAACACTATCGAACGGTATAATAATACAGGATGTGATTTTTTTTCCAAAATCAGCGGGTTCGATTCCTGACCAGGATTTTTGATTTTTCTAAAATCGAATGATGCAGTTTTAGTTTTCGTCCAAATCGGCCTCGAGACTCCTTTCAACGTTTTTCGATATTCCTCATAGTTTCGAAAGTAGCCAACCACGCCCAGTTGAAAAATTCACCCTGTATATAAAAATGAAACCTGTTTTCCGTTGTCACGACATAACATGAAAACGGCTTGATCGATTCGGATAATTATTTTTTTGTTGTGTTTGTAACCATCGGGACCGGGTTTTAGACCGGGTCCTCCACCCGTGCGAAGCCGGGACGAGCCGCTAGTATTATAATATTAAACAACAAAAAAAACAAGTCGATTTCACTTTTAATCTTGCAAAAAATTTAAAAAGCATGTGTAAAGTCGCCACAATTGGAATTAAAAGAAGATCAATATAATTTAAAACGATGTTAAACACACATGCCGTTATTTACAAATTATATAATGAAACCTACATGATTCTCAATCCACATACACAACGTACCCACCGACCGTAAAGCTGGTACACATTAATAACAAAATAACAAAAACCTGCATTACGTTAAGTAACCAAACACATTGTCCGCACATTAAAACAAATGTAAATTAATAAGCACACAACTACTAATTAAGTTTTAATGAAGTAATAAATTAATTTGTTAAAAATTCATTGGTAAAAACCGTTGATGGGGGATGTTCGGTCCGGACACTGTAAAATGGCGGCCTGGCCGTTAATTTCGGTAATTGTTGTATACTTGTTATAAATTCAGGAGATTAAGCCATGCTGGGCCCGGCGTTGTGTGCACACCGCTTTAAATTAAGACTGTACGATGATATATCGAAATTGAAATTAAATATTCAGCTGGGTTTTGTTGGTGGTCGGTGGACAAGTATGGTTTCATGAGTTGATGAAGTTTTGCTTGCGTACAGAAAAAATA
Source organism: Agrotis ipsilon (assembly GCA_028554685.1). Classification (NCBI taxonomy): domain Eukaryota; kingdom Metazoa; phylum Arthropoda; class Insecta; order Lepidoptera; family Noctuidae; genus Agrotis; species Agrotis ipsilon. The sequence goes on along the minus strand of CM052960.1, from coordinate 15,171,450 downwards.
CTTTAAAAACTTTTGCTGGTTGACCTTTCTCGAGTGGAGGATTTTTTTATGTTTTCTACGGGAACAGAAAATGTTGTATTGGCTAGCTAGTACATTACATATGTTACGATGGGGCATTATTGAACGATGACCTAGTATTCAATTGAAGAGAACTAAAATAAAATAGTACTGAACAATAAATACAAACCTGCTCGAGTTTTAAAAACATTCGTCTGTATAATACCGATTCACATGCTAGTCGTCCGCAATAGAATAAATTTTCAAAGTAAAATAGGTACATGGAATCAACAGCACAGCATGTTTGTTTTCCCTCTGTCTATGTCCCGAACATTTTTCGTCCATTCAACCCGTCCAAAACAAATACAAGAAAATAAACGAGCAAGCATGACATCAACGCTATCCAATAAAAAAAATTAGATGTCATTCTACCGTGCAATCGTCGTAATGCAATCGTCTCCGGCGATAAAATAAAACGTCAATGCCTACGTTTAAATAAAAAAAAGAATAACATAAATTCTTTCAGGCTGTACACAAACAAAGGCGAACGCCTTTGCCTCACATGAAGAGTGTTTGCAAAAATTTCGATCGCCTTTTATCCCCTGCCTCCTCTTAACCCCCTAACGCCCGTCGCGTACAATCATAAGTGTTTTCTTTGTGGATAGCGGAGCCAACAGCACCCTTTAACGTGTTTATCCTTTTCGGTCGAGCCTCCCCTTTATAAACGAATATTTTGACCCTGTTTTTATTTTTTATACTGTGTTATTGTAACTGAAATGTTTGTATGGAGGTATTCTGTTTACCAACATTGGAGTTAATGGACATACAGTACTTAGTGCCTACACAAACGAGCGTAACTGTGGAGGCAATCAGCGGCGAGTTTTTTTTTAATGAAAAACGAACTGTGATCTGTTGTTTAGTGAATGTTGTGTTCTGTTTTAGATATACAGCTAATATAAACACTGTTTAAATATACCAATACACATTTTTGTATCTAATGAATGACATAATAAAATCCAAAGATACCTAAGTACATTTTTTAAACTCATGTTATTGTAAATTTTAGTTCCATCCAAAATAAAATGAAAAATAAAATACTCCATAAGAATAAAAATATTCTCAAAATAAATTCACCACAACAACATTTAAACTTAAACCTATTTTTCTATTACAAGCAAACACATTTAGCACCTATCTAGAAGCAAGACATTTCCTAATTTGGTAATAGAATTTCGGTTTGTTAGTGGACCACGCGCTGGGAATACGTACCATGTACGTGGTCGCTGCTGGCGATGTGTGGTCACACTTCTAGCGAGGAATGTTCATTAAATGATTGTGGGCACATACATATACTATACCTATCTAAGTATGGATGTACGTACAGTGTTGTTACACGCGCTCGCACGTCTAATTTTGCCGTTCTAAGAAATTGGGAGGCTCTCATTTATAATATGAGATTACGTTTCTAGAACAATCTTAGTAAAAGCGACCAATAAAGGCTGTTTAACTGCTTTGAAAAGCTTTTATCAATATGTAAAGATAATTTTATTGTAACTAAGCAGCGAGTTCCTGAGAAATTTATTACAAGTTATTTAAAAAAAAATCAACAAATACTAGTCCCATATAACATTAACTTTTCTGTATATTTAATAGTTCCTAAAAATAAACACAACCAGAGCTAAGAAATATTGTAAGCAAGAAAGCAGATAATTATAATTACATATATCAACAATTTGACGTTATGTTTTATACTGACATGGTCTCCAACTCTGCCATTACTACTCAACGTCAGATTTTTACATCTAAGAATATTTTTACAGGCATTTGTTAAACGTATAAACATATCAACACAAACCATCAACAGCGGACAGAGTATAAATATCGAGAACTCAAAACAAATAGTAACCACATTAAAAAAACATTCCTTATAAAGCTTTAATAATATATCATTAACCATAATAATATTGCTTGTCGCTGCAACTGGCACCACAAACACCGTTGTTGCACGTATTGCCCGAGGCGCCGGTGGATTAAACGGATTACACACCACGGGATACGCGTGTTTTTATCACGTAATAGCTGCCAAAGTCACCGTTTCATATTAAATTGATAACATTTTATTTGATAGTAATTATACGTTTAAGATACGGAGTAGGATACAGTTAAGGAGCGAGGTAGAAGGCACTTAAGTGTCTCTAGGAGTAGTAAAGGAGCTAAACATGGGCTTTTTAAATACTACTATCTTTTGCTCTCGGTTGTCCCTACCCCAACGCCTATACAGGGTGTAAGGGACAGCCCTCGACAAACTTTCAGGGCTTGCTCACTAGAGGAAACTGAACAATCTTCCACAATTTTTTTTCAGGAAATGAGAAAAAAAGTTGGCCTCTCGATACAAAATTATAAACTTGATTGGACAGTTTGTGGAGGTTGCAAGCCTTGAAAATTTTTGTGGAGGGCTGACCCTTACACTCTGTATAACTAAAGACTGTCTTTAGGGTGTCATTTGTCTGTTCACCGTACTGTGTAACCTGTTCATCTACGAGTATCATCTATTTTGACATAAAAACCTAACATACACAAATTCCATTCGCATTTTTATAATATTAGTTGGATTAACGATCACAAAAATAGGCAAAAAAGTTAATATAATATACATTATTAAAACTTGTTATACAAATATTTTGCCAAAAAAGCTAACTTTTTCTATGTCGCTTTACTGGGACTTAAAATCCAACTTTCTAGGAGTTTTCTTTTGATAACGTGGTTGATATTTTATTCTTTGAGCTCAGTGAAAGCAGGATATAATTGAGTGTATGTCACTGTATGTGGGTCAACTCATAAATTAATGATGAAAGTGTTATGAAGTGGGGTGAAGTAAAGGATCCAGCGAGTGTCGATACTTGAGTATATCCTCACTTACTTTGGTGGAAAAACCTTGTTACCAACTTTGGTGACAGGAAAGTCATTTGGTCACTGAGTGAAGCTTTTGACATGAGGACATCAGATAAGATAAGATAAGATAAGAGTTATAATAATGATTGCGTCGACTCAGAAACTCACAGATTTTAAACAATTAAGAGTTTAAACAATTAATTTTTGGGCGGCATTGCATACTTATGTAGCTTAGCCTGAAATCCTTGGAAATCTATGGAGGAGGCTTATGTTCAGCAGTAAGCGTCCTACGACTAATATAATGATGATGATGTTATCTCATTGAAGAGTAAAAACTGACTTACTTTAAAACACGATGATAGAGGACAACTAAATTGCCACAAACTGGATCATTATCATCTATTCATTTGTACGCCTTTGGCCAAAAATAATAATTATCAATAACTGTTGTATATTAAACGACGAAATATCCGTATTCAGCGCTAAATATGACACAAAAGCTAACACTTGTATTTAAAACCTTAATCAGCTGTAACTGGGGCCCCAACCCTCCGCTGCACGTATCGCCCGAGGCGGCGCGGATTAAATGGATTACAAGCGAGACACGCGTGTTTTTATCACCTTATCATTACACCTAGATGCCGAACACAACGTCCGGTACTTTCATATTTTTCTTCTTTTTTTTTGTGAAGATGAAATTTTTTTTTTCATGTTTTTGCGACGAGCATTTGTGTTTTTTTTTTTAATTTTACGTTTAAATATCGAATATATACAACGCCTTCTAAATTTTTCATCATCTACCTAGCCTTTTCCCAACTATATTGGGGTCGGCTTCCAGTCGAACCAGATGCAGCTGGATGTCAGTATTTTAACATGGAGCGACTGCCTATCGAACCTCCACAACCCAGTAACTTTGGTAATACGATACCCCATGGTAAGACTGGTTGTCAGAATTTTAGAGTTTCCGACTAATAGTAACGTCGACCTACCAAATATTATTGTGCAAATATAAATATGATTTAAATTAAACATGAACATTGAAGGGTTGGATAGAGAAGGTGTGGGTGTCTTTGGATACGGTTGCTAATAATATTATAAGATTTTTTTGGATCGTCTAAGCGAGTTAGGACAATTTGCAGACGGTTTGTGGACACTGATCCATAACAGATACGTCAGGACATTGTCTTTCGGAATATAATACAGAGTCTATATCCAGTTGTGGTTGCTTTGAAATTCTTTTCAATAATGTATATGTATACGAATATTACAGCCATGTTTTATTTTTGAAAGATACTGGTACTAGTCAGTCTAAATGTTTTTTTTTATAAGCTACAATCTTTAACCTCCAGTATACTTAACTTCTACAGAGCACACAAAACTCACTTGCAATTTCATCCTTAAAATCCAGTTAACTTCGATATCAATTTAATTAGCGCTAAAACGTTATACTTCGTAAATTATTATCTGCTTTAAATTTTAGTGAGGATTCCTGAAACTATAACAGTATCAAAGTTTAGTTTAGTTTACCTAAGTAGTGCTTGAACCCGCATTAGTTTACTAACTATCCGTAGCTAAGGATTGAATAACGGGAACACTTTAAGGAAATGACGTGTGGATACCATAGTATTCAATGAGTATGTGGAACAGTATCCGATTATTGTTTTGTTAGTTAAGAGACGTGAGTCAAAGTGAATTATGAAATATTTTTAAACGTTGCCACATTTTGGGAATTTCTCCTGAATCGTGGTTGCGTTTCCAAATGTTGGCAATCACATACACAAATATCCAAAACCTGAAATCTATAGGTAAAGCTCGAGAATTTGTTCGTTTGAACCCGCAACACTGCGTAGCAGCATCACTCAGATATTGCGCAAATCGTGTCGTCAAAACAAACAAATTGTGTTTCATAAAACTTCGCCTGTTACAATCCTTATTTAATGAAGTTCATAGACCTCCTCCATTTTCTATGATTTTTATATCAGTGAATTCAGAGTTAACTAAAAAACAAAAAAAAAAAGTGAAAAGCGTGCGTGTAAACACTAAAATTTCAAAGTCAGCCATACATCAAAATGTGAACAGCCTAACTTGCGTAAACAGCTCGAAACATAACCTTGTTCAAAAACACTAGCTCGCAACACTTATCTATAGCAATTAATCATTTTTATTTGTTTAAAGCCACCAAAGCTGTAATATGCATAAATTAATACTAAAGTACCTGGTCCGATCTTGTTAGACCGTCGGGCAGCCATTTTTATCATTACGCGTTTATAAGGGCCAGTCACGGCATGCGAGCTTCATAATTATATTGCCACTTGAACTTTATAGCATTATATGAAGTCATTATACCTTTGAATTTAATGTTTGTTCTGTTACAGTATAGATTTATTGTTTGAATTGTTATATGATTAGTTTAACCGGCTTGATAAACGGTCAGTATAAGGTTATTTTCTTATTTTTATTAATATTCTATAAAGTCTGGTCGACAAAGGTTTTATTAAGATCATAATTGGCTATTATAGCCAAAATAGTTCAATGTTTGCCACTAGCGTACATGATAAGCGAGAATAAGAAAAATAAAAATCCGTGCGCGTATGTGCTACGAGCTACGCGCCGTGCTACGGCGTAGCAAATACTGTAGCACTTCACTCTATAGTGAATATTTTTACCAATTTATTTGTCGTCGCGTTGACTGTTAGCAGTGAGCAAAAAAGTACGATTACAGTGCTAAAATGAGAACTAAAGAATGGAAAACTATTTCCCCTCACTTTGTACTCAAAGCCAGGTACAACTATTCCTTTTTTTAACACGGAAGTAAGGAACTAAATCCTCATAATCGCCAGAAAAACGTTCACAAAGATTCCTTTAAAGCCTGTCTCAGCGAGAGGTGATCATTATACATTTATAGACGACTGGCTGTGAAAGATTCCTTCGACATGCAGACATCCTTAGGATAATTTTCAAAAGCTCGTCGCCTTACAGAGTTACCGCACCGTGATAATATAATGGTCTGGTCCTAAATGTTTTGGAAAAGTCGCGTCGCGAAAGACCATTTTCTGTTTTGTTGAGATTCTAGCGAAAATGGAAGAAGATCAAAGGCTATTGTTGCAAAATGCGGGTTGTATTTTAATTATAATAATATTTTCTCTGTAAAAAGGTTTTCGTAGATCGAAAACTGGCACAAATTATACACAACGTTTGGTACGTATGATTGAAATGTACGGTACGCAAATTTTGTGCGCAAATGATGGCAGGTCATTGATTATAATATAATGTACTTCATTGAAATTCACCAAAATCAACACTTTCTAGTTTAATGATTGGACGAACGAATATTATTACCATCCACTTAGTTAGTTTGAAAACAGAAAATAAATAACATTTTTCGGGAAACCGCGTAATTGCTGCTCGTTTATTAATACTGGTTTAATTAAAACGATAATAAATATTTAAATTACCTACAGCAGTTTAGCGAGAATTCTCGCCAGTTTGGTTGAATTTAAAATTTACCACATATACACAAACGATAACGAAAATATCCAGATTAAAGCTGAACAGGCGAATAATAATAGACGAAAACATTATAATCCCCCCCTTCCCCTCCACTCCACTAGCCCTCTCCATTACGAAGCGTTTTACTTGGCGCGGATAAATTACACAGTTATGAATAAATTTCGCATAAAACTCGGAACTGCACCTTTACATGACGAAAGAGTAAGCAAGATCGACGATCGGGGGAGTGAGAGAGGGACGCGCAAACCGGCAAGTCGTAATGCGAAAATTTCATTAAGAAGTCAGGCCATCCCGAACAGTTTTGCTGATATCTAGAATATTCGGGCGTACTTATTAAGACGTGGAATATCTTCAATTTCTGCAGATGATTTAAATATAGTAGCGCTTTGAGATGTAATTATGTTACGAACGGTTTCGCGGTTTGATGAGGTTGGTATTAATGTGATTAAACTTTTCTGTTTTGTCATCGATTTGAGAAGTTATTATGAGGTGACGGGGGGAATTTATAGGATGCAAGTAATGGTTGTCAAAAAGATTGGATTTGTATTTTTTTTTTATGACATTCTGGCACTGTGTGCTGCATGATCGTATTCAGATTGTGAAATATCTGTTCGTATTTTAAATTAAATTTTGATAAAAATAATAAAATAGGATGACTTTCAAAAAAGAAAAACGATGAAGGGGTAACTCATGAGAGGTATGGAAAAAGAAGATAATGTTAGGTCGATCCCAAATAAATTAGTATTAAGAGGAAATGATGATTTTCAAAAACATTTCCAAAACTTTTAAAACATTGGGAACATGATACGATGATTAGCCGTTTACCAATCAGGGTTAATTTTTTCAAAAAACGTTCGAAACACGCCCGCCATTAATTACGGGCGTGACGTAAATTTTTCCAGTTAATCAAAAAACTGTCGGACTTTTCTCTGAGGGTAGGTATCTCCTGTGACGTCATTAGCGACCTACCGAAGCGCCGAAGCACCTAAGTTGATTTTCGAACGAATTTAATTTAATTTACAATTAAAACGTGGTCCTCTGTTTATTTTTTCGGGGCACTGGCTTCTAATTTTGAATTTCGATGGAAGTTTGTTTTTCTTATTTTTGTTTCCGTTTGTTTGTGTTGCTGGCTGGTAACAATTTGTTATTTTAAAAAGGGATGTGTGTGTCTGTGTTGCCAGGGACATGACAAGGTGACTTTCAGGTGTTGCCCATTTATAGATGACTGGTAACACCAGGTAACACTGTTTTCAGTGTAAATTGAGCTGATTTATTGTTACGTGTTAAAGGTTTATTTAAGAAATGTTGCATTACGTTTTGGCAGATTTGAATTTAGGAACCCCTAAAATGGGCCAAGTTTTCATTGCCTATTAATCTCACAGACCGCACAGTATCAGAACCCAAATTGACATTCAAACGCCCTCAAAAATTAGCCACAAAAATGCGTGCACACGATCACACACCCTCTCTCATCCTATTACACGAATTATCATATCAAACGGTAACCGAAGCATTCGCCATGAAAAAAAAAACAATCATTCAAAACCTTTCATCCTCTTATTAGAGAGAAAGGGTTAGTATTCGGCGGCAAATATAATGTTGTTGCTGGTTTAAACAAATTTCAGCTTTAAATGTGTGGTTATAAAGTCGCTTTGTTCCGCAGCGTTACGTTTGTTATGATGTAACGAGCTTACCTCGCATCGCAATCAAAGGTTCGCCTATTTAAATAAATCTAGATTGAAATTCACAATGGAGTTTTAAGGGAGTCGTCGTCAGTCGTTATCGGGGCCGCACTCGGGTCGCTCAAACGGGTGCAAACGGGGTACAATTTATTGGTCCTCGTTTTGCATTCTCGGGGAAATAATGTTGTTACAGACTCGTGTATTCGTATGAATGGGTACAGTTGCGGAATAAAGTTTGCTCGTTGCCGCGTTGGGTACACAAGTTGTGTAGTTTTGTCCTGAGAATCCGTGTGTGTTCAGATTTTTTGTATCGTCCTTTCCGGGGTTCAATAATTTTAATATATTTATTTAAATAAAACCATCAATATGTTAATTGTAATATTCTACTGGATTCATAAAAGGTTACACATTAAAGCCACTTATACAGTCAAACACAACAAACCATAAAAATACAAAAAATGGTCGTTCCTACCGCCTCCGGCCCTGTCAGGGCGCTACCAAAAATTATGGACATTACTTTTGCTCGCAAAATTGGGTTACCGATGGCTATGTAATGAAGTGCTGAACTTTCAGGTCATGTGTAGAGGCTTCCTGGCGTAATTGCCTCTGATATAGTGTGCCGCCGAATCCGACCGAGCGGCCCAATGATAATGGGTTCCCCCTATAGTTTTAATCTTCTTTATAGGTGACCCTTTCGTTGAGTTTCGAAGTCGTTCCGCCCCTATTATTTTATGTTTGTATGCGTGTTCGCTTGTGTGTGTATGAAACGGATACCGCGGTTTAGGTTTGTTGGTGTCTGTGATCGTTACAACTTAGTGCTTAGATAAACTGATTTGATAGGGTTCCAAAGCCGCAGGTCTGAAAGTTTGTAATGGGTTTGTAACTAAAATAAAGGGCCGGTATTATGTGTTTCAGACTTTTATTTAGTGGATTGAATAAAATGGCTGTTTTTGTGTGTCTTTGTATCAAAGTCTAGTAGAAAACAATCTATTTTGTAAACTAAATATTGGTTAGACTTCTTGTGGAATTATAGATGCTAAGGTGATAGCGGAGTTATTTCTGGCTACTGTAAGCGCGAGATTGCGGATGGCAAATGATAGCTGTTATATCAAGAACCAGGGGGCTTACCATGACGTTTCAAAGCGACAGTAGTTACAGTATCAGAAAGAGATTGAGTTATACAAGTCGTCTAGCGCCATCTCATTTCAACAATGGAACTACTCTCGCACAAAGACATTAATTTGTAGGCTACCATGTTGGGAGGAACCGAGCAGACTCATTAGACATTTTTTGCACCCAAAAAAAAAATAAGATTTTGATAGTATGAAATATTTATTTCTCTCTCACTCGTCAAGAATCCTCTAACTGAATCAAATTATCGCTCATCACTGTAAATGAAGCTCTATTGTAACCAGTTTGGTAAACATCTACCCTTGGCCCTTAACAATCCATTTACAAACAACAATGCACTTCCCCTTAGCACTTAGATAGTAACAAGTAGGTAGTTTCTAAAGTTATAAATCTCATACCAAAAACCCAATGAGCGATGATTTTTCAAAGCGAATCGGGGTGTGCGAGCGACATAAGCGCTACAATTAATTTAACGGGCGTCTCCGCTTGTGCTGTGTGTGGTGCAAGTGTGGTGTGTCAGCGATTTATAGTTGTGTGTGTATGTTGTGCTCGCAATTTAACGCAAATAAATACATATTTAGATGATTAAGTAACGGTATAACTAAAAAAACAAAATCGCCAATACAGAAGTTTTGGTTCTGTGCACGAGACCATACGTAAAAACGGTTTTTTTTGTGGTAAACGTCAAATGTAGCGAGCTCTGCGGACATTCATAAGTAATTTTGTTGTGATCTTATCATAATAATTTTGTCTTAATAAACCATGAAGGTAGATCTAAACAAACGTCATGAATTATATTATTTGACAAAATCCTGTAAAAAATTAATTGGGTAACTCAGCCTCAATAACTTATTAAGATAACCCCATCAATAAAAATCTTGATCATTTAATGTTTCAAGAATTATTTTGTTTGCTTAAAGAATGTCGTTTAGTACAGTGTGCTTTCTAGCACTTCCTCTAACATCTATTGCTTTCTACCTCTGGTTCTTTTCTTCAGTAGGGATCACCTGTAAACTTTAACTCATCCTGCCATCTTTTCCTTTTACCATGGCTACCTTCATTAATTAAGAACAGGTAAACAAAATAATCGATCCTAATCCTAATCAGAAAACCGCCAACATTTTCTGACTTAGAGTAAGTTGGGGGTAAACTGGGGCAAAATTGTGAGACATTAATCTTTAGCTCACGCGAAAAGTATTGTACAGATAGCGTGGGGGACTGAGATGTTTGCCCCGACTTCCCCGGCTAGTCAAAGTGGTATACAAGGATTACATGGGATACGGGAATGAGCTGTGTTTAAATACGGTACTAATCCCGTAATTACTTGCTTGTAATTCTTATAAACATTGCCGTGGGGGGTTAAAACTGACTTATTTTTTGAAGATTGGCCGAAACGTGTTTTAAAATATATATAGATATTAATATCACAGAATAATCTTCCAGTATTTTTATGTCTTATTACTAGGTTCCCGACCCGGCTTCGCACGGCTGGCTTCATTTGTAACAAAAATGTGATTAATGAAGAACTGTCCGACTGATTCTGTGCAATGTTCACATAAACCATCTTCTAAATAGTCCGAACAAAACCTAAACTTTTAGTTTGGAGCCTGTTCTTGAGTTATAAAATTACAACGAAAAGTGCCATTGATTTCTGTAAGGAAGACCCGGTCTAAAACCCGGTCCCGATGGTTACAAACACAACAAAAAAAAAATCTTCCAAATCAGTCAAGCCGTTTTCATGTTATGTCGTGACAACGGAAAACGGGTTTCACTTTTAAATATATAGATTGATAGGGAATAAGACTCTTTGGATAAGGGAAATTCGTTGATGATTTACTAGCTGTTGTTAGCGGATTTGCATATTATCCCACGGGCATAAAACCTGTATTAATTAATCTATCTAAAATCCGCGGCATTGAGTAACAAACATCATCCATAAATCCATCCAAACTTTCGCATTCATAAAAATTTTAGGTAGTAACATAATAACGTCTTTTTGTTTGTTTCCAACATCATCATAATAATATTTATTGTATATGTAACAGGTAACTACGCCGGAGCCATATGATGATCTTATGGCAAAAGTTCCGAAACAATGATAGATATATGGGTACCTCACAAACAAACACAACTCTCTTCATAAAATTAAGTACAGTCGTAAATTCCCACATACCAGTGTGGCGCTACCTTTACCAGTATTAGGGTTCCGTAGCTAAAAGATTAATCGCAGTGCTCCGTAGCTACACATTAAGTAAATTTCTAAGCAACACACATATAAATCGCGCTTAACGGGCGTCGTTGAGAAAACTGTAGACTTTGGCCCGTTTCAGCTGAATTCAGAATGTTTACAGTTCAATTGTTGATATTAATTGTTTCTAGAAAGTTTGTGATGTGCTTTTGTTTTAATGTTACTTGATATTTTGAATACAGAAAGGATAGAACGTTGTATTATTCGTATTAGAATCATATTTATAATAAAATGATTTTAAGAGAGGTATTGCTTTCTTTCTCTATAGCCTGCTACCATCTCGACTGTCACGTCTATATCTGTACCAAAATGCATCAAAATTGGTACAGCGTTTTAGAAGTGAATGCGAAGTTGAAACGCATTTATAAACTATTAAACAAACATTTATGAACTATTATAAATGTGAAAAGGAATTTGTTTATTTAGTGTGTCAGTTTTTCATAACCTAACTACTAAGTTAGGATATGAAAAACTGTCATTGAAGAACTTGAATTTCAACACAGAGTCGAGAACGAAGAACACGAATTACAACATAAAATCGGGAACGTAACTATCAAATAAGTCAAAATAAACTTTCGAAGATGTTTCGTGAAATAACATCTATAAAGTATAGGAGACAAGTGAAACGTTTTCAGATCGTATCCTATGTCCGCCTTGCCTACAATGCCCAGTTCTACAACTTGGCACGACTAACCAGGTCAGTTGAAACATCACACACATACATACTACACAAAACGTTTTCCAACTACGTTAAAATACACTTTTACATCAGATTATATTACTCTAAACTCCAAACGTTTGCATAAAGAAACTTAGCTCGGGTAGTTTAAATGAAACTGGAGCACATTCCAACTACAGTCGCCAATAGCTGGTAACAGATTGCTCTAAAATACACCGACCAACTTTTGAATTAAAAGCAATGCGACAACTCAGTGTGCTGTTATTCTGCTATTTCTCATTTAGCCAACGACTAAACGCGGATGCGTCTGACATCGTGGCTTCGTAATATCCTGTCACTACATTGACCTATTTCTGGCCGAAACCGACGCGACACTGTGTCGCACTGTGCACCCCCTACGCCTAAACTTACCAGCCGAACCGCCGTAAATTAACACAGCAAGCCACTGTGGCGCTTGTTGGAAAACTTACACTGTAACATTACTTAAATCTTTATTACGAAAGCAATAAAGGCCATATTTAACGCTGTCAAAGGTTTCGTCGAAATTAAAGCGTTGAAATGAAAGTTCGGTTGTCTTTTTGGGGTGGCACTTGGGGTCTTGAAGAGTTTACTTAATGGAAAACGCTCTTTTGCCATTTTAACTGGAATGCTGTCTTGGGAAATTCTTTATTTATTTATTTATCTAACACTAAAATTATATAATTTTCATGCTGCCTTGACATAGGTACCTAATTTTATTAGAAAAGACGTTTATAAACAATAATATTTTATGTGATTATTTTTTCATTTATAAAACATACATCTATGTATTTATTTAAGAGGACTAGCAACAGTGAATATCCATATCATTATTATTAAAATATCAAACAAGTAAATTATTTCTCAAGACTGTAATAAACCGGTACCGTGAAGTAATCCCTCAACAAAAACATAGATGGCGTTACCGCCCCTTGGTGAAAAATGTCATGCAGAGGCATAAATAATTCGTTCCGGCAAATGCACGGTAATACGTAAAATAATTCTTATCAACTGTGACCCAAATACACGTGTATTAACCTAAAACCAAAGCTAACGTACGTAGGACCAGTACTACCCACAGTTAATTTATTGTAGCGCATACTTTTATGTTTTATATGTACTTTACCTGAGGGTTCTTTTTTGCTAAATCTGTAACAGTTCGTTATGACACTCTACGAAGATAGTATTGGGTCGATTTTAGAATGTTTTTGACTTTTTAGATAAAAAAAAAACAAATTTTGATGAAATTACTAAACTTACATTATTAATTACAAAACTAGATTGTTCGTTCGGTTGCCTTCCGCGTTCCAGGGTCGTCGTATCCTGTTAAGATAGTTCCACGACCCTAACTAAAGGAGAAGGGTGGAACCAGGTTTTTGTAACACACTGTATAGGACTTTTCTTTGACTACTTCTGGGGATTTAGGGGGTAGTAAAATATATTTTTTGCTACCCGTCACATGGATGTAGGTAAACATGACAAGTAGTTTTACGTTTTCTACAAATCGGATTTATTAATGCAAGTCATAATGTTTTTGACATAATTGCTGTAAGTATGTCTTGGAATTTTCTGATAGTCATATTTTTTACCGTAGCTTTGATACCATTTTTCTACTTTTAGAGGTTTTATGTATAAATCCATGCTAATTTCCCACACTAGGAATTTCTTTTGTATCGTGCGTGTATTTACAAACATTTAAATTTACATGCACTAACATCCAGACCAGGATCAACTCTGAATTATATAATTTTTTGTTCTGTGTGGAAATCGCTTAACTACTGCGACAACCGTGCAGGCCTAGTGTTTTAATTCCTGCTATTGATATTTTTGAATGAAGCGCCTCGAAGGATAAAATCTAAATGTTTAACGATGCGAATTGAAAGCTTTTGTATTGATATATAAATGACAAATCTATTAAATAATTAGTAACAGCTGTTTCCTTTGCACATAAATTATGGAAGCGACGGGAACATAAATATCCGCGTGTCATATTACGGTAATTAATATTCGATTATGCATCACTGCTGACTATACGATATGAAACTGATTATAAAAATATTGTGAGATGGTGATTTCTGGAAACTTGGTTAGTAATAAGAATGGCTGAATTTATTTTACAGGATATAATTATATTTTGGTGATTTTTGAGGTCAGATAAATTCAGCTGTGAGTGGGATTTGAACCCGCGTCTTTTGGATAAGTACTCCAGACGCCTTACCAATAAGACTACCGCAACTCACACTCAGAAGCTGAATTTTCTATTCCCTCGATTGAAAGTTTTACGGTAACGTGGCGCCATCTTTTGGATTTTCCCAAAAAAACCATCTTTACAGTGCGCGATACACTTATTTTTATAGTATAGAGAACAAATCCCAAATTCCAACAAAATCTCTAAAAATAAAATAGAAAACAGCAAACGAAATTATATTAAGGGCAATAATAGGAAGAGGTCCGATTTCAGAGGTACAACCGTAAGCACAATGAGGGGTATTAAGACCATTGGAGGGCACAGACCATAAAATAAGAAGGTCAAGCCCCGTCCTAGAATCGAGGGCCTCGAAGAAAGGCATCGGCTAAATTGGTAGTTAAGACTCGGGAGCAGACGGGCGACAGGATTTGTCGCAGGTGAGAAAATAATGAAATGACCGCCATGACCCTTCAAGGGCTTAGGTACGAATTTCTGTGAGTATTATTACATACGTGTGGGTGGTAGGTTCTGATATGACTTTAGTTTGTAAGAACTAGCATCTAGAACGGATCTAGATTCTCTTAGTTTAAGATATATATGTTATGTTAGTTTTTTTATATGGTAATTTTCGTGACATACTAAGTTATTAACGTTATTTATGTAAAAGCGAATTTGTTCGCTTTCACATCTGGACCAACGAGCCCGATTTTGACGAACTGTGTCATGAAACAGGAGAGGGGATAGGAAAGCCGCAGGTAATAATAGGTAATAGTTAGTTCTTCATACTTGTTACCCTTAAAAACGCAAGTCTGCGCGCCCATCCTTCGGTTGCGTCGAATTTTCGGTCGGTCATTCGCGTGACCGCTTCGCATTAGTGCAATGAATCAAATTGAATAAGCCCGCGGTCACATCCGCGATTGGAGGAAACGCCCGTCGCTTTGCTAATAAATAATCATTGTAACTAGTCGTGCTACTGAACTTGTGTTAATGGAGTTTTCAGGCGCACCACTTTGTTTAGATTACGAATTGATTACAATATACCTATTTAGGGCAAGGCGTCAGCTAATGGCCAGGCATTTGTGGTAATTGATACGATTGCTTTATGTCTAGATTGTGCCTTGATACCCGAGTGGTGTGACCTAGGAGATTAAAAAAGAATTACGTAACTTAATTCCAAGCGACCTCAAATTAATTCATTTTGTTTCAAAGAAATGCTTTGCGTACTTTGTTATGAATTTGTGAAGCACAACTATTTGTAAAGCGTGGGCCAACGATCCGTTTTAAACAAGTATACCAAGACGTTTATTAATTTCAACTAACTTTCATCGATACAAAGTGATAGTTATAAATAGTAACAAAACGATACAAACTGGTTTCATTATTGGAGAGTTTCAATTCACACTATACCATTAATAATTACTTGGTGCTCAAACCGCTAACCCTAAATTGAAGCTCGCACATTTCAAACAATATTCCAGCCAACACTTTCGCCGCTGTGTCATTATGAGAGGTCGTAACGACCCCACAGTGCAAGGATTAGGGCGCACTCGCACACCAAGTTCAAAGTCGTACTCTGAATTAATAGGGTTATTGTGGCAATAAATACGGGAGGCGCCTAGTTTGTGGTGGCCTGCGGTCGGATAAATCAAGTGGGCGAATGCCGCAAGATGTCCCGTGCTACACCCTTCCGTCTCTCAGTGGGATGTGGTCGTTCGTGGAGGAGATAGCGGGTTAAGACACTAAGCTTTTGAGAACATTTTCGTACCTCCAAAAACCGCTAATTGCAGGAACGGTAATTAAACGGCACCACTGGAGATGATATTCCTTCTTAAAGTACTTTGGCTTTTGAGATTATATAGTAAGTAAACAAGACTCTACTATACCAATACATTGTAAATTTATGTGGAAATGAGTTTTTCTGACTTTAAAATAAAGGTTCAGACTTGATTAACTGCTCAAGCCCTAATTTTCCTCGAAAAAAGGCAATCTTTCTTCACAGAAGCCTCGCTCGAGTTTACAACTTGTGCCAAACTTCGAGACCAAAACAACCAACTTTAAAGGCCATACTAAAGTGAGCGTAGCGGTGTATTGGCCACGTTATATTGTTGAATGTACTGAGCCCATGATACCCTTATATACCACTCTACTTATATGGCAACATGAGCGAAACACTCGTGTCGCAGCTAGTGTAGCGTTTCAGCCGAAGCATGTTTAATGAAGGATTATATTTTTGGAAACAAATGAAGTATACATACTGTTCTCCTCAATTTCTGTAACAACACAAACTATTGTTCAATTTGGTATTGTACAAGTATAATGGCAAGCAAATTATGTAGCATTAAATTACGATGAAACAAAGAGGATGGTATTAAATATGTACTACCTAAATAGCTCAAAGAGTAAATCATTTCAGCCATTCGTAACGAGGGCAGACTAGCACACAATTATTAAATTAATTTTGTATTTCCAAATTGTCGCAATTAATTGACGAATTTCGAATTTAAATGTGTGTTTATAATAACTGTAATAAGGTTGCTTATGCACTCAGCAATGGTTTCCAATAGAACGAGCCTTTCCGTTTTAATTTCTTATCCGGCTAGTTCATCAACAATTGAAATGGACCAAAGAGGTCACAATTTATGCGAGGACCAAACCACCTGAGGCCCCTAAAAGCTAGGGGTGACTAATTTATTGCAGCTTAATTTACTGGACATGTTTTATTTAAGCCCTGAGGGTCCGAAAGAATGTTCCGGCGTGATTTGCATGTGTTCTCGTCTAAGTGGCCTTTACAACTGGACAAGGGCCACTGGCCCGTGTGGCCCATGGCGTTGATGTATCGTGGCCGAGAGTAGTGTAGCGAATTAGTTGTGTGTGTCGCCTTAATAGTTTAAACCCTTGCGCTGCTTCGGTTTTAATGTTTGGAGAGGCCATTTAAAATAATTGGCTAGTTGTGTTTGGGAGTAAATAATTTAGTGGGATGCTTATGGTAAAGTAGAAGTCTTATAAGTGTTTCTTACTATTAAGTATTCCGTCAGTCGTTTAATAAATAAAAATCTTATTTCACCAGAGAATATAAAAATGGAAATAATAATTTCAGACAATACAATACAATTCAAGAAATAATAAGTAACTATGCTTCTCATAAATACAATCGCGTTTATTTTTGGAATTCCAATAATACGAAAGTCGATAAACAATACGTACAATTATTTACGGAAAGATACAATTATGAATACAACGACGGTAACAGACGTGGTTGACTTTCCTTCAGTCTGTTCTTGACATGAATAAATCCAGCTTGAATACAAAACAAATATTTATTAACTTGAAAAGTGGTCGTTTTTTGTGTAAGTTTTTGAACAATACTCGCTGCGGTTGCCTTTAGAGGGTTGATGTAAAAGAAAAAAAAAAGTAGTCTGTACGAGTCTGTGTTGTGTGACCGTAGTTAATTTACTAATTGATCTACAAAAGTATTGTATTGTGTCCTACCGAGAATTTTGTGGTTGCTGCTTTATACAAAAATAAAGGTGCAATTATTTAATTAGTACCTAAAGGTTTTTTTGTATATTTGTAAGTGGACAACTTATTAATTTGTTCTGATTTTATGTTAAAGTATGCAATGTTTTTTAGATTAATATGATTTTAAATAACACAACAGTATTTAATCTTTGTATCGCAGGTAAAATTATCCAGAAAATGGTATCACTATGGACTGTTTCGATGGTCACTAGTGGTTGCAAGTGCGACTGCTCAGCAGGTCACGGGTTCGATTCCCAGTTTGGGAAAAGTGTTTCTACGTTTTCTGTATCAGGAATAACCCGGTAATAGCCAAGAAGATTAGATTCGTGTCCAGTTGATGACAAGAGGGCCTATTGTCATCAACTGGACACGAATCTAATCTTCTACATGTAACTGAAATTGTAATGGCGAATAGTGGATGTACCTACTTATTAGGTACATCTCTGCCAAAGCCCTTTGGGGATAACAGGCGTGATGTTATCTCACTTATATTATAAATTTTAAAGTTTGTTCATATGTGTATTTGTTACTCTTTCTTAGAAATGGACGAATTTTGGTAAACAGATAGTTTAAAACCTGGAGTAGCGCATAGGTTTGTTACTTATCCCTTGAGACGTTTTTGAGATACACGTGGACGAAGCCGCTGCCAATAAGTAGCTAGTATTGAATGATATCATACCTACTCAAATATCTTAGTAGTTCAGTACCCAAAATAAGTTTGACCTTTCCAACCTTCAGTGTAAGTACCCTCCACGATCAAAAGTCAAACAATACGAGATCACTTAAGAGTTCTACGTACCGATTCAATTTAGCAGAAATATCTGAGATTGGCAAGTTTAGGCTAAATGCTTCCGTGGGGCCCGTCAGACCCTAAATTATCTCGGACCCAAATTGGACGTCCGTTAATTATAACTTTCGTGCTGACGTGTCCAGTAAAACTGTGCACTTCAATTAAAAGTATTTGGTATTAGATACCCGGCCTTGTTGTGTAATTATAAAGCGCTATGGGGGTTTCAAAATGTTGCCAACTTCAGCCTTCATTTTGTGACTGAGTGAGAGTAATTGAAGAGTATTTTGTTTCGTTTTTCTATCGAAGTGTTGTGTAAGGCGAGAGGGGAATGTGTTGCGAGTTTTTGTACCAGGAAAACATAACAGGCAGGCTGTAATCTTGATTCCACGGATAACCGATCAGACGGCTGTGAGCGCTGTTCACCGGAAACTTGATGTGAAAAAGAAAAACTGTACTAATGTAACTAGAACTAGTTGTGACAAAGCAAAATGGAACCTAACCAAAGAACAACAAAAGCTTCAATGAAACTTTGAGCCATATACTTCACATTTCACACAAATGAACACTGAAAACGAATTCAATTTTTACGTAATGAGTAAACAGAAAATACACAAGCGAAGGCAGCATTTTCAAATGGATGCGAAAAACCAACACTGACAAATGAGAGCTCTGATTTTACATTCACAAGCCTGTTCGCATTAATTCAAAGATCGATTCTATCAATCAGCTAATGAAAAGGCTTCCAAAAGGATTTTTATTCCATTCATTCGATGCTTTTCAAGTATTTTAAGATTAAGCACTTAAAGCGTTAAGTGTGAATTTTAAAATATGTGAGATTTTTAGTGTTATTTGGTTTTCAAAAATGTACCTTTTGCAAATAATAAGATGTGTTTGTATACCTAGAGACTACGTTCATACCATGGTAAAAGCTAAAACCAATAGAGTGAACTACTTTTTACGTGGTAAAATCATCAGATGAGGCCTCCCACCCCGGGTAGGGCGGAAGGGACTGTCAGACTTGTACTGACTAAAATCAGAGTGAACTAAGACTTAGATTAAGCTTAGCTTAATTGAAAAATTTACCTTATTTAAATTATTAAAAAATGCACATTCTTACAAGACTTTGTCAACGAAGCTCAAGTTTAGTTTTATTCAAAACTAAACCTTATTTATAATTAGAGCTAATGTGCATATTCTAATAAGCTTCTGTCGTCAAGCGAATGATACATTTACCTTTAAAGAAATAAGATTCATTTTTGCAAGACATGCTAAGTGTTAGTATATTTATAACACTGGTTGAAAACAAATAATCTATTATAATACCTACTTATCTAGCCCTATTTAAGGCGAGTGACGTCAATGTTTATGAATGTTACTGCCCAAATATTTGGAATCGAACGGTGGCCACAATTCTACCCAACATTAGGTTGAGTAAGTAATTAGTACTTACTTTAGTAATTGCCAAGCATTTGAGTGGTTGGCGGTAGAATTAGGATTTTCTGAATTGTGTTGCGGTGGTTGATTAGAGTACTAAATGGGACCGAAGAAAATTAAATAATTAGTTAATGGTGTATATTGAAAAAGGTCTTTTTTTTTGAGAAAGACTTATAGATTAATAAATACAAAGTCAAGAAACGTGAAATAATCAAAAATAATAAAAGAAAACTGATTTAGTCGGATATTTCAGTAGAGCAGAGAATTTTTTTGGACCTAAAGGTTACTAAAAGTAGTGATAAGTCATGAGTTCATGACGCATATACGTTCTCATTGGACACCTACAGAATCTTGCTATTTCACCATTCGTCAAAATACAGACATTGTGTTTTTGATGGACACGATCATCATGATCATAAATCGATAGTTATGTGATTTACAGTAATTTTTCAAGATTTGTGATACGAATGAAGATCCATTTAAAAAAAAGAGCCATTTAAAAAGCACTGCCTCGCGAAAAAACGTTACGTCAAATGCTCTCATGTGTAAGTTCAGTGTCCGAACTTTGGGTCATTACTTTTAGGATAGCAAGTAGGTACATGCTTTCAAATAAAAGATATAAAAGGGAACGTAAGCCTAAGTAACTGCCTTCATATCTACCTGCCTAAGTAAGAGGTATAGGGTACCTCTTCAATTTAACCGTTACAAATGAAAAAATGCTTTTAGCATCGTTCATTACTCGTATGATTGGAAATTCCCCAGCATTTGACGGGTTGATTGAAAACCGACACAAGATTGCGTGACGCGCCTTAATTTTAGAAGATGTGAAGATTAGTTGACTTGGTTTTTGGTTCCGAAACCTGTGAGTAGGTAAATAGGCTAATTTTTACCCGACTGCGCGACGCAAAGGAAAGGTAATGTGTTTTATTACATTTGAGTTCTATGAGAAGACGATTACATATGTAAAAAACATATTTTCTTTAAAAAAAAATTGTATGAAAAATAACTGGCATCTCAGATAACTTAATTTTTTTAACACAAATGATTTTCATAAAAAAAACAGATTGTGAGAGAGTCCATTTTAAAGAGAACTTGTTAATAAATTGCTCCGGGCTACCTCCAACCTTCGCCCCAACCATCAGAATAAAAGTTGCAAAAAGCGAGACTAGTGTACCCTTAAAATAAAATAAAAAACAAAACAGGTTTTACGTCCAACTCCAAGTTAGACCAACTTCGAATGAAGAGGACTTTTTTAAAGAATCCCGTTTGTTCCTTTATAAAAGAAAGTCCAGGCAAAAAAGACGAGAATTTGACATACGCGCCTGATAAAACCAATAAAGGACTTGGAGTGAATTGTTTACAGCCGATTCGGTGCTGTCCTTTTTTAATGGGAAATTCTTTTACCTGGCCGTCGTTTCAGAAAAGTTTAAGTAACAACTGCCGAGCGAACTTCAAAAGAAATGAGACAAATTAAATACTGGGAGAATGTCACATAAACTGGTTTTCTGTTTTTACTTTGTTTGTCTACTAAGGTAAAGTTTCCATTAATTTTCTTGCCGAAAACTCCGGCCTGTCTTCTTTATTTGGCGAAACAAATTCTAAGTAAATTCCACACAAACAGTGTGTTGCTTTTTCATAAACTAACTTAATCTTCTTTTGCTAGGTTAAACACACATATAATGTAAGGTTACCACATACTAGAGTGTAGGTAAAGAGCAGACAAAGGGTCTCCCTCTTCATATTTACACGGTTTTAGGTTGTCAGCCCTTATCCGAGTGTTAGAATAACTTTTGACCGGGTCAACAGGCGGATAATATTTCATTCTTTTTTGCTGGCTTCACGCTCAAAGACATGCCTATATACTTAGATAATTGCTATATGACTAGTTGTGGCTTCAAAAAAGATCTTAACGAAAGAATCTAACAAAAATTCCATCAGAAAATTCTGAATCCGCCGTCCAAACCGATAGCCAACCAAAAAACACCGAAGTTGACCATTACTCACTAACATTCCGAAATCTTCACTTCGGATTCCGTAAATTCCGAACTGACAAAAAACTGCACAAGTTGAAATTGGATTCGGAAAAACTAATACTTTTAGAACGGCAACACACACAAAGGGATTCTTTTCGCGGGCCGCGCATTTCTGGTGCGCGTTGTGCCGTGTGAGCTGACCTTAATATCTCCACATCAAGTGTGTGTTCTTTATGTCGGTCGTTGTTTACCGAAGTGGTTTTTTACTCGGAATATTGGAGTATTTTTTACTTTTAAAAAAAGGTAAAGTTTCTTTTTTGCTGGGTTGAAAATAGATGTTGTGTTTATGGGTCAAATGTATTACTTTGTGTGTTACGTGCAAATTAAAAAAATGTTTAGCATTTTATGTAATGATATAAAAATAAGTGGCCCTTAGTAACGAATACATATTTTAGGACCTTTCAGTCAGTCTATTACGAAATCATGCCATACCTAATATTCCTCCACTATAACTACTCTTAATGAGTATCTTTCGGCAACTTACTTTTATTGTTTCATAATCATTAGGGCACTATAATTGCTTGTCCACACTTGTCATCTCAAGAGACATAGCGTGTTGAAGCCCTTGAAAGTTCACTTCTAGTCATTCGTTCGTGCCAATGAGAAAAAACTAACTACTTCAGAAATAATTGATCTTAAGGTTACACGTAATGTTGTAACTTAATTGTTTGACCTTGCGTGAGAAAAGTCAAAAGGTGAGATTGTTATAGTCAGGTCACTCGAAATAACCTCGTTGTCTCAAACACTTAGGTTTTACTATGACATAATACCGAGTAAAAGACCCTTTCGATTCCCAGAAACTTTTTAATAATCGTTCAGTTGAGCAACTTCATGGCAACAGTTCTGCCACAAAAAGTTGTTTGATTTGTTTTTACGGTGATGCTCATGGGGGTCGTTACTGATTTCACTTTCATAGAGACGTTTTTCGAAATTGCGAAAGTTCTACAACGAAACTAGGTGTTTATTTGTTTTTACGACTATTTTTTTTATCTTCAGTTGAACCCCAAAATAAATAAATTAAACAGGCTAATATTCTAAAGGACGAATCCAAATTAAGTCATTTTACCAAGAAACATGTATACTATTGTTAGACTTGTTTCCTCTTCGTAACAGAAAAATCTTGAGTGACATAAAACATAAACACTGGATTTACGTCAGGACGAGCCGACAGCATACTCAGTATTACTCAGTACACTCGCGCAATGTGTCAATTTAAAAGACTCACACTGGCTTACCAGCGCACACACACTGGGCCATCTTCGCCCATCTTCCATGTACGTCTACACTAAGAGATTTCTGCTGTCTATAAGCCGTTTCATCTTTCCCTTTTCGAGAGAACAAGAAAAGTTCTCAAACTCTTTTAATACTGGCAATGTGTTTTGTCGCGGCGAATGCCCATTGTTGCTTTGAAACTTTTTTCTTTTTTTACCTTTTTTTCTTTAATTTTATTTCGGGCTCGCTGTTATCTGCCCTTGGGGTTTACACGCGACGACTGGTAATCGTAGCCGTGTTGAATAAGTTTATAGGCGGTAAATTCAAAATGGTAGACGTAAAATGCTAATAGTTTTGATACTATATTTAGATGAACTAACACGTGTTGTGAATATAATAAACGTTAAACCCAGTCTTATATAACATTTTCTGTTTACAATTGTTTGTGGTCATGACAAAGATTTTATTTTTTTCTAGGTGTCACAGAAAATAAAAAAGTCTTTTTTACTACTTTCCAACTATCGAAACCACAACCAATAAATCTAAAGAAAGGCAATCACATCAATTTATCAAAAGGACTTACGCTGTCCAAAAGTTTAGACGTCTTTCTAGTTTCATTTCTCAAAGCAATTTCAAACTCTAAACGCATTCAAAAATCGTATCGCAGCCGTGACGCATAATGAAAAGGAGACATCAAGAACTCTCACTTTTGAAAATGAATTAGAGCCGCTGATTTCGTTATTTTTATTCAGTGCCCCAAGTTTCTATTGCTTTTGTTTTCTGTCCAAGTTAACAGTCTTTTGTAAGTTAAGTTAGCCCACAGTTGAGATAATGTTCGCCGAATGAAGCACCTTTTTATTAAGAGATTTCTATCTAGTAGATTCATTTGAATACTTTTTTGTTGTTATCAGAAAAACCTCTGTTTTGATGAATAGTTAGGTGAAAAGCAACTGTGAAAGTTATATTAGTTCTCTGAGTAATGCTTTCGTCCGTTTACGTGATAAAGTATCGTGAGTTGATGTTTATTTATTGTTTAATCAGGCTGTATTATTTATCGTTTTTAGTTCGGGTGTGTTGACCGGCTTTGGCATTGAATTTGACCTTAATCTTGAAGACACTTATATATAGTACCTACTATTTTTTACTGTCTACAGTACCATTTTAATAATATTTTTAGTAGCAACATTAAAAGGTATCGAAAAACATAGTGAGGAAAAAAGGATGGTCACGTACAAGAATTACTTAGACGACGTATGAGATCTACCAACGTGTACTTATGGGCAACCCCCTTTTGAACAGTAGACCTGTGTCCAACCAGTGGGAAAGTATAGTATAATGGTGTAAGTAGCAATAAAACAAGAGTGAAAAGGCATCAAGATATAAATAACAATATACTAAAGATCGCCGCCTTTCTTCAAACCATTTTATACCTTATAGTATCTATGCTCCAATTAAATTACCACAATAATCCCACAACAATTAAACTAAACCTGCCAATCCCTAATCAACTAAACGAAACGAAGCAGACAACTTACGCACCGGTTCCTAAGGAAAAAAATACGTAGAAATCCTTCCAGACGGATTTAAAAAGAAAAAATCTTGAAACCTGAACCAAGTGACTCGTTAGACGAATGGTCTGAACCCGTGTGTCGAACGCAGGATGCTCCCTCCCCCTCCCTAAGGATCCTCCCGGTTGACCTCTCTTGTGGTAAATGATGGAGGCAGAAGGTTTAGTCCTTAAATGTGATAGACGAATTGCAAAGGGGTTTAAACACTTTAATATAATTTGGAAAATAGTGGACGTTACCTGCCTTTGCAACAAAAAAAAAGAATCAACCTCTTTATTATTTATTTATACAGACACAGATATAGACAGGAACAAAAACTGAAATTAACCGAAGTAAATAAAAATATTTATCGTATAAAATTATGTTGAAACGATTTTTTGTCTTTAACTTTTATAGCGACTAAACCCTCTGTAAGGAAATGTGTTGAATAAGTCATGTTTGAGGAAATATTTTTTCGAGTAGCTATTTCTCTTGATCCTAAAATACTTGATAAAATGTGTCCAAACATTAAAACAGCATTTTTTCCCTATAAAAGCACACGAATTATTCAAATATCCCTTTGTAAATGAAAATGCTAGCAGTCAACTAAGTTTTTTCACACAGTTTGGGACTTCTGAATCTTCCCTGTACATTTGGGCTGTCGAACGCAGCCGATGCCTTCGTTAAAATTGCGATAAGGAGTTCGATACGTTACGGTCTCTAGGAGTTGGTGTGATCTTTATGATTGTTCGACGATTTTCGCCAGAAATATTTTTTTTATGAAGACGGTATTGTGACCCACCTGTCACGATTTTGGACAACAATCTGTGAAGGGTCAACAAAAATAAGCATTTACTTTGTATTGACACGTCTTAAAAATATTCAAATTGAGGTTAGACAGTTGTCAATGACAGAATTTATGTCAAATGATAAAAAATTGACATAATAACTAAAAAAATATTTACTAAAATTACCACACTGAAAAGAAATGAAATGATATTAATTTTTGCAAGTAGGTTAATATCAACACTTTTACACGTCATCTTTTTACAAGCTAGATGAAGCCGGTGTTTCGTACCTAACTACTCTGAGAAGAAACAGCCGAAACAAACTGGTCAGGTCACTGTGTTTTTTAAAGTCCAGACATTAAATTGGTAGTCATGCGAGGGCCATGTAGGTTAACGTTACTAATGTTAATATGGGTTAATACCTGAAATAAACTGATTATTATGTTATTATTATTATAACAATATGAATTTTTGGGAAGACACGAAAGAAAAGAAATTGACCAATATGATTTGAGTTGCCAAGCCCTTTACCAGGTCAAGATTAACATAACTATTCAGGTGAAATGCCATATCCTGAGAACCAAATCTTGATTGCATAAAGCCAACCTCGCCTTAGCCGTCTACTATGAGCAATAGCCTTTGGCAAGCAACATGTCAATCGGAAGGCCCTTGCCTCAAGCGAGAGCTTCAATAAAGACATGAGTCCAACTTACGTGTATACAACGAAGTTAAGTAAACACAATATACTGGATAAAGGCAGAATTCCATAAAATGTCTCCGTCAATGTAAACAGTATGTTGTACTTAAATAAAGTTGCGGACAGTTTGAGGAGACCGAACAACAGCGCTATGTAGGTACTGTCGCTTTGAGCTATCTTTTGTTTTTGCTAGATTCTTTTGTTTTATAAATTGTGTTGTTTTTTGCGTGTTTCGGGATAAACGTTGTTGATTGAATAGAATATGTTTTTTGTCTTCATGTAATTTATTTATATGGACAGATACTATGAAGTAACATTTTATATTGAACGTAAATAACTTTCAACTGAAAAAGCTTTACTTTACTTACTAGGTTTTTGAATCGCAGTTAAACTCACACATTTTTTGGTTCACAAGATTTGACAGTGTCTAATTCTCTAGATTTCGTAGAGCTGTGAAATGGACATCATTTCATCACAAAATCGAATTCCCAAGCCTCTTGAAGACGATCGATCGACGAAATCCCCGTCTTATCTACTTGCTTATTCAATCCTTTTATTATCCAAAAACATCATTATACAAATTCAAATTCGGAATGTAACCCTCTCAATTTGCGGAGATAGGGTGACTAGAGGGTACGTTCAGAAACTTCTCTTATTTAATAAGAAAGGTATTTTAAAATAAATAGAATGTTCGGATTTTGCCAGTGTATTTGAAGAACCTGGGTCTATTTTGAAATAAGAAAAGGTTTTGGCACTTCATCTGTTTTCAATTTGAAATTTACGATTGCCAATATCAACGAATACAAGAATTAAACAATAATTACGTTCAGAAAATTTTCATTTCTGAACGTAAGTCCATTAAACAGCTCATTAATCAGAACTTGTCTTCATCACAGCATTTTAAGAGTCCTATTCATCTCAAAATAAAATACATACTAATTACCCTTGCTTGCCAACCCTTACTTCAGAATAGAGACATTCCGTACATTTATTTCAGTCAATAATCAGGGGACCCGAAGCAGTAATAGCTTCAGGGCTGTCACTAGCATACGAGTCAATAGAAATCCTCATATACCGGCCAACTTTCGATTCTTCGACGAAACAAAATGAGCGAAGTTGTAACGTAAAAGAAATTGGATTTTCGTATTGAATTGACAGAGGGGTCGGGGGATGCGGTG
Source organism: Agrotis ipsilon (assembly GCA_028554685.1). NCBI lineage: Eukaryota > Metazoa > Arthropoda > Insecta > Lepidoptera > Noctuidae > Agrotis > Agrotis ipsilon. The sequence continues at coordinate 15,143,907 of CM052960.1, read as the reverse complement.
AGGGTGGAAGGAAGGGGGGGAAGTAAACACAGGTGAAAGTACGTGGTATGTGTCAACACGATCTGTCAAAGATCGCGACATCAGAGTCTGTATTGCAGTTTGATTGGACAGAAGTCAATTATTATTGTTGGCGTTGTTCTATATTGGAAATGCATACGATGGAAGGCTTGGTAGATTATGTTTGTTATAGATAGAACTAGACCCTCAAGTTGTGGAAACTTAGTAAGTACAAAAATGCCCAAATAACATCACTTGGAGTTCTCAGTAGTGTAGTCAAGTTCAAGTTCTCATGGTACTTTAGTAATTCAATCGGGTCTGAAATCTTTCAAAAAGTATAAGCATTAAATTGAAATATCCTTGAACCAAAACTAATTACCAGAATGCAATAAGTATGTTTTCACACCGGCAGTGTCTATTGCTCCCCTTTGAGACTCTTTTGGCAGCACCACGAAATTATTGCAAGCGTAAAATTAATTCCTATCAGACTTTATTCAAAGTAACAACGCGAACGCTCAGAAAAGCAGAAATAAACTATTTCTCTCTCGGTAAGGAGACATTTACATATAAATTCAAAAGACAATTCATTCCAAGTCGGAATCGAACCGGCTCCCTCTCGGAATGAGTTCTGCAAAGTTTGCGCGCTACAAGTACTTAATGTCTAATTAATAAATTGAGCAAGTTTTAATTACGAGATGTTCGAAGATATTGTATGAAGGATTGAGGAAATGTATGGAATTGAAAAGATTTTGGTTTTATGATTAAGGGGATTTTATCTCTCCCTCTTACTTTACTAAGAAGAGTATCTCAAGAGTGAGAGCGTTATAGGCTGGTAATGATATGCTATATATCTTGTTGTTTTAAGAGTGAAGTGAGGTATTATAGTGTGGGGTTGCGCTGCAAGTCTTGAAGATAAGGATGATTTAAATTTGGAGATGTAGTTTACTCCTAGACTGTAGAGCTTTAACAACTCATCGAACATTGAAAAATCGTGTGAAAGAACAGTTGAAAACCAGTTTCAGATCTACTAGCTGCATGTCATTTTGCTGAACTTTGGCGCAGCCGTGAGACACACAATACTATTATTTTGTTTCTCTTTATAGTTACTTAGATTTAATATTTTTCCTTTTCTTACTTTGTTATATGTTAAGTTTAGGTACTCGTGGTGTGTGCTAAATAACCTTAGTTTCTTTCTAAAAATGCACCAATGATATTCACTACCTACCCAAACACCCATGATGCCTTTCAATAAAACTAAGCTCACAATCACCATGTGCCTTGCAACGTTACCATTCAAAAGGGGTAACCAAATGGACCGAATCTTTCGCGTCTAAATTAGTATCCGGAATAGTCTCGTATGCAGCAAGGTTCAATTCCGTATAATTTCGGGAACGTTTTATCGACCTCTCACGTTATCCCTAAATCCGTAGGGACAAAGCGTTTCCGTTAGAAGCCCAGACGGTGAACTTCCGAAGCACACTATCGCCCTCTAACGGACCTTATCAGGACCTTACGATCTTTTGTATGGCGGGTTATCTTGTTTCATATGACGATCTATTCATTTTGATAACATCGCTCTTTGTATGGATTCGTTTTGCAGTGTGGCAAGATGGATTTTGATCGGTATCGAAATGTGGCGAATAAATATTGTGTGGTATCTATTGTATGTATGTCTATTATTATGTTAATAGAATTAGGTAGTCTTGCGAGTAAAGCCGAGGTCTCTGATAGTTTTATTATTTCATAAATTACACGAGTACATAAACAATTTTAAAAAAGAAACATATTTTAAATTATTCATTTTTTAAATCTTACCCTGATTATTTCAAATCTAATCTTCTAAGTTGATGTTCAAATTTTTTTACAAAGCTTATTACTTTGTTACGCCTATAAAAATCAGAATCCCAGCCAACCCTATACACGAAACCGACACCCGGTACGTATCTCAATCACATTTAAAACGACTTTTTAGTATAGAGTGGGATTAGGTATCAGTCCAGTACACTAACGACTCGACCCCTTGCATTTACCAATTTACACCCCCGATTTGAACCCCGTTGGGGCCATAAATCCTAGTGGTCGACGAACCGCTTCCGTTTCGTACCTGCTTTTGGGTTAAACAGGGGGTTTTAATCGGTCCCACGAAAATATTGCCGTATCAGAAGTTCTCTTGGTAATCATTAGATTTTTTAACAAGCGTTTTGTGGGTAATTTATAGGTAAATGTCACGCGTGTACGATGTTAATTCTCTATTTGTAGTCCTTGGGGGCTGATTGGTACAAGTGTTAACACTGGGTAGGAAATTGCTGTATCGAACGTGTCTATGCAAATGTTGGGTGTTCCAAGCTAGGTTGTTATAACTATTTTACTTTTTTATGTTAAGTAAAATCACTGTAGGAGTTCATTTTTCTTATTAAAAACAGATTTTCAATAACTGTTTTCCATTTTTCTTGTTAGGTAAAATCAATGTAGTATAAGTAATGTTTTCGTCAGTCGTTACTGTTAGTCAGAAATTCTAAAGTCTGACAACCAGTCTTACCATGGGTTATGGTATTGCCCAGTTACTGGGTTGTGGAGGTCCGACAGGCAGTCGCTCCATGTAAAATACTGATAGCCAGTTGAATCTGGTTTGACTGGAAGCCGACCCCAATATAGTTGGAAAAAGGCTAGGCAGATGATGATGTATAAGTAATGTTTTCAAAATTGTAACGTTGTGTGATAAAAGACCTCCGTCATTGAGGAGATGGTGGAAGAAAGAATAGGAGATAATGAAAAGAGAGAGGAAGAGGAACTAAATACAAAAGATAATGCTTAGCAGAAAGTAGTAAAATTATTTCCATCAATGTATTGACGGTGACTATTTTTTCCATCAATTTATTGACAACAACAACAACAATTGTATTGCGGGCAACCGATGGATAAAAGTAGCGAATTGTCGTTCGTCGTGACATCTTCTGGCTGATGATTATGATGATGATGAATTTATTGACGGTTGCCACAGCAATTTGGCAATTTCTCTCCATCACTGTATTGACGGTGGTCAATTTCTGAAATTGCCAAGTTGCTGGTAGCCAAAATTACCCAATCGACAACCGATGAACTAAATCAATAAACTCATTCTATTAAATAAATAGGCTAGCACGTGGACATTCACATGTCAAGTTAACGATGTCAGAAACGAGTTTTAACAATACAATATTAACAAGAAAATGTCCATTGTACTGGTGTCCGTCTGTAATTATAGTAATCGAAATATAAATAACAGATAAATACTCTGACATTATGTATTTTCAATTGAATTTTGATTGATAATTAGTATGCTGACAGGTAATTATTATTTGTGTAAAGAAATGTTTCGTGGCTCGGAAAATGTTGGAACGTGTTATTTACGTTATAATTCATTTGTATTCTTGTACATAAGAGGTCATTTATTATAATAATAAATATTAATGAATAGTAATTATTGTGCTGATAGTCATGTCGGCCAATGACTTAATTTCGAACCTGGATCAATATCTAAGGAGGCTCTTGGTAGTTCGATCAATCGCATGATTCAGAAAGCAGTACTTCCAGTCACTGATCGCAAAACGGTAAAATTCGAAGACATGTAATAATCATAATAATATTACACTCGGGCATGCGGGCGGCGAGTAAAGGGCAACTCGCCGTCCGACCATGGACCATGCCCGGGTCGACGGCGCGTCGTGTTCCACGCGCGCCTCAAAGAGCGTCAGCATAATGACGAGGCCCCCTCTCAGAGGGCTAAAGTCTGCCGGGGTCGCGGGTCTTATACCATCACCGTGACCCCGAAACATAAAGGGCAATTGAAGGACACCGTGGATTTTAGTCATTACAAGTCTGACAGTCCCTCCCGCCCTGCCCGGGGTGGGAGGCTTCATTTGATGATATTACCACGCCAAAAAAAATATACACAACTATCACACAACGACATCTAGTCCCAAGCTAAGCAGAGCTTGTGTTATGGGTACTAGACAACAGATGAACATACTTATACATTTCTAAATACACACATAGATAAATTACACCCAGTCACAGAACAAATGATCAAGCTCATCACAAAAAACATTTGTACCGGGTGGGAATCGTACTCACGAGCCCCGGCATAGCAGTCAGGGTCACTAACCACTAGACTAACAGGCCTATCATGTGACATCTATCAACCGACACTAGGCCCGCGTGGTGGATTACAGCCTACTCAGCTCGACTTATAGAAAGGAGCCTGTGTCTTAGTAATTAAAAAAATATGCTAGTTTAAAATAAAGAGTACATTGTATTTACATATGGCACATAGAGGTTCTTGAAAATAGAAAATGATTGCTCATAAACAAAAGTCATTTATTTCTGGCTTCTCCAGGGAATACTTCAACGAATGAATTAGCCAACTCAATCTACACAGTATAGCAATTTAAGTGCTCAGCACACACATACGTACCTACAGTAATACCCTATTAATTTGATTTCTTCTACTAACGAGGGTGGCAAGATACCCCTCTGTTTATCGTTCATCCCCTAAGTTATATGCAGTTTTTTCCATTTATGTGTAACGGACAGTTATTGAAGTTAACCGTAGATTTAAATGAATGAAAGGTTATACCTGTTTGTAATGAAGGGTCCTAAATAATTGGATGCGGAGGTTTGAGAAGGAATCCTTACCTGTAACAAAATGGAAACAAAGTATTAGTATCATTGGTTTGTTTTGGTATAAATATAGTTTTAACACAAGTTTATTTCGGGAGTCTGCACTTTGGTGCAGACTGACTTTCTTCCAGTCAGTCTGCACCAAAGTGCAGACTGACTGGAAGAAAGTAAGCGAATTGCTGAAATCGACCTCGTCACCTCACTTGGACTCCATCCCCGACCACATTGTCTCCGTCGCTGACACGACGGCCGCCATCAACTCGTTTACAGAACACGTGCAATCCGTATTGACGGATTGCTCACGGGAAGTCCCAGATACGAGCGATCGTAAATGGAATCTCCCCGCTGACGTACGTGAACTGATAACCGAGAAGAACGCGGCCATCCGTGCCTACAGCAACTTTCCATGCGATTCGAACAAAGCTCACATGCGCAATTTACAGCGTGCTGTAAAGAAACGCATCGCTGAGTTTCGTTCGAATCGCTGGAACGACATGCTGAGCGAACTCGAGCCCACCCACCTAGCCTACTGGCAGCTGCAACGAAAGTTGCGTGCTACCGAGGAGGCTACCGTCCCTCCCCTCACCCGTCCCGACAAGAGCGTCGCTTTTGACGACTCTGAGAAGGCCGAGTGCCTGGCCGACAGCCTGGAATCTCAGTGCACTCCTAGCACCCAACCGGTAGATAGCAGTCACCTCCTCAAGGTAGACTCGGAAGTCGAACGTAGGTCCTCTCTCCCACCTGTAGAAGACCCTGATGATCCTCTGCCACCGGCCACGCCGGACGAAGTGCACGACATCATAAAAGGGCTCCGCCCCCGGAAAGCCCCCGGGACGGACGGTATCAATAATAGGGTTTTTAAACTCCTCCCCGCCCAGCTCATTATGTTGTTGACCGCCATCTTCAATGGCGCTCTGAGCAATAATATCTTTCCCGAGGCATGGAAAGAGGCCACTGTTATCGGTTTCCCCAAGCCAGGCAAGCCCAAGTCTGAGCCCACGAGTTACCGACCTATCAGTCTCCTGAACGTTCTCGGCAAGATCTATGAGAGACTTATTTATAAGCGACTCTATGATTACGCCGAATCAAAGCGCCTCATTCCTGACGAGCAGTACGGCTTCAGGTCCGGACACTCGTGCGTCCAACAAGTCCACCGTATAGTCGAGCACATTAGCGCGGGCTTTCAGCGCGGTGCGATGACTGGTGCTCTCTTTTTCGACATCGCGAAGGCCTTCGACAAAGTCTGGCACAACGGCTTATTATATAAGCTCTACCACATGGGTGTGCCAGACCGTCTCGTGCTCATCATACGAGACTTCTTGTCGAACCGCACTTTCCGTTACCGCATAGGGGACGCCCTCTCCTCCCCGCACCCGATACGTGCTGGCGTCCCGCAAGGCGCCGTCCTCTCTCCCCTCTTGTTCACGCTGTTTACTAGCGACATTCCCAAGAGCAATAAGGCTCGGTTAGCTCTCTTCGCGGACGACACGGCCCTGTATTACACAGGCCGCAGTTCAACCGCTATAGCCCAAACCCTCCAGACCTCTGCCAACGTCCTAGGCGCTTGGTTTAGGAAATGGAGAATTGAGGTTAATCCCGATAAGAGTCAGGCGGTTCTTTTCACCAAACCGCGCAAACGTGATCTCCCCTCCCTCTCTCCGATCTCTATGTACGGCAAGCCGATCCCCTGGGCGAAGCAAGCCAAGTACTTAGGTGTGACGCTCGATAGTCACCTTTCCTTCCGCGAACATATCAAAAAGGCCCGCAACCGCGCGTCCTTTGTTATGGGTAGGCTCCACTTCTTGCTCACTGCGAGAAGCTCACTGTCACTTAAGTGCAAAATGCGCCTATATACCGCGGTTATCCGTCCCATCATGACATACGCGTGTGTCATTTTCGCTCACTCGAACCCTCGCGTCCTCTATAAAATGCAGGTCCTCCAAAATCGGTTTCTCAGGAAAGTCACGGGAGCCCCGTACTATGTCCGTAACGACGCCCTCCACCTCGACCTTAGAATTCCCACCGTAGCTCAGTTCATGAAGCGCCTTTCCAAGCGCTTCTTCGATTCCGCTATTAGGCACCCCAATCCCTTGATCGCATCGGCCGCCCGATACGAACCATCGCGTATCAGTACCACCCGACGCCCTAAGCACACCCTCGTAGAGCCCGACGACCCCATCACTCTCCTCCAGGAGAGCAGTAGGGAAACCAGTACTCTTAGGAAACACAGACACAGACCGACTCCGTCATTCCGCCCTCGCCGCCGAGGCCGCCCGTCGCGACGCCCAAGTCAATGCCCCCCCCGACCCTTGCAAGAGCCAGCCCGCGATGCTGAGCCAGTAGTTTTAAATTAGTCCCTAAATAAGATATTATTGTGATCCAGCCTGTCCCTTGCTGTCCTCTGTCAGTGACGTCCTAAGCCGAGGTCCGTACCCCACAGGGGGTGCCCTTAGCGAACGGTCACTTAGTTTTTAGTTTTTTTGCCTAGCTTGTAAGCTCTGGCTGGAGGCCTTAGAGTAAAATCTATGGCATCCACAGAAAAGTCCGGTTAAGCAGCACACAACCTCCTCTAGGTTGACCTGCGAGATGCCATTCAAAAAAAAAAAAAAAAAAAAAAAGTTTATTTCGGTGAAAGGGCGAGGTATTAATTACGCAAAAGGTATATTTCGTGATAATTATCCTGTAACGAATTTTGTAAGATTGAAACATGAGTATATTATAATTATAAAAATATACAATTGCTCTTGTGTAGCTAATTATAAAAGACTTTCGCAAGATCTTTTCTTTGTTAAAATGTTTCCCAATACTAGGAATTAATCCTGTGGTGATGTCGATTACAAAAATTTAAACACACATAAGCAAACAACTCGGCAACTTGGAACAACTACTAGCAGTTCATACTATATTTGTTGCATGAGGAAATCGAACTCATAACACGCGCTGCAACACTAAATTTCTAAGCTACTGCGCCAATCGTGCTAACGTTAGTAATTATTACCTTTGTCTTATAGGGTTTTTAATGAACACTGACAGTTTTCTAAGAGAAAAGACACTATGGAGGATATTTTCCCCATTAATAAGGCCATTGAACTATAGATTAAATAATTTCGACCCTCAACGCACCCCTATTTTGATTGACGATGCGGTTGATTGAAAAAAACGAAACCCACGCACTTCGAAATTGATCCCTAACCATGGTTAGGGTGGACGTGATTTAAAAAAATAAGTTTCGGCAAAGACAGGAAGTAATATTAAAATGTAAACAGCAATCAGGAACGTAGCGTGACGTCCTTATGATAAGGGATGTGCGCGATACAAAGGTGTGAAAAAAAAACCGGTTTTTGTTTTTTCTTTTTCGTAATTTTATGTGCCCTGTGTTAGTCTTACAATTCAGAGCATTTTATTGACACTTCTCAAGCTATTTATGTAAAATACTTTCATACATACACTTCATAAACGTAACCCTCCTTCTTGCACAATCGGATAAAGTCCTCATTCTGGCGTAGTCTTATAAAAATTTAATGTATTTGTTTCACAAAATATACAATGTAATTAATGTCAAGATTGTATTGATAGGTAACAGTCTTCATACATAGGATGATAAACAAAAAACATATCATATCTTCGTACAGCAGCAATAAAGCGGACTGGGCCTGTATTTCCACTGCTGGAGACTGGGACTGTTTTTCGTCAAGAAAACCACTGCGATGGTGCTCGGTCGAAGACTCATAATCTGAATACTTCGATTTTACATTACTTTTACCGCGCGCTGTTGGTCTCTGGATTTCATAGCGTCATCTACCGGGTTCTAATGTCAATTTGTCAACAACGCAGTTAACTAGTGGTAGCATAGATGTCACTATGAGTTTTAATTTATTTATAGAGTTGTCCTATTCACTGTTTTTGGTCACATTTCTGGTAATACGTTTTGGTGAATATCTGTTGAACCATAAGGACAAACAACTTTTAATTCCGAGTCTAGTTCAAGATTTTTCCGATAATAGGAGCAAAATTTCCCGGTTGTGACCTAAAATATAATAAGTGTTTGCGCACTTTTAAAAGTAATAAAGACCTTATTTGATCAATTTGCGTCTAACAAGAGTTTTCCCTGCAAAATGTATTTGCAAAAATAATTTACTTTACGAGTAAGTGCTTTTGCTTATTTGCCCCGTGTAGGTCGTTATGGGCCTTTACGGGGTAAAAGGTGCGTATAAAAATACACACCGAAGTGCATCGCTGTATTGAATTTACCTGGAGATGTACAGTCAGGTAAAATATATCCACGTATCCTATATTTTAAGAAAAAAAGCAGTTTGTTTGTAAAACTCCACATCCAAACTGTTTGAACTGATTTTGAAGAATTTTGTTACAGAGATAGGACAGAATTTTGGACTGAGACCCGAAAAAGAAAAGATAGATAATGGGCTTGATCAAAAACCATTAAGACAAATAAAGGCAACAGAATCAATAATACCAATTTATGCCAGAGATCTCTGCATTCGCCATAATTATCACGTGAGCGCCTGAGTCAATACACAGTTTGTTAAAACGGACTGATTAATACAATTTATATTAGCAAACAACTGAAATATTCAGCATACCCTTTACATAATCCATAGGAACTGATCTGATTTACCAAAAACCACTGAACCAAACTATTTATACAGCGAATTCTATACGCAAACTGTTCGCATGTTAGTAAACAATGGTACAGCAGTATCTACCTTGATAAAACAATCAGGCTGATTCGATTGTCACTCACAAATTCAACAGTCGTTCATTAACAGTTCTGTCGATCCATCGATCGGGCGCACAAATACAGCTAGAGTTTAATGCGCAAACGACAAGGTCTCATGCAATTATCTAATTACGAACGGCTCCGTCAAACATGGAGGAGGCGCCAGGATTACGCTGTTTGCGCAAATGTTGGAGTTCAAGATTCTGATGTTGACTCACATACTGTGACAGTGTTGTTATGCTAATTTCGTTTGTGTTTTAGCGTTCTGAATTTGAGTGGGTTTTTCAATGTGTGTGGTGAAACGGGTGTGTTTTTTCCTAACTAACTAGCCTTTGCTCGCGTTAGTTTAGAATTTAGCCATCAATTCTGATCAAACGTGGCGCGATTGATTGTCATATGAACACTACTAAACCACAGTAGAACCTCGAGAACAGTAGTACTTTTTAAGGATAATCCCCAAATAAAAGTATACCTTTCAATAAAAATATGCAACATTGCGCTATTATAATAAACTCAGGGCTTTGCCGTGAAAAATTTTAAAATTCTCCCATGGGCAGATTAAATCGAGTTAAAAATTATCCTATGTAACATCCAGGTTATCCGCATAGGTATTTAAATTTCATCCCAATCTGTTAAGTACTTTTTTTGCGATAGAGTAACAATCATGACAAACGATCACGTTTATAATATTAGTAGGATAGGACATGACAAATTAGATTGAGGGGTAGTTTAGACACCAAAAATAAAAAAAAACATAGTTGTTATTTTTGTACAAATAGTAGGTAGTTCTAAGGGTTTCTTATTCTATATGTTATTTACATATTCAGTAATATTTTAAAAAGGCTTTGTATCGGTAAAAGTGGAGCAACGACTCGTATATAAAAATAGACCCTTTGCTGAATCCTCTTTGTCAATTTGACTACGTAAAGCTCTCTTTCTTTTCGCCTTTAATCCGGATCTGACGCAGCGTGCAGATGAATTCTTGTATTTTTTTAACCGACTGCTAAAAAGGGAGGAGGTTCTCAATACGTGAACTTTTCTTTTCAGATGCATTTTTCTCAAAGACGACGTGACAAATTTGGTAGATTCTGATGAATTATTTTTAAACGCATTAACGCAAGCGATGCGCATCGTAAATTGGCTAATCGATTGCAATGGCCTAGTTGGTTAAGGCGTCTGGAGTACCTATCCAGAAGACGCGGGTTCGAATCCCACTTGCAATCAAATATTTTTCTTTTCTCAAAAATCATCTTTCTGATTCTGATTTTGTAGGCTGGAATCTGATGATCAGATCTTGGAGAAATTGTGCGAAGTCTTCAATAACTGAAAGCAAATCAAAAGTGATTTATGCTAAAACAAACAAATGTAAAATAACTTTTCCTTTAGAAGTCAGCTGACTTTCGAAAGAATAGTAGATTTTACAACAAGTGCACAAAACAAACCATTTTTATCCGAGATCTTTAGCAGCTCGAGCCAAAGGCGAGAGCTGATAGTAATATCGAGGATAAAAATGGTTTTGTGGACGAGTTATAAACTGTGCTTTTCACTTCGATTGCGAGGAAATAAATAGTAGTATAACATAACATTTTTTCTTTTTAATTAAAATTCAAAGTAAAATTAGAACAGTTTTGAATACTGAACGAAATTGTTTTTCCATTATTAAATTTCTTAATATCTGGTATTTTTCTGAATTTGTTTTCTTTTTATTTATTTTTTTCATCACTGGACATTTTTAACAATTTTAGCAAATTGAAGAAATTAATAAATGCACGAAAAAAGAGCAAGAGCTGTTTCCCGCTGCTTTATTTTTTTTTTAATCTTACGACATTGATATTAGGCTGCAGGCCTACTATTAAATTATTTTTTTAATAATAATTTTCTTAAATCAACTAACCTACCGTACTTGAATTAAAATTTTAATATCTATTATATCTTAAAAACACATAAGGCAAATAAATTAAAGTAAATATTATATAATAGCAAATTCTATTTATGAACTTCTTATTGCATTTGGCTGTATGGCTCATTTTCTTTGCCTTAATATAATACATTTATGAGTAGATACGTTAACGCCCTTGTGCACAAAATTCGATTTTGTGCAGCCTATACCCTGCACAAAGAAGCACTTTCAGAGCAAGAGAAGTGAAAAAGTTATAAACATTTATACGCATATTGCCTAATACTTTGTTTAGTTTAATAATACAGTTATAATAATATAAAAAATCAATTTTGAAGCAATTTTTACGCATTAATTTGGTGGTTTTTATAGAAATTAGAATTCGGGAAGAGTTTTATAAGCACGATAGTTTCTCATGTATTTTTCCACATGATGTTCTCTTATGTACTGTTGGTAACACAAACAATTCTGAGCTCACATTTATAATATTTTCAGTTGTCTGTCTGCTTCGTTTATTGCGAACACGAGTTATTTGGTGATGAATTGTGATAGATGGCGATGCCGGCTAAATGTTTTGCGCCTGTTATTAATTTACGTTACGAAATAATAAATATTGTTAATTATTTTTTGGATGGAAATGTGAGTACAATGTACTAGATTTAATGTAAGTATGTGCCAGCTTTGTGTTATTGTATAATTTCTGTCATACTTAAATAAGGTTGGATGAATTGCTACATGTGTGTTATGCTAGTAAGTTTTGATCTGAAAAAGTATTTTATTGTTGCTGGTTTAGGGAGGATATTTTTGGTTTAAAAATATGATTCCTTCTCGTACTTAAGTTACAATTTTTAGCCGGTTTTTTTTTTATTTATTACAACGTATCTATAACCTTTTAACCAAAGTACGATCAAAGTGTTCATCAAGACTGTTTTCTGTCGATTTTCTTTTTTTTCAAGGGTGTTTGCCTCACTCCAGGAAAGAAATAATATTGATTTTAAATTTTATGCTTCTTGAAAATAGCAATTAATTGGTCTGTTGTGATGTATCTTCACTACATAGTATAAAACAAAGTCGCTTTCTCTGTCCCTATGTCCCTTTGTATGCTTAAATCTTTGAAACTACGCAACGGATTTTGATGCGGTTTTTTTTAATACATAGAGTGATTCAAGAGGAAGGTTTTTATTTATTTAACATGCATAATATAATAGAAATTGCACCCGTGCGGAGCCGGGACGGGTCGCTAGTTAAGAATAATTTCGATATTTAATTGTTGAGAAACCTTAATTTACCATAAGACGAAACCGTTCACAAAGGTGGGGTGGTTGTAAAACGTATTGTAGGTACATCTACTTTCTCTTGCAGACACATTCATCTACTTATCTCCCTCAACGAAAATTCCGGATTATCCTTCAAATTTGTCATGAAAATTAACATATTTTCAGCAAATTCCGCAAACGCAGGTGTTATAGTAACAACTTTTACCGGATTGGGGGAAATAGGGGTGTTCGGATACGGTACCTGTATCCCATAGGGGCAAGGCGGGGTAATTGCATAATATTAACATTTATAACTTCTGGCGTATTGTATACGGGACCGTTATTATACGGAAAGCTTTATTGCTTGGCTATAGTGTTGTGGGGGCGTCGGGGAAAATTAGACCGTTCTTGAATATTTCATTTTTTTTCTTGATGACAGCGGTGTATTGTGAGGTGTGGCTAATATTTTGTACAAAATATACACTATGTTGAAGAACAGTTTATTAATTAATTAGAAACTTCGTTATTCGCAATATTAATCCGCAGTTTCGTCTATTTGTAGCACGCGGCCATTTCAATCATAAAGCTTAAAGTGGATTCTATGTTTAGTGTTTTATAGCGTAAACACCTTCACAACTAGGAAAATTACGAGAAGATTAATCTAAAATAGGGAAGCTTATAGAAAAACTCATAAAATTTCCGTGAAAACATGTCATACAAGTTTTATCCTAATTTAATATCCAGCTAAGAAATAATTGTATAGGTAATCACAATTGGAAATAACGTTAGTATTCCAAAAGCCGCCTTGCTCAACTCAAGACTCAGTTACCATGACAACGCTCCAAAACGTCTCTAATCAATTTAATCTATAATTTTTGGATCCTTAAAGATTTGTGTTGTGGGCGTTTATGTAAATTTTTAAATTCAATGTCAATGTGACATACGATGGCGTATCGAGCTCGACTTGAGTTGAGAAAACGACTAAAAATATAAGATTTAGGTATGCAAGTTACTTTAGATATGTAGATTTTGTAAAAAAAGGTAATGATTACTATTTTTGTGTTAGTAAACACTTGCTTTCATAAAAACTGGGGCAGGGTGATTGAAAAGTTTCGTCGATAAAACTGAATAGATTGCATGTTTAGACCTAATATGATATTCTGCCTATTCTATTGAGCCCACTTTCCTTGACATTAAGTGTAGGCTTCTCTGTTTAATGTTACTTTATGGGTTTGTTGTTAGTCGTATTCAAGGTTTACTGTGATTTTCTAGACATTTCTTTTTGATCTTTTGTGGAAAGAAAGCTTTGCAAGTATTTGAAATAAAAGTAGTACAAACTTTCTGAAATAAAGTATTACTTTTTTTAAATACAAGGTTGATGTCCAAAGTGGCCAATAGACGTCTTGTTTCTCTTAATTTTTGGTTTAAGCCAAGTCAGTTGTCTCAAAATCTGTTCCTTCATCTTGAGAACAGGTGATGAATGAAAAATTAAGAAAAAGTAGAGTATCAAATCCTGTAATAATCGTGAATCGTGGGTACAGTTCGTGTTTCTATTTCTTTACAACAATAATAACAACAGCACCAAACATAAACTTTCACAATCCTGCGCATACTTGGAACAACTCAACGATGGTTTACGTACAATTATACGTTGAACGAGTCGTCTCTGATACGCTGACATGATGCTGCTCAAATTGCAGGCGCATCACGACCACTCGTCACGAGGTACCGGCTGTTTTACTGCCCTAGTAGGCACCACGGTGAGTGCGGTGTTGGGCACATTTTTAAAATTTAACATTAGAAAGAAATAAATAAACTGAAATAAAAATAATCGATAAAGGTATTTAAACAAAATACACATAAATGGGTTAGCAGTAAACACCAGGTACTCGTAAGTCTACACGATAGGTGTCTGGTCAAGGTCAGTCTAGAAAGAAATGGCGAGGTGTACTGGATGCGAACTGTGAAAGCTCTTTCCCCAGGTCATACGACTGGGCAAAAATTGAGCTTACCAAAAAAATGAAATAAAACAACGGGTCAGTAATATTCGTAGCTAATATTACTAGTTGCTTATTTCATAGTAAGTATTTGTGTAACTGGACGCACATAATTAGGTATGTATTTTGAAACATTCAATATTTGCGCTGAATGCATAACCAAATGAACTTATTCGATTTGATTTATCATATTTTGGAAATGGTAATACTTTAATGGAATGAAATATGAATAAATAATATATTATAATGTTAAAATTGAATGGTATTGCGCTAGAAAGCAAACACTATACATTTCAACCTTTAAAAATACATTTAATCTTTTCTATCCTAAGATCATAACAGTTATTTAAATAAATTTACCAGTACCTTTATTTGTTACCGCTTTGATGCTCATTTTACATTGTTTCATGAGAGATGAAACAGCTTTACCATTGTCTACAAAGGAACCACATACGTAATACAATAAGGTTGATTTGAAAAACCGCAATTACACTTTTAGTGCTTATTTCCTTTCTAATACGAGGCATTTTTCCACATAACGACTTTCAAAGCTAATGAAATATTTTCTACAAAGGGCTCGTAGTCGTTTCTTTAATCTAGATTGTATTATAAAAAACATTATGAGAAGAAAAAGTAATGCCTTAAAATGCTTATTGTTTAAAATAATTTCATCCACGTATTCCTTTTTTATTTAATTAAGTCTTCCCTTTGAGTATTTTACTTTATTAATACATACTTACATATAACAACAAACTAGAATGCCTCTGGCTGTGACTGTTTAATTTCCTTTCAATTTTTTTTTTTGTATTTATATTAATTTATTGAGTCGGAAAAAAAGTACTCATCTACCCGCTCGCACGACTCAAATTTTTGACCTAACTTGTACATTTTCCGAAAACTTCTTAACAAACAATCTTAATATATATAAATCTCGTGTCACAATGTTTGTCCTCAATGGACTCCTAAACCACTTAACCGATTATAATAAAATTCGCACACCATGTGCAGTTCGATCCAACTTGAGAGATAGGATAGTTTAAATCTCAAATTTTAGACCGGGTCCTCCACCCGTGCGAAGCTGGGACGGGCCGCTAGTATTATTATATATATATATACATATATTATATATTTTATGTTATTTTTTTCAGTACAAGAAATGTTCTAGATTCTATCTAGCAAGAGCATCTCCACTTCGTATTTCAACATAAAACTCCCGGCCCAGAACAAAAACATTTCATCGCCTCACTCCATACGTTCAGTAGTCTAACCGGTGTCGAACGAGAGCGGAGGTCGCCGATCGCTGTTAAGATTGCATGGCCACAAGTTCACCCTTCATTGTCCCGGCGATGTTGGCAAATGTTATTGTCTACACTAGGCTTTATTATAACTTTGAGATGTTACTTTGTTCGAAAAATGTCAGGTTTTTGTTGAGGTTAAAGGTGGAGATTAGAATTGAGGTTGGGATTTCTGAAGTCTGACCTATGCTTTATATTAAATTGAAGGGAGAAAACTGCAGTATTTGTATTTAATTGTTATTTAATATTGTGTCCTTGGCTTGATTTAATATTTATTAAGATAAAGTAATACTTGCCCAAACACAGTTAGATTAAAACCCAATCAAAAATTTTCTAGAATTCAAACTTAAACTAAATTAATTTTCCAGTCTTTATTGTTCTAGAATCCAATACTTAAGTACTTACAAAGTTTCAAGAACCAAATTTAAATTAATTTCTTTTTTTTTCAACATTATACTTTGAAAACAAAAGAATATCACAGCATTACTAAATGTAGCTACGATAGAATTCTTATTAACAACCCGTAAATATTTCGAGGTCAAAATTTTGGGATCGCGGGACTAACGAATTTTCGTGTCCCCTGAACGTAAAGGGCTATTGAAGGTCGCTGTGGATTTAAGTGGTTAAAGTCTGACAGTTCCTCCCGCTCCACCCAGTTTGGGAGGACTCATTTGATGATTTTACCACGATAAAACGAAATATTTTAACACTTTGTTTGTTTCACATTCACGCAAAGGAGAAAGGATTTTCTACTTAGGGTCAGCTCAGACCGAATCGTGACGCTGCGCGCACATTTTTTGAATAGAGCTACTCAAAATCTATCTTTATTTATTACACGAAAAGATACACATTTGCTATCGTTGTGAACTGACTGTTACTTCTCACTGAGTATAATTACACCTACAGCTACAAATAAACCGAACTAAGAGGCCTACCCATGTATCGTCTAATCCAGTCTTTTAATTGTCGAGGGTAAAGTCAAACGGTGTCCTATTTTCCGAAAGATATCATCGTATTAGCGAGACGAGTCTCCGCTAAATTGTAAGGATAAGATGGAGGTCACATAGCGCTAGATTAGGTCGATCGAAGGAAATGTTTGTCGATTTCACGAACTATATTTTTTTCGACGAAATACTCTACAATTATTGCATCGAATGTACGGATTAAATGTTATGGGACTTAGTAATACGTAATCTGTGGTAATACATACATATTTGCCGTAAAATACTTTCTCGCTAAATTGTGAGGGTAAGATAGAGGTCACATGGCGCTAAATTTAGTCGATCAAAAGAAATGTCTGTCGATGCAAGATTTTTTTTTTGACGAATTATTTATAGATTTTTTTTAAGAAGAATCTTTTACTATTGCATTTAATATATTGTATAAAACTTTATCGCTAAATTGTAAGGATAAGATGAAGGTCACATAGCGCTAGACTAAGTCGATCGAAGGGAATATCTGTCGATATTAGGAAGATTTTTATTTTCCACCAAATATCTTTCCAGGAGAAATTCCTAGTGTGGGGCAACTTTTTTTTTTAACTTAACGTAGGCAAAGCCGCGGTCATGAGCTATTTTATATAAATCCTGGTGGAATTGATTGTGGAGATAGCCGATACTTTGAAAGTAATTGCCAATTTTCTAGGTTCGACCAGGACTACATTAATTACTACAACACAATAATCTAACTCAATTAATAGTATTCGACGAAACCGATCAATATAAGCTCGCCTTATACCGTTGTAAACGGACTAAACGCAGGCGTCCCCGCGGGACCGACCTATGTTGTCTTACGAGCTTCACTTAGATTAGTTCCCGTTCTTATTATTGGAAATATCGTCTGCCCTATTATGTGCTGTTGATTTGTCCGGATAATAACATGTCCGTGAATCTATGGCTGATTTATTAATGTTTTTCTTGCACGTGAGAGTTCAAAAGTCATTGTTATTTGGTGTTTGTTTTTGTTATTCAGATGGTTTATGGAGTCTTAGTTCTTCTATCTATTATAAACGTGGATGTTTGTGAGATAAATGTTTCTTATTCTTTCACGGAAAAACTACAGAACGGTAGAAGAAATTTGGGATACGGATGTTTTATATTTCGGGTTAAGAACACATTGATCCGTCGGCGTTGACATACGACGTCATCGTATACACTATGCGCTAGCATGAGTTTTCAAAACGCGCGTTAACAAAGCGCGCGTTCAAAAAGCGCATATTGTGTACGCGCTGTAACACGAAGGTACTACTTTTATCTTGGTAGTTCTTGTTACGTCGATCCAAATAAAATGGGACAAGGACATAGGTGATGATGATGAGTACCTACAATAAAGTGAGACAATTACGGCCAAACCTGCGGGCATGATCAAGTAATGTCTTAAAAAGAATAACTGGTTGTTTGTCTTAAGTCTATGTCGTATAATTTTATCAAGTCAATTAAATTTTCCCGGATGTCAAGTGTCCAAGTACGATAACGAAAATCATTGATTTTATTTTCTTTTTTCGTCTCATTACCATGAAAATACCCAATTTATTTCATTCCACGATCACAGTTACTTAACATTCCAAAATTTAAATGAGCTCATCTCAATAACTGAACAACTTTGATCTAAGTAAAACACCCACAAAAAATATCAAACAAATAAAAGGAAATTGGAATTCTTCAAAAGTCCCATTATTTCAAGACAAATAAAAATTTACAGAATTAGCTCCTTCGAATATCGATGATGGCGGAATGGAACGTGAAACGGAACGCAAAGCAAACAGTTTTCGATCTTAGGGTATTAACAAAAGATTCCCCTATTCGATTAAACCGACAGAAATAAAAAAAGAAGCCACCCCATCTCTATTTCATAATTTGCATCGTAGACGCAAATAAATTTAAAATATTGCTCTGTGAAACCTTAATTTTCCCTTTCTGATGTTCCAATCAATCTTCAATGTATTCGTGGGGTGGGTTTCGGATGTTTTTCTGAACACACAGATAAACATGTTGGCTCGAATTGGAAAAGTTTGGTGCTTTATGTCAAAAGATTAAAGATCTGCATGGATAATCACCCTCGAATGAACGTCAATATTTGGTTGGTGATACGTTTGCCTTACTGAAAGAACATGAATAAAAATAAGAACAAAAATGACGGTTTTCTGCAGTAGAATTTGTTGTATTTGTCTAACGTTGCAGTGGTGGCCCAGTGGTATCGACCCCGACTTACGAGTTGTAGGTCGTGGGTTCGAACCCAGCCTGGCGCATTACTTTGTGTAATTTCTTTCATCACCACTGCTCTCAAAACGATGAAGGAAAACATCGTGAGGAAACCGGCATGTCCTAAAGACATGTGACATCTGCCAACCCGCACTGGGCCCGCGTGGTGGATTATGGCCCACTCCCTCTCAAAAGAGAGGAGGCCTGTGTCCCAGCAGTGGGAACGTTATAGGCTGATGATGATGTCTAACGTTCGGGTGACCAGAAGTATGTTTTTTGGCGTACAAACTCAATTGCTATCTAACGTGGTAATGCCGTTAGCATTCTGGGCACTATTGCCGTTGACAGCGACATAAATTAATTTTTTGTCGTTCTTTAGCCTATCTATAGATACTTGTAAATCTTTTAATATTAGCGACCCGACCATTGAATCAGTCTATCTATTAAAAACCGTATTGAAATCCGTTGCGTTGTTTTAAAAATTTTATTAGCACAGAAAGCGGGAAGCGACTTTGTTTTATACTATGTAGTGATTATAAAAGTCTTTTAATTGTTCAAAAATAATGTAAATAACGTACCAACTATGTGAATTTTATATTATGTAAAACCTAATAAATACCAATAGGCTTTTGATAGTAAAATTATCATGATTACAAACTATTTTAGAGGACATTGGTGAAGCTTTCAAATCAGATTCTAGTCAGTATTGACTGAAATTCCAAACAAAACTTTGCACAATACATTGTTTAGAACAATGTACTGTTTAGTTGTTTCTATGTAACTTTCTTAGATACCTACATACTATGCTACTACGTTTGCCCATTCACGGTCTCCACATGTTTACTCCATCTGCCGCCTGTCCGTCTACAGACGTGGCCAGCGTGGCCGTGTTTCTGTCTTCTGGCGGTCGGAAACAGTTACGCAAAAAAAAAAACTATGTAATATTTAGCTACTCACATTAATTTAACCCGCGCCTAGTCTCAGTAAAAGCGGGTACAAAGTGTTCCGATGTAAAAGATTACCATAGCTACAGGCGAGGGCTACCAACCGATCATTTCCAGCGATTCTATCCCCTACTTACACTGTCACTATTTATTCATTATATCTTTAAGCTAACACGTTTTGCAGCACATCGCTTCCAGCTGTACTGATTGGTACCCATAAATGAAGGGCGGTAGATAACTCGCTACATTGTATGAGGCTGGAGAAATCTGGGCTTAGATTAGAATCGTTTTCGAATGGCAAACATTGCCAGTTACACTCATAAATCTAAGAGTACCTCTTAAATAAAATTTCAGTATTTTTATATAGCTAGATACAATTAAAAATGGACTGTTTGAAAAATTGATTTATTTGTAATTTGAAGAAAATTAACGGTAAAAAAATTAGTCTTCAATGTTATCTTGATTCAAAACTGTCAATCCACCCACGAACAATTCAAACTCTAAAACTTTATTACAATACAAACAAAATTTCCCCTCCATCCTCTAAAAGATGACAATCTTAATTCCACAATAATACAAGATATCGGTCAAAATACATCAAAATATTACCACAGAACCACGGCAAGGGAATTTAAATCGGAAATCAAATAAAATTGCGAATTCTGTGCGCGTCCCCTGCTGACAAGAACCAGGGGTATGTTACTGCTTCTCCAAGACGTGTCACTATACAGTGATGTTTTTGAATGACAAGTACCTAAGGTTTTTATGGCTTCAGCCCCTTCTTTGGCCTTTTGATGAAGGTCACGCGTTTCCAAACGGAATAGGGGATTACGAGACACCCAAGTTTCTGTCACCAGCGTTTTTTAAACATGTTATTTTTTTTTCGTCTTTTGTTTACTCAAGATAAATCTTACCGTTTATTTTTTCTCTTTTGAAATTATGTTTCCGTATTAAATTAACGTTAACTTAAAGCTTTCAGAGAATCGTCAAAAAGAGTTTTTCCAACGTATAAAATCATTGCAAAGATATTATCAGATGCCTTTTCGAACTGTAACTAGGTTACGTATTATATTTCAGTACCTATACATACAGACGTAAAATAAATAAAACAAATTGGCATTTACATCCCACGTATCCAATTTGCAACATGAAACGGATTTTCTTCGAGAGGAAATCATTATTGTTGACATCCATTTATCGAGTAACAGTTCGTTTTTAATCTACATTTTTGCAGTATCTCGCAAAATGGCGGCGTTAGTGCTGATACTGCTAAAATAACAAAAAGGAGATCAACGTTTATGAGCAGTTTGGAGTCGGATCGTTCTCAGTAATTCCTCCCCTATTCAGATAGCTTCCGACAATTTGATCCAGAATCGCTGACTGCGCTGTTTAAATAATTTAGAAAATATTTAAAAGAAGGCATTTTCGTTCGTTTGCTGGTTCATAATCTTTATAATTGGGGTTTATAATGATTTGTTGGAATGAGAAAGTATTTTCACGTTATTTTTAGTACAGTTAGATAGATTTATTTCATTTACTTTTAGGCTTTACATAATTACTAAGCAGCCAAAATACTAACCCCGATAATATAAAGTGTTTAGGTACTATAACCGTTTTAAAACCCAGACTAAAACAACCGTGGGGCTGTTATTGAAATAATTCAATTTCGCGATAGAAAGACTAAAGCAGCTATTATGTTAAGCTGGTCCCGTAATACTGGTCGTGATCATATCGCGGTGCCACCGTTGGCTACTGACGGACGGTCCGCCTACCGATCTGAGCGAACAGGAAATTGAATGGAGTTGTCGACGTAAATTTTATTTGATGAATATGTTTTGTCGTATTTTGTGAATGTTGGACGTATTCGGGGATAGTGATGTTGCAGTTTTTGGGGATTAAACTGTATAGAATAACATTTGGGGTGATTATATTTTTTGGTATTTTCTTTAAGTTTTGAAGACGAGTGAAGACTCGTCTTTCAGAAACTGACTCCTTATTTTAAACTCATCACAAATAACAAACGGTAAAAGAATAAAACAAGAGTCAATAAAAACGCCATTTTTTTTTTTTGCTTTAATAATATTATCAAATGAGTCCCTCCCAGGGCAGAACAGTACTGACTTAAATCCACGGTGTCCTTCAATAGCCTTTCACGTTCCGGGGTATCGTAGCTGTTTAGTCCCACGACCAACAACTACCTACTTAGTTAAAAGAAAATAACAAAACAAAACAGCGACACGATCTTAACCTAGAAAAAGATCTCGACAACAAGAATATAACATCTAATCCCTCGAGAATAGCCTTAACAATCCAGTGCTCGGGCAATTGGTAGCATCTACAGAGTACCTTGCCCGTAAGCTGGCCAATCAATATAGTGGCTGCAATTATGTTAATGCACTGCCCTAGGCCGCGAGTCCAGACGCAATTGAAAATGTAAACGACCGCTGCACACCTCTCCCGGCCCATGATAGCCTGGTACTCAACTCTGATGTAGCCGTTCAGTTTTAGATGGCCATAAACAAACCGGGGGGGCGTGGGAGAAAATGATCATTGCCTTTCAATTTATTCCCAGTTTTCGTACTGAAATTTATCTGAGGCCGGATAATGGAGGAGCAATTGGTAGTATTCCCGTTAATTTATGATTTCATTTAGTGAAGTATGTTGCGGATTTTATTTCTTTGGATTGTGGGAAAGCATAAATTGTTTTCATACATATATGCAACTCCACATTACGTACAAAAATGTCTTGTACATTTGCTTGCGCTTCTAAATAATTTTAATTAAAACTAAATCTTGTCTTCACACGAGGAAGTTACGTTTGCAACGTTGTAAACATTTCTTAGTAAAATTATGAAAGCAGTTCAACATTTTACGTTATTATCAAGTGTATGCGCTAATTTCAGTTCTGTGTAACTGATTTACTCAATGCTTCTAAGGAAAACTCGACTTGTGGCTATTTATAACGACAATGTTGTATTGATTTTATCGACTGGCATTGCTTGGAGCCATTGCTTATGAGAAGTATTCATAACGGGGCTATTAAGAGCTTTATGTGTGTTATGTAAGCCTAGTACCTTTCTTCACTTGACTTATAGCTTAATCGTTAAGTGGAACTTTTTAAACCAAGGAAATTGAAATTCGGTAAAAATAATGTAATTACTTTTTCATATCGGAATTTCCCTCACAATATTATACATTGAAAAATATACCTTTACATCGCTTGAAAAATTATCACGTGACTCTCAGACTTTACTGATTAAAATATCAGCCAGATAGTTAAATTTTCCTTAGCGTCCTAGAGCGGCGCTGGTTTATAAAGAAAATTCCCGCGACTCAAAGATTACCTTCCATCAATTTTGTGATACCTTTACCCTAAATATAGAAACATTCAACCGGCTAATGACCTGTCACTACCTAAACTAATATCCCAGAGTATTAATGAAGAAAAAAAAATCTAATTACAGCATAAAATTAAAGGCCGGTCAGTCGCCGTAGCGTGGCTGTGGCGTTGCTTGTCCGACGGAATAGTAATTAAAAGAGGCGAGATTATTTTTTTTCGTTAGTGTGTCAGGAACGTCTGTGAAAGCCCCCTTCTCCCCTCGGGTTTGAAATCGGTTTGAATTGCGCGAAGAAAATGGTTTTTGGTGGCGGATTAATTAAATAAATCCTTACATGCTTTATAAATAGGGAGGTTTACTGGAAGTTTCTAACGTTAGGGGGTAAATTTGTTAAAAGGTTACAATAATAAGATTAATATCAAACTTTAAATATTTGTGTTACATTTGGTATGTCTTCGAGTTTTTTAATACTGTTTTCGATACAAGAAATCATGCAAAAACTATTTAAATGCCATTCAGACTGCTATTAAATTTATTTAGATCGTTATTAAAAGGTAGAAAAACCTTACTGGAAAAAAAGTAATTACAAGCAAATATTCCACATACACAACAATAGAGTCAACGTTTATTTCTATTTATAATTAAAGCATTATACTGAATTGTCTCAGCAACAAATAAATCACGAGATCATTTCCCGCGGGGGCCGTAAGGTAATTAAGGGATTACATGTATCAAAAGGTAGGGATGCAACCAACACACATTGCGATAACTGCTTTTCCTTATACAGACAGTGTTTATCATCTATTTTTGTAGATAAAGATCCGCAAATATATCTCCGAAGGTTTTGCCATACTTATGAAAGTCATACTACACAATTAATTTTGAAGATAAAGATCCGCAAATACATCTCGAAAGGTTTTGCCATACTTATGAAGGTCATACCACACAATTAAATCCTGTATTTAAAAATAAAATGTAGGTATTTCGTCTTCTTAAAATTGTTAATACAAAATAATCTGCCTTAAAGTTTCGTCAACGCACCCATGGTTTAGAACAAATTCCTAGGAGCGGTAAAGTTTAAAAAAAAACTATATTTTATTATGCAATTTAAAAGGCCGAACTAACATTTTCAAGTCACTGCTATTTTAAACTTTGATACTAAAACTAAACAAAAATAAAATTAGAAACGAAACTGCGCAATTAAATGGCATAAAATAAACAAAACGGTCTTAACGCTTGTCGTGTTTAACCGACGTTCCCTTAAGCCTGGCTTATCACTGTCAGAGTAACTAACTGCAAGTCAATAACTGAAAGTTTAACTAATTAACGAGGGGGATGTGTATCTACCATATTTATATTTATTTAGAATGTTTAGATGTTCATTAAAAACTTTTCAGAACTGTTTAAGTTGGGATGTTTGTCTAAACAGTTTTAAGTTTTTTGGAGTACTGTACAGTACTGTACCCCTAGCACGAGTTTTCACTATTTTACTTTACAGAGTTTTTCCAGTATTTACAGCGTTTCTTGCATGAAAATATGGAACAGCGCCTCTGGTGTGCGTAGAAGGAACCAATTTTTTCCTTGAAAATTGACAATTTGAAGTCGTCAAAGTTCCAGTTTACTTTACGTCTCAAATACTGAAAACTCGTGCTGACGGTACTGTTTATATTAAGTTTATAAAAATTTAGCACTAGTAACTGTGATTTTTAAAACAAATTTAGCTGAGCTCAATCGTGCTTAATCCGAAAATGAACCTTGTCTATATTAAGTTAATGTTTATTGTTAGTATGATAAAACTGGTCACAGTTTCTTATAGGATATTGCACATTAAACTTTTACAAGTACTACCTGAATGAAGTGCGTCTAAGTTTGAGCTATGTCTAATTTCTCTATGAACCCTAGCTTCGAGACTAAAGCGTTACTTAAGATAAGGTCAAAATTCTTTTTTGGATCATCTCTGTGATTTGATATTCTCCAAATCACAATTATAACGTCTGTTATATAAAATGTCACTGAAAATGAACAAAGTAGATTTTTAAAGGTTATCACGACAACTAATAACAATTACTAAGTGTACCTATATATTGTATCTATCAACCCGAAGTAAATCTTGTACATACTTCATAATATGAATGAATAACCCAGTGTTCAATTCTGACATAATAATTGACCTACTAAACTCAATATCCAGATCTATATCAATAAAACATAATAATATAGAAAATGAGTTCCGTAACAAAACCCGATTTATAACCGAACAATACCGAACGAGTGCGCCGAAATTATCTCGTTTTCAACACAATGCCGTTATGTCGAATCAACAATTGACAATGTCACATGCAATGTACTACCTACCTACCGACGACCAACAAAAGGGGGGGATTTTGTACGAATAAAGCGCATTGATCGAACATTCTCACGTAAGATCAAATCTATGTATTTTAATCAGCACACGAGTCCTCGAGAGGCAATTTTGAAAACGCGCACGTTTACGTTAAGCTAACCTCGGATTTTTGATGACATCGACCCGTTTACCCGGTACGTTTGCTAGCTAGAACGTGTGTAGGATTACTTCTCATTTTCCGGGGTGGTTCGTATGTTTTAATATTTACGGTGGTTCGAGCTTACTTTACCATTTTAAGTTAGGTAACCTGTTACTTGATTTTATGAAGTTCTTAAGTCAAGAACTTACCCAAGATAACAAGCCCTTTTCATTATCTTAGCTCAACTTGAAGGCCGCAAGAACTAAATACAGGTCAGCTCCCGAGATAATATTTCATGATTTCATTTACCTAAATGTAAACACGAATTTAAATAATATTGCTTTAAGTTAGTAGTAGAAGACGGTACTCTTGAGAACTGGCTGTAGCATATTCAAATTATTTCAGGGTTTGCAAAACAAATCCTCTCAATAGTAGACAATACACGATGGGCACAGTTTTGAGCAATTGGCTGCTGTCCAGTGCGTCGTAGGTTCGGTTCCCGTTAAGAGATAAAATATTAGAAACGCATAGTGGAGCTTAGTTGATAGACTTACCAAGGAGTGTTGTATTACGGAGTACTAACTCGGTACTGGAGGTCAGAGAGAGCCAATTACTCCATGTAAAATACTGTTATTCAATTGCATCCATTTAGGATGGAAGCCGACCTCAACATAGTTGGGTAGGTAAGGCTAGGCAGGTAAATACGATATCGAATGTTTAAATTCTCTGAATTCCAGTGAGGTTCCACAAAATATTACTCCACAATATTTCAATGTAATCGAAATAAATGAATCCTGTGTATTACCTTTATTGGTGTTCTCATTAATGATGCATATCTGTGTCAATTCTGTACATACCTGAAACAAAAGATTTTTTGTTTATTAATGATTTTGTAACAATAAAAAATATTTACTGTGGTGAACTTCCGACACAGAAATTATGTTAATAATTAAACACATCCTATCTTGCTGCATAATTAATGCAAAAGTATGCATGTTTATTTGTATCTTAGATAATGAAATAAAATTTCGTGAAAAATTTCGTGACAAAAATCTCCTTAATTATGGCTTCAATTCTCAGTAGCTTACTAAGAATCTGTACCGTCAGCACGAGTTTTCAGTATTTGCGACGTAAAGTAAACTGGAACTTTGACGCCTTTAAATTGACAATTTTCAAGGAAAAAATTGGTTCCTTCTTCGCACACCAGAGGCGCTGTTCCATATTTTCATACAAGAAACGCTGTAAATACTGGAAAAACTCTGTAAAGTAAAATAGTGAAAACTCGTGCTAGGGGTACTGGACAGAATCTATTATCTTAGGTTTATATGTTCTGTTTTCACATCAAAACGGATTAATCGATTTTGACTAATTCTGCTAACCTACGAAACATATGTGACTCTAGAGACGGTTTTGAAGGAAGTGGGGGGTGGGGGTGCGAGCGAATCATGTGCAACAGTTAGTACATTTATATTGTTCCCACTACTGGGAGATAGAGCCACCATGGGCCATAATTCACCACGTGACACTATTGTGACATAGTCGTTATTATTTCTGATAAAAAACTAAAACAGACCATCCTGTCAATAGTCGTAGGTTGTATGAATCATATCCTTTGTAATGATATCTTTGAACAATACGACGCATTTATAGTTGTACCTACTTTGTAGAATAAAATATAAGTTTATGTAATTTCCCTTATTAAATACGATATGGTAGGCAATTATGTGCGGTCATGTTGGCGTATTTTTATAAATATCTACAAAGCTTCTTCGAGGACAACAGGCATAAATGTATGTTAAATGAAAAATAGGTATGTTATTAATTTTAAGTTTATTAAGGACAAAAACGCACTGTTAATAAAACAACAATTTACGCAGGAAGTTAAAAATTTATCTCGGGTGCAATCTTTGGTCGCGGGACTTATACCATCACCGTGACCCCGGAACATAAAGGGCTATTGAAGGACACCGAGGATTTTAGTCAGTACAAGTCTGACAGTCCCTTTCGCCTTGCCCGGGGTGGGAGGACTCATTTGATGATTTTACCACGATAAAAAAAACCCGATCTTCGTCAGTAACCAATCAACAATCGAATTTGCTTACCCGATTCTTAGAGATAATTAGTCGCAAGCAGCCGTTATAAGACGGAAGGGATGTGGCTTATAGCCTTCCTTTATAAATAAACTATCCAACACAAAAACATGTTTTCAATTGGAACCATTAATTAGTTCTTGAGATTAGCGCGTCCAACCAAACTCGCCAGCTTTATAATATTAAATATTATATTAATTTTGTTAAAATAACCACCGTATCCTCAAAATATTTAACCTTTTAATATAATATAAAGGTCAAAAACCCTAATATTAAAACGTCCACCGCAGGTTACGTCAAAAGCCGCCATATCTAATGGCGTATAGATACATTTTAGGTCAGATTAGTTGCGGTCACATTATACGCAACACCGCTACTCTGGAAAGAGCAACTGGAATGTACATATACTATATGCCACTTACAGAATTAAATTTGGCGTTTTATACTTTAAATAATCATTACTTGTATACCAAAATGTTATTATAGAAGTCACATAAGTATACAGGGTGAATTTTTCAACTGGGCGTGGATGGCTACTTTCGAAACTATGAGGAATATCGAAAAACGTTGAAAGGAGTCTCGAGGCCGATTTTGACGAAAACTAAAACCGCATCATTGGATTTTAGAAAAATCAAAAATCCTGGTCAGGAATCGAACCCGCTGATTTTGGAAAAAAAATCACACCCTGTATTATTATACCTTTCGATAGTGTTGCTAATAAGGATCAAATTCTGGGAAGTAATCATATACGGCAAACTTAAGGAAAACGTATAATTACAAAAAAACTGATGAATCTTCAAGGCAAAGACTGTATTTGAAACATAAGTAACCGTTTCTTCTTTAAAATAATGCTATATTTAGTTCAACTCAATAATGTCGTATTGCTAAGTACAGTGGGATTGTTGACACGTCAAATCCAGTGAGACATTGAAAACAATGAAATTTTATATTTCGAATAAATTATGGCTCAGTAGATGTAAAGTAACATGGAAAAATAGCAATTTCATAAAAATCAGCCATTTCCTTAAGTTTGCCGTATATGATTACTTCCCAGAATTTGATCCTTATTAGCAACACTATCGAACGGTGTAATAATACAGGGTGTGATTTTTTTTCCAAAATCAGCGGGTTCGATTCCTGGCCAGAATTTTTGATTTTTCTAAAATCTAATGATGCAGTTTTAGTTTTCGTCAAAATCGGCCTCGAGACTCCTTTCAACGTTTTTCGATATTCCTCATAGTTTCGAAAGTAGCCATCCACGCCCAGTTGAAAAATTCACCCTGTATAGTATGAGAAAATATTGTGGAGGGGTATCGTAGAATAACCAAAGATTGTGTTAATACTTCAGAAAATATTCTTTTCATTTTAAATATTCATTTCAAATATTATCTAATTTTGCCACTTTTTTTGTTGTTGAATAAAAAGAAACTTTGAATTGATTTACCAAACAGATACTATTCACTGCATACCTAAACCGTCTAAAAGTCTCTGAAATGAATGATAACAATCATTTTCGGGACAGTCCTAAGAGGGCACCGTGCCCCTGGAAACTAAAATGGTAATCGAATCTGGTACTTCATTGCGCTCCTCTCACGGCGGAGAGACTCGTTTGATGAATTTATCACCTCAAAAATAAACGGTACGTGAATAATGGCTTTACAGATTTTGCAGATGTAGTAACAAACGTTGTTTACTGAATACTTACGAATACTGCATACGCAGTATGCAAACGAAACATTACAAACCAAAAGAGTACCAAAACTCTTCTTCAAAACAGACAAAACGATCATCTCCCTAAACGACAACGACAAAGTTAATCAAAATTGTAAAATGTGTATATCAGAAGTTGCGGCTAATGTAACTAGGGCAGAGTGGAGGCCGTGAATAAATGAGGACTCCGCAGCAATCCAGTTAGCTCTACAAACACGGCTCGGGAACAAACAACATTGCCCTGGGACACTGAGTGACGCGCGATTTGTGTGTCTAATAACTTTGGACCAAAAATCGAGGACGGAAGAATTAAACATAGTGGTTTCATAGTCTGGGAATACAGCGAAACCGGGTGTTAGGTTAGATGAGAGACATAATAATAATTATGAGGAAGCATATTGGGTATTTTTTACTGGGATATGGAGGGCATTTGAATAAGGTGGATTTTTGGTCATTACGAGTTTGACAGTCGCTTCCATTTCTTCCAGGACGGTAGGACTCATTTTATTGTGCAACCCCCCAAAAAAAGCGTATTCATCATGAAAATTAACAATAAGTGTGTGGGTATATAAGCGACAAATATTGTAGACCGACCATGGATTGGATTGAATTTTGCCTGTATAGTAGTAGTAGAGAGAATTTTTGTCGCATGAACCACGATGAACGACTAACGCCACAGAGGAAGTGTGTGACAGAGAAAAGGTTCTAGGAAGCCGAAACTAGTTTAGAAAACCGGATATGGGTTAAAAAGTCTTGTACAATTATTTTCGTGGGAACTAAACACACCAATTTCCCAGTAAAAGCTGTTAACCACTTTAAAGGTGCAAATAGCGTAATATTGCTATTAAATTGCACTAGTAATCAAAGGTAGTTTGTAGTCAGCTGAAGGATTGACAAGTTGCCCGAAGCGGTGCCGAGTCGTGTACTACCCACTTCTAACGTTCTATGTTCATTCAAA
Source organism: Agrotis ipsilon (assembly GCA_028554685.1). Lineage (NCBI taxonomy): Eukaryota > Metazoa > Arthropoda > Insecta > Lepidoptera > Noctuidae > Agrotis > Agrotis ipsilon. The sequence goes on along the minus strand of CM052960.1, from coordinate 15,113,345 downwards.
TTGCTATTTGATGATACACGTCTTGCAAAAACATCTGCCCAGAAGAGTTGTCGGGAAATAACAAAGTACCCTCAAACAAAGTAGCATAAACATATGAGTCTATCGATAACTCATTACCATTCATAAACAAACATTAAAACACACCGTGGATGTTTCTAAACGCTTGAATAAAACATTCTATAAGACACAATCCCGCAACGAAAATTACACCGACTACTGCCTTTCCGAGGCGATTACAAACAGCTATAAAAACAAAAACATAACCCCTCACTCACAATACACTGGGGCAAAATAAACTCTATCACGCAAATAATAGGGTTCAGTTTTTAATGGAAACTTATGTTAATAGCCCGTCCACAGGTGATCCAAGCATCTGCTCGGTTATTTTGTGAAAATATAAAGTTTTTCCCCAATAAATAATGCAACGTTGCTTTGAAAGCGAAAGGTATGGAAATACAAGTAACTAGTGGCTAGAATATACAGTATTTTTGTAAGAGAATTATTTTAGAGATAAAACTAATTCATCCGGCAGGATAATGTTTGTACAAGTTATGAAAACATTCGGGGATGTGTCTGTAATCCAGCAGATGTGAGTAAAGAAACAAAAAAAAATTACGAGTGGGTTGATGATGTATTATGTGAAATGAAAAAGTGAAGGATTATTAATTTTTATGTCGGATTAGAAAGACGTATTTGTTAGGATTTTCACTTCGCAAACTTTACTGGTTTTTACCGCGGAAAAAAATAACAGCGAAATACATACAGCTTTATTGGTGTTTTTGAATGATTCCAGGAACTTTCTGGAATCTGCCCAGTTTTCCACGTATTGTAGTCAGAGTATCAAGTTTTAATAAATTCAATTTTTGAACAATGCACACAAAGGATGTAAATTTACCTACTCTTGGAATTATATGTACTAATAATTACATTATGTTTTCCATTTACTTCAGTTCATTGTTGATATTGATTTTCCGACAGTTTATTTATACGAAGCTTTTGTTCTGATTGTTGGTAACATTATAGCAAAATGCACTAAAAAGATTATGTATTTTTGTAAGAGTAGCTACGCAGACCGAAAGTCCTTAAGAAATCAACGGCAAAATTTCAAAGTCAAATCTTGGCCGTAATACGCTTTTAGGACGTTCCCAAAACTGTTTATTTTAACGATTACTCCACCAAAAAAGCTGTTAAAAATTCCGCGTAAAAACATAACCTGTCTAAAGCCGCTTATATAAATTTAAACACGTATTTAAAAGACGAAGAAAAAGCAAACTTTTCCAATATCATCGATTCAAGTCGAACAAAGTTCACAGCATATAAAAATATTCACGTGTAACCACCAACGCGCGCTCACAAAGTAATATCAAGACGTAAGATACTTACCGTCTACTACGAGGATTATCCTCAACTTGACTTAGATATTTTGATGTTTTAGCAACGAAATTGGTTTTTCCCTTCAGCAAAGAAAACCCATTATCGTTGCTGTGGAAGCCGCCTCGTTACCGGGTATCTAATTTGGGATCATCCAGATTTCTCTTTCTTTGCCCTAAGGTGTGAGATTGACAGCCACGTAAGTAGGGATTTGTACAGTATAATGGTTAGTTCAAGGGTGCGTTGACTCGCGCGATAATGGTGTATGATGGGACCTTTTGAGGGCGCTTATTGTAAGGCCGAATCGGTTTACGATTGTATGATCACGTCTTTGAAAATCGTTGATCGAATAAAATCTAGGTCGGTGAGATAGAGCTATCTCTTGTGGCAGTGCTACAATCTGATGTAGGTCACGTGTTTTCTGTGTGAGAAAACACTAAGTGGATGTGGCTGTTTGTCTTGTCCAGATTGTAAGTGAACAAAGAGAACGAATACATACATATATACTGAAACTAGCTAGTCTAGTAGGTAGTCAGATATTCTGGAATATTGAATCAATAAATGAAATACATTGTTCTCTGTTTCCATAGAGACACTTCAGAGTTTCATGTGTGTGTATTGTTACTATTTCAGTTTCATCATCTATTACAACATACTAATGGTTTCCAATGACTTCACCCTTGTGTAACTCGAAAATTATCTCACGAGAAGGTAAAACTTGGATATAATGTGCGATTTCAGACTATCTCTCTGAGTCGAATATTATCAAGATCCGGGAGTTCTGTCGTGATTCAGTAACAAAATCTAAACGACCAAACTACCGCATTTATGATTTTAGTCAGAATGGTAGTTAAATTTGAAAAAGAAACATTGGTTTGCAACACTCGCACTAGGAGCTCAAATCAATCTTGTCAAACACACCACAAAATCAAGACATCTCACACACCCACTAAAAGCAAAACCTCAGTGGTGTTGAAATAAAATTTGCAAATTGATTACTGGCATCATTCACGAGGCTACAAAATGTTTTGCTTTTGTCACATCCACGCGTATGGGGGCGCATTGTGTCTGGCAGGCGTAATGATGCATTTGGCGATGCAAGCCAGTCAGGGGGGCGCTTTGTGACGTGTCGCAGTGCACACTGTACGTTTTAGGGAGACATTTTGGGGCCTATAATGGGTTAGACGTTTAGGTTACATTAGGTTGTAGGAGAATTTTTATTTTAATATGGTTGATAGAAGAGGAATTTTATTAACGAAGGCAAATAAGTATAAAACATATGATTTGACAGAACGTATTGAAGAAAACTGTAAGATAAAAATAAGGTTTATTATTATCATGAACGAAATACTAAAAACAAAAAATAAGGGCAGAACCTAGGGCCATGATACCCAATTAGAAGAAGAACAAATAAATGTTGTAACAAAAAGTATTTTCCAAGAAGACAAAACTATATTTGGTCCATCGCGAAGTATGTAATTACGTCGTACAAATTGCCTTAGACACTTCTATTTCTTCTGTACAACTAAAGCTTTAAATTTTAACAAAGTTATAACATCTGCTAAAGGATATCGCGACAATCTTCTCAGAAATCTCTTGTTATTTAATTTATTTGTTTTATTTCGTCTCCCTCATTGTACTTTTGTGTACAAAGTTATAAGATTAACTCAATTTTTGGGGCCACGAGTATTCTTTTGTGATGAAAAAAGTAAAAAAATATGGCCGGGGTACTGCTGAGAGTTTTAATGGAATTTTGGTGAAGCGAAGTACGCAAATCGGTTTTTATTGTTCCATGAATTATGTATAGGTTTAAGCTTTACAATATATGGACGATGGAGGGAATGAATTGAACATTTTCGGGCCAGAATACATTCGGGACTAAAAGTTTTATTAAGAAGTATTATATGAATAAGTTATTTTGTACGCTGAATAGACCGCGACGTGGAAATAAACGAGTAGCTTCGGAAGTTCTGATGAGACGACAGTTGATGAAATAGATGAATCATTCATCATTATCTAGATTGCTGTTGGATTGGATATCTCTTCCTTTATAAACTGGAATTAGGGTAAAAGTACAAAAGTATTAACATGAACAGAATATATTAATCAACATTATTAAGAATTTCTTTGATCATATAATAACACATACGAGCCACAAAATGGAAATTTCATTAAAAGCAGTCCTTTCTAGCAAATTTAATTCAAATAATTATTAAAATATTATTCTATAAACACGAAACCCGAACGTTAAGAATAGGGAGCTTAATTAACTCATCAATACACGTTTTCTTTGAAAACACCATCGTGAGGCGAGGGATCTTTAGGTATCCACGAACAGGTTGTAAGTGTCGAATCGACTGTGGAACAAGTTACCAGTAAATGGAGACTTTCAAACAATGTTTATGAAAATTCATAAAGTAGTTGTTACTTTCGGATTAACGTATGATTAAGGTAGACAAAGAGATAAAGAACAAGGGCAGATAAAGAGCAGACTTAAAGATCAAGGAAGAGGTAAGATTAGAACAAACATTTACCCCGAAGAACAAAAAAAAAAACAGACAGCAGAGTTCAGAAGATTCTGTAAACATGCTGATACAATTGAGAATAGAAACGCTATAAATAGCAGGTATAAAGCAAAACCAAAAAACGAGCCTTAAGATCAATAAACTGATAAAGCCGAGAAAGAAGAAGATTAGTTAATTAAAGAAGATCTAAAGCCAATACAGGAGGGTGATACTGCGGTCAATACAGTGTTACTGAAACTAGATTACCTCCGCTACATCCCATATCTTACAGCCAAGCAGGAACGATTCCCCGGACGGGTGCTTACTAGAGATCCCACCGCCTTATCAAGCCCCCGCAGGCATTGCGGGCCTCAAGCGAATTTTTGTTAACAACTTCTTTTCAGAAAATTTTTACTTGACGTAGTACATTGTGAAGATGGAATTTGATTTTGTTGTTATCGTCTCACAACGACACGTAACTTTTGCCGAGTCTTGTTTTTCTCACATATTTGGGTTGTCTCCAGTTTTTGTTATTGTGTTTTTGTTGTTTCTTTTTATTTCTAATGTAACTAGGACTAGTTTGGCACTTGTTTTCTTAACACTTGCTGTTAAGCTAATGATATTTGTCACAATATTTGTACATGGTGAAATGTTTGAAGACTTTATTTGTAATCATTTGTGGTTGTATTACCTCATTGTATTTTGGAAACTTGATTGAAATCAATTTTGTGTTTGCGTAGAAAATATTGATAACAGGAAAACCATTAAAGGGGAGAAAAGACTATTTACCTACAATAATAAGCAATCATTACAAATTTTCTGAGATACCTCTCGGAAAAAAGGAGCAAGGCATCTGCTCTAAAAGAACAATATTTTTCCTCACCGCAAAACAATCAAAAACCAATCTTATGTTAGGGAAATAAGGGCTATAAACATTGCAAATACGTTTATTGAAAATGAGGAAATCTTTTGCAGGGCGTCAAAATTGCTACTTTCGCTTATATCCTCCCTTTGTGTCGGCGTTGCTTCAATGCACTCTCTGTTTCAACTTTTATCAATAGATATTGTACTAAAACTTATTGCTACTTGAAAACTTTTACAATATAAATAAATTGTGTGAAGATAAAAAAAAAACTTTATTGTTCGATCAGTGTGAATTAGTCAATATTTATTTCTCTTTTATTTGTGTTTCTAATCTCCGTTTTCATGTTCACTAAACCTAAACAAATGTATGCTGAAAATTGCTCTGTTTGATTACCAACATTAGGCTCAGCGCTAAAAGTTGAAATTCTATCTTAACAACCTCATTTACATGACACTTAGTTTTAGACAATAGGTATAAAACTCTTACTAGCGTTTGACCTTCAAATCAAGATCGAAATCAACCATTCGTTACCGCTACAATGCTAATTTGCAAATAAACTACAGTATCCCACCTTAATACCCACTAAACAACGTGCTAAAGTCTATAAATATCTTCACGATAACATAAATCAGATGACCCCGGTGTTGTCGGTACAAGCATGTTCACTGTTCACATTCAACTTTATTTAACAATTTCCAATTTTCGATTGTTACACCGTATCGGGCCGATCGGCGAATATTGTCGATATTTTATTACTTATTCAGTACCGAATTCCGTGCTTTTGTCTTCCTATAAAATACTACGACCACGGTATCGGCACAGAAATATTACTCGGTTCAAAATGAGCCGTTAATGTTGTAAGAGGTACTCAATGTTTAGCTAGTGTAGTTTAAGCCTTATCGAAGTGGTCGTCTAGAGCTGGAATATGGTCTTCTTCGTGGTCATTATAATGATTTATAGATATTTTGGCTTTGGAGAATGTGGTTTTTATACCGTTCATGAAGTGTGGTCTTGGTTGGGAATATGCTTCATTACTTTATCTATTGACTATTAGGTATTAAATTCGGAAGTTCGTTCTGGTAGTACCTACTACTACTATTGTGTACATGTGTGTATGTATCATATATAAATTTAGTTACACTGCAAAATGTGGTAACCGATTTTGTTGAATTATTTCGGTACAGAGATAGGTATAGGACTCTGGTAACAGTCATAAAATACAAAAGGCTCGCGAGTGGAGTCGCTGGCAACATTCAGTTCAGTACAAAGATTAAAATGATGATTATATGCTGCGTGGCTGCTTAATATAGCAATGTATTACTAAACAGTCAAATAGACGAAATAATGAACTGATAATTTCAGATTTACGTCCAATAAATTATCTCCTATGAGTGTTAACTGAACAAGAACTAAACAATAATGATCAATCAATTGAATACGTCCGTTTCTGGCAGAATTATTATCAACAATAACTAGCTTCCTCTTTATTGTAAACAAAATAACTATACACAGAGGTACAAGGATGATTATGTCATTTATAGTATACGCCGAATTTTGAGTAACAAGTGTTCTTCTGACAAAAAACATAATCGGTCTTCATTATTAGCCTGTAATGTTCCCACGTCGTGTGTCCTAGTAGAACACATACCTTCAGTCTGTGAGAGGGAGTGGGACATAATCCACCACGCAGGCCTAGTGCGGGCTGGTGGATTTCACATATCTTCGAATTGTTGGTCATAGGATAGTTTCCTTACAATGTCTTCTTTCACCGATTTGAGGGCAGTGATGACGAAATAAGTTACACAAAGTAGGCAATGTGTCTGGCTGGGTTCGAAACCAATATTTACAACTCATAAGTCGGGGCTGATATAATTTAGCCACCACTGCTTTCAATGGTATCAAAAGGTATTCCTCATAGATATGAATTAATCCATAACGTTGTTGATATTGTGGAAAACGAGTATGTCCAATTTCAAAAATCTTAGTCTATATTTTACTTTTACGTTACTCATTAGTGCTGGCACCTCGGGTAGAACTGCTTTACATAGGTTTTAATAGTAGTAGGCACGTAACAAGAATTAGAATCAAATAAAGTAGGTGGAGCAGGTTTTAATTAAAGCAGAATTATACTATTCTAATTATCAAAATGAAATTACTAAAGCTCATTAAATAATCCCCCGTATTTTTGTTTCTGTTAAGTAATTGAATGTCGCGAGCGAGATTATAATTATTATTTTGATACCTGCGCGAATAATACGAGGAAAAAATTAATATAGCTGCGAATTTTTTGTAAGCGTATTTGTTTTGTCTTTTGTAGAACATGACTAGTTTCTGAAAGCGGTTTTGTCCGCGTGTTACACGGATACAACGGTCTTTGTTCATCCGGAATAATATAATTTACAAATGTTGAAATAACTTTTCAAATAGGGCAATCGTTGCAGAGATTATTTTATCTACTGTGCATATTGAACGCCAAAACCCAAAATTTACACTCTCTCTTATGATAGTAATCCTAATGAAACAATATCCTAGCTCTGCACGTCTTATTTATGTGCTTCTTTCACAACCCGGTCAGTTTTACATTCATCTGAAACCACTGGATGTAAACTTCGCTTAGACAAAGGATGTTGCCGACTGAATCATGTCTGGCTTCGACGCGATGTGAACTATCGGGAACCCGAAGACGTGGAAAATGTTCCCTACAGTCTTCTACCCCAACCGATATTTTCATTTAAGTTTGAAAATTGCTACCGCTCGCCCGCGCAACTCGCAAATTGTACTGGAATAGGGATCGATAATAGGATTGTAGGTGCGATTTTCTTTCGCCAAGATGTCTGGAGTGTAAATCTTTCTGATAGAAAAATTTCGGAAATTGTCCTAGAGATTTATCGCCTCTCCCGCCGTCGTTGTCGCTTGTACTACGGTAAATTGTCTTTTGATATTACACTGACATTGGATGGGTTATGGAGTTAGTAGGAGGGAAAAGTTGGCGTTATTCGCTGTAAGTTTCGGATTTCAGTGATATTGACATCATCTATAGCCCCATTTATTGTATCGTTCAACGGTTCGATGAAATTGATGCAAAGAAAATAAAATACATGGGGATAAAAACTGGGTTCAATACACCATTTGTGTAAATATTATTTTCATTTACAACACAATTTTGTGTTTTCTTTTTAAATTAAATGTTTGTTGGTTAATATCCAACATTTCAATACAGTGGAGGTATTTTGCAAAAAAATATTTCTATTATTTTTTTAAATTCAGTAAAATTTTAAACTGTTCTTCAATCATTATAAATCACCTGCCTACTGTTCTATAAAAGATTTCATCAATTTTACCAGTTACTTTAAATACTTTTATTAAATTAAAATAAACCCTTAAAACGATTGTATAAAGAAAAAGCTTTACTCCAAATAAAAAAAAAAAACAATAAATCCATAAACAATATTTCACGAATATACATGAAAGACGTTTATTCCAATCCCAAATACACGAGTGCTTTCTAAACCTTTCAAACTCAAGATTATTTCGTTGCCAGCCTTTGAGCCTCAGAGGCAAAAAAGATTTACATAAAAAGAAACTTCCAGTCTCCTAAATTATGATTCAATTAGTATTAAAGGATTGGTCTCTCAAAGGACTCGTACTTTTTCGGGTCTGGCGACTCGCTACTGAACTCCTTTGTGCTTTCGACCAAACTAAGAAGGTTGTAGCTTTGTGCCATGGTTTGTCGCATAAAGCTTTTGGTACAAATTACAAGCGGATTTATTTGTAAGTTGACGATATGACAAGGCATAAGCGGAACATAATGAATTGATTTTCTTTGTGCCTTTCATGTATGCGGGTTCCCCAGGGAGGTTACTTAGGACCGCTCCTGTATGTATGTCGCTATTCGCTCGAAACTTGTACTCGGGTCACACGGACGTAGTAAAAGATTTCAGTTCATTACGCATTACAGTATTTCTTCCTTCGTCCTCCGTTTTCGGGTGAATTTTTACGCTCAATGTACTGTGAAAATCTACTCTACTGTCGTCCCTTTGGCACGAAAGTCCTTTGTAATATACTTTTAATCGTTTATTTTTCTAAGACACCGATATCGAGAATTAGATAGGCCTTTGAATGACAATAACATCAGCGAGATTCCAAAAGACCATTAAACTTTTAAATCAACTTCGAAAAAATATTTTAAATCTTTAGGGAATGTGCCATATTAGAAAAAAATTGTGGCGCTGTCCCTAGTATTTTCTTTTACTTTTCTTGGTGATATAAATATGGTTTTAGATGAAAGTCTTCCCTATAAGTGTGTTACATATCTACTTGAGAGGGGAAACACGTTAAGATCTTTCTTTTATTTTTGATCACATAAAACTCAAGCCTGCGTTTGTCACAACTAATACTAGGTATTTGTTTGACTAACCCCCCGAGATGTTCGGATTAAGTGACGAATTATATAATTTTTTTCAGCTCGTCACAACCTCGCGATTATTCCGCTCCGTCCGTGAGTTTGAGATATTCGTCTTGAGGATTAAGGGGATATCTTGAGCGAACGAAATTTCACAGTATCCCCTTGATGGATGAATACAGAAACATTAATTCCGCAATTTCGGGGTGTAAAATAGTAAAAGACGCAAGATCCGGCGCGCGCTGAAGCTAATAACGTCATACTCTTTCTATCTATTCTTATACATTCACTAATAGATTAATGATCCTTCGTAACACTCAGTCCACATTTGTTTTGTTAAGTCCGACTCGACGTGATCATTAAAACAGGACGGCACCATATGGAAATTTAAAAAGGCATTCATTCATTAAACAAACACACATAAAATTTAACGAAGCGCTGCCATATTCGTTAACGAATTTCCGGCTTTCATTATGATTATCCCACGGTTACTGAAACACTATGCATATGCGTCTCTTTCTAGTGCAGTAGTTGGGATTAAGAGGGAGCGAGATAAACATTGGTTTGTAATGTGAAAAATAACCGGGGATCTATCTATCGCTCGGCGATTCGTCACAAGCATGCGTTTAATGGCGGCAATTAAAGGCGACATTCGGTAGGTTTACCGAAATATCGCGACATAAAAACGTCATTGTTACCGCGTATCAAATTGTTTAACACATTCGCTGGGCGAGATCACATTTACGACTTGTCGCCAGTTTATGACGGTCATTCAAGCGATTTGTGATACTCCATCGTTTTTAAAGCGTAGGCTTCATCTGTTAATTGGTTCTCGGAGCCGGTGTTTAAGTTATGAAAAAATTATTTCAGTATAATCAAGAAAGTTTCTCTTGTGGCTTTTTAAGCTAAGAGAAAACTAATTACGGTATTAAACATTCAAAACAAGAGGGCGAAAGGCAAAGTAATGTGAGAATAATATTTATTTATTATTCTTAATCTATAGGCTTGACTGAGCGTCAACAAAACTTGGTTATTCAAGTGAAACCACTACACTTAAACTACACCTTATTACTTATGTTAATGTACGTCCGTTGCCCAAGACAGAAAAACGTTAAATAGGATCGTATCACTTAGTTTAATTAACGAGTGGAAATGAACTCGAGTGACACAGGACGACCCAAATTAAAGATGAAACGTAACATACATTACGTACGGCCAAATTATCCCGGAATTCGGTGAAAGCACAACACAGACGGAATAAATTCAGAACCGCAAACAAAGGTCCCACGCACAAACCGCGGAACGACAAATGTTGTACTAAACGACAAATAAAAGCTGCAATAGTTTAAATTAAATTGGGACCCCAAAAACTGTATGTAAACAAACGTTGGTCCCAAATTTTCAACTGTAAAGTTTTGAGGGGCGAAAGTGAAACATTGAAAACACGCGGCGAGTATCGGAAGCGTTCGTTAGTCATTTGTAGTTACAAGTTATAAGTTGTAACTAACGTTATTGGAGCAACACGTAAACATTTAACTGGAAGAGGTAAATTTTGAACCGTTTGGACAATTTGTGTTTGAGTTTGTTAGGATAGGTGAGACTGAAGTTGTTGGGGTTTAGTTTGCGTAATCTGAAAATATGAATCAAAAGTTAATTACTTATAGTAAGCTCAATTTAATTCACTTCAGTTTATTTTAAATATTTGGTACTTGCAATATTTACATTCCAATAGTAGGTAACTTTACGGAATGGTCTATATATAAACATGCCATGTTTATATATAGACCATTCCGTTTTTATCCATGTTTAACATGGATAAAAATGTATGGGTAGTGTGTTTTTTACAATTTTATCTGAATGTTAAAAATATAGATAGAAAATTTTAGCAAATTGTAAATTGCAAAACAAATTAAAGAGATAATCCCTAGAACTTACGTGGCTCTGAATAAAATACCAAATAACGTCGACCCACAAACGCAGTCGATTCAAATCACACCGAGGGAATTCCAATTAAATTGCATTTCAATGAAATCTAGAACGATTATAGAATCCAATGGTTGGCAAATTAAAACCGGGTCTCCCTAGGATTTCCTGTTCAATTTTCATGGAGCACGACACGATAAAAATCCATTAGGAACCGTCGCGAGAGGCCTCTGTGTCACACTGCTTTGCTAAATGAATTTAGGGACCGCTGGAAGCGATATTAACGGGGAAAAAATTAAAAGTCTTACGTCAAAAATTTCAACATTTTTGCTTAAAATATTTTAATTAAATTCGACGGGAATTTTGCATGTATGTAACAATATTATGAAGAGGTTTATACAAAACGGTTTAGGTAACAAAAAGTGATGCAAATCTTGTGCCTTTACTATTTTTTAAATATTCTACATACGGGCTGTCCCCGTTCTACCTACTAGCCTGTAAAATAAAAACATCGTTTCCAGTGACGCGGGTCGATATCCAGGACTGGCATAATGCGATTCCGTAGCAATCACATGCTTCATTTTGCATTCCAGCAAACACTTTTACCGCGGGATCCTCGCAACCTCTAATATGAAACGGTGGCCCTTCGGCTTTGCCGTTTAAATTCTAATAAATAATGTTCCCAGATGTATTTCCATTGGAATGTCTGACGTCACTTTTGTTTATTGAATATTTTGTATTGAGTTTACTATTTTTAGACAGTTATTTTGTACATCATTAAAGAAAGTGCTTGATAAAATAGTTATCTACAAAGAAATGAGCGATTAAAAAAAAACATCAATTAAAATACTGTAAAGTCCATCAAAAAATACATCACACTTTTAAAGTGAAAAAAAAAACTGACGTTTCATCTCTTGAAGAGTAAAAGAAGAAACATAGAGCAAAAAGAAAGTAAAACAAAATTGTAACAACTTTTACCCTTAGCAAGAACAAACGCTAATTACTTTCGACACATTAAATGTAACTTCAACTGTTACTGAAGCATTAGATTACTACGCCATGTGGAACCTCACACGAACAAAAAGTCTATCCCGCAGTCATATTACATCCTTCACTTAGAGAGATAACAGAAAAGGTATTAACGATGCTCTAGAAGACGAAAATAATTATAATGTAGATCAAAATGACGATGTAGATGTGAGAGGAGTTACTTAAGAAATAACTGTTACAGATATTATAAGGATACAGGAAGTCACTAATAAATGTGTAAAAGAAATGATATTTGCTCTTAGAATGGGTGATAATCATAATAATATAGTTAAAACAACGTAAATTGATTTACTGACACACAATTTGACAAAGAATTTTGAAAGTTTAAAGAAATTTAAATTTAAATAAATATTAAATGTGCATGTATAATTTTTATGATAATGTAGATTTAGAACCTTAGTTGTATTATAAATACTTTTGTTTTGCTGTGCCCTGACAGGGTCTACAATGGCTCTTAGCTCTAAGCTTTTATGTACATCTTATTACCTTGTAGAATGCAAATAAATGAATATGAATATAAGAAGGACAAAATGAGAAGAAGGTGATTGTTTCAGATAATCCGAAGCCGAAAAGTCTAACATTGATAAAACTATATTAATAAGTGAGATAATTTTAGTCCGATGATGGTGATTTTTACCAAGTGCTGAGTTTATAGCAACAATCAGGAATCAGTAAACTCACCGTTATGCAGCAGGGTGGAGTCCCTAGCCAACGGCAGCTCCGAGTCCGTGAGGGTTGCGTCGGACGCGTTGTCGGAAGCCGACGTGGGCGTAGCGGGAGCGGTCGGCGAGTCGGAGAGGCCGCTGCGCGCGCGCCGCCGCCCGCTTCCGCTGCTTGATCCGCTACCGCTGCCCGAGCCGTACGGCTGCAGCCGGCCCAGGCCTGGGGAAAAATAGATGCTGTTAGTGTTGATACCCAGATGGATGGACCAACGAACTTCAAAAGGTGGCTTGGTCATATTGGATTGGGATGTTGGAAGACAGGGTCTTTGGAATAGGTTTGAGTGAGGCAGTGGACTGCGAATAGAAGAATCGATTGAATTATTGTTGAAGATTATTAATTAATTTACATAATATCATTACAAAAACTTAGATGTCTGGTCCTCATCGGTGAATGAACTGATACAATACGGTTATTGATTCAAAATCTGAAGTCGATCGCAAACACAAACAAGACAGTTATTTACCTGAATGACAGGCAGTTAGTAAGATTAAAGGCACTCAAAGCAAATCTTAATGCATTATGTAAAAGATTCATAAAAGCGTAACTCAAACAAAAGAATATCAATAACACATGAGAGAGAAAAACTTGAAACATCCAGAGAATATATTTTTGAAGGAGATGTTTCGTACGAGTATATCCAGCCTTACGTATAAATAAAGGAGATAGTATCGACAATAAATAAAAGGAAAAGAAGCCGCATAACGAACTCGGAAGGAAAGGACGAAAATAATTAGGAATAATATGGCTTTGGAACATGACAAAGAGTACAATAAGATGCTTCGTGGAATGATTTTAATGTTGAGAATGAAAATAAGAAAGTACGAGGTAAACTTAGGATAAAGCTATTGGTTGCTTCACTGTTTGAAGCGCAAATTGTCAAGTTGTAAGCCAAGAATATTGTTATTTTACAACTCAGGTAAAGACAGAAAATAAAATAAAAGCGGAATGCAATGGAAATATCTAGCTATCTACCTCTTACGTAACCTGTGCAGAAATAAACCTATTGAACAAAGAGGCAAGGTTCATTTAATAATAAGGATTGGTGAATAAAGAAAGCTGAAATTACTTTACATCCTCATGGACAATTGTGTCCATGAGGATGTAAAGTAATTTCAGCTTTCAGCAGTAGACCTTTTTTGTAACGTGGTAAAATCATCAAATGAGCCTCCTACCCCATACTATCAGACTTGTACTGACTAAAATCCACGGAGTCCTTCGGTAGCTCTTTATGTACTGGAGTCGCGGAATACGTATGTCCTGCGAACCCAGCAGGCTTAGGCCCTCATAATGTACACATAAACAGTTTGAGTACAAACAAATTATATTGAGATACGAATGCGTTCTTCACTAAATAATAAACCAAAACTGAATTAAAGTAAGAGGAAATTCATGTTGTGATTAAAAAAAGCGCAAAGCTCTGAAGCTAACCTCATTAACGATATTTATTTCTATTTTCCTTCCATTTTACCCCAAGTCGTACAGTAATCGTACGAGATCATTAGGGAAAAGTATCGAAAAGAAATAAACGGGCCATGGAAGAAGTGCTCTTGAGATGTAGAGAGGAAACTTTTTAATTTAACGCAAATATCCCGGGAGGCCCAGTCAAAGGAATGGGAGGAAATAAAATTAGTTTCGACTCAGTCTCATTACTGGACTTGGGATACTGGATGCTGGTTGCATTAAGACTGCTTTAGTAGACTCCGGAATTTGATCAAATGTTTGATGGACTGCCGAATTTGATCAAATGTTTGATGGAATGCGCAATTTGATCAAATTTTGAACTGCGTAAAGCCTTTGGTCTCAGCCCTCATTTATAGCTTTTTGACAGTTGTTATTGATACTGTTAGTCAGAAGGTCGAAAGTCAGATTTCACCAAGGAAGTATAAAAGAGTTACCGCCATTATATTTGCCATTAATGTTGAATTATTTATAGCTGCTGAGTTACAAGCTTCTATTGACGTTTGAATGACATTGACAAGTTGTTAGTAAACAATTGCGAGTGCTTCATCAAATGGAGTTTAAAAGCAAGATGGTGGGTTTACTACAAACATGATATGATTAGACAACAGAATTCTACTTAACATGAAATAATCCAGTAATCATGAAACAATTAATCTATTAATTCAGTCCAATTCAATTTCAATAAAGACTTGTGTTGTAATACTCTACAAATAATACGAAAATACTTTATCAACATCCGATTAACACAAGTTAATTGGGTCACCATGGGTAACACTATTCGTTAACGCTGTTGAGCAATCTTCGAAGCCATTATTACTAATTACGTTCGTTATTTCATACCATATGGTATAGCCATGCGTGACTTGAGCGATTTCAACACTTAGCTGCATACTGCTACCAATTCTAATGAGAATTATACTTGTTTAAACAGAAAACATCATCATATAATAAGAATTATTTAACTACTAGCTTTTTTACTGGTACACACGGCAACACATCAAGCTCAAAGCCAGTTTGTCTCGCTTTCGATTTGTACGATTTTTACACACAATAAACGGTCAGCTAATACTGGTTTTGTATAGATTGATGTGTAGCCGTGTGTACCCTAGTTATCCCACTTTAAGTGTTATGCAAAGCTAAGGTAGCCTTAGCCATTTGCTCTTACCAGATGCAGCAATTGATGGTTCAATAAATGGTTTAAAATACATCGTTTGGTAAGACTGGCTTGGCCAGTCTTTCATATTTCTGAGTACCCAATAAAGACTTTCAAAGATCTAAAAACAATTGGTAATAGTCCTGGCACACCATTTATAAAACTTGTAGTATGACTCAATCTACCAACTACCAGAAAAGTGCTTGAGATTGAGAGCAAAGCAAGTACAATCTGAAACAAGAAGGGCTTTCACCCATCCACGAGCTGACCTTGAAGATCAACCAGTGGCTGCTATTATTTAACTAAGAGCTCTAGACACAACACATCTATAAGCAGAACACATTTGAAACACAGTTTTTAACAACTTGAAAAAACTTCTTAACATAAAAAATAATGTTGTCGCCCATTCAAATCATCTAGTTAAATCATTCCGGATTCTTCAAGCCGTTAATTAAGGACTGCGACGGAACCCTTTGGTCCAAATAAAAGACAATGAGCTCGTTAGGTGGAAATTTTTGCCAAGTTCCCCCCCTCCCTCTCTTCCTACTGCGGTGGTGGAACTAGATAAGGAATGCTAATTGAAAACGAGTCGCATAGTAATGACTATGCAATTTCGTTTTTTTGGGAATGTTTGGGAAGTATGAACTAGTTTTATTTTATTAATTGTTTGGATGGGGAAAGCTGTCAGTTATTTATTTGTGGACCATAGTCCACATGTTAACAAAATAACATTGTTAAAACAGATAAAAAGCTAAGGCATTTTTCACCAAGGCTAGGAAGGTGGACACCTTAAGGTGATCCAGAGAAAAAAATAAAATAGGTGAAATGTAACAGAAAATTGTATATTTGGTCAAAATGGTAGGTTTTTCATGAACATCACTAAATCAACACTTTTTTAAACTATCACATCTCACTATCACTAAACTTTAATGTAGGTATGTCACTTACGGGATATCTTTCCGCGATCATGTCGCTTGCAACAGCGTCGAAATATCGGGAACTCAAACAAATATTTAATCACAGTAGATATCCCGTAAGTGACATTTTAAGTTTTTGACTAAATCAATCTAAAATCCTTCTAAAAAATGTCACTCGTAATTAGCCAAGTTAAAGTACAGGTACTAAAACTTGACATTATAGGTCTTGGTACCGGCACATCTACAACCAATGAATCTACTCCACGTCGGCAGTAAACTGACATGGATGGGTCACTGCAGCAAAGGCAATGCACATTTCAAATTTTATTACAATCGTGTTTATTCCTCTCCATGCCTTCCTCTGTCCACAAATCTTGTTTTATATTCCGTGGAGCATTTGTTATACCCGAATCACGTTTTAACGTATTTCAATTGAAAATAATTTCGCAATAAATGTTTAACTGTAACGAATTAACAGCTTTCATGTAATTTGATAATTTTAAACAACATACCTTTGTACTCTTAATGAATCAATACTGGAAACCTGGTGTTTAATCATTCATCTATTGTTGGGGTGTAATTAATGGCGGGTAGATTTAATTACTAAATTTAAAATCTCACTATAACACAGAAACTGCAATTTGAATTATATTTTTAAGATAGGAGTTCTTATCTTATAAACTTTCACATTAATTATCCTGGCACTTAAAATACTATCCAATATTTTTTGGGGATCACCGCATAAACCACGTTCGTCCTTCAGATAAAATGATGCGAAACTAATTCGCGCGACAAAATCACGGATATTCTAGACTTCAGTGGCGTCAAGTGTGGGGGTGGGGACTAACATAAATAAAAATACTGTCTGTTTCCTCTTTCGATGATAATGTTGGTGATAAGAGGTCGGCGCAGGACGTCCGCGGTGATAACCGTTGACCGGTCAATTTTAATGAAACGAATATTGTTTTAAATGTAAAACAGCACTGTTTATATGGTAATCTATGTATGTTGAGTCACACTGATACCAAAAATAGTGGCAGTAGTGTACTCACGAATAAGAATGCGTCGGTTGATGCAACGCTGAGGACCGAAATAAAAATAGCCACTCTTAAGTTTGTGTGACAGGTTACGCTTGTTCCCTTCAGAGTAGAGCCACCGTTGATAGATCTATGGTTATTGACATCATTTGAGCGAAGCGGAGCAATACCATATCAGTTTTAAAATATAAAAAATATTGCACAATTAGTGGCAAATTGCCAACGCAGCGCACCAGCCAGGAAAATGATGCAAACCATTTTTTTTCAACAAAATAAAACTTTTAGTTGCAACACAGAACATATTTCAATCGTAACAATGATTCATAAACGGCCAATTTCAAACTTCACGCGAACTAATTCCCAACAGATTCAACTCAAAATTTATTGGCAACACAAAAAAAAAAAACTATGGAGCATAATAGTGAGCTCATAAATATACAATTGGTGGGTTGCTCACCTAGCTGAATCACGTCTACTGCCCCCAAAAATATACACAAAAAATAAATATAGAATAAAACGCAAAATCCTCTTTCCGCACGTATTGTTGGGAGTTCGTTACTAGCAGAAAGGAAAACTACGATTTGAATTCGACAAAGTCGTATAAACGAACTGACAAATCTTCTCCCGGGGGGGACAGTTACGATTGGTGCAAAAAAATCGCATGTAGACAATCGTTATTGCACACCCCTTGAGACGCTTGATGACGCATATTGATTTATCACTAAAAAAACAAAATAAGGGTTATTCTGTCGTTGAAGTGAAGAAAAGACTGTGACAGCTGTTGATCAAATATTCATGCAATTTGATGACTGAATTTAAAATCGCAAAAACGGAATTGGCTATTTTTTAGTTTTGGTATGAGCTTAGTGATGTGCGTCCCTGCATAAAAAAACATCGGGTAAATTTTACTAGTAAGATTGCTATCAACTTTTTGAAATATTATTCAAGAGAATTATTTAAAGAGCAGCGGATGTTTAAAAAATATTTACACACATCTCACAAAAAGTCGCCCAATCAATATGTTACTCAAATAGGTACATCGAGGTACATATTAATCCTTAATCTATTTATAATAAGGTCCCACTAATATACCAATCTAATTACGAAATATCCGTAAATTTTGTCTAATTACTTCTTAATTAGCAGATATTGAGTCTAATTAGAGCAACTCGGGTTGTGTTATTGTTAGTTTTAGGCCTCATTACAATTTAAGCCTCGTATTTCTAGGAGCAGATTTTATTATTACAAGTCCAACATAAATATAGGTAGTATATATTATATTGGAGTAATAAAAACATTTCCACGATAACACAATTTCACAGAAAACGAAAGACTGGTTGAAAATTTCCCTTGCATTCCATTCAATTTTGTGAATAGAAAGGAATGTGCCTAAAAAAGAAAAATGCTAAATAAATTCGCTGAAATAGACACGTACACGTAAAAAATATTACTCCCACTCATACCCTGTACACTTCCACGTCACTCGAGATTCATTTCATTTGTCCAGAATCCTTCAGCCTTTTTTCCTTATGTAAATCAATATGACTTCCCAAAGTCCCTTCTTCAGATATAATATTCTAAACACGGTGGCCCGCGTTAAGGCAAACGTAGAAATTTGTCACATGAGCGATGGTTCGCCTACGTGTTTCGTCGTCCAAATCCCAAATATAATCCGTCGCAGTTCAAATAAAACACACCTTTATTACTTTAAAGAGAAAAGCTTAAATCCAGCGCGGCGTCCTTCGGGGATTTCATATTTCATACGGGAGCGGACGTGGATTATCGTGCGAATTTATGTCTTAGCGTTCTAATCAAAAAGTACGCTTTCTGTCGACTGCCGAGCTCGCCACGTTTAGTGTTGTAGTTACGCAAAGTGAGACTGTATGATTTCATGCCAGCAAAAGTAAAGAAGGTTGACAAATAGGTCGGGCGTGCCGATGTTCAGTTTTATTAAAATTAAAATGTTCTATCGTGACATTAATAAAATGCGCTAAGGTTTAGAATCGCTTGCGCATCGCCGTTTAAATTTACAACGGGAACACGAGGGATAAGCTGAACATTTTTATTATCATCGCGCTAGTTTATTGCGTCTCGAGTTTGAGCATTAGAAATAATCTTCAATATGGGGTGTATTATTTACGTTTCCGAGCTTGGAGGCTTGCCGGGAATAGAAAATTGCCAGGGCGGTCTTAATGACAGCTTTTCCGTTAAGCAAATAAATGTAGATCGAAATAGACGTTTCCGATATGGAGGGAAAACGTTTACGGAGGCGAAAATTTCTAAAAACAAAGCGAACGATAAATCTGTCGGACCGGAGCAAAACAGCGGAGTCGAAGGGCCCGTCCACAGTCGTAACTCACTCCACGTACAATTTTACCGACAATTTATTCGACATGAACTGTACTTGTCAATCGCTGACGTTTGCGTATCGAAAGAATAAATGATAGACATAAAAGAGTGGCTGGAGACAAGCGTGACTTAGATATTGTGGTCACGTAGCAGTCGCGAGACGACGGAGGCGCAATCTCCGAGGAAAGAATTACATTTATCCAAAACATGGCAAAATCTCGAGTAATTCAATGCATATATTCGATGAATAGAAGAATACATAGAGAAACCTTTTGGAACGTCTGACGTGGTGGCGCCTAATAATATTTTTCGTACGAAAAAAGTGGAAAGAAAGAATAACAAATTCACGTTGAAAATAAATTCTGTGTTCTGTTGATTTAGTGATTGGATTTGGTGCGAAACTCTATAACTCTCGACAACAGCTTGTCTAATAAATTATGGCAGGCTAGAATATATTTGAATGGATTTTTATTGTGCTGCTCCGTATGATTCATAACAGATACAACATAAAAAAGTTTCTGTACTTTATTACGTGTTTTAGTGTTTTTATTATCAATATTGAAGTGTTTGTTATTCATATTTTATAGGATTTAGGTTTTTCGTGTATTATTAGTAGGTATGTTTTGCAAATCATTACAATTATTAAAAGAAAAGTCTTGGAAATAATCGATAACATAATTATGTAGTTTTAGTGTTTTCCGACGAGGTGGGCAGACGATCTTGTTAAAGTGGCCGGAAGAAACTGGATAGCCATAACACAAAACCGCCAGAAGTGGAAAGATTTGGAAGAGACCTACACCCAGCATTGGGTGACTAAAGGTTGAAGAAGAGAGAGAGAGAGTGTTTTCTGAAGGGTTTAATAACACTTGCAAACTGGTGTGTTGTCTTCTTTTGTCAAAGCCGGATTCCTTGAAGTAGTAATTATCGAGTGCTCGAGCAGTCAATATTGACTACTTCAAGCAGTCATTGTATTGCCCAACTCATCGTTTACGAAATCTTAACTTGTCAATGACTGGTACAAGGGGAAAATGTCATGTTTATGGCACCGTTAGTAGCGAATACTGCCTGAATGGCAATGACTGCAGTTTTTAGTTATAGGCATAGGAGAAATTATTAGTAAACAACAGGTTTAACAAAAAAATTCTTTGAAAATTAAAAGTGGATACAACCAAGATTGTATTATTTTTTCAGGAATTTATATCTACAAGAAGATTTCATCTTAACAAAATATTTTCGAAGGCAGATATGCTGCCGTACGCAAGAATTCCCCACATTTTCAGATAACATGATATTGAGGTTATATTTGCGGTGTAAGCAGTTGTCCTAATCACATAAAATTGAACGCTGACAGCTTATAGACCTCTAAATCCCAAACGTACAATCAGAACTCAACACACGATGATTGGGAGTCATCCGAAACTTAGATCCGAAAATCCCTACAGCGAGTGTTTGTTTTTGATTTTTGTCTAACGAGACAATGGGGAAATGATGAGCACTGTGCCGTACGTCGCCTTTGGGATTTCACCCCATACCACCCTCGCGTTGTAAGTCCAATCAAGTTTGAACTTTATTTAGTTGGTGACAGAGTTCGGAGTTATTTGAAACGATTATGGAGTTGTGATGTTTTTTTGCTAGCGTGGTCACATATGGCGTCGAACGGGCCACGCAGAGTGACGGCATGCCACTCGAGGGATTGGCCTCCAGTGCTCCATGGTACATTCACTATGTCGTTGGACACTGGAGTTGTGACGAGATTTAAAAATCAGGTGAATTTGCTGTTTTTTCCGGACTTGTTTGTTGTTGTTTATTATCCTGTTTAATAAATAATGACTTTTGTGTATTTGTTTTTGTTGATACTTTAATACTATTGACCTTGAGAGTTAGCCGTGCCGTGTTTTAGAAATTTCTTTCTAGATGCCAATAATTCCGGCCATTTTATTTGAGCCCAAAATACCTGAAGATTATAAGCAATTAATCGTACAAAGCAACTCATCATTATAACACAATAAACACGATACGATCGGCTTACAAATAATAATTGAACTCATCAAAACATCTTAATTAACAAAGTCTTTTGTTAAGACATTGATCGGTAACGAGTTCCATATACGCGTTAATTGTGTAGCTTACAGCTAAGAAATACCGACATCACGCCACATTTACGCAATTAGAACATCGAATCAATGGTCTACTAAATTAATAGGTAGTCACTAAATTAGTGGATTAGTCGTCAGTGCTAACCGAAAATCGATGAGATACGTTCATGTATTGCTAATTAGACGTTCTTGTTTGACTTTGTAATGATTTGACATCAAAGAGTGGGGAGGATGTTACGGGACCTTGGTTTGAGATACAAACGCATATAGAAGACGAACTTACAGTTGTGCTAGTTAAAATGCACATCGGCAATTTACGTATATCTTTGGAATTATGAACACGTCGTGACATTATATCATTTTATTTGCAAAATTGATAATTAACATTCAGTTTTTAAATGAAATCAAATCAAAACGTTTATTTCAACTAGGCCGTAACCGGCACTTTTGAACTGTCAAAGACAAATTAAAATTAGTACAAAAATAGTTATGGTGCTACAGTCCCAGTCACAAGACATAAAAACTGTGAAAGTACCGTAGGTAATTTGGCCGAAGGTTAATTTACTTGCTTCTTCATTCAATATGTTTCGATTTCTTAACCTGACAAGTTTTAATAAACTTAAGATGTTGCTACACGGTCTAGGTTACCAGAAAGACAACCACAGAAAAACAATGTGACAACATTCACACTGTTAGAAACTGGCAGAGAGGTACTGAGGAACCCTGATAGTCTACTTATTCTAGTAGCTATTTTTTTTAAATTAGCATTAGCGAAAGATTGCTTGATAAAAGGTTACAACAAGCATTGTTTCAATGTTTTTTTTTTCGATTCCGTTTTACCACTTTCTCGCCTGATGGTAAGTGAGATGTGAGTTTTTACCGGAAATTTTCCATAGCATTATATGAAAGAGATAATAAATTATATCTTATTTTTATTATAATTCCTGTTCTATCTATTCCTGAACTACTGCATTTCCTGAGAGCCAGAATCAGCAAAGGCGACCACCAGAAAAGCGCTGAGACAATGAAGCTCAACGCGTCCCGAAGAATTCATTTAACTATATTGTAGGAAAATACGTAGTTTTCACTTCTATCTGTTTAATATCTATCTATAGTTACTGCTATATCATGAAATATGAAGTGAATGAAGCATTTAATTCATCAATATCTAGTACATCAACACCCCAGCCCAAATATCCATGCATATGCATACAATTACAGGCAACCCGCTAACACCCTGAAACCGGCGTGGTAACCCGTTTCTGTCACTCAACTAATATTATTTGTTGGCCATGATAAATTGCTGAAACAGCTGATAAATTCGGCGGTTTATACATTGTGTCCGATGATTTTGGTATAGTAGTTGTTGGTTTTCATTTTGTGATGGGTATATAGACTGGGACTGCAGTGAGATATTTGACTTTATTAGAGTGATGTAAGCTTATAAGTTGTATTGTTTAAATTCGGATTTATTGCCGTTCGTTTTATGTGGCTCTAGAATAACGATCAGCATTTTTCATAATATTTTTACAGTTTATGTCAATTCATTTTTTACTTTTACGTCATTGATTAATGTTGAAAAAAAATATGTTTTACTTAATTAAACTTTATACAAAAGTAAAAAACCATGAACAGTGTCGAACTTAATACCTTGGGCATTATCTACCAGGCTATATGTTCAGTCGCCTATGCCTTTTGGTCCAGGGTTGTTTTTCACCTATATTATGTAAGCAACAAACTAAATTACCTTCCTACTGGTCACTTTAAACTCATTCAAACAGCTATATTTATGTTGTTTGTCCCCTTAAATTAACGTGTAGGTAAAAATGTCTATTGTCCCGTAACCGTAACCAATTTCTCTGAATGACACACAGGGGAGTAATACTAACTTGGCCTACTGAATCTGTCTGTTACCGTCAAGCTCCGTATCGCGAAACTCAAACTTAGTGATTTATTTACGTTGCTGTATTGATCGAGTGTATGAAGGTACATTTAGCGAGAAACGGGGTCAAGTTGCTCCTGGTACTCCCCTGGTACTCTCCTAGTACTTTCCTGGTACTTTCGCTACTCTTACTAGGATGAGAGATTTTGTTTGTTTTACACGAACAAATAATCTGAGATATTTGATTGAGCCGTGCTCTCGGTAGGGGAGGGTTATTTGATGTCTTTCAATGAATCCGGGCTTATAATCTGTTTTGCGTCGGTTGGGTTGATAAGTTTAAGATAAAGTGTGTTTCGTGGTTATAAATAGAACATTTTACTTGTTTAATGTCGATTGAATTGATTATTAAGACTATAAATAAGATGAAGAGCAGAAGATTGGATTTTCCCACGGGTAAAAATTAATAAACATTGTACTTAGTTTTTATTACAACTCTTTTTTGATACAGAATGGGATACTTAGACGTTGGAACTTTACTAAGCACGAGAGTCAGACTCAGCAAAAATGTACGTCAGTTCATGTCAACGCACTTTTGACAGTTGTGCAATAGCAACAAAAACATACTAAGCAAACTGCAGAATATGCAATATTTATAGATCTCTGCATAATAATAAACTGACACCAAATAAAGTATAACCTAAAAAATGTTCAACTCACACCATGCTTTAAGTTGAACGATGGAATACATCAATCGTTTTCAGATTCAGAAGCGTCACGGTTATGAACTTGAACTGAAAGAAAAAAAAATGGCGTCAGCTGAGCTTGCGCGCGCAACAGCTGTGTCTCTGTTGAAAGACTGCGGGGAAAATAACGCTTTTATGAAAGTTGTTACGAGTATTTGGTAGTTAGTAACAGGTACATACTCGAGGTATATTGTTAACTAGAGTACCTACTCATACTTAAAAAAACTTATTAACTAAAACTAAAAAAAATGTACTTAGTTACTACAGTAACTTTGGCAAAAGTTTTTTAAAATTGTTCATGAACGATTTAAAAAATCTTTTTACAGTGTTTTAATTACAAAAATAAAAAACAAAATCTTATCTTTCTGAATATTAACGCAGCTTATGTATTAAATTAATAGCTTTATTGTAAATGGTTTCATTTCAGTGTTTGACGTCAGTAAACTCATAATGGGTTTGATTTTTCAAGATTGTTTAGACTTCCTTTCAGATCGTTATTTCAGTATTTTAAAAAGATCGACGACCTATCTGACCTGCCGACCCAACTACTTTATAATAATTACTCGTATAAAGGAGTACAACTACATTTTTTAAGGGATAACACTTCTACTTAAACACAAGATAAATAGTACTGAAAAATTCTAATAAAAGATAGTACACAAATCGATCTTATCTTCATGAAAAATTATGTATAATCAGAAAAGTTTGCTTTGCATACAAACGTAAATATACTAATACTTAGTTTTCGATAGGGGTTAGCAGAAACCACAGAAAATGGATAAACAAAATCTGGAAAAAACCTTACTGAATTTTAAAACGTTTTACTTTCCTACATGTAAACTTACCACCTACATGTTAACAAATTAAGAGCACTTTCACTTTCAAGATAATTACATCTACAAAGATTAGTAGTACCTAGCTAATGATATGATAGTGTGCACCTACATGATGCATTATGGAACCGCCTAACACACACTGATGGATTGTAACCAGCCTAATTACGTTAGGGATCGGGTTCACATTAGCTATTATGTCATTTATTGCAGATGTAATTTTATGCGTTAATATGAAGGTAGGTTTGGAAAGCTGTTTTAGAGTGCTGACCTGTATTTGCGAGATAAGTAACAAAAATTATTTTTTTTACAAATAAACACCTCATCATCATCATCATCAGCATATAACTTCCCACTTCTGGGACACAGGCCTCCTCTCTTGTGAGAGGGAGTGGGCCATAATCCACCACGCGGACCCAGTGCGGATTGGCAGATGTCACATGTCTTCGAATTTGATGGTTCTAGGACATGCCGGTTTCCTCACGATGTTTTCCTTCACCGTTTTGCGCCAAGCTGGGTTCGAACCCACGACCTACAACTCGTAAGTCGGGACCGATACCACTGGGCCACCACTGTTCACAACACACACCTATACACAATAAACACCTAACTTCGATTATTAATCCATTTTTTTACATTGGGTCATTCCTGTTTCTAGATCTATAATTTTAACTGTGTTAGTTTAAAGTTATTGAGTGTAGCTCATGTACCTGCATACAGTCATGTTTTGGTTGAATTAAAATATAATAAATAAATAAATATTCCACAACTATCACACAACGCCATCTAGTCCCAAGCTAAGCAGAGCTTGTGTTATGGGTACTAGACAACTGATAAACATACTTATATATTTCTAAATACATACATATTATAGATAAATTACACCCAGACACAGAAAAAATGATCGTGCTCATCACACAAACATTTGTCTTGAGTGGGAATCGAACCCACGACCCCCGGCATAGCAGTCAGGGTCACTAACCACTTAACCAACAGGTCAGTCAAAATTTCCAGTATACTGTCACAAAAACGGGAAAAGCCATGAGGGCCTCTATTTCAGGGTGTTTACAGAAGTATAAAAAATCCGTTATTTTTTAATGTTAGAGAAGGTTTAATAATAATGAAATTGCGACTGAACTTTATTAAGGTAAACTTATTTAGTTACCCTCATGCAACCGATTACCTCGAAGGTTTTAAATAGACTGGCTTGAAAGTAAATGATTGACTATGAGACATTTATGACTCAGTATTTTAGTGTTCAGTTGCTCCTTGTAACTAAAATATATATTATAATATTTATTTATTATTATGTATTCATTCGTATGTTAGGTTAGATTAGGTTAGCATCCACTTTTGACGGTTTTTATTCCTCCTCTCACACACTATAGTCTACATTTCTTTTTCATTTCTCCTTTCGCGGGTCTGCTGGCAGAAATTTCTATAGAAATAAACAGCACCTTTGTACTGAGTTCTATGTTTTAATTATCCTGTGTTGTATTTTGTATGTAAATAAATAGTATAATAAATAAATAAAACTAAAGCTACAGGCAGACATCTAAGACAAACAATAAGACGGAGCCTTAATTACAATTAGCAAGACACTGATAATTAAAATTCAAATTAAACTCAATACTATCGAACAGTACAGTACCGGAGGTAAATAATTGAAGTAATTGTTGGGTCAAACCGGGTCAATTAATCATCGGATGCGGTCCAGAGCCGCATTATCAATTTATAAGCCGACCAAAATACTCTATATCGTTTGAAACGCCCGCTTTAGGTTTGTTCAGCACAATTTTCGTCGTAACAATGTAGCTGATTTTAGACTAATACATATTTATGCTGGTATGGCAGCCTGTCTGACAATGTATTATGGGATGAACGCTGTTACATTTTTGTTGGTGAGTTTTGATTTTGATTTTGGAATTGCTGTTCAAAATACTTAAATATTTATAGATAGTGTGGAAAAAGCTTCTTCTATAAGTGCACACATCAAAAAAAGTTTGTGAACGTAGCATAAGATGATATATTTTTTTACCTTTATTCTGTAGGTTTCAACCTTGTGAAGGTGATGGAATTTTTTTTTTGTGTGTACTTTCAGAAGAAGTTATTTTTTCACGCGATTGTACGCAATTTGTAAATAGAACCAGCGTTCTATTGAAAAATATTGCGTTATTATCTGCGTAGCCTTTTCTCAACCATTTTGGAGTCGGCATACTCATAAAACAAGAGCTACACCCCTAAAATAAGGCATAAATACAATTTCGCATAAAAATGTTAAAAAAATAATCTCCCTGAGATAATCTGGATATATGGAAAGTAAGTGATTTAACGCATCGCCACATCCGCCCGAGATCCCATAAAAAGTGATAAGTAACGCAGCCCACCATAAAATCATGGATTCATCCCATGGGACACAGCACTTAAGTGTCAATATCATAACGCTGATACACAGAGGGCGAGTTGCGTTGGTGGTGCGATAAAGACATCAAAAAAATACTAGACCACTCAAATTGATCCGAGGATATATCCTGATTATACCTTACACACCTATTAAGCTAAGGGTCTTAATAAACTGGTTTGGTCACCTCGTGGGTGATCCGACTTAAAGTTCAAATTAAATTCTTCAAAAAGACTTTGACACTATCGTAGTTGCTCTGGTTTTGTTTAAGATGGATCTTTATTTAAATAAAATACAATGGAGCTAGTCTCAACAAAGCAAACTCATTTAGTTTTTCAAGAACTGCATAAAATGATTATGGAGATAGAAACACAATACAAAGATATCTTAATTACATTTCTCTCAGAACATAACCTCACAAATGGAGACTGGCTGACAAAAACAGTGACAGCAAAAAAACTATATCGTTCTAAATTCAAATGCGACGAAAAACTCATAAATATTATATCATCCGAGAGTGCACCACGCTTCTAAAAGCACACTAAAAAACCTTTGTCCCGTTTCAAACAATAAACCGAAATATCCGAGTGACTAGAGAAGGAACATTCGAATGCAGTAAACTTTATCTTAATGTCTCTATACAGTTTAAAAATATCCCGTCCATATGTTCGCTGCAGTCGATGCAACAACGACGGACGTTGTTTGTCGTCCCACTTTGTAATACGCGTGTATTGATGGCAGGATTCCATTGTTTTTTTTGGCCTTTCAACTTGTAATAAATAGAGTATGACCGCCGACTACAGAGAAAAGCTTGTTTTAAAAGTTGAACGCCGAAAAAGCGTAGAGGCCGAACGTGTAACGTTTTGTCAATCTTTTACGATCAACCTATTATGCCGAGCCATGTTTTTGGTCAGTCAATCATGTTTCTCTTTTTGTTCGTTCGGACTTGAACTATAGAAATATTGTAACAAAATCGGACAATTGTATTTTTGTTTCATGTTTCTGAAAGGTGAATGACATATTGGGGACGAATTCGATACAACTGAACTGCGACATTTCGCATTTCAGTATACATTTCTGTAAACCAGACAGAGAGCATTCCATAACAAATAATTCCATATAAACAGCGGGCAAACCTAGCATATCGTCGACATAAACTAGCCTAACAAACGCCCTTATTACCATTCTAAGTGCTGCCATTTTCGCGTAACACTTGCATAGGCTAGGAGCTAGGCCATAAAAGTAACGCACTGTCTTATCAAATGTCGCGGGAAATGTGATGGTATCGTCTGCCATAGTCTGCTATGTTAGCGTTACATGCGACTGGGGACCCATCGAGTATTACCTTACAACTCACGTAGAAAATTTTAAATTTTCATGCACACCAATGAGAGTGAGAAATGTGTATCGTCGCTACAAAATTGCGCAAATAATTTAGACATTTTTGCTCTCTTTGCAATTACAGTTTGTGTAGTGGAACTTTCTGTTATGTTTACAATGAGAAAGTTTCCTAGTTATATAATTTGTACGGAAAATTACTCATTTCTTATACAATGAAAAGTTTGAAGAAATTATGTCATCGTTGTAACAGATACGTAATATTTATGTAACGAAAGGGTAAGAAAGGAAAATGAAACTTTAACGATGAGCAAATCGCTGGATCAATTTTGTTCTGAACACCAAATCAATTGCGGTCTTTAAAGCTCTAAATCGCCCACGTTCATATCTAAGAAAAGCTATGAAAAGTCAACCCTATCGCTGCTGCCACATAAATACGACACCTCACTGCCTATAAACATACAATTTTTCGTCAAATCAACACTCAGAGATGTACGCACGTGCAGCCTTTTAGACCGGTTTGCTATCAACATACAGATATAATTGAATCGTTTGCTCGTGAAGTGGGTGATTTAACGTATGTTTGCGTCCCAAAGCGATTTCGTATCGATTTATAAAAAAGATGATTTGGTAAACGATTAGATATAATTTGTTCATGTTTTGGGTTGTTAGCCAACGATGAAAATGTTTTTACGGATAAAGAAATGTTTATTTTTTTTTGCAATCCGGCCTTTTCTGTTTATTGACAGGCTGTGATTTTGCTTTGAATGCTTTTTGATCTATCACTCAACTCTCGTTAAAAATGTGAAAGTAAGTTTTATGTTTGTCCCACTTTTGTACCTGAAAATGTGACTGTTTCTATGAGAACTTAGAGATTAATAATTGGCATCACTGCTCCTTGACTACTTTCAACTTTAATAAGCAAATATTAAAAACAATAATCAACTATGTATTTTATCTAGTAATTTCTTAAATCTGTGTGTTCTCTTGTCATACTGATAAGGCATGAGCATCATTGAGCATTGACATTATAGTATGTATAAAATGGGTAAGAGATTTGCGAGAACAAATTATAATCCCATGAACTTTGCGATTCAGTTTATGTAAGAATAGATTTATGAAGTAGGTAATATTAAATGAAGGCTTACAATACGTCTGACGACGAAAACACGCTGGCACACACACCAAAATCTTCACCAACGAAAACATCCTACTGAATATTCAAAAACGATTACGAATAAACGATTTGGTAACACGGTCAAGTTAAATAAAACACGAGAATGTATTTTTAATTCATCCTCATTGCAAAATGCAAACTAAATAAAGCATCGAATCGAAATAACGCCCCGGTGCGAATGCAAATTATTTAATCACCTTCCCGTGTAGGACTGAAATATGAACAAAAAAGTAAAGCGACCAACAAAAATATTGGCGACGGAGACGAAGTTTCAACAGTTATTACGTTTTATTAATTATTTCGTGTTCGTAGAAAAGTGGAGAAAAACGAGTTCACGAGGTAATTTTTTAATTTTGTGGTGATTTTGGAATTGGAAGAATTCTTGTATTTGCGTTATTGTTATTTATATTTCATCTAAATAATAATATATTAACGTAACTAAAATAAAAATAAATAATTAAGTAATTTTTTTTTGTATTTGGTTGCCTTTTCTTAGAATTTGATTCCCAAGCAATTAAGCAATCTTTGTATATTGTCCTACACATTTTATTTGAAAACTATGTTTTTATGGCATCCCATAGGATAGGGTATATAAAAGACAGCTGAGGAACAAACTCCAGTCAATTTTGCCGTCTATCTGATGTTTCCATTATGGAATAAGCAATCTTTGACATTATCGTGCGGCCACATAATCTTTTCCTGTATCAAAGCTTCATCTATGTTTCAGTCAACCATAATATCCAGTGAGAGCATGTTATTATGTTTCATATTATGTAAAATTGATTTTCATACAAAATGGCCGTAACAAGCTTTGTCTACATAACTCTGTCGCTTAAATATAAAACAATGAACAAAACAACGTTGAACGGCGTCCACACAAAGCCTATCGGGCCCTATGTGACTTTGCAATGTCGGCCTCTATAAAATATTTTCAATACCGAGGGAAATTGGTCAAAAATGACTCCCCAACAAGATTATCTCGGCTGCTCCAGACCCCAAACAGAAACGTGACTTACATCTCCCATTTTAAAGTTGATTTTCCTTTGATAACTTTCAAGTATTTTAAGTATACTGTTTCAGCATTATGTAAGTTACTTCGGGGACTGGAGAAGTAATTTGTTGGGGGCTTATTTAGTGTTCTTTGCTGAGAGATGAAATTTATTTCGTAACATGTATATTGCGACTTGCTCGAATAACTTGAAGTAGCGGGCATAAATATGTGAAAAACAGGGACACATATTATGTATGTTAGTAATAAATGGGGCCATTATAAACTGGGTGGCTTGAAACAATTTTCATATTTTATAAGCATTGATTAATCGTGTTACCGCTTGGTATTTAATTTTATGAACTAATCATAATTTATTGGGGTTTCAATGCCAAATAATGTTTAGTGAAAACATTAGGTTGACATGACTTGACAAAACTATCATTATCTCTCAGAACACAGCATTATAGCCTGCACAGCCAACAAGCATTGTCACCTCACCCAGAAGAAAAAATACCAAAGAAAAGCAAGCCTGCTTACTTCGTACACAAAGACGTAACGACGCACTTTCCCAATTGACAGTACGTATTAGAACAACGTCCCCCCTCCCGCCCCCCTGGGAGACCGTAAGAAGACAGGATCACCAACTTTTTCCATCTGAAACTTGCACTATAAATCGTCACGGGCCACCGAACGAGAACTATCGAAAACTATCCTCCGCCCTCCGATTTATTGACAATTTATGGCAGATTTGCATTAGTAGTGACTAAATGACTCGACGAATTTCGAATTCTAACGGGTCGAATTTAGATTTATATTTGTTTAGTGTTACGGAATTGGGTTTTTGTTAGATTGGTGAATTTTGTATCAGTAGATGGTTTTCAAAGTCTTTTTTATAGGAACATAGGCTACTTTTGACAAGTTTTTGTTACCACCTAGTCTCGTCTCCCACTTTAACTTCAATGATAAACGTTGTAGCCTATTACTAAGAGCTTCAAACTTCATCAAAATTGGTTTCAAGATTTAGTAGTGAAAGCGTAACAAACAAACAATCAAACACAGAATCGATGATCTATGCAATATGGCCTTTGATACACCGGGTCGGAATGTTTTGCTTTGACAAATAACCAGAAATAGAAGGTAGGAAGGTTATATGTACTGCCGGGGTCACGGGACTGTCTAAACAGGTAACCGTGATCCTGGAACGTAAAGGGCTATTGAAGGGCTGGGTTCGCGGGACTGTCTCACCTGGTAACGATCACTGTGGATTTTAGTCAGTACAAGTCTGTCAGTCCCTCCCGTCGTGCCCTGGGCGGGAGGACTATGAGTCCTCCCGGCCAGGATGATTTTACCACGCAAAAAAAAAACTATGAATAAAGATGAATTTGGCATCAGGACAAGCTCATATCTAATTCAAAACTAATCGGAGGAGATAGGATGATTTTACAACGTGAAAAAAAGGGCTATTAAAGAAAAAAAAGGATTTTAGTCAGTACGAGTCTACAGTCCCTTCACACTACACTCCCGGACTCGATTTATGATTTTATCACTCCATAAAAAAAGGGAGGCATTTCTCATATTATTTGTTATACTTGTGTATACGAAAGTAACATTTCACCAAAACAAACCGAAGCGAACTACTGATCAGCATAGTTGGAAGCCATAGCAAGTGTCGGATTTAAAGTACACTACACTGCAAATGGTATTGAGTTTCAAGTAAAGTACCGAATGCAATCCTTTGTCTTATGTTCTATTAATTTATGCATGCTTATTGAATAAGCTACTGAAATTTGGAATTTTGTTCCGCAGATGAAATTATGATCTGCGATTCTTCAAACTTGTAACTGCTGCAGTGTCAGGAGAAAATAATTATGAATCTGCAACGCAAAGAACAACTAGAGGAATCATTTGATAATGTTACCAAAAAGGTATTTATAAGCTACACCATAATTTCGCTAGTTACGACTAAGTCTATCTAAAAAAATGAAGGGAAGTCTGGTGCTCAATCGGGTTGATATCCAGATCTTGTGTAAAAATTCTGATGGAAAGAAATTACTTTTTTTGGCGACTTATGAGTGGTAGCTAAAACCTCAAAACGTGCTCAAGAAGCCCCCCTGACCATAAGATCACGTTGTTTTGAATTTTCTGATAAAAAGATACGAATGCCCAACTAGGCAAGTGAACCCAGAACCTCATGCTCATGAAAAAGCTTATAGAACCTTAGACCAATGAGTCTGTCTATGAATAATGAACGAATATCTGAATAAGCAATCGAAATGTTCAAATGTTCTACACAGAAGGGGAATATACAATTGTACAATGCGGTTAAATTGTGCCCATATGAAATTCTATTAGGTGGCAATTTGTTCCCGCAACAAGCCGGTTTTCTCGGCGAAGACTGTATTAGGTAAAGAAATACTCTAGATGTATGTAGATTGGGCTGAGGGGAAAGTGGGGAAATATAGAGATCGTAAACGTCGGTGGTTGACTTCATTCTAGCTTTATAACTTGAATGGTCTTCTGAAAACGTAGAGGTTACAGTTTTCTGTTAAAATATTGATTTATTTGGTGCCTTGAGGCAGCCATATTTTTTTATGACTTTAGGATAAAAAACTATGCGACGGGACTGTCTAGTCCAAAAATCACGGCCATGAAACGTAAAGGGTAATTGGATGAACAGGGTCAAGGGACAAGTCTGACGGACATTTCGCTCTACCCTAGGCGGTAGGACTTATTTCATTGATCAACATTATGATTTTACATTCCAAGAAAGGGTAAAATTGACTTATTTTTTTAAGTCATATAACGTCTTCATTTTCCGTATTACTTGGTGTAATTACTTCTTCACCACTGTTCTAAAAAGCAGTGAACAGAGAGTTCTAGAACCAAAAAATACCATCTCGCGTATGTCCGCATGTTGGATTACAGCCCAGTCCCTCCCACAGAAAGGAGGGCTGTGTTCCTGTATTGTCAACATTATAAGCTGGTAATGCATTATGCTTAGAATATGCATATGCAGTATTATCCTTTTTTCAGTCTCTGATTTGAGAATTCGAAGGGGTGAGACTATGTACAATGGCCGAGCCCGAAAACCTATGGTTAAAAACATATATACCTAAGTAGTTCATAGCGTGTGGCAGGCACTCTTGAATAACAACAATTACATCGTGTTTTCGTTATTGATTTCTTAACAAATTTTTAATGACTTCACAAGTCTGTAGTCACCAAGTATTGATGCCGTGACCGCGCCAACCGCAAACGAAACTCGATCTACTCGATTAGATGTCGGTACAATAAATAATCGATATCGCTCATTCGTTTCGACGTTCACAAATAGCATTTTAATGTTTTATTTCGACAGCTGTATGGTTGAAATAGAAGTCTTGGAAATAATCGAAAGCACATAGTTGTACTGTTTTCTGAAACGTGGTGTCATTTTAGGCGAATTTTCCATTATTTTTTTCCGAAAACAAGTATGTTCCTTTAGCCTAATAAAGTTAGTAAGTGGGTTAAAACATTTTATTGCATTGCATTGCTGGAGGTTTCTTTAGGTTTTTTTACGTGGTAAAATTATACAATGAGTCCTCCCACCTAAGGCATGACGGTGTCCTTCAATAGCCCTTTACATTTCGAGACTACGGTCACCTGCCAAGACAGCCCAGCGACCTGGAACGGGAGGTAGGTGCAGTCAAATACTCGCCAGGCATACGGACTGCTCGAGCAGCTCGAAGCAGTTAACAGTCCTTTTTGTCAATGCTTGATAAATCCACTTGAAAAATAAACCTATTTCAGATGTCAAATTAGCTTCAAAATACCAGAAACTGAAGTGCTGTTTTAATTCGTCATGTTACTTAACAAGTGTTGTGTAGGTATTCAAGTTTCCCTTTGATTAAAGACGCGAAGATTTCTTGATTAAAATGTCTCAACGGAGTGACTGCGGTTGTTACTATTGAAGAACGTGTTTTGAGTTACGCTCGCCTCTTTGAAATTTGAAAACTTTAGTTTATCTCCTCTAAGATTGTTGGCATACTGTTTTACAAATGTTTTAATAAGTTCTGTTTTACGTACATTTGTAAGTATTTGTTTCTTAGCAATTTTAACGACTCGAACTCGAATATTTCGATTCCAATATTTGAATGTTCGATAAAATATTTCTTATCCCTCTTTATAATTTTGCCTAGAATTAATTAAGATTTCAGTACTAACAAACTAAATTCGTATTTTAGTTGTGTACACTGAAGTCAACATGAATAGTCTGGCCACGAATTACGTTAAAGACGATTGTGTCATTGATGAAGTAGGCCGGGCTCGGCGCGAGGAGGCAACTCAAAACCTTGGCACGTAGGGGTGCCCGCGTCGGCACTTATGAGAACCATAACACATAAATACAATTTCGGTCGGTATCATATCCATATTTCTTACCTCACTGATTAGATATGAAGAATAATTTTGTCGGGGTAAAATAATATCCTGATTTATTCTTACGGGCAAGATAACGGCGCGAAGGATGTGCCCGTAATGGTCGGCACCGGGCCGAAATTGTCCGAAATGGCCCGAAACGGGCCGAAAGTGGCCCCTACCCAGCGCGTATTTTTACATATTATTTTCAGGGGAAGCATTAAATTACAGGGGATTTTTTTGTGGGGAGTTATGAAAGACCATATTTTGCGGAGGTGTGTGGAATGAAAACGACTCCTGCCTTCGAGAGGCGAGAGAAAAATATAATTATATGTTTTATGTGGTTCTATATTTTATTAGGGTAGGCTTTTGTACGTAAGTTTCAGGGTGTTAAATCAACGAGGAAAGCGTTAATGTCCTATTTGTCAGTGTAAACGCCACGCTCAGATATTTGGCTTAGAGGATGCAATTTCAACAAAGCGTATAATATAGGGAGGGTCATTTATAAAATACGGTCAACTGAGTGATTACGGCACATTTTTGGGGAAAATGCAGCACACAATACATTACTATAATCCTGATTTATTAAGGGTTATTTATATAAACAATACAGGTTAAAACAAATCTACACATTCTTTTAAAGTAGATACATAAGGGTATATTCAGACGTCACAAACAAAAACTGTCTAGGTAACTCGTGCTTGTGATACAAGGGATCAAAGCGGTGATCAAAGGTGATGAAATATTTCAATACCTTCACTATCAGATCATCTTCGTGCATCCAGTGTTCGGAAAACTGGAAAATAAAAGAAATTTTCAGAACAAAATATTATATGAAATTATGTTTCTAATGTCAGAACTTGGGCCTTAAAATCAAAGACGATTTTTCGATCTGATTTTCCATCATCTGTATAAAATTGTAATCAGTTTGTTGACAAAACATAAAGGAGTATATTGGCCCCAATTTAAAGTTTAAACTAGGCTGAAATGTGCCTTTAGTTTCCCATATAAGTAAGTCAACATAGAATAATTCCAGGGATTCAATCCAAAACATATGACCAATACAACAATACGTTGAGCAATTCAGACTAAATCTATTATGTGGCAATAATCCTTCAAGGTCGTGAGTCCGTGACGTCACAGTTAGGTCATAGCTCCTATTATGTATTCAGTGTGCCGTGACCATTGGGACGCCTCGAATTTTTTATAAGTAATAAACAAATGACGAACGAATGGAAATCGTGATAAGGTTTTTAAATATAGAATCGGTCAGTTTAATAGTATATTTTGCAACGATTGAATAAAGAGCGGATTTAAAGCGAGGGCCATTATATGAATCAAGAGCAAGCGAAGGATTTTAATGACTGAATCACGACCGTAGGGAGTGATTCATGATGATTGAATCACGAGCGAAGCGAGTGATTCAAGTATTTAAATCCTGAGCGACGCGAGTGATTCAGGCCCTCGATTTAAATCCGTTTTATTCAAGAGTTGCAAACGATACTTTATACCATGACTACGAGAAAAAGAAAGATTTGAGCGATAAAAGATATTCAACGAAACAAAATAAAGTTTTTTTTAATACCTAAGTCTGCTCCACACACACGTGGGTGCGAAGTAGTCCAATCGCTCGGTCACTGCGCCAATAAGCTGACGTTAAAATCGGAGCAATGGTTTAAATTAAGGGTAATTTTCATATTAGCAAGGGGGTTGTCCAGCGTCGCGGTCGAGGTCGAATGTACTAAAGTGTTCTAAATTCAAACACCAAAACAGTGCGTAAAAGACTACTTTTACGCACTGTTTTCCGTGCGTAAAAGTAGCTTTTTCGAGGGGGAATGGTATAAAATAATGTTTTGAAAACACTATTGCACTGCGATATGCAAGTAGTGGGCGTACTTTAGTGCCATATTATGCTCAGAATCGTTATTGGTTATCCTATATTCATAATATTAATATACTATTACAAGAGTAAATGTAAGACTTTTTCAATCCGTAATATCTGAAAAAAAATCTTTGAAACTTGGCACATTGATAGACCGATATAAGAGACCAAGGACTTGTTACTCTGGCACTACGATACCGTGTATAACCGACTGACGCGAAGGTGTAACCTGGGGCCAAAATAATTATTAGAAATACAAGTCTCTTGCAGAAACATAACAGAAGCTTATATTGAGTACTCCAGGTTCAACCATATCACATCATACGCTTGACTGTGGTCGGTTCACTGCATCGATTGCATTGCAAACAATAGTAGTTTGTATCAAAGCAATAATATGGTGGGTTTAAGGAGAGCTAGTGAGCATAAAATGTAATGGTATCTAGTCCTATCGCATATAAACCGTATCCTTGTATTGACTTTTACTACTGCAAGCGATAGGAAGCAGTCTTGTTTTGCAATCGACTTTCAAGACAAAATAGTCTTTATAAAGCTAGTTTTATCGCAAAACGTGCTTTTGTTTGGATTACACACTGTCCTCATAGAAAAAAAAAACATTTTCAACTATGAAACAAACAAAAAGGAAAATCTAACGAACTCTAAAAATCGCGTTCCCTAGGAAAATTCTACGTGGTCCCGTTCATATGTGGCATTCAAAATCAGTACCTCGACGCCCTGTTCGAAACAAAACGTGAGAATGGTACCTTTGAAATCGGCTTTCTGCAATCCAATGCATTAGAAAGAGACGGCTTCACAAAAAAGTGGTTGTACAGAAAAGGATAGATGATATGCGGACAGTCTGAGACGCGGGTTGAATTGTAAATGTGAATTGCGAGTCGTGGATGCAGTTTCAACCTAGTTTGCGTTACCGGTTAGTTTTCTGTTGCAAATGGACATAATTTGGAATTCTTTGGGTTTTGAACAGCAGACGTTGGAAAATTAGGAGAATCGCTGTGAAGGTTTTTCTAAGAAGTTCAAATGTCGATGGACATGATTGTGTTTGTGATCAGAAAAAAATATACGAAGGTAAATTGTAACTAGAATGGTCTATTTGCCATAGAGGTTTACAGCGAGTGATGGTGAGTTCACGATATCATGAGAAGAGAGATATAAAAACAAAAGACATAATATAAAATGTTGTATAAGTTGCAACATCATAATCGGGTATAGCAATAGCAACCTGTAATCAGTTAACAGATTTAAAAATAATAATAAAAAAACAAAAACACCGATTTAAATAGTTTTTTCCTGTACATATTACTAGTAGGTTTTTATTTATAGTTTGTAAATTAAAGTGTAAATAATAAAATATACTTAAATAAAAAAAAACCGGGAACAGGAAACCTCCACGTGCGCCCGTGGACTGGAGTTCCCTCTCGGATACGTCCGAGGGGAAGACCAGTTTTTCGGGCCGGTGCACCCTGGGATGCGGGCAAAAACTCTTCTTTAGGCTCTGTGTGCCTAAAGAGTCTTTGCCCGTATGCGAATAGCCTGTCGTGTGGACGCTCCAACGCGTGTCCCTCTGATCAGCAGAGGGCACAGCGGCGGAGCGGGCTTGCGGACGGTGAGTAATGGGTGGCTCGCCGTCCGATCGAGGACCAAGCCCGGGTTGGTGGCGCGTCGTGTTTCGCGCCAAATGCCTGCTGGGGTCGCGGGTTTTTTCTTAACCCAGGTTACCGCGGCCCCGGAACGTACAGGGCATCCGAAGGAACACGGGTGGATTTTAGTCAGTAAGAGTCTGACAGTCCCTTCCGCCCCACCCAGGGCGGGAGGACTCATTTGATGATTTTACCACCTAAAAAAAAAAAAAAAAAAAAGTATGAAATTATTGGTTAATAGTTCCTGTTTTGCGAATGGCGTAATATTTTGCTTGTATGACTTTTTTTAAAACTCATGTTTCACTTAGTTTGTTTTGCAAATAACATTTTCAGCTTTTATTCCATTTAGATCTAATTATTATAAAACCGAGTGCCACCAAAGCTGAAGACATAAAAAGCAAAAATCATTCCTTCAGGCGAAAACAAACACAGTTACAATTCAAAGTAAGATTTCCCAGAAATGAATACAGACCAACATTACTAATTAAGTTATTGGAGAGTCCAACAAACTTGTTGAAATTCAAAGTGGATTGTTTTTACGCCGAGCATAATCAAACTAAGGAATTTCCGCAATTTTACCGCTATATTTTCAGGTGAAGAGAGCTAGAGCCTTCCTTGCAATCTTATTATTATGGACCAACTTCCCTGACTCTGTTTTTCAAGTATCCCATGGATATTTTTAAGGTAATTTAGATTTCATTATGTTTATCTTTGGCTTGTGCAACGCTTTAGTACGTTAGTTTAGCTCTTCAATCTTTCATGATTTAGTGAGAGTGGATGCAAGTTACTTTAAACTTTACTTTGTTTGGCAACGAATTCACTTTGTAATGGATGAGTTGAGTGCTCGTGGAAATATTGAACTGGTAGTTACTTAGATATAAACTTGCTAGAATAATATTTAAAGTAGATGCTCTTGTGAGTCATCGAAATGTTTGTGGTCAGAAACCACAAAAATAGTTTTACAAGGATATTTATAAAGATGATGTAGGCAAAACAAATTAATAAATGAATTATTCTTATTCTTAATCAAACAGGAAAAAAATGTGACCAACGGGGAATTTTCTGTATGACACAGTTGTTATTATTTCAATGTAACATACATTTTAGGTATTTGATTAAATGTGGTTTTACAAGGCAGAAACAATTAAAATCACTATTCAGCAGTGTTTTTGAGATGAAATAAGAAGTTATTTGTAGGTTATTTTACCCTTTGTGGTTGTTTCTGAAGGCGGTTAATTTTTTTTTTTGAAAAAAGTTTTTTTACTAATGATTTTTGAGTACTACTAGTAAATTATCGAATAAAACGACCTGGTAAATTCAATACGAGATATCGGGACTCGTATTCGAATTCGCATTATCGATTCATGGGACATCGAAACATTTCAATTAGGCAGCCGTTGTTTAGGCAGGTACGGTTTCCAGCAAATACTAGGTCTAAACTAGAATTTATGAAGTTCTGTAGTTGATTATATTGCCTTGAATTAATGGGTTGGTAGATATAAATCTTTCGATGGTTACGTAACTTTGTCGTTGGTGTAATTTCTTTAAAGTCATGGAAAATAATTGTTAAGGAAATTGATGGAATACATAGTAGTCCATATTACACAAATCACAGCCAATCATTATTAGTTAGTTTTAGGTAATGGCTGTCATATGGCCAATTATTAACATATATAGTCAATTTTAAAGTAGAGTAATTATTTTTTGTCATGTTCGTACTTATATGAAGAAATTCATGGTAGCCGGTAACAGCTGGATAAGACTGGCCGGTGATCGAGTGAAATGGCATGCGATTGGAGAGCTTTATGTCCAGCAGTGGACCGCATAGGCTGATGATGGTTACAATAAAGAAATACTCACTTATATAACTATAGCTGCAATCATCCCCATGTTGTTGCGACTCACCTGTAAACAAAAAGAAACAAAAATTAATAAGAACAAAAGTGTTACTTATATGATAATAATGGTAACCTAGTAGCTACTCCCGTTTACAAATATTTTACCGTCGGTAAAGTAGAACAAGAGTACAATATAAAGGTTACATGTTGGTCCGTCGACCGCAAAACCAAACTTTGTGGACTTGTTCAAACAAATTCATTCACGTCCATCACAGAATCGTGACCTCACGTACAAGAATAAAAACATGTTTAAACATCTAAATACTTTTCTAAGTATACTTTATAGGGACA
The DNA here is from genome assembly GCA_028554685.1 of Agrotis ipsilon. NCBI lineage: Eukaryota > Metazoa > Arthropoda > Insecta > Lepidoptera > Noctuidae > Agrotis > Agrotis ipsilon. The sequence goes on along the minus strand of CM052960.1, from coordinate 15,072,008 downwards.
GTTCATTCACAAAATAATGACTTATCAGCTGAGAAATTAACCTCTGCCACTCCGAAAATAAAGTCTAAAATCGTGTCAACATGATTGGAGTTCAGCAAGCTTCACGAAAACCTCGACACGTGTCTTCTCTCTCAATCAAAATTGAGTTCTATTACTGAATGAGCAGAGTTGAATAGAGAATTGTTATTTTAAGCGTTGTAATGTCACGTCAATGTATATCGCACCGTCACGCGACATTAGATATGAATCTGGAACTCCTTAAAATGTCGTAATGATGTCTTCCGTGTGTTTTGTTTGAGGATTTTAAAAGCTATTCTGAACTCACTCACACGTTTGGTTATTAATATAAAGTTACATAGGCATTATCAACAGTTTCAGTCTTTTTATTTTAGGTTTTTCGTGCTGCCAGCTCGCCCCCACCCAGCCTATATCCATCACTAAAATACATCAAAATCGATTCAGTTATTTTGACATCAAAACGGATCAACAATACATACTTTTGCATGAATAATGTTAGTAGTTTATTCATACGTCTGCTAGCCATTAGTCAAGTTGTTAACTTACTTAATAGACAAACAACCATTGTTATGAACCGTTCGACTATGGCTTATAAAACTGGGTCAGTCAAATCTAGAACAAAGTCGAACAACATATGATCACCTTACAAAAAAACATTGTTTTCAGTCCTCAAAGGACCTTTTTGACGGAAAATCGGCAGTCGTCTTTTTATCCATAATGACGTAACTCTATACTTTATGGGCCGCTAGGAATTTCATTTTGGGCCTTTATATTTTTGACCACGCGGTCCCCATGGGTGGGGGGTGAGGTATGGAGGGGAGGGGGTGTTCTTTATCGTGGACATTGCGGGCTCTCTCACGTACGCATATTAGGAGAAAGGTCCTTTTAAAAGTCGTAAAGAGGTCGACTAAGGTCGCCGCTTCTATGATGTGTCTTTAAGCTTCTTTTTTATTTCTTCCGATCGACTTTTCGTTTTGGAATTATGTATGTAAATAAAAAGGTTGAGTTTGACCTTTTTGTATTATTTTGTGATAGGTATTATGTGTTGCTACGGAATACCAGGATATAAGACACAACGTACTGTCTCTCCGTAAAACTAAATTCACAAGTGAATAAAAAAACATTATAATATTATCTACTTAGCTTTTCCCAGCTATTTTGGGGTCGGCTTCCAGTCGAACGAGATGCAGATTAATATACATTATAAGTATTTTACGTATTACAGTGGCTACCTTCTTAGTTAATTAGAAAACTCTTGGTAAGACTGGTAATCAGACTTTCAAGTGTCTTACTAATAATAACGACAATCAAAGACCTAACATATTCACATCAATTAATATTCTATTCCACCACTAATTAAAACTCCCAACAAAACATTATTACAGGCAAACTCACCGAACAAAAAAAAAACATAATAATGTCGGGAAGCAGATATACGGGACCATTGTAGTTCAAGAGGCTCTACAGTCACAACACTACCCGTGTTCAATACCGTGTGAAGTTTTTTTACGTACAGCACTATCTTTGTGAACATCGTCACGATTGTCTCCCTTATACAGTGATGTTAAACATTCCAACTTGAGACCGTTGACATGTTCCGGGTCTACCAGACCACGACAAAGTCACAGGGATGGTTATTGACGTCAGTTTTTATTGAATGTATGTAGAATTCGAGTCAGATAGGCAGTTGATCTATTTCAAATTATTCAGTAGCATTTGGACAGAGAGCAGTTGTGGCACAGTGGTGTTGGTCCCGACGGCCCCGTTTTACAAGTTGTTGGTCGTGGGTTCGAACCTAGCCAAGCGCAGTACTATGTGTAATTTATTTCATCACAAAATAGGACCGCGTGGTGGATTGTGGTAGACTTCGCTCATAGAGTAGAGGCCTGTGTCCTAGCATTTGAAACATTTGTAGGTTGATGATGATGATTCGAATACACCGGAAGTTAAGTTCAACATAGTAGGGAAAATGTTAGGCAGATGATGGCACATAAAGATGACGTCAGAGTATTACAGGTTGCCCCTGGTTGAGCCTTGTGCATATTAGTGAAGCATGGCCCAAAATGGCGTATTTTGGAAGTGGGTTGATGAAGGCTCTTCGAGTTGTATAGTGGTTGTTTGTCCTAAATATAAATAGGTATACCAATAAGTAGTAACTAACGCCCTTAGTAAGACTAAAGTGTGTGAAGATTATGCAGTGTGTGTGTGCGCTTGTAATTTATGTTACATTAATTTACAAACTATCATTTTAGGCTAAACTATTATGAGTTTTGACAAACAGGCAAAATGATGGGTGTGAACATTCGAAATGCCTAGAGTAGATTGGATATACCTACGTTTCTTCTATGGATCGATGGTTGGCTATACCTGAATTTCATATCTCAGAATTCTAGTTAATGTTAGCATCACAAGATTCTGCATCAATAATACCAACAAATGATACCCCTCGAAAAGATAGGTTTTCACCTAAACCCTATCTTTAGGCCGTTCTCAACAAACAAACCCGCCTTAAATCGAAGATCGACCTGATCTGACTACGAGTACTTTCAAATATTTCACGAAAGATATAAAACTTAAAACATCTCGTTTTAAAACTGGCGAAATTCCTTATAAATCGACAACGTCTTCACGTATAAAATTTATAGTCTAATGAAATATTGTTTAGCACTCGGCGCCAGTCTTACCACGGGTTTACGATTCATCGCCGCCATTTTTTTTTTGGCTTTATTTAGAATCTCATTGGAGTGTTTGGCTTTCTTGAATATTTATTGCAATTTAGAAATTATGTAGCTTGATCTAGTGCTATTGGCTTGTTATCTTTAATTATTTTTTCATTTTCTATTACTTTACATCTTTCTATTACTTTATGATAATACCAAAGCCTATAGGTTTTTTAAATTAGATATGGTATTCGTCTACAGCTTTTTTCGTGAGTTCTGTCATCTGTTTATCAATAACCCCAACTAATCCTAAAGAATCATTTTACGTACTCGCATATGTAGGTATATTATAACCTGTGACACCCATTTGTAATATCATCTAATAAGTTGTCTATCCTGTGTGGAGCGGAAGAGGCTATCCAACTTATACTGCGGAACCTTGCTTAGATAATCCCACAACCAAGCCTGTAACACCCCTAGGGCTAATATATAGCTTCCTATTACTTTAAGAATTTTTGTTATCTGATCTATAGTTTTGAAGATTACCCGCAACTCAAACTTACAAACTTTACCCCTTTATGATGAAAGTTAAATATTTAAGTCCTTCGAGAACCCATAGTATCAATACTTGGTCGAAAGTGCGAAGGGTGGGGGCGGCGACATTTCCGACTCGGCGCCGAGTCCTCCTAATGACGCGAATATTTCCCGCTTGACGTTTAATTAACTATCAAAAGAGGGTAGTTTGAATAGCCTCCTCTAATGCGACCGTGCCAATCCTCGACACAGCTTAGGAACCGCTTTTTAGTCCCTTTAAGCTAATAATCGTACCGACTAATGCTAAGCAGCAAAGGCTTTAGCATTTTAAATAAGCAAACTTTCAATCTGTAAAATCCCTGGAACTAGTTCAAGTAAACTTCCACCAAATATGCTTTAAAAACTTTTACCGATATCCAAAAATAAAGCAAAACTTATCGTGAATTAAATTCCCCTTAGGAGGCGAACTTTTAAAATTGGTTTGGTTATTTTTTTGGCTATTTCGAGTCACGTCTAGAGCATTAAATATAAGGGTTTTAAGATTACATTAGAGATAGGAGACAGGGTAATCGTTAAAGTATCGCGATTTAGGTCTTATCTCAGTGAGATTACGTACTACGTCGTCATAAACTTAACATCTCGCCTGATCTCCCTGGAAGGTTAAGCAGAGGTGACCTTGTAATGACTACCTTCACATTTTGCTAGTTAAATTGAAGATAGTTAGGTGGAGCCTAGTGCCATTTGAATTTATACTGATTTATTGAACACTTTTTTATATACCTTTGATACTTCGATTAAAGGGAGGTATAAACCGTTGTTTGTGCTATGACAAAAAAAATACCTATATGAAAACGTCTTTTACTCGAATTCAGAATCGAGTCTGGGACCTCATGACTGGCTAATAGATTATATTTATAGTAAATTGTGTTTACGTCTACGTCTGATCAATGAGGAAATTATTTTTCTGATAGGTAATGATTTTTTGCATGTAATCGTTTTTTGTCGATAGTTTATTTTTTCTTAGTGCCTAGCAACGACAGATCGAGCCACAATTTCTCACCGCTCTATTTACAATGCAATCATCTATAACCGCACAATCAGTCTTTGTGCTCCAAATAATACTAAATGATAGTTTTGTGGGTGCTCCGGCGCAATCGTGCGCAACGACGCTGTTCGACGTCTGATCGAGAACTTTACAATCGTTTTTACAAAGAAACCCAGTAAAAAATGGTTCAATTCAAAAGTATTTTTCTATGTTTTTTCACAAATATTATTTCAGATCACACGAATATCTATTTTAAATCAGTATGATAAAGTTGCTGTTCAACAAAAAAACATATTTATGTTTGAAACAAGTGACTTTATGTGTTTGATACACTAGTATAAAGTAGAAGTTGATTTTAAAATGACTAGTACTATAGAATTTTTACACATTATTTAATGGAAACTGAGCTTTACGTGAGTTTTCATAAAGGTGTTTTTTGTAAAAAATAAGTTGTTTGGATGCTTATCTAAATCGGGAATAAAGTGTGTGCACATGCAAGAAATGTAATTGTAAATCTAAAGGTCCTAAGTGTTTTAGAATATTGTCTGGAAAAAGTTGAGCGTGCTCACAAAAGCATGCTTGTTTAAGCACGGTTTTGTTTACACGATCATTATTACTTAAAGCACGGAGATCTTGTCATTATATCTTACTTTCGCTGTTTAATTTTATCACGATTTTAGAATAATTTTACTTTTTATAACAGCCTCTTCGTTGCGCAAGAATTATGGTGTGGTTTTCTCAGTCAATATACTTTGATATAATATATTTTTATAGCTCTTTGGACAGCCTTAAGTCTATACCCTAGGTTGTTCCAATTCAGGGGATGAGATGACACAGGCGACCTTCATTTTCTTTTCCACTCAATTCGATCCTGAATCAATATGGACCAATCACGCCTGTAGACGTTTAGTTAAACCGGTGCTTACTTGGGTCTTGGGGATAGGCTACTTGATATCACTAATTGCAAATCTATATAGTCTGTCATATAAGTATTGTTACAATAAAACGTTTTTTTTATATAAATCGATGGGTATTACCTATTGTCAAAGATAAAATGAAAATTCGAGAGTGATCGGGTCAGAATGTTTTCAAAATTATACCAAGGCGTAACGTATTGTGATTTTTTAAATCGTCGTCTTCTTGTAGTCACTTTTGGCTTATTTTATAAAAGTAAAAAAAATACATGTTTAATATTTGATAATCATTTTTTTTAATATTGCACCGTTCTTGGAATTTCTTCCTGTACCGTGTATCTTTTTATGGACTAATTTGATTTTTCAGTGGTCTAGTAAAAGAAGCGTTGGCCATGTCCACCTACAAAGTATAGCATAATACAGAAGTCCAACTTAAGACACTAAATCCACCTGTACCGTAATAACATCTTCAAACATTCACTTCCCCAAAACTTTCGAACAATACTACCAAACTGCGACCGTTACCTTCCATTGTACAAAGTCCGTAAATTACATTAAATTTCACCTCAAATCAAACACTTAGCTTAAATTCTAGTAATACTTATGCAAATAGTCCTAAATCAACAGCTTGTAACTTAAAATCGCGGACAGTGGGACCTATGAAAATAAATCAGATGGGATTCATTGAAAGCTTAGTAACTTAAAAAAGCATTTATTTAAAAGTAAGTATGTAAATGTGTATTTTACGATTCAAACTTAAATCGGGGTATTTGTCATCTTTCTTTTTATTTTTCTTTAAAAAGCGTTGCCCCCCGAGTTTTTTCGTGTCGTGCGTACTTTCGCACATATAAAAAAAAAATATACAATCACACAGAGCCGGGACAACTACTTGTAGGTCATACAAATATTTGTTACCTGCAGGAATCAAACCCGCGACACGTTGCTTAGCAGTCGATTGTTCAGCCTCTGAGCATATACACGTTTTTGGTAGTGTTACAAGTGGATCACGGATAATTTCTGGATAACCATGCTTGTTCAAAAACTTTTCACAATTTACAGGGGAATTTTATTTGACGCAGTCATGTAATATAGTGGAAGAGGTGTGTATTTTTGCCTCGCGTAGAGGTGTAGCTACGTTGTTATCGTTTGGGACACTTGTGGCATTATTTGTTTGTGCTATTAACATTTCAAACACTGTTTGTTTTACAATGTGAAAGTTATTCTGTTATAGACGCGGGAAACATTTTTTTGTCTACCTGACCTTTAGATGTATTACTGTTGTAATTAGCAGCACAGACGATCTGAAAACCACAGGATTATGCTGGAAGCAAGACCCTTCCAACTGGTCCTATTGGCAATCCTTAGGGATCCAGAGGCCTATGTTCAGTAGAAGACGGCTGATATAATGACGATGATGATTGATCTACTCTTTTCCCCACACTATATTGGGGTCGACTTCCAGTCTAACTGAATGCAATTGAATATCAATATTTTACTTACAGAGACTATATCTATCAGACTGTCATCAAAGAAAAAAGAAAGGTGTTTTCCTGAAGCTCTGCACCCGGAAAGAAATAATGAGCAACACACCCGATCACCAGGATGCCCGAGTAACCAAATATCGTCTTCAGAATGAATAAAAGCCAAGTCTCTCACACAACGTTAAAATAAAGAAGGCCATTCATACAACTACATCCGCGCGACTGAAGCCGCGTTACGAATTCGACGGCAATTTTTTCACACCGTCGCAATACGGTCTACAATTCTTTGAAATATTGCCTCGACGCGTGCAAATTTCGCTCGCGTACTTTTCTACAAACTTACCGACCGTTAAAAAGGACCTTAGCACCGCTATTTAGGGTGTATTCTCGCTTGTGTTAGCTGCAAATGAAAATTGGCGTCGAATATAAGTTACATACGGTTGCCTACACAAAAATAACGAACTGCGCCGTCGAGACGGCTGTAGTAATCACGACGTGAATGGCCGACCATGGACTATATTATGTAAAGGATCTTTTGAGCTTTTCAAAGGGATTCTGAAGCGTTTTCAGGGCGGTTAATTACACGATACGGAGGCCGTAAGCCTGAAGTTTGTCTTCAGTACTGAAATTCGTAGCTATAAAGCGATTTTATGCTTCTTTAGGAGTTTCTTGACGGTTTGCGGTTTGTTTTTTCTTTGTTACGTTCTAGAATATTTCCTGTATTACAGTTTAAAGGGACATTGAGCAAGATTGAATGTTTAAGACTCATTTGTGTTTTTATAAGTACTGTTTTTTAATTACTATTTAGAGTGAAGTAAATTTTAGTTGTAATATTTTATTTACATTACGAAAGGTCCGCTGAAACAAAACGGGAAATTGAATACCGAGTTATGAATAATCTAGACAATGTGATACGCGACTATAATGGAAATGACTTTTTTATTCACACACTGAACATTCAGAATATGATACAGTTCTAGTATTTCGAATAAAAAATATTGCATTGTGAAATACAAATATTTTATAAACTAGTAACCCTTTATGCGGATGCATAATATAGTGGCTAATAAAATGATAAAATATCTGTTGTTATTCCGTAGTTCATCATATTTTTTATATTGAAAACACAGACTTACGATCTAGTCGAAGAGATGCTGAACAAGACCTCTTGGGACAACATGGGGAGGTCTTTGCCCAGCAGTGGGAAAGCGTGGGTTAGACAATAAAAATACACAGTCCTTCCTGAATAAATACTTTCAACTATAATAAAAACAGAATCAAACTCCATCTAGTGATTAAGAAGAAATAACCAGTCACACAGACAGAAACAACTTTTTCATCCCCCCATCTCGGAAAGGGTACTTTTGCTCTTCGATATCTGACCGTAAAAGCCGTTTTTATCCTCAAGTGAGTAAAAGCCGTTTTTATCCTCTAGTGAATAAAGTAAATTTGAATTTAGAACATCGTATGAACAAAAGAGTAGCAGCAGTAATGGCGGCCGATGACCGCAACAGCTGATCGCTTGCTGTGGGGGCACCACAGCTTGACGTTCGAAGGTTGTCGAGGAAAGAAATTCTATTTTTAAAATTTGATGTGGTAACATCAAATTTTAAAAATAGAATTTGTTTCCTCGCCTTAGGTGGAAGCAGAGTGCGCTCCTCGGGTGTAAGACTGTGTTGATCTGGGCTAACTTGAATCCCTTGCTTCACAAAGGATTTTTAACTTTATTCCCTCGTTTATTTCGGGTATTAGCACTTGTACCTCCTCGGGGTGAACCTCCGTCCGTAGCGTACTACGGACATGCTCAGTACTTTGTTATACCTTTTTTTATTTGCTTTGTGCGGTTTTTATTTCACGTCTTATTGTTATGTTATGACAAACCAAGATAAAAATAAGTAACTTAATAATACTTAGGTAGTAGTTTTCAACTATACATATACTACCTAAGTATTATTTGTTTTAATTTAAAAATTATTCTGTTCTATAATAATGTCTTAGTTAATAACTAAACTGAAATAAAAGCCTATCTTGTGTTTATACGATTGTACATCTGTTTTTTTTTTTGTTTTTGCATTTAATAATTTCCTCGCTGAGGTGGGATGAAAAGTTACGTGTTGCACTCGAGTGCAAAGATTTTTCACCTTGTGCTCTTTTGATTCCCTCGCTATCACTCATGATTCTAATTTTTGAATCACTCGTTTCACTCGTGATTCAAATTTAGAATCATTCGCTTGCTCGGTCATCAAACATGAGCACGCGGTTAAAAATCAACTTTGCACTCTTGTATAACAAATAACTATTGTTCTATTTATGGATTAAAACCAAAACAAAGGTCAATAACCTGGAACAGAATACGGAACAATCCTTTTCGGAAAAGGTGTTCGTACAGTGAAACATAGCGTCGTACTAATTCGCAATACAATTTGTCATAGTCTCACTGCATTGCAGTTTCCTACTGCGACAAAGAGCCATTCTGATACATCAGAACGACAAGCCATTGTCAGAACAAAGTGCGGGCCACTACGTCAGGGTTTACGAGAATATTTTGATCTTAGTGTCGACTACAGTTTCAAAGCGTAAATGGTTTTAGTTATTAAAGTATAACTATACGATGTCTTCACCATTTTAAACTTGAAAGCATCTCTATCTAACTGTCATTTTGTCTGTTTGCCTGTCTGTCTGTCTGTGTATGTTACGTGTACAGTAAGCTTCAGAGAAAAAACACCGGGATTTTTTTTTTTCGTTTTTGATCGTTTTGTTTGAACCAGTAATGTACATTACCACCAGCTGCATCAATTTCGATTAAATTAGCAAAATTGATAGGCCTGTCCACGTGCAAAAAAATACTAAAAACTTTTTACTCCAATGGTACATTTCTTTAGGATGATTTTCATCTTCAAAAGCGAGTGAGACCGCAGGCAAAAACCAGCTCACTTTTAAGTTAAGTTTAAAGCTTAACATTATACCTTTAAGTTATGTGTTAGAACAACATAAAAGATATAATAAAGCAGCAACTTTCCTGAACTGTAATAACAACATACTTGGCTTTTACAGCCACGCTTTGTTTCAGTTAAAGGTTCTATAAAACTGTCGTAGGCGTCTAAAATATCAAATTCTTGACGATTATACAAAGTTATAAAAAGTTTTATACTGAATAACCTAGTATGGAAACCATGACCAAGTTTGGCCTTTACAAGATAGTATATTAAAATGTATACGTCTGTTAAAAATTGTTTTAGTTGCAATAAAAATAAACGGTACTGTAAGTCCATAAGTTAACATTTTAAGTTTTCAATATTATCAAGTGGAACTTTTTTGAAAAATAATAAAATTTTGCTGTGTAATAAATAAAACCCATAATGATTGATGATTCTATAGTTTCATATTGACAGTTTGACCCTAGTCGGTACTTACAAAACCATTGTATTGTTTTTTTTAAATCGTACCTTGCACAAAACAGCACTAAAACATTAATTCGAGAGATTTTTAAAGTTTTAAGTAATTTGATCTTTTATTTAACATAAATCAAGAACAAACTAAACAAAATAGTGCCATGAAGGTTAAAAATAATTCATCCATCCCCTAAAAACTAACGACATGCGTCCATTCATCACGAAAATATTAAAAAGAGGTATGTAAAAAAAAAACTACTGTGAGCAAAATCCATTGCCAAAATCATAAGCCGACTGCACTATCACATCACTCGCTAGTTTAGTGGCTTGACCAGAACGTGTTAAGCTGACAACGCATCGGGCAGTGTTACGATTGCGATTGTTCGATTTATGTGTTGTCCGGCTGTGTGTGCCCGTTTGTGGGTCATTTAGCAGTGGACGCAGAGCGGATAGCGGCGAATTTAAAATTAAATACTTCTAGTCAAATCTTTGTTTGGTAATCATACTGTAAGTTGGAGTCACTGGTAATCTAAGCCACAGTGAAGAACATGCTTTGCCCATTATACTAAGCTTTAAGGTACTTAGACCTCTGAGAGGAGCCTAATTACCAAAAAAGAAACTGCCCACTGCACTGCATACTAGGAGTTCTCCTGTACCGTGGGTGCGTTGACAAACATAGAAAATCACATACACAAACACCCAGACCTGAAACCACTACTTGCAGATCACACAAATATTTGTTCCGTGCGGAAATCGAACCCGTGATATGCTGCACAGCAGCCAATCGCTCAGCCATTGCGCCAACCGTGTCGTAAAAGTTGAAAGATAGACCTAGACACTTATACAAGAACGCAACCAAAATGTATTGTAACGTAACCAAAATGAAATATGTGAAAAACACTCCGAATTTTCGTAGGCTTTTTTCCAGACACGCGTGCCCTTAGCTATTTATTAAGACTTAAGTGACCACTATAACTTTTACATTAGGCCCGTATTAAATTGAAATATACAGCCCCTCGAAATAGGTGCGTATGGATTGCAGGCACGTGGCACACTTGCTTATGTCTGCCCCGTGGGAGGAGGCCATTGTCTGTGTACATACAGCCAGGGCCATGCTAAATAAATAACAAAACGGACTTCGGCACAACTGGAGAGCTAAATTCTGTACCGACAACACGATATTTAATAATATAACATTTAAGGTAGTAAATCTAGGGAACTTGAAAGCTGTTCGTTCAACAAACTGTCGGGATCCGAACCTGTACATTATGACTTACATAAACTGCCAGACTCCAACTTTTATGCCACCAATAAATCCTACGCTGCCCAGTGGTTATTTCTAGAAATATCTAGAAAAATACCCTTAGTGTTTCCCCTGGCTGCGCTTTATGCACTACGAAACGGCGTATTTCTTTCAAATTAGCGCAATAAAAGTTTTATTGGTCGTAAATAAAATCGAAAGGTGAGTGTTGCCGGCCAGACTGTATAAGTTCATGCATAATATACAAGTTTTCGGTTTATTTTATTCAAATAAAACGTTCCCAAAAATCATTGATGCATTAATTATTTGTTTGACTTACAAACATTCGTTTTAAATCGAGTTGCGTATTTTTGTTTTTAATAAACCAATTTATCTACTCGCAAACGTAAATACAACTGAAAATATTTATTCAATCTGGGCTACTATAATAACAATTCTTTGATAAAACCTATGAAAATAAACATTTAATTATTTATGAATTTAATTCATACAAATAAGGTAATATAAATAAATAATTATTTCACTAAATTCGTGGGTATTAAAATAACACACAGGCTATATACAGTATGTTTCAAAAAGCAAACGTCAAAATCAATTCGATGTAATTCGTCATTTCCCCCGTCAAACATCGAAAATCGGTCGAAACTTAACGAATTAATCTTCAAACGTCGACATTGAAAAGCGTCTGACGAACACATTTCCGTGTACAAAGAGATTAAAACTGTTTGTGTGTTTGTTCGTTAGATTTCCATGTTTGTTCGGCATTTAATGACGATTGGGTAGACTAGGGGAATATACAACAACATTTCGAATAGTTACTATCCGGTTTATGCTGTAGTAATTTTGAAGGAATTGACGATTGTAAATACATAAAAGGGTTGTGTTCGGAAAATAAAAGGGTGGATTTCGACATTATTTGACTGTACCAAGTCGATTAAAACAATAAACCCGTTCGTAGAATTTTTACTTAAGAGAATACATATATTTAAATATTTCTCCGAAAATTGCTTCAGGTAAGTGGTAAACAGTAATCATATCTACTCATACCTTGCATTTCGCTAAAAATTTGTTTTCGTTTTCGTCCCATCAGATACCGTTTAAAAGCCAGGATTTTGTCGGAATATCTCAAAATCTGTAGATACATACATTTGACACACACTGTAACTTGCTACGCAATAACCCGCGGGCGAATCCAAGTTCCGTACAGTTTAGTGCGTGAACGCTACGACGCTACGCCGTAGGCGATTGCTACGGACCTACGCTACGTCAGGTTATTATAATGCGAAATTCATTTTAGAATTTTGCATGTTCAGATTGCGCTATAAGAGGGTGGAATATTGACATTTATTTTGTTAGATTATATTTTATTTTAGGGAGGGGAGCAGGATTTCAAAACGTTTTCAGGAAGTGTTTTATGTCAATATGCAGTCAAAAAAGTGAATTTGTAACTACACTATTATCTTTGTGAAGATACTGAAACTGAAAATCTGTAAATACTAATATTATAAACCTGAAGAGTTTGTTTGGTTGGACGCACTAATCTTAGGAACTACAGCTTAGAAATGATAAAAAAACATTTGTGTAAGATAGTCCATTTATCGAGGGACGCAACCTATAGCCAGGTTGCGTCACGCTAAGACCAAAAACAGAGAACAGCTAGCGTTTGATAAAAATACCATAAAAACACCCGAAAAAAATAATAGGACCGCAATACAAATGAGTTGATCCACGCAGAATCCCATTGTTATAAATACGTACAATAACTGGCGGTCCAAAACGTTTGTCCCACAAATAAATTGTTCGCTTAATCATTGTGCGTATGAGCGATGTCCTCCATCAGTTATGAGGTTGGCTGTTTTTTGGTCGCGCGACCCCGTTGCCTCGCTAATCGACGATATTACGGGGTTTGACGTTTAGCTCCAGGCTTCTGATGTGGGGTTGAGATTTACGGGTCAACGCTGTGAGGGATGTGTTTTGGCGTGGGGGCTAACCCCACTATCTGTGGAGCTATCTTAGTGAGTAGGCTATCCTAGTTATTAGTTGTACTGGTTTTCTGAGAGAACTAATCTTAGGTCGAATTTTGGGAAGGACAGTGTATCTATCTGCAGCTGAAAATCAGCGTCAGGTGGCAAACTTTGTGTTGCCATCTGGCATATGCTGAGCTGAGGCCCTTTGGCATTAAATTGTTAAGTTTTTTATTTCCTCTCAATAGAGGAAATGAAAAACTTAACAATTTAATAAATATACTTCCTTTACTTAAGGAAGTATAAATATACTTCCTATTCTCTCTATATAACTTTATGTGTATTATTTAGTTTTAAGTTTGTGCAAATAAACATAATTTTCTTTCTATCTTTTAACCGACTTGATTACACTACAAAGAAAATTACTTGGATAGACTTAAGTTAGTTATGTTTGATTAATGTTAAGAAGGTATTATGATTTTAGGAATGTATTTTGAAGAAGGACCTAGCCATTACAGTCTTCATTGTTTGTTTATTTAACTTTTTATTTGCTGTGGCTTAGCTCTTAACTCTAGTTGAGGTCAGAAGTGTCAGAAGACAGTGTCAGAAGGTCAGTTACTGATATTTAAACTTTTGTGAAGCAGCCCCACCCAGGAACGTAGATGAAACTATTACGAAAATCCAGTTAAATATGGAAAACAAGAGAAGGATAGTTTCCTCGTCCTTTTTCTTTCACCTTTTACTAGAACCACCTACATTACAATATATTGTTTGGCACCGCGTACCGACCACCATGGTTGGACCTTGCACTTTTTCTTGATGCCCTCACAGACTCCCTTACCTCACTGGCGCATTGTGACCATTGTATACTGCTGGGTGATTTTAATGTGAACATGTTGGATACTAGCGGCACAAAAACAGGAAAAATTCAGGAGTTTTTAAATAGCCTCAGTCTTGATCAATTAGTTACAACTCCTACTCACTTTACGGCTTCTAGTGAAACACTGATCGACGTTCTGTGCACGGATATAACAGCAAGGTACACGTTGGTGGAGTCTCTTAGTTCTCTTAGCGGTCATTCACTTATAATTTCTGAATTTTACATTAAACGTGACAAGTTAAAACCTTATATAATAAAGTTTAGGCCACTTAAGAATATATGCGTGGATAATTTTAACATGGACCTGTCGCTTTTGTGCTTTTATAATATCTCTTCGATGAACAATGTTAATGACATGGTGCGTGTATTTAACTCACGCGTAATTTCACTGTTCGACGCGCATGCACCAGTCAAAACTTGTACCGTTAAGGAAAAGTCTTATCCGTGGATAACTGACACGATAAAAGTCATGATGCGTTTGCGTGACAATGCTTTAACTTGTTACAAAACAACTAAATCAGCTTCCAAAAGGGAATACTACAAAGAGTTGAAGTCTCTTGTTTTACGGTCTTTGTATAGCGAAAAGGTGGCGTATTTTAAACACAACATAAACAATAAAATAAATAATCCCAAAATATTATGGAAAAATATAAAATCTACTTTGTCGCCTTACAAGCCTAAACAAGACATTCCATCACATTTTTCTGATCCAGATCTCATTAACCACACCTTTATGGTAGTCCCAGGTAACCCTGAAGCAAGCTTGTCACTTAAGGCTTATTTTGAACATCACAGATATGGAGAAGCAATTTTCAAGCTTAATCCGGTAGAACAGATAGACGTTGCCCGTATAATTTCTAACCTAAAAAGCAACGCTGAAGGTTACGACCACATCACACTCAATATGCTAAAAATGATCCTACCGGACGCTTTAGCTACCGTAACAGAAATTATAAACCGTTCTATAATATCTGCAACATTTCCTGAACAATGGAAAATAGCATCCGTTAGGCCGATCCCGAAAGTCAGCAATCCTATTGAGGTGAAAGACTTGCGTCCTATAAGCATTTTGCCATGCCTGTCGAAGGTACTTGAGAAAGCCGTCAGTCAGCAGTTAACGCACTTCCTGGAACAAAATAACATATTGCCTGACTTACAGTCTGGCTTCAGGAAGCAGCGCAGTACCGCCACTGCCTTACTAGATGTTACCGACAATCTCTTAGCAGCTCAAGACAAGGGAATGTGCTCTGTGCTGGTCTTATTAGATTTTTCCCGAGCTTTTGACGCAATAAATATTCCGCTTCTGTTGTCTAAATTAAGCTACTACGGCTTTGATCCTAGCGCTATAGAGTGGTTCCGTAGCTACCTTAGTGATAGGAAACAGCGTGTCGATCTACAGCTGGGCGATGGAACAGTTCTGACGTCTACTTTCACAACGATAGTAAGAGGCGTTCCGCAAGGATCCATATTAGGACCGATTCTTTTTATTTTATACTGTGCAGACATTGTCAAATGCATCCGGAAGTGCAAATATCATATTTACGCCGACGACGTACAACTATATCTGTCTTTTAAACCGGACGAATATGATAGTGCTATTAGGGACCTAAATGAAGACCTTCACAGGATAGCTGCATGGTCCGAGGAAAACTGTTTGTCACTGAACCCATCAAAAACTAAATACTTGGTAATTGGCACAAAACAACAACTTCTTAAATTACCCGCAAAGTTTGGTCTGGAACTGATGGGCGTACAAATTGACAGAGTTTGCGAAGCGCGGAATCTTGGACTCATTATGGACAAAGACCTCCGCTTTGAAAAACATGTAGCCGATTCCGTTCGAAACTGTTTTTTACCGGCTAAAAGTTCTTTATAAAATGAGACCGTACCTATCAGAAACGTTACGTGAACAGCTTGTTGAGACACTAGTGTTATCAAGACTAAACTACGCGGATACAGTTTACGGCCCGCGCCTGCTGGCCCGAACCGATCGGCTCATCCAACGAGTACAAAATGCTTGTGCTCGTTTCTGTTATAAAATTCCACCCAGGACACATGTAACCCCTTTCCTGAATAAACACTGTACACTCAAAATGAAATCGAGACGCAAGCTGCACTTGGCGTGCCTTCTGTTTGGTGTTATAAAATATAAAAAACCTGACTACCTGTACGACAAACTTAGTTGGATTGGGAGTACACGCGAAGGTAATAGAAGGCAATGCTCACAGCAACTTGCGTCTCGGTCCCATCGTACAGCCGCTTTCAGGGGTAGTTTTCGATACGCGGCGTCAAAGATATGGAATAATCTACCACCACCCATTCGATCTTCTAACTCGATTAATGCCTTCAGAAGCCGCTTGCGACAGTACCTAACTGCCGCACAACGGAAATTGGACATGGTAGATATAAATGTGTCACTCATATAATGTAATGTGTTAATTTCAGTGAAAGGTGTTATTAGCTAGCGTTGACCATAAAGTACTAAGCATTTATACGTACCTATCTAAGCTTGAGTCCGACCGACCGAACACTCAACTATGTCAGTTCAACACCGCAAAAAAAAAAAAAAAAAAAAACTAAATATTATCGTTATTTTAAAATTAGTAAACTTACCTGCAAGCAGAGGATGCTTATTATTATTACTTTTTTATCACTCACGTACATAACATAACTTATGGAATCTATGCTCATTACTCGTTGTTGTGTCTAATGATATCATCATGTCCATATTTATTAAAATACCCGCACACGAAAAATAGTAGGTATATTATTATTTAAAATGTGCAACGACCGGTAGTTCGTGCGTCACAGGAGGCTGCATACAGCACACTGTGACTGCCTCATACTTTATGGTTTAGGTACCGGAAACCGGTTTATATCAATATTTTTTAATATTTTTTATTTATTCATATTATTATTGTAGTTGATGTACCGCCTGTGCTATTCACTAGGTATTATTAAAATATATTTTTTTCACAGTATTTATCTATATATATATTTTATCACTCACTTTTACTATTTATGTTTTATTTTTCATTTCTTATTTTAAACTGGCATTGACATTCGTGCGCTCACCATTTAGGTTCATTTGAAAACCAGCGTCGGGCACCAGTTGTCCGACATTATGCTGAAATGGGCCTATTTGGCGCAGCCGTGAGTCACACAGTAAATAATATGCCATCATGCTTTTTTATTTATTTTTTTTTTGTTTAGATATATATTTTTTTACAAATTGTTTAGTTTTAAGTTATTTTATTTTTTCTTTCTTTCTTTGTCTCACTGTGTGCTTTGTGTATTTTTTATAATTTTTTTGGCATACTGTGTGCACTTGTGGCGTGCGCCAATAAACGTTTTTTCTTTCTTTCTTTTCTTTCTTTCGTTTGTAATAATAACAACACATTATATTAAGTCAATAGATCAATATCAGTCCTGTTATTATTGGTATGTAGGAGGAAGCCAAAGAAATGGTAACGTGATATTGGAAGCTAACAATCTGAATGTCTGGAATAGGAATTAGCAAACAATATGGCGAATACTGAGTTGGTATAAATGGTAGACGTGTTTATGTCAATATTTTAGGAATATATAGTTTTGTAGTTCCACAACCACGATAAGAACAAAAACGTCAATAAACTCTAGCTGTCAATTGTTTACTATAAATACTTTGTTAAAATTAATTTTCAATAATACTTATTTTCTTGGAACGTGAAGAAATTCACAATATGTCGTATCGTTATTCATCAGATTTGCTTTTACCGTGGTCACATAATACAATATTTTATTATGAAATCACCAAATAAACTGAGGTAAAATAAAAAAAAAGCAAAATCATTTTCAGAATAATTTGAAATCTATTAGCAAACCAAGGCACACTAAAAATATATTACACCTACTCACACTTACGCTCAGCAAAAACAAAAAAATAGGCAACAATTAATTCCCAAACGGAGTTAATTAAACAATAAATTCATTGTCCAGCAGACGTTTGCGCACTAAAAGCCCAAAAGGGTGTTACAATCCAATCGATCTCCTTATCTACAGGTTCCAGTTAACGTTTTAATTGCTTTATAAATAACTTGCCTAACCCCTGCGTCCCAAAATACGAGAAATTATGACCTTAGGGTGGCACATGGTATATTAAACATGGCTAAATCTTTAGAACAATGCTCTGCGGGCTTAGGTTTTAAAACAAAGAGTGTGATTAAAATTTTGGGTTTTCCATTTTCATGTGTGGGACGTTATAAGTGATTTTTTTTGTGTAATAAAGGCTTGAATAGGATTTATTTGTCTGACAACTTAAATATTATTATCTAGCTGAGGTTTTTCGTCGGTTTTCCATAGATAGTGTTCAAATCATCTGTCGAAATACACTGCTTGAATAACAATTGAATTGTGAACGAAAAAAATTAGAATTCTACGTTAAAAGACAATGAAAATAAGAACAACTCAGTGCTTGAAACAGATTAGATTTCATAAATCTTAAAGTAAGATTTGGGTTTTGAGTAAGTGAATCTTTTTCATACTATGTTTTACTTATTATTTTTATTTTATTTGTCCTCGATAGTCTTTACACCTTTTATTAAAATTAGTTTCAAATAAATCGGCGTTGTAGCTTCGTATAGCCGTTCTATCTATATGTTCCAGTACTGCCAATTGACTTTAGAGCTCGACAGCAGTAAGATATACACAATTCACTAAAACACCTCTATGTGTGTATCTTGAAAAGTTGATTAGATGAAAACAGAGAATCATAAAATTCAATTTATAATAAACAACGATTTGATTGCTACAGCTTTTTCAAATTATTCTCAGGTGTAACATTTGGGATTAATAAATGTTTTACGAGCCAAAAGTCCTTGACTTCTACAGCATTAGTCACATAGCGTAACTAACAACCTAAAACTTATAACCTAGTCTATAAATTCCCTTTCTGCCAAAGACCATACATTCTAAGACCTGAATCAAACGGGTAACTTGGACCCATTAGAGTTACTACCTAATTCTGCGACGGATGCCGCTAACTGCGGGGAATTTCTATCGTTATGTCATCACTATAACTGTTGTAATGCCCCTCGTCCACGGTTACTTTTTGTAGCGATATTATCGCAGCGCGCGTTAGAGAAATAAGGAAGGGAAATTAAAAATATTGCGACGTCGATA
Organism: Agrotis ipsilon; assembly: GCA_028554685.1. Lineage (NCBI taxonomy): Eukaryota > Metazoa > Arthropoda > Insecta > Lepidoptera > Noctuidae > Agrotis > Agrotis ipsilon. Next base: position 15,052,699 of record CM052960.1, on the reverse strand, counting down.
GCTGCTGGCTGGTTGACTGTGACACTTTTCTTATGCACGCTTCTTCATACATATATGGTATCGCATCTGTCGCATTTGCATCACGTGACAGAAGCGATGCTAAACCGCGATTGATTTTGTGGAAGATGAATTTGCAACTGAAGCACATTAGAGAATAGCATCGTTACGTGGGCTAAGGTATTTATTTATTTATTAGAAAAGTACAGCCACAGCACATACAATTATCATAAAAAATTACAGTTTATTTAAACCATATAGAGTCCCACACCTACTCTTTTCTATTCTTTCCCGAGTCATTTCGCTGCGGTATCTAAAACAGTTAATTCAAAATTTGAGACAAGATTCATTGCCTACTTTTCTGGTGATCACCATTGTTGATTATGGCCTTTAATGTTGCAATGATTTGAGAACGCAGTGTGGTGGAATTGTGACAAAAATCTTAGCGATAGTATCGCGGCCATTTTTCTATCGCATCGCTACAGAAGTGGCTGTGGACGACGACTCTAAGTGCCAAGAGTGGGAGGATATTGTTTAAGAGTCGTTTATGACCGAGCTTCGTCTTTATCGCCGATCGTATCTTGTTGTGGATTGGCTGAATAATGGCATGGATTAAGTATGGCAATGATTGTATTGGATGAGTTTTAGAGGTGCTCGTGTTTCAAGTGAGAGTGTTTACAGGGTTAACGTAGATTGGCTAGTCAAACTGCATATATGTATGGTGGGTGTTAATATGATATTCTCATTTTTTGCTGATATAAGCATATAAAACTACTGCTATAAGGGCGTCCAAATTATAATCTAAATAAAATATTTTATCATTTTAAATTGATCCTATACTCTGTCAAGTGCACTCAATTATTATTTAGTATGTGTCTGTTAAATACACACCTTTGCTTATCTAAATAACATAAAGATCAATTGGATCCTTTAACAAATCGAATGCCAACAAAATCGCTACGAATCATATAAGGAACAATAGAAATATATGCGCGTGTTGTTTATAATTTGTTTTTGTTTAACATTTAACCTAAAACTTTCAGAATAGTAAATTAATTACACAGAAACGTAAAATATGAGTTACCAAAAATAACAGATTGTGCCTACACAATTAAAATCATAACGAAAACACATAACGTTTGCCTCATGACCCGTAACTTCAAACAAAAAGTAAATTATGAGGGTTGGCAGTTGTTACTATCGATAGGGACCCTCGCAAATATTATATCTACTTGCAGCTAGCTTATTAGACAGCGGTTTCCAAATAATTGGAATTGTTCTCAATTGTCATTTAGGAGACAAAGTGTAGGACAGTTTTAGGTTAATTGATATGGCTGTGATAAAATATAATCTGGAATAATTAGCAGGGTTAAGATGTAAATTTTAGGTAGGTATATGCTAGCTATAAAGGATAAATGTCTAAATCTGTCTTTTGCTCTAAGAATAGGTTGCTTTAGGCTGGCTAAACAGGTTAACGTGATCCTAGCTCTTAAAGGGCAGATGAAGGAACATTAAGAGTCTCATAGTTTTGTAACAGAGGTATCCTACCTCTTTTGTTGCCTCAATCTCTTTCCTTTAAATCTATTTACAATTTTTTTCATTTTTGAATATTCTTATTTCGAATTTTCATTATGTCATTGCACCAGTTTCTTCCACTCCACCCAGGACAGGAGGACTCATTTGATGATTGTACCATTTTTTTATTTTTCGATTTAGTGACAAATACACTATTAGCGAAAATATCCAAGATACTTAAACTAAATGACATAATATAGACGTCATTAAAATGCATGTTTGTTGTGACTGGTAGTTCCAAACGTCACATGTAATACCTAACGAGGTTGTCACCTATCACCATTAACGTACCGTTTGTTATAAGTACAGTCAAGAGCACTAATATCTTTACACTTACTCATTTTACGCTTTTTTCTCCTTTGCCTCGAAAAGAACGAGAGCCTGTTTGTCCTGGCTGTCATTTATAGATCTTTGCCAAAGTCGTTCGAAGTAGGTATGATAGTCCGATAAACAGTGTTACCAAGGAGTATCAAGGGGTATTACTTAACTTCAAAACATCAACAATCAAAATATCAACACAAGTATTATCTAATGTTATCAGGATTGTGGCAGTTAGATAGGCAGTCGCTCGATCTAAAATACTCATATTCGGCTGCATTAGGTTAGACTGGAAAACCTCAACATAGGTATCAAAAGGTTTGGCAGATAATGACAGTCTTGCCTCCAATTTTCTTCGTTTATATTGGATATAATTTTACGTTGTTTTTTGTATAAGTATTTTGCAACTCATCTCTCCGAGAGAATTGCTTTTAATATTGTGGTAACTGTTTACATATTAGTGCTCGTAAGTGTACATGTCACAATTGCGTAACTACAGTTTGTAAAACCATTGATACTAGCTTAGATATGACACGCGATGTGACAGCGTGAAATGTTCTATTTTCAAATGGATATTTATTTTTCTGTCAAAGTTAAAGGCTGTTTGACAAATAATAGTTGTTAAGTTGTTTAATTCAAATGTCTAGGCTTAATACTGACAGTAATGTAATGAATATGACGAAATGTTTGTGATAATACTTTAAAGATTTGGTAAGGAAATTGTTTGTAGGGTACCATTGACTATTCCCTCCATATACAAGTTCGTTTAGTTCATCCAAAGGCTTTCTGGAATGTATCAGTGATAAAACAGACTATGTACCAACCCATAGCATTAATGATATTATATAATTTACAAATATTGCCGTAAAAATAGCAATGACTGTGTTGTTTATTACAATGTACAAAAAAAACTATACAAATATCTATATATTTCTTAAAGGTGACTTACAGATGTGGCTGAAAATAAAATAAAAACTTTAACACGTCCTCAAAAATTTTAAAAGTCGATTTCCCGAGGGGTAGGACATGTTATTTTTTTTTGGCACAGACAATAAGTTTGGAAACCATTGTTCTACACAATAAATTCAGTTCAGAGAGACATGCGATTGCTTTGCATCTTTCACCACCCCATTGAATAGGTTTCGACGTTTGATTAATGGTATTGAAGTAGGGGACGAAATAATTTCACATATCTTGACGACACCCTTATGTATTCTATTCTAACATTTTTCCCTCCTATACTTTATGCGACATTTTTTTTTTATTTAATGTGTTTTGGATACCCATTAATTAATATTTTGAAATATGGTGCCGACTGTTGATGGAGCTATATTAATATTGATGTTGAAATATCTTAATGTTTGAGAGAGAATTCAATTGAGTTATCGTATTTTGATTTCGTTTGATTAATGGCGAAATAGGGAACACATGACGTGTTTATATTACTGAATGTAGTGGGAATAGAAAATTATATACAAACATTAGGGTTAAGCTCGAAATTGGTTCTGAGAAGTCTGCCATCAAAAGAGTCTCTATTTTGATGGGCTATAAGGATGTGTTTCGTGTCCACCTATCGATGGGTAAAGATAATTATTATGGTTTATGCGATAAAAACTAAATTGTTTAGGAGTGCAGTTCGTTGTTTGGATATAGCTCATATTTTTGATAGAGTTAAAGTGCAAAAAATTGCGGAAAAGTCGCTAAGGCCCTTCATGACCTAAACCGTTGAGATGTATACACAACATTCATCAAACATATTTCTGTTTTCGAACTTATTGATTAGGTACGGGAAACATTTCACTTTTCATTATTTGTTCATTACCAATTAAGATCAAAGTCAAAACTCACAAAGTAAACTTAGAAAGTTATTTTATATACCAAATTAACACCCCAACACAAAATCACCCCGCGCACTAACGAATTGGACAAACGATTGATCAAAGGAACATTTATGGTCTACTAACGACTCGGCCAAAGCAAAGGCCACTAGAAAACGTCAAGGGAATGGCACGACCATCGATAGAATTTCACTTGTACGCTCGAATTCGGACGAATAAAATTTTAGCCGAAATTGAATCGGCCGGTTGGCGGCAGTAGACCGTAAAATTGGTCGGCACGCTGACCGGTCCTGCCGTATACGGTATCTTCTTCGGCTTTTGGTCGAATTATGTGTGTATGTTGGGTGTCGCGTTCGGCCTCCTGAATTATACATGGGCCGAGGCGACCTGTGATTTAGTACGCCGACTTCCGACGGGGACGCGCCGTTTAAGAGGTATATTCGTTTCCTGTGTTATAAGCTGTGTACCACAGATTTTTTGTTTCGCGTTCGCTTTTGTTTTTATTTTTTATTAAGATTATTTTCAGGATGGGAACGTAATTTATGTTAATACAATACTTGATAATGTATTTTTTTAGAAGTTCAACATGCTAAGTCAAACTTAGCTTGTTGAAAAGTTTTCTATTCAAATACCTTCTGATTTATTGGTTTTTATACCTGAATCATTCACATCAAACAAGTTCTGTTGAATATTTTTTACCAATACATGCACTTTTTGAAATCAATCCCGAATGCGGAAAAAAATTCTGCGAAACGCGTGATATTGTAAGCGTTTTAGGATTATCGAGTGCTCCATAAAACCCATTGGAAAAACAAACAGTAGGTATTAGAAAGAAAGCTCGCTATAGGAAAGCTTTTAACAAAATTATTTGTTTAGGAGGAATTGTTTTTTTCAAACTTGTCAATGTACACTGTAAAGCCAGTATTTATTTTCGTCACTGTGTGCTCAGAGAACGGGTCAGCCAAAAAATACATCAATTTGTAGTATGTAAATGTACACTTGCGTTCATATAAATACACTCATGACCCACCTATATCGTGTAAAAATATTTTAAAATTAAAATACATTCGAAAATTTAACTTTGCCTGAGCCAGAAATTGGATTAAAAAGCGAGTAAGTTCCGGAACCTTCACACGTGAGCTGGAGTGAGAAGAGCTTTTAAGCTAAAATTATTAAGCTCAACTTGCACCGCAGTATAATGCTTAGAGTAAGCTAGCTGACGTATCACACCTCAACAGATTATCGACGTGCTGTTGTTTACTTTATGAAGACTGCTAAAGCTAACTAACTTAACTTTAGTTATAAATACAAAATATTGGATGGATGGACGGATGTTTGTTACCTCAATTATTTCTGAATTGCTGTACAGATATTGATAAAAAATGGCTCGGAGAATACTTATAGTTTGGAATAACAGTTAGGATACCGTTTATCCGGTATTACGTTTCCGGGGGATAATTTTTGAGAAGACGAAACCGCTGGTAACAGTACTGTAAAAACTGCTCTTCTTAGCATATTCTGGAGTTAATATTCATAAGTTGTCAGTGAAAACTTAGTGAAAAGTGCTTGATTAACTTGTTCAGAGTCAGTCCAGGTGTGGTGTTTATTATTATATATATATTTTTATTTCACAATTTATGCGTTTACGCTATAAGGATAGTACTGTATTTTTAACATAATATTACTGAACTCAATGCGGATGAACCAACGCGCAGTGTAGAACTTCGAGTCCATATCGGCGTAGGAACCTACTATTACTCTTTTCCCCCTGATTTACAATTGTGAATTTATACAGTAAACACGATAGATGTTGCAAACCAAACTAAATACAACTTTAATCGTCAAACTTTTGTGCTATCTCTGTTAAAACTAAAAGTACGCGACCCTTGGGAATAAAAGAATGAATATAGAAAGAATATGGAGGTTTCACAATGTGATTCGAACAAGTTTAGTCGGTCGTAATTTTTAAACATAGTGGAAGCCAAAGTAGCAAGTTTTCTAAAAATTCAACTGCACGTGCAGACAGAGATTGCACATAAATTGTATATGAGACTCGTACTTATCATTTGTAAGGGGAATTTTAGAATTAGGTTTGTAGTAGATAGCATTTTTGAAACTTGAACTGACTTAGAGTATTCGAATGTATGCTATTATCTAGTGTTGCAGTATAAAAATTTACGACTTAATCCATATTTTTTGACTACTAGCTTTTACTCGCGTCTTTGCTCGTTCAATTCGGAGAAACGCGATGATAGATACCTGAAATCTTATATTGCAAAATTTCAGGATCATCGGTTAAGTGTTTGAGACGTGAAAAAGTGAAACAAACAGCCACACTTAAATTCGCATTCACTTATGTGTATAGTTTTATTAAAAAAATTGATAGTATTAGTAAGGAATTGTTAGTATTAGTAAGAAATTGTTAGTCTTAGTAAGAAATTGTTAGTATTAGTAAGGAATTGTTGGTAATAACTATTCGATTTTGTAATAAATATGCGTACAATAAATTTGCGGAAATATCTATTTAATTGGTACTAGAAAATTTATAATCTGGAACAACAACACAACTTATCAATTGTGAGTAGAATACGACTTGAGTAGAAATATTAATAATACAGGTAACCTACACAAATGCAAATATTAAAGGATATAAAAGGTATGAACATTGATTAATACATCAATAGACACGTTTATCTCCCAATACCTACAAATTCTGCTAGCAGCAGGCCATCAAACTCCTTTTTTACTCCAGAAGAAGAAAAAAGTCAAGAAAATCGAACCTTTTCACGGCAACATCAACTAAAACAACTAGTGGCCCCTCTAATTCCCGTTAAAAGCGAAAGTAGGGGCTGCAATAACAAATAGTTATTGTCGGAACCCGGCTAATAGATAAAGACTGAAGAAAAATAAATTGCGATGCGACTTCCCGCTTCGGGAAGAATTCTTATAACGGTTTTCATTTGTTTTTCTCGTATTTTGAGATGATATTGTCACTGAGTTCTTGGAATTGGTAGACAACGTGACAATCTATCAGAATAAAACCTTGAAAGTGATTGCCACTTCCCTGCCCTAAGGTATAGGAAAGTTTTAATAGAAAAAAAGAGACTCAATAGAAGAAAACTAATCGCGAATCCCTTTCAAATAAATCTCAAGAGGAATTAAGGAAAAAGTAAAGAGGATTTATTTGATGTACATATAAAAATATAATTGAATACCTACCTCAATTATAATAACGACTTTTTCAATATCGATAAAACACCAAAAAAGTGCTCAAAGTAACATAATACTGTTGAAACCACACCAAACTCTCAACAAAATAGAAATGTAATCATCAAATTGATAGTACAGAATAAAAAACTACGTACGGTAGGATATTTTATTTAACCCGTACACTGCTTTCTGATAAATGAACGGGGTCTGTGCGGCCACTGGGTAGGAAATTGATATTTCACTCGAATCGTCGTGTCGAGGGAGTTTTGCCGTCTGGAAATTCATCCGACAGATAGACAGACGTTTCAAATTTTGTATATAGATTTTCGTTACTAATAATCATGGTTGTCATCCGCCATCTTTTTTTTTTTGGCGGTAATTTATTTTTGGCCAGTATTTTTCGTTCGGTGTCTTGTTGTGTTCGAAATATGAATGGATTTAATTTAAGAAGGGCGGAAGGGAAGATGAATATGTTCGTTTCCTTTGCTTAGAATTTAGTTACCTACTGAATGAGTCATATTGAGATCAGGAAAGGCAATTTCTTATTTTTAAGAGCGAAAAAAATCGTTCTAGTTTATCTACCTTTGTGCATGTTCTAAAACATTGGAATTGGCTCTCAGTATTTTATTATAGAGATTTTAAACAAAATGAGATTAAGACTTTTTTTGTGTATTGTTTCAAAAAGTCGGTTTCAATTTTCTCAACAAATAGTAAGGTTTAAAAATTACAAGAAAAAGTTACTGTGTAATTCTTGTAACTTCTATAACTAACCCTTTAACTTTTTCTTGTAACTTTAAACCCTTTCTAATACCCAAAAATTCTATTTATAATGTAATTAAACATTTTAAATAAAGAATTCTTTAATAACAGATACATATTTATAAAGCTATTTTTGGTAACGCACCCGAAACTCTTTTTTTCTCCCAATACAGAGGGACCATTAAATAAGTTTTAATCATCAAATTCTTCATCACAAAACCGAGTTGCTTATTCAATAATGCGCCGATTATTGAAAAATTCTTTCGATGAAGCCCGAAGGCCTTTCAAAACGGCTCCGTTTCGGGGAAAAATTAAATATTAAGTAATGAACGGAACAAATAAATGAACCGCTCTCTCGGGAATTCCTTTCATGAACTCCTTTTCGGGTGTCTAAGAGTTTTAATGAGACCCATTGAACCGCTTTTCAAACTCAAATAAAAAGATCATAAAAAAATTTAGCGAAGTTCCGGTACTAATTTTGGAACACCCTTTGAACTAACTAATTGTGTGAGAAGACCTATTTAATATTCTAAAAATGTGCGCTTCCACTTTTGTTAGATTTTCGAGAAAATTAGACAAAATCGCTTTCGTTTTACAAACCGACTCTATTTGACTAATGTTGCCTTTCTGATTTCGTGGAACTGATTTACCAAATAAAGAAAATTTAAGATCAAAGGGATTTATCGAGTTCCGTTGAAAATTCCTTCAAAACCAAGGATTTCATGAAACATTAAGGTAATTTTACTGAAAATTGTACTCAAATAAAATGATTCTTTACAAAATCGCTACACCGTACTAATGAAATTGCTAAATATACTTTAACAGTTACAACAAACAACCCTCTTTTGCTTACATTGGACACTATGGGATCGTAATGAAGTTTAAAACTCGTTGAAACTCGTATAAATATCCGAATATCCGATTTTATTCATTTGTATCCCAAGGCAATTAGATACAACCCACGATCTGCATATTTACTTTAAAGTTAACGACACGTGACATCAAGTTTTATTGCAATTAACTTTACGGTCGTGTTATAAACCGTATGATTGCTTTACGATGCTGTAAAATTCGCGGTTTTACAATTGTTCGCGTCCCTACGGTGTGACGCGAAACTAAGGAGCGAAACTGCTACGAATTTTATTCGACATTGTTTTATTTACGTAAGAAATATTAAAAAAAAACTGTTTGTGTAGGGAATAAATGTGCCTATTTTAAAATTGAATAATTTTTTAAAAAAATTAGATTCAACATTAATACATCAAAAAATTGTGTTAACAAGCTCTGCTAGTTTGCAAATTAAATTTATTTTATTTTTTATTATCTGGTCAGTTTTTCTGATTAAAAATATGAATCATTTTTAAGTTACATGCCACTGGAGTAAAAAATATCGTACTAAATAAATCCGAAGACATTTGTTTCAATAAGTATCTTGTTTTGTCTGTATGTTTACATAGCGCGATCTATCTATCAACGCAGTCCACGCGAGCTTAATTTATTACTTGTTTACTACACTTACAGGCACTGATATAAACAACATAAAATAGTAAGTTTTCCAATAAACAGCCCGCTAAAGAATTGTTGGGATTTTTTGACCCATCCCATACATTTAAGTGTTGACAGCTTATATTGCGCTTTTTATCCTATCTACCTACATATTTTTATTGTATAGTGATTTTTATTGTGTCAATCCTGTTTTTTTTTGGTATTTAATGTTAGAGAGATAGGTATACATTATTTAGTGGACACTTTGTAACTTTCTAAGCCTCATCATGAAATTAAAATATTCATACGTCCAAATCCACAGTAAAAATCAAAACGCACAGAGACGCTGCACTCGTGAAGTAAAGACAAAAAAAAATTAAAACGATTTTTCGAAATGGCCGATTTAACTTTTTCAATTAAGCGAATACGGGCCGCGCGGGTATATTCTGACCCAGATCCGGGAGTCGGCTCTGTCCGATTCCGACCGGTACAGTCCGGTACGCGCCGGTGCGTTGCCGAAATGAAAACCTTTTGATTGTGTTTTGTGGCACAACTCGCGCGGAATAATAAAGAAAAACAAAATTCTACTTCGAAAACGGTTTGATCAAATAGTTCGCTTTTATTTTCTACTTCCTCCCTTTAACACGTGACTGACATTTTTTGTGTCCCGTTTTGAAGGTATATCTAGCCTGTCAAATATTTTTATAAAAATATTTTCTATCGCCCGGTTGTAAAAAAGCTTCACTTTTATTATTTGTGCCTAAAGTTTTTTTTTGACAAACAAGAAGCGAAGTATTAGAGCGAGAGCTGTATGCATGGATCCATAAAATATTTTTATGAAAATAAATAAAAACACAGATACCAGCCAACTTATTTATCGACAAATAAGGTTATAGCGTCAACAAAACTCTTTTTTACACAGTAGGCCAAAATTTTCTATCTCAATAAAAAAAGGTCACGACGAAACGTCAATTCGTTTGGAAACCTTCTTAGATCGAATTGTCTGCAAGGTACCTACACGACAATATATTTGCATGAGTTGACATGGCAATCTTCTTATATTTGAGCTTATCAACGCACGATTCTTCGTCATTCAGGCCTAAATTGTGTTTGGTATCTCAGGGCCTTCGGCGCAAATAAGCTTGGGAATATCCGAATATCCGAGTATCCGAATCTGTAGGCTCGGATTGTGCGCACGGCATTTTGTAGAGTGCCTACAGCCTACTGTGTTAACGTTTGAAGTCTGATCCGGGAAATCTAGGCTAAATGTGAAAATAGATCTTTGAAGCAAAGCAACGTTTTTGTAAATACGTTTGCCGACAGGAATATTTTATTCACGCGATATTTCTTGTTTCTCTTTCGAATCAACACGATAATATTTGTAGAAGGCGCTTTTATTTATTTTTCTTGTGATAAAAAGTCAAGGTTTATTTGGGGACTCATACTTTAATATTTAATTATGATTATGTATTTCGATGACTAGTTCGTATAGGTAAACACATATTTGTTCCGCATAGTATATAGTGGCCCACTCCTTCTCACAATCTGTATTCTATCAATGTGGGAACTTCATAGGCATATTCATAATCTGCACCCAAAGAAAATCACCCAAAACTAAGGTCAACTTCAGCCTATTTGCTCCACGGAATTCTTTAAGTCATTTATCATAATTGTTTAAGGTATTTAGAGCAGTTGGTATAGAAATTATTAGTAAATCTGACTCCCTTCTCAATGAAGCTCGAATGACGAGACCTTGATATGAGATATTAATAAATAATGTTAAAAGAATCATTAATTTCGACGGAGTGTATATCAACTGTCACAAACATCTGTTCTACTCAACACGATATAAACATTGCTCGCAACTTGACAGTTTATTTAATCAATACAGACAAGAAAATAAACTAACACACCGATGAAACTTCATCTCAAAACTATAACCGATAACTTTCCATAGTTTTGAAATTAAGTTGTAGTTATAGCTATAAATTACACAACGATTCAAATTAACAGGTGGATCCAAAATAATCAAATAGAGACAAAATACAATATTGCGAACTGATTCAAACTCAATCCGGTAACCTTGTCCCAATTAAAGTTCCAATCAACTCGATGCCAGTAAAGTTGACACGCCAACTGACCAAATAGTCGGCGGCCTGTGGCTGCACCAAGTATGACGACCCTCAAGTAAAGCCGAAGTCGGTCGAACTTTGCCGAGGGAGTCCGAAGTGGGCCCGAGCATCCGCGATCAATACCCCACACTGGCACCCGCGTTTCGCGTCAATTCCGGGGGCAAAAGTCACGCTTTCGGGATAGCCGTCGATTTCGGGCGGTCAGGGCCCGATCGAGTGCGTCCTGCCGGTAGCTCTGTGACTAACGAGGCACAAGACACTTATGCAGAATTTAAATCTTTTAAACTCCGATCTTCGGCGCCATTTCTTAGAAATTGCAGCATTGCAGTAGGGTTTTTTATTTGAGTGGTTGTATTTTCATCTATTTGAACATTAGTGTGTCTCTAAATAAGGAAATTGTAATAATAGAAACGGAGATCCCTGCTGCAAATAGAACCTTTCGTCGTAAATCGCACATCAATAAATTACAACCGGCAAATATTTGCAGCAACTAAACAGTTATTTATATTAAAAGGTACGGAATACAGAAAAATATCTTGATATATTTACAATACAAAAAGTGTAAACAAGCCAAGAGAACGGAGGCGGATGTACACAGAAATGCCGAGATAAAATTGTTGGTCCTTTTTGATAAATAGGTCACGAAAGCAATGTCAAGTAACGCCGTGTTGGGGCGTTGCGAGACACTTCGCATGGACTTGAAACGTTTTGATAACTTAGAAAAAAATAAACAACTTTATTTGAAGAAACTGCCCCAACAACTTCATAGAAATAATTTTGTGGAGTGACATAAATATTGTGATATTAATGTTGCAAAGTTCTGGAACAGTTTAAACAATGTTATTGGATGTTATAAATACATCGTTGAGCAGCTGGAATATTTGAGTTATTTCAATATTGGAGAGTATACGGCACTGTTTTCAATGCACTTGCTCGATAGTATAATGTAAAGTCAGTATATAAAACTTTTTATTTAGTATATTAGTTGACTGCTACTGTTTTTCCCCATTTTCCGAGAGGAGCAGCTGGTAACTTCGTTTCAAACTTTATATTTTAGATGTAACATGAACTGGTAGTTTCTTAAAACATGGCTACCAAAACAACCCTTTTCCCTCACTCAACCGAAATAGGGCGGTATAGAAATCAGCTGACTCACGAAACATGCATTTTTCTTCCAGCCAGTTCATCAAAAAATGTTACATCGTCGGAGATAAATCAATAAAATCGATTACCCGACGTACCGATTACAACTTAAATGTCACTCGGATCTTGCGAACTTTTTTCCCATAAGTAGGTCACGGTCGGATTTCGAAGGGAGTTGGGAAAAAATACAGTCCTCCCCTTCGAAGTGGAACATTGCGAAATTAAAACGTCGCCGTAGGCAAAACTAGGGCTTTCACAGAATAAGGATGTCATTATCCCAGCATACGAAATAAGAGAGGAAAAAAAATTTTTTTGGTGTGTTGTCGCAGTTGAAAAATTGTACGTTTTTCTGCTCAACACCGGCCTAATTGTGGAGACGGAATTAAATGAATTGCTCTCATAGCGGGATGATTAAAATAATACTGTGTAATTAAGAAAAAGTACTTTACGTTTTGTTTAATAATGACCATTGGACTTGAACTTCTTCGAGCTCACTGAAAGCTACTTATTTTCGTTGTGAGGATGTGATGAGGATGGCCTCTAGAAACACCACAGGCTCTAACATGCATGGCGTTGTAAATTAAAAAATCAATATAGATAAGTTCAGGTTTCTTCACTTTATTTTCTGTCAATGATATCAGTTTTTCAGTTGAAAAAGACACATTTTACGAGTACTTGCCAGGATTTGAATTTGCAACCGTATGTATAAGAAGCAAGGTCCAAACTCCGGGCAATCGTGTATGTTAAATTTAGATACCATCGATTCAAATTATACTGAAATCTAAGTGCACTATTTTACCTTATTCCATAAAAACGTAAAATAGCAAACAAACCCAGCACACATTTATCCCCAAAGACTCTTCCCTTTGTGTATCAAGAACCGATTCCAAGCTGCATTACCAAGTTGAAGCGTTGCATGCACTCCAGGACGTGTCCACTTAGAGCCGAATGCCTGGACTTCGCACGTGCCTATGTCCAAGGATTAGGGGATTTTAACCTCTCGTAGTAATGTACTGTGGGGGACATGTGTCATGTTCTTCAAAAAGGTTTATTTACACAGATGTTTTGGAGGAATTGGGAAGGTTTTTTGAAGATGTTTAAGGATAGTTAGAAACTTGGTGTTCTTGGGAATAAAGGAGCTGTTTTCTTATAGGTTTGCAACTTGAATCAAAGATTATAATAATTATGCCTAAGGGTCATTAATGCATTCTTTCCTTAGTTTTTGAGATGATTGAACCGATAACGAAAACGTAACGTTTTTTTCTTTATTTCTTTCTGTCGATTGTAATGAGTAAAATTTAAAACGAAGATTATTCTTTAGGAACGTTATACTAGGATTAAAAGTATACTATGTATTTGCTATTTTTGACTATAATCTTCCCATATAATATATATTATAATCATCCTGTGCCAAATTTCATCATCACCCGCGTTTATTTCAAAAATTATCCGACTGGAACATAATAGTGGAATAAAAGGTACCTTATGTGTTAATCCAAATTATAATCTATCTATGTATGAAATAATTTTCATCCAAATTCATTAAGTAGTTTTTGTCAATTATCCATTCTCACAAACTTTCTTTCATTTCCACGATTTTTTAAAATAAAAGCGTTATAAAGAGAATACAAGAAAATTATAAAAAAAAATCCCAGTTTCAAAAACCCTTTCGCCCATTGATCACTCCATATATGACAGACAGCATCTGATATCATAAACCCAAAACACTTGTTGGCTATGGACGTTCCCCACGCAGGTACAGGTGGGATCGCACTAAAATAGGTAGATGCGATGCCTGCAATCGAAGGGATAAATTCACAGCTGTTTGCGAGCAATAATTGCCATTTATAGAATAGGGTTTATACCCCATTCTGTATTGAAAATGAAATTAAAGTTTGATGAAGGCATGAAGATTATAATTATCTACTTTGTTAACCGACTTCAAAAAAAGGAGGAGGTTCTCAATTCGGTCGGTATGTTTTTTTTTATTTTTTTTTATGTATGTACATCTATTACTCCGAGGTTTCTAGTCCGATTAGTGTGATTCTTTTTTTGTTCGATGCAGGATACTTGCAGTGTGGTCCCATAGTTCAGTACTTTTTATTTTGTGAGCATTTTTATTAATTTCGCCTACTTGGATGACATGATGATCTTTACTTTTTGCGTGTTTGTTACGCGATTACTTCGCCAATTGTGGACCGATTTTCAAAATTGTTTTTTTGTTGTACTAGGGATCGTTCACCTTAGGGAATACTGCAAGTTTCATCGAACTCTTTTCAGCATTTTTGAGATAGGGAATTTTATTGGAACTTTCTTTTATGTACACAACATGGGCGATGTTAATACCGGTGCTACGGATTACAACATTCTAGTGCACATGTAAGAAAATGATGTATTTGCCAAGAATTTGGGTTGAATATTAAAACTAAAAAGAGTAAAATAAGAAACTTTAAAAAAAAAAAATTAACCGCCTTCAAAAACAACCACAAAAAAGGGTAAAATAACCTACAAAATAACTTTTCTTTCGGAAGTCGGTGGCAAAAAGACATCGAAATAATAAAACAAAGCCACCGACTTCCGAAAGAAAAGTTATTTTGTAGGTTATTTTTTACTGTATATTAAATATTTTTTTCGCTTGGGCTATACCTACAAGTTTGGGAGTGAGAAATCTATTTTATCGATTTTGAATAGTGGTATTATGTTGTTTATGTGAGACTATTGGCACTTAAATGTAATTCCTTCGTGATGATATTACTTTATGAAATCTTTAGGGAAGGCGTATCTACAAATTATTAACATAATTATGTTAATATCAGACTTTAAATATCTAGTTTCGTACATATTCCACATGGTGCACCCAATGAAACGGCAGTTGAGTGAATAGCGACATTTCACTTACTTTTTGTAATTTAAAATAACTAGCTAACCCCGCAAACATTGTTTTGCCATATAATTTTTTTCTGGAGAAAAAAAAGTTCGAAAAATAGATAGTACCCGATTCTCAGACCTACTGTGTATATTTATTCTTTAAAAAAATCAATAAATCGGTCAAGCCGTTTCAGAGGTGTAGGGTCCGCTCGCCCCTTGGATCTTGCCCCTTATGATTAAAATGACCGACTCGCCCCCTTCACTTTTAGATACGCTGACTCGCCCCCGATTGTTAATAAGTTAAAAGTACTGTAAGCAACACAAGTTTTTAAATATTTAAATAAATGTTGTTTGCTTACAACTTCGAGCGTCTATTCCCATTTCTCCCTACTGGGTTTAACTAACACCAGTGAGGCGAGGTTATTAGAAGCTAACAAAAAGTATTAGGCTAGCATGAGTTCAAGGTAGTCTGTATTTAAATAATTCTAAAGTTTACCTGAAACGGCCTTGTTCTTTGACTATCCAACAAAAGTACTAGGCTAACATAAGTTCAAAGTGGTAGTCATATTTTTGGGTAGATGTAAAGATTACCTGAAATTGTCTTGTGCAACATTAACCAGCAAAAATACTAGGTTAGCATAGGCCCAAACCGGTATGTATTTATATAATTCTGGGTAGGTAGTTTATTAGTCGAATGTTTTTTTTTATCATGAACTGGGTCCGGGTTGGCTAAGGTTAGGTAAAGTAAGGTTCGGGATCGACCCAGAAATATTAAAAAAAATACCATTTTGAACTTATGCTAGCCTAGTACTTTTGCTAGTAAGTGAATGAACAAGATAATTTCAGTTAATCGACCCAGAAATATTTAAATAAATAACACTTTGTACATATGATAGCCTAGTACTTCTGGTAGTAAGTCAATGAACAAGACAATTTCAGGTAATTTTTCAACTTTGATCTTATGCATGCTTAGTTATTACAGCTGATTACAGCCATTGTCTAATAATTGTCCTTATTTTCTCGATATCTTTAGTTTTTTTGCGAAAACGTGGTCTCACAAATTGTCTTACGACGTAATATAACTCTCTCAACAGGTAGCACAAACCATCAAACAATCACAAGTATCACGACGAGTTCGTGAGATTACAAATATGGTTGACTAAAGTAATCAAACGTAGTGTTATTACTGTAAGCATTTTTCTGTCTGACTGTACCTTTCTTGGTTAAATTTCAATGGAAATGCCGCAAGGGGCGAGTGGGTACACCAAAATAATTATTTAAATGTCAATTTTCAACTCGCCCCTTCGTAAGGGGCGAATGGGTACACCAAAATAAATAAATACGGGGCGAGTAGGTCATTTTAATCATAAGGGGCGAGATCCAAGGGGCGAGCGGACCCTACACCGTTTCAGAGGGGTATGGTAACTAACACGAGAAATCGATATATATTTTATTATTCATTTGTTTTCACTATATTTTTATGCCTACGTATTTTCAAGTACCAAGATCTTCTAGATCTTCCGAGAAGTAAGTTCTAGCTAGATCCTCTAAGACGAACTTACGCCCCGCTCACACTCGTGGCTTTAACTTAAAGAATCATTGTAGAGTTTTAAGTGTTACAGATGTGTGGTTTCAAGCGAAAAGATAAAGTCTGTGTCCCATATTATAACATTTTGTCTCACTCAGTTCAAATGATAAAACTTTAGAGCGTTCTACTTAACAGTACGAGGTTTAGCTGGATTTGGATCGTTTCAATGTAAGTTGAGCTTAGCATAATATATTTCAGTTTATTTAATGTTGAAGGTATTACGTTTTACCGATCCACCTGTTGGATTATTTCGAATTTCTGAGTAATAGTTAAATCTGATATACAGGGTATTATAGTACATACATAAGGATATTTCTAAATATTTGTTATTGGAAAATATATGCGGTTTGAAACTCAGATCTATTAAATCTGAAAATCTGATTCAACAATAGTGTTCTTTATAATAAATAATATCAAACAAAAATCTTATAAAGTCTCATAATGACGTTAATTACATAATCTTACACTTACAAAATTTGACAACTATAACCAAAAACTAATATTGTATATCAATTCCAATCCTGATCCGTATTCTTTGAAGGCTGCTTTTGATTGAACACCCTTAAAACTTGTATTGGTTTCTTCGGTCGTCGATTGGCTACGAACAACAATAGTAGTTGATTAGTTAAAGATACAAATAGGGATCATGGTTGAGATTGAGATACATTATTAATAAGTTCCGGTGTAAAACAACAACACTACCTACAATTGCAACAAGAGTTCATTTCACCAGCTCCAAACTCTGGTATTATTAAACAAGCCACTATTTCCACAGCGTATATTTTAAACAAAATGCAACCTTATCACACTGCGTTATACGAAGTATATTTGTAGCAACAGCAAACAGTGTTTACACTGCAAGCCAGAAAAACTTGACACCCCTACTAGAGTTTAACCCGTAAGTTGCGGCGCTAAAAATCGTAGCAGTATATTTAAACTTGGTTAGCATATGTAAAAGTGGTTTATACTGTAAAAGTAGTTCTATAAAATATAACTTATCAGTTTATCATGCTGTTTTATTGGAAAACACAGAAAATACACCGAATATTGTAGGAACTTTACATTGCGTGCCAAAATACTCGACACCACTACTAGAACCTTAAAGTTGAAATGCTTAAAAATCGTTGCCCCAAGTCTAAACTCAGTTGGAGTATGAGAAACTACAATTTCTACAGATAATTTATACATTAATGCTTAGTAAGTACGACCTTTTTAAAACATAAGAATAACAATAACAAACACACTGTTGGTGTGTTTGAACGAGATGTGATGTCACATATTACATTGCATGCCAAAAAAAACGCGACACCTTGGCACCAAATCTGAACTTGGTTGGTCCCACAGAGAACATACTTTAATGCAAAGCAAGCACTACTTTTATGAATTATAAGAATAGCAATGACAAATACACTTGTGGTAACAAAAACAGTGCTGTCACAACTTACACTACATGCCAAAAAATACTCGACACCTTTACACAAAACGTACATTCGGTTGGAGTATGACAAACTATAATTCCCACTGAGAGTACACATATGTAAATACAAAACAAGCACTACCTTTATGAATTATAAGAATAGCAATGACAAATACACTTGCGGTAACAAAAACAGTGCTGTCACAACTTACATTGCATGCCAAAAAAACTCGACACCTTTGCCTCAAATCTACACTTGGTTGGAGTATGATAAACTGTATTCCCACAGAGAACATACTTTAATGCAAAGCAAGCACTACTTTTATGAATTATAAGAATAGCAATGACAAATACACTTGTGGTTACAAAAACAGTGCTGTCACAACTTACAACTACATGCCAAAAAAAAACTCGACACCTTTGCACAAAACGTACACTCGGTTGGAGTATGACAAACTGTATTCCCATAGAGAACATACTTTAATGCAAAGCAAGCACTACTTTTATGAATTATAAGAATAGCAGTGACATACACACTTGTGGTAACACCAAAAAATGTTGTCATAACTTACACTGCATGCCAAAAAACTCGACACCTTTGCACCAAATCAACACTCGGTTAGAGTATGATAAACTTAAATTCTCACAGAGAACATACTCAAATGCAAAGCAAGCACTACTTTTATGAATTATAAGAATAGCAATGACAAATACACTTGTGGTTACAAAAACAGTGCTATCAAAACTTACATTGCATGCCATAAAACTCGACACCTTTACACCAAATCTACACTTGGTTGGAGTATGATAAACTTAAATTCCCACAGAGAACATACTTTAATGCAAAACAAGCACTACCTTTATGAATTATAAGAATAGCAATGACAAATACACTTGCGGTAACAAAAACAGTGCTGTCACAACTTACACTACATGCCAAAAAAAACTCGACACCTTTGCACAAAACGTACTTTCGGTTAGAGTATGACAAAATGTATTTCCACCAGAGAACATACTTTAATGCAAAGCAAGTACTACCTTTTCGAATTATAAGAATAGCAATGACAAACCCAGTTGTGGTTACAAAAACAGTGCTATCAAAACTTACATTGCATGCCAAAAAACTCGACACCTTAACAACAAATCTACACTTGGTTGGAGTATGATAAACTTAAATTCCCACAGAGAACATACTTTTAATGCAAAACAAGCACTACTCTTATGAATTATAAGAATAGCAATGACAAATACACTTGCGGTAACAAAAACAGTGCTGTCACAACTTACACTACATGCCAAAAAACTCGACACCCCTAACCCTAAAGCTGCAGCGCTAAAAATCGTTGCACCAAATCCACACTCGGTTAAGGCGTAACAAAATTCTCACGGCGCATGCATCGTAAATTTACAGTACACGGGAGGGTAAGTTGTGTACTTTACTGCGGTAAGCTTTTACGATATGGCTTAAGTAATAAGCTCAGCTCAGCTTAGCTTCCACGTGAGCGCTGTAAAACTTCGCGTTTAAGTGTTATTGGTAGTCGTGGTGACATGTTAATAGTGATGTCCTTGAGACGTGGTTTTCGATCTAAGAGAACTAATTTTGGTTTTGTTCGATTTCGTGTTTGCCTGTCGTTCTGTTAAATTACGAGGTCTATAAAGTTATGGGTTCACTGTATTGGATATTTTGGAAAGTTTTCGATGGTACCTACCTTATTTAATGCAGAATTTTGTTTTCGAACGAATAACAAATATCTACTTAACTTTTTTAAGCAAATAACATTAGTTAATCATTTTGTTATTGTACGTAAAAATAAACATAGAAACTGATAACGGATAAGAAGAAATAATTCAAACATCGAATATTTATAGCATTCATTATTTATTAAGTAAGAACGGTGATGTTCTGTGAATAGAATATAGCGTAGGTATATAGAAAAGAGCGTAACTACAAGTTAAAAATATGTGAGATTAATAATCATACACAAGATAGTAGCCATTACTTTGTAACAAAACAAGTTTTAATAATTCTTACACATTAAAATCGTTCTCTTTTAAATTGTACCACACCCCAGATTCACAGAACATCGACCGCGGTAAATACCTATACTATTGGAGCGCAAATTCAACGTTAAATAAAATAATTGCTTCTTAGCGTAATTACCCTTTTCCACAAACTCTTAATATTTCACAAATAATTTATGAAACCGAGAAAAAAGATGCATACTTTAAAAGAAAAGTGATATAGCTCCATTCCACTCTAAAGCCCGTCTTTTACCGACGGACAAGATACAAGTAGGACACACTTCACACAGGACAAAAATAGGCAACCATATAAAAAAGTTATACTTACAAGTTACTACATAATACCAAATGAAATACCATCCACAAACTTTATTCGCTTTGGTCGCGTGTCACTTTAGTCCGTGCACTTAAACGGGCTATCCGTGGCCTCAAGTGTACTCGCTTACTTGTAACTTGATATTGAACACTACCTACATGTACACTGGCGGCCAAGTTAAGTGGTAAAATCCTAAGGTCTTCGCATGAGTTTTAGATAGTGTGTTGTTTGTTTAATGATGTTTCCTCTTGTTTCTGGTCAACATAATGTTTGTCTCAATCTTTTCTAGTGGACGTGACATTGAGATCTTTGACAGTCATTACGAAAAGTCAGAGGCATGAGGCTTTATCACAAGATTTCTGTAATTTATCGTACAGCGTACTTGAAATAGTAAGACTCATGAGTCACTCTGGTGGTGAAAAAGGGACTCTGGTGCTTACACTTTGATGGAAAAAAGACAGTTTCTTGTTCTTAAACAAGAAACTGTCTTTTTTCCATCAAAGTAATGTTAAAATCGCCGTCTAATTTCAATCACAAAAAACGTGAAAATTCGTGCTAAGGCCTCTGAAGTATGATAAACCAGACGGGTCAAGGGGTATCGTATTCTCGAGTTTCTTTGTTTTGATGATGTTCCAATAGACACACGCGACTATTCAATTTCAGGTAGTGAGGTCGGATTAGCTGTTATTGGATTTTCATTAAGACTTTGACAGTAGATTGCACGGTGTCTGGATTTGTATCCTGTTGTTAGCAATAGGCTTGTCCCCTATTTGAGACATTACCTAGACTAAAATATGACAGAGAGACTATTCGCCTCTACTTTACCGCTCGGCGATTAAAAGCGCCGCGTATTAATTAATCAAAATAATAAGCGTATTATTTTGTCTAACAATCAGAATGTATTTTTAATATTAATCAATAATCGCTATCATGTTTATGGCCCAGCATGGCCCAGTGTGTAAAGAATAATGCCAATCGCTCCATTCTCCTATAAAAGAGATCTATCGTGGTCCCTATTCGAAATGGAACGTTGGACGTCATTCATAATCGTTAGCCGGGGCCGTGGAAGCAACGTTATGTGCAACTAGGAGAAATGGGCAACGTTGACACTCTGTGGCAATGACTATCTGTTACTTAGAACATTTAGGTATTGAGGCTAAGGGTTTAGAAGTATGTTACTGTTACCTACATAGGCATAGTGTAATAAAGGCATATCAAGAGGTAAGAAGAAGGATAATCGCAGGACTGTCTAGACAGGTAACCGCGACTTTGGTGTTCGATCCATAGTCCTTGAGGTTAAAGAACTATTGAAGAAACATCTTGGATTATACTCAGTACGAATATGACAGTCCTTTTCCACTCAGGGTGGGAGGACTCAATTAATGATTTTACCATGTACTAAAAGAAGTAAGAAGAATGATTCCAGCAAATGTTTTAAAACATTGTTTGTACTGTATCTTTGTACTATGTCTAAAAATATATTTAGTTTGTCTGTGTTCCCGAATGCATACAATCCGAACATCTTCAAAGAAGAATAAAAAGTTAGAATGAAAAGGTTTCTTCTGGGTAAATCTCACTCCATCTTAGACTTCTTCTGACCTAGATTAGAGTCGAGAATAAACCCATAATAAAAAAAATATTTACCATGATTATTGTTTTTTTTTTATCATACGGTTGCCAAATAAGCGTTACACATAGGAAGTAATACCATAATTTATAAAACGTTCAATACGCAAAATTAATATCGTAATTACATAAAATTACGTGCCTGTCACCGTCGTTAAGGGTTGTTTACATAAAATTAATAATTATTACAAAATTATTATTCTAAAGACTGGCCTGTTGGTCTAGTGGTTAGTGACCCTGACTGCTATGCCGGGGGTCGTGGGTTCGATTCCCACCCAGGACAAATGTTTGTGTAGTAGTACTGTGTCTGGGTGTAGTTTATCTATAATATGTATGTATTTACAAATATATAAGTATGTTTAGCTTGGGACTAGATGGCGTTGTGTGATAGTTGTGGAATATTATTATTATATTATTATTAAAGATATTATTATAAAAATTCGGTAGCAAAATCCGTATTAACAAATAACCTCAAAGGGCATAAATACCTAATTACATAAATATGAACGAATCTTCAACGAAAAATGACAAAAATGTTATTAATATCGAACATCACACGATTCATTATGTTCAGTGGTTGCCAACGAAATACCTATTTAAATATTGGAATATTCATATCTCGTTTATTAACAAGGCATGGTAGGCAACCCTATAAATATTTTCATAGGTCGTATTACGCATTATTTCTGTGGAATCCGATATTAATAAAATTATGTGCGTTGTTTTAGTATAGCAATAATTAATCTTCAATAATCGAGAACGCCATGTCGGGTTCGCCTTTCTGTGAAAGGGGGCTTTTTAATTAACGCTTTTGAACGAAATATTTTGGTATGTTGTTTCTGTTTTCGAACGGATAATATTGTGTAGGTATTGGTTAACTTTGAAGAACTCTTTTAACTTTTGTTGATGTTCATTTGAGTGGCTTTTACGGATAGTTTAGTGTTCATTTCAATACCTATTATTTGCTGACCATGACACATTATTTATTTTTCAGTTTCGGAAAAAAACCGACAAAATCAGGAATCTAATTGACGTTTGATTATTTTTTAAATCTTACTAAGTATTCTTTTTTCTTTTTCAATAAACGATGTCCCAAACATGTTTTTTTTTCTACATCGTGGATGCATTGACAAAAATGTATTCAAATCACAAACACATTTGTGTTTCAAGTTGTGTTAGGCTAAGTAAAGAAAATATTTTTATACCGTGTAGGAATAGAACATACAATATGTACCGCAACTGAGCTCAGCCAATGCGTATAGTGCCCAGAACTAAATTCACAAGGTTGATTCAAACCCTTAGAAGGGCTACAAACGATTTTGTCCACTTTATTTTATAAGTAGAATTTCAAAATCTCCTGAAATCGTAACGATAATTCGAAGTAGAGAAACCTGAACGAATTTCGCTTAATCTTCAACTGAAAAGCGTCTGAAGATAGGTATCGTTTATTCTAAGCCAGCTATTTAACTGATACCTCAGTTTAGATAGCAAAAATCCAATTGCAACGCTTCAAAGACAAGGTGGAGCTAATTTCTGAGAAACCAACCTCTAACAAAAAGAAAACTACTAAGAAAAACTGTGAAAGTACTCACAACTTTCTTCAGGTGCAAAGAAATAAATGTAGTTTAGTTTTGCAACAAAAAGTAATATTAAAATGATAAGAAAAATATTTATTTTGAGTGTGATAATGTTCAGTCTACTTATTTTATTTGGGGATTTACTAATGGGTATAAAACATCTTTAAAAGTTAAGCCAAAAAAGTAAACATACTTTACATTTTCTTGTCATTTTATTCAGTTTTTTTTTTTAGTTTTAAAGCCTATGTGAAGATTTCTATATCACTATGTCAAAAAACCTACTCAAAATAACATCTTTAATTCAATATTGTTTTACATTATGGTGCACCGAAAATAATACAAAAACAATGTATCTAGCACATGGTAGCAATTACACTTTATCTACAATTCACTTTGATCATTACGCGGTACAAATGGGGCCAACTTAATGGCTCACTTCAGCTGCAGTAATAAATATTTTATTTTTGTTTCACTTCTTGCTCCTGACGAATGTTAGCCTCAATAATATTAATTTAAATGATTGCTTGAATGTGGATACTTTATTTAGAAATTGAATAATGTTTGTTTTTAAACCAAAATGTGTTTAAATTGATTATTTATAGCAAAAATGTGCAGTAAATTGTACGTGTACCCGACATACATAGTATACTTTACGCTATTATATAAACAAAGAGGGTTGGTTGTATGGTTGTGTATAGCCAATTGTTATCAATAAATACTCAAAAAGCGAAATAAATTAGTAAGATACATACAAACTTAAATCGCAAAATAATATGAAAACAAATTACAAAATTATGATCAACATAATATAAATCATTAGTGAATAAAAAGCATTCACCAAAATAATGTCAAAGCTGACGTACATACTTAATTAATTTAAGATGTTTCAATTTAATTTTAAGTACTGAAATAACATCTTAAGAATTCGCAAGTTTTCATAAGTATCTTAAAACACAGCCATGACGAATGTGAAAATTTTCGCTTGAAACAAAATGACAAGCGAAACAATAAAGAATAATAAAGACTGAATTATAATTTGACACTTTCATCGTCTTAAAATAATTTCATTGAAGTTGAATAGACTTTCAAATAAACAGTTGCATATTTAATTTGTTTCTAAATAAGAATAGCTAATATATTTCAAAAATATATCAGAACTAAATGGAAAACGTCAAGACGATTTTTTTTGATAAATGAATAGAAACTATTTAATCTGCTTTCGTTAGTGAATATGAATATTTTATGACGTGGTGATTACCATTTCGTCCATAAAACTATTGTAAATACAGCTCAAAATACAACGAATTTATATTTTATCAAACCTTGAATTAATTATAAGTCTCGCCGATTGGAAGCAATTATAAATAAAAAATTCTGCTGTTCAAACAGTCAGTATTTTATTATTATTATTAAAAAAAGAATAAAACAATTATTTATCAATTCACTAATTGGTTTCAAATGTGTGTGAGATTTCGTTTTAATCGTCGTATCTGTTAAAGTGATCAAGTAAAACGCGCCTGAAGTGTAATTGTTAATTCTAACGACTGTTTATCGTATAAAACTAACATTTAATATGGCTAATGGGTTTTAAGAATCTGTAGTCATTAATTATTGTTTTAAATGATGTTTGTTATATTTTTTCCCAGCCTAGTTTAGCACGGTTTTATGATTAGTAGGGCGACAACACCATATGCGACATTTTTGTTGTGTTACTTATCTTTCCAAGTAATGTTTGCAGTCTTAACTGAAACGATGTAAATAGGATAACAATTAAATTGCTTTTTAAGTAGATTTTCATATGTTTTTTAATCATCCAAGCAACTTTTGAAAAGAAGTCTTCGAGATAGTCAAAGACACAATTCTATTTCAATTATTATTCCCGTTGAAATTCAAAACGACGGGTTCCTTAAATAAACAAAAGTCAAAATTTTAACAGGCCTTTAGAAAATCCAACCATTGCCCGAATTAGTGATGGACGGTGACAGTCCTTGCCAGCTTCTCTTGGAAAAACCACTTAATGACATCTGAAATAATGTCTGAAATCCCTTGCAGGTTGTGAATGGAACTGAAACCTATCGTAAATAATATTGAAAAGTGGAGGGATGTACTCAGGGTACTAACAGTCTTAAAATAAATAACAAGAGAACCTAGAATATTTTATTTAGCGCTTGCAACAACTGTATCAACAAGGCATTGAAGATTTAATTCAAGTTAACATATTTTTCAAAATAAATAATGATACATTTGTTATATACATACATAGAACTGGAAATAAATTACTCTCAGCCAAAAACGTAAAGATTCACTAAAACGTAACTGCGTTACGTAAAAGATTTGTCTATTCTCGTGATATAATCCTACGGTCACGTCTACGAAAAGCGTAGAGCTGCTACGAAAATTCGTAGCAAATCTAACTTCGTAGACTCTGAGTTCGCACTTTTACGCACACACTGCCTTACGTAGAAGCTTTGACTGTGAATTGGCATAGAAAAGCGCAGCGTGGGATTCCGCGAAGACCGATATACAACCTTTCAATGTAGTTGAACGTCGAAAATGTGCATTGTGTAATTTCTCAGTGTTAATATAGACTACAAGATGCCTTAGATTCTCCACCATCCAGCATCAGCACAGATCCCATTATTCGGAATCTCAAAGCACAAACAACTTACAATTCAGTTATAAACAACACTACACACATACAAATAGAACGTAAAGCGGAGT
Organism: Agrotis ipsilon; assembly: GCA_028554685.1. NCBI lineage: Eukaryota > Metazoa > Arthropoda > Insecta > Lepidoptera > Noctuidae > Agrotis > Agrotis ipsilon. The sequence continues at coordinate 15,026,107 of CM052960.1, read as the reverse complement.
TGAACAAGTTTAAGCTTACGAGGCCTCGTACGCACGCAAAGTTGTTACTTTATTATTTTAAGTCCTGTTTGAGACACACTGCCGTGATAAGTGGAGAGCATATGGGATTATTATTGTTATTACTTGTGTCGAGATATTGGGATGTTGAAGTTAAGAAAGGATTAACGTCTATTTGGAGGAAGGTTTGGGTTCTAAATAGAATCGTGTAATGTCTTGTTTGAACTGGCTGGCGATTAGTCGATGTCATATGTTTTCTTCTTAATTATAAACTAAGAAAATATTTGGATTGAAAGAGGTATCTAAATAAAGAAAACATAATGTGTAATTATAGATTTTTTCTATTAAATGTCGACATCTCTAAAGATTGCTCCAACTAATACGGATAGATGATTTTGTGCTCGATCGATCACTTCTGCTTACCAATGAAAATGCCAAAATAAAAAAGGTGCTCCAATGAAAAAACTTGGTGCTGGTGCTAGGTGCCCTTTTTATCGTGGTAAAAATTCCACGGTATTCCTTCAATAGCCTTTGCATTCCAGGGTCACGGTTACCTTAGATGAGAGAGTCCCGCGACCCCGGCAGGCTTTGGCCCTCAACTTAGGTTCTCTTAACATCCAATGCGGTGCTCTAATGGGAAAACTAAGGTGCTCTAAAAAACGACGCTGAAAATGGAATACCTCCTTAATTCGACCACACTGTTTTAACAAAAGACAAACGTCTTCAAGTAACTTATCATAATTATTCACCCACTTCCGAGAGATTAATTAACTAGCGAACATCAGCAATTCGCGGGCATGCGGGCGGCGAGTAAAGGGCAACTCGCCGTCCGACCATGGACCATACCCGGGTCGACGGCGCGTCGTGTTCCACGCGCGCCTCAAAGAGCGTCAGCACAATGACGAGGCCCCCTCTCAGAGGGCTAAAGCCTGCCGGGGTCGCGGGACTCATACCATCACCGTGACCCCGGAACATAAAGGGCTATTGAAGGACACCGTGGATTTTAGTCAGTACAAGTTGACAGTCCCTCCCGCCCTGCCCAGGATGGGAGGCCTCATTTGATGATTTTACCACGATAAAAAAAAAACATCAGCAATTCACTCTCGAACGCCGTGTGTCGCCACAACAACATAATTAGACTCAGTAATGAGCTAATGTCTCGAATATTCCGCGCGAAATTTGTTTTGAAAGTCATTACGGCTTACTGGGTGTCAGTTTGTCTCGGCTTAAACGCTCCTCCTATGACAAATTGTGTTGAATCGTGTCACCGATTGCTGACGATCGATATGTTTTGAGGTTGTTCCGTTCCTGGTAGCTAGGAAATTGTGTTGAAGATATTATTACGATGTTATATTTACTGTTTTTTAGGGAACAAAGTAAAGTGATAGTTGTCCTGACAATGTCATTAGTTGAATCCGTTTATTATGACATTGAAGGGACGGTCATTCTAAGCGGACGTCATACAAAGCATTTTGTACAAAATAAGCAACCTCCTGTTTTTGTCAGTATGTATTTATTTTAACAGAGAGACAATATAGAACTAAGTCAATAATATTAATTGTTATTACCCACTGAGACTCAAAACAAAAATGCATGCGCCGAACATCATCGGGTATCACGTGACGCTTCCGAACACTTGTCGAAGTTGTTGAAAGAATTTTCTATGAAAACCAAACTTCGCTGTGTAATACGTCATAATAAGCGGTTGGTCATTATAAGCGGAGTCATAATAAACGGATTCTACTGTATATAGGTTTATATCTTATAAATGATTAAATCTTTTTTATTTTACTCCGTTAGGGCAATAATAAAACGTATCTTTACTTCAATAAGACAGATATATTATATTAAACATGTAATGAGCACTTGATTAGATATTAATCTTGAGTTCGAAAAACAAAATACCCACACACATACTGCCTAAATCATTAAATCGTCTAACTTAACATGGATGGCATTATAAGAAAAAAAAATATCGTAACCCAACTATTTATAGTAAGTAGAAAGGGAAAGGTAAGACAATAACATTAAGAGTATTAAGAACCTTTATTTCATTCATCACTAATAATTATAAATAAGTACACTACTACATAATAAGTACACCCACATACATGTTTATGTAGATCAGCGTTGAACTATTTATAGCCAAGTCGAAAACGATTAATTAAGAACTACCTACATGTAACCATTTATACATCTCATACATACATATACCTACATCATATGCCTTTACTAGGGCACACATTTTGGGAGTAGCCCGCATCGCATTGTTCGTCGGACGGCAATTGTCAGTCCATAATTTTGTATGAATTATCGCGCACAGCCGTATGGGAGATGGACCGGAATGGATCGCAGACGACCGGAATTTTTGGAAATATCCGACAATTTCGAACCAGCCTTCATGTGACGCCGCCGTCGTTAGTCATTTGTGAATTTCCTGAATGGCTATTGAAAAAACTGTAGGTATATTTACGTAGTAGGTAATATTTAATACACTAAGAAAAAAAATTAAGAAACTCAGAGTCAGGAAACGGTAAAAATAACCGTAGAAACAACGGACTTAATTTAGCTTAAAATAGTGACACATTTTTGTACAAGCGCCCAAAGCGAGATTTTAATTCGGACAACCGGCTGTCCGGCGTTATCGCCGTCCAACTGTTTGAACAAAAAAAATCTAGTAAATTCTGGGCGAATTCGGGATACAGAAACACGAGTAGCATTAGTGAGGGGACGTTTCGGACATGCGGCGATACCACCGGACAGTTTTGATAAACGCCCCGCAGCATCGGTTTGTACGGGGATTTTTTAAATATACATCCCTGCTATGGTGAAAATCTTATTTTTTTCGGTCTCTTTTCACGTTTTCTAGAAAAGACAAAAACCGTGTTGGACGAGACGGGTTGAAATTGTGTTGTAAGCAAATAAAACTTGAAGTGAGTTTATTACGTAAGTTTAGGACTTAGATAGAATAGTTAAAATTGTACGCACCGGCAAAAATCACATAAGAAACAAAAGATACAAAACCAGATTATAGCATTACTCTGGTATTCTGTTGCAACTTCTTGTAAAGCTACAAAAAGATGCAATCCCACAAATTACTAAGAAACGAACCTCATGTAATGAATTTGTATCCAACTACGGAACGATATTTTTTGTCGTATTTCATCATGAATCGTACTGAATAAAATAAATGTTGCCATAAAGAAACCAATTTTATTGTAGTTCCGCGTTTCTGTATTAACTGTGCGATTGACAGAAGTATAAACAGAGTCCATTTTAAACAAGGTCTGCGTTGAATACAGCTCGCTTTGGCCCATTACTCTTAATCAAAGCCACAACAATAGTTCGGATTTAGAGGTCTTATCCTGACAGAATGAGAAGCACATTTGTTTCTTTAACACGTTAGAAACCGTACGACTTCGTAAATCGACCGTGTTGTATCAAAGGTCGGGGCACGCGAGAATTGTTAATGTTCGCGCTCTCTTTTTCTATAACCTTAAATACAATCATGGATCCATCAGTTACTGTTAAAGTCATATTTGTTACTTTATTGGACGTATCCTTACAAATCATTTCAGAACTACCGTTTTAAAGCTACAGTATAAAAAAGCTGTCAAGAAATACGTATTACAGTAGTCCACTGTTATTATTTTGTCGAAAGAAATATGAAACGCCACGCCTAAATAAACAATTTACGTAAGGTATTATGAGAATCCTTGAACTGTGTTGACCGAGAATTTTAAATTCGAAGTCTTATTTTGTATTGTCACACTTTCCACGCGGGTCTTTACTTATTGATCCCTATTTTAAGCTCTTGCATTCATGAATGCGTCTTTAAGTACTCGCATTTGTAACTGTCGCCGCGATTGGTCATCATACATTTTTTGTGACCAGTTCGTGTCATTCCTTTATACGGATTATAGGCTTTCGAACTTTACATAATTCATGTACCGATATGGATGGGTTTGTCATACGATTAATGTTCTCCTCGAGTTTTTTCTTATGTAATTTTTATGCAAGGCCCTTCACCGACCTTAATTGAGTGCATCATATTAGGAGTTTGTTTCGTAAGTGTACTCGTATGTACAATGATGCATTGTTTATTTCTGTGATTGAATGTTTTTATTACAATAACTTACATTGAATGTGGGCGTAGTTGATTATGCCAACTATTACGATTTTCTTTTCGCATTATTAACCTTTTATATTTTTCAACACCAAAATCATTCTACACATTTGAATAAAAAAGTGTTAATAAAATCGGAACAGTGATTTCATTGTTAAGCCCACATTTATCGCTTAACAATACGTACCCGCCAAAAGGGCGGCCATTTTGTCGTTTCCCAAATCCCTCTCCGCCGGTTCAAGCATGTGTGATCGTCTCAACGCAAGGGCTAGAAGCAGTGATTGACAGCACACGCGTTGCCCCGGCTAATCTCTAGTGTCACAGCCTGCAGATTGCCGTCACCAGACAGCCCTGTATCAACGACCATCTTCACAAGACCTCCCCACGCTCTCCCACTTCACCAACAAACGATGACTTGAGACGAAATAAAGTGTCTTACGCAGGTCATCCTGTATTTGTCACCCAAAAACTTCGTATCTTATGCAAGTTTAAATAGATCTTGTTGGCCTTAATTTGGTGTTCAGTTAGTTGACCGATTGAAGTGACGAATCAATAGTAGAGTACCTCCAGTGTAATTTCGATAATTATCACTGAATCACGTATAAATAATTCCGTCTATTGGATAATTATTCGAACTAATTACTTTGTAACAGTTTCTTGTGGTATGTAATGAAAGACCGGACCATTTGGGACGGGGGTAATATGGATCCAAATAAAGTGTAGAAAACCGTTTTTTTTTTTATAAAAGTGATGCTTCAAAAATTCAACAGTTTGTCATTCAATCTGTATAGCTTGATTGAGACCATGATTTGTTCACAAATAGATATTACCTAAGGGACAAAATAGACCATCACGACTATAACAACATCATCACGATTGTGATCCCTGATGATTAAGGCAGAGTTGTAACAGTACACCCACGATCTACCAGTTATGAAAGGTCCATCTCAATCACTTTTTGTCCGATCTAGAAGTCCAATCCTGGGCATCTGGATCATCACTGGGGCTTTTGCCCACTAGTCTAAAGAGGCGAATTTTGTATCCATGAATATTACATCTCTATCAAATTCCAGGAAACCAATAATATAGTAGGCTTCATCGTAGCTGGCATTTACTATCCAGATTTCTCGGAATATACTCGTAGGTTGCTCAATTACTGTTCAATTAATATTGTTGGACAACACACACGAAATTATATGGCCATATCCTTTGACTATAAACCGATATCAAGAACATGGCGTTACCAAATTAAATTTTGACCTAATATAATCAGTACATAAATTATCTAGTGCAGAATTTCGATTAATTTAATCGAATCTTCTGTTAAGCTTTGAACTCTGTCTTGCTACCAGATGGCGCCACGATCGCTGAATATTTTAGGGGTCGCTGCAGCCGGTCGTAAAATTCACTGCCACTATTTCCCGCTACTCGCCAAGAGATGGCGTTAGTAGTCACATTTTCGGTCCCATTTAATAAAATGTTGATCTTGTCAATATTTTACTAAAAGTTAATAAATATTTTTATCAATCTTACCTCTGTAGGCGGGAGCAAACGCGTGACTGACACAAAACTCTTTCATTCATACTTTTTTATTCATCCAACCCAATTTAATTCTTATACCCGAGAATAATCGTCAAAGAAGCCGTTCGAACGAACTAAAGACGTTAGTGCAGTTGAAAAAAGTCGTTTACAGCTACGTTTATAGTGTTATGATGCGTTTATTATTATTATAGACCTTTTTGTGGGAATCCTATCTACGTGAAGTGAAAATTGGTAAGTTTTTTCGTTTTATCGTCGTTTCGAATGAGTGTTATGTTATTTGGGATTTCACTGTTGCGTCAATTTTGTTGTACATTTGGATTGGGTACTGTTATTGCAACACTTACGTTGTAATATCATGGGAAGATGATGGTGTAGACGAATTTAATTCAAATCGACTTTTTGCATCAAAACTACAAGTATCAGTTGATGTATTTTTGGTCCATCGTCATATTAAGAGATCTTAATATTTTTAAAGGTTCTTATAATATAATATGGCCAAGAATCACAAAACCAGCAATTCTATATACTATTCTTTAAAGGGTAGTTTCTAGGCTCTTGAGATAGTATGACGACACGTCACTGTCTGTAGCACAGCAGTAAATGCGTTGCTTGACAGAAGGCACCTATCCTTAGAAAGAAGTATTGCTAATCTCTTCAACACGGATTGTGAGGACTTTTATGTGGATGTAATTTACAATGAGAGATCTGTCAGCATTCGAGAAAAAGGACATGACAATGACAGCCTAATCTAACAAAAAAAAAAAAAACGTACATGTGAACAAAACACTTCGAATCTCCATTATAGGCTTTTTCACATCCACAATTGTATTATCAATATAGAAAGCGAACACATATGGTAATGAGTTATCCATTCACAGAGTCTATTGTCACGGAAAATTGAAAAATAGTAGAGTACGCTTATATACGATTCATATATTCATAGAAACACATGTACCTCGCACCAACGTGTGAACACAGTAATATCTTAGTTTTATTTCCTGAAAATCTACATATTGTCTAGTTTCTGCTACTTCCCAACTGATTCTTGAAGGATAAGGTGAGAAGTTTTGAGAGCTTGACTGTAAAAACAATTCAATGTCAACGGCATGTTCTGGGAACTAAGTATATGATTATAATGAATTATGAGTTTCTGGCGCAAAGAGTGACGGTAAATACTAAAATAGTAAATTTTCAAATAATATTTAATGCGAAATTTTGATACTCGATCACGTCCCAACAGCAGGTCTTGATGAAATTTATCTCAAGGAACACATAGGATACCATTTATCCCAATATTCATTTGATATAGGACAACTTTCGAGTTTTGAGAAGCCAGTAGCCATAGCTACTATTTTCACAAAAGCAGATTAAAGGACAATCACGCGTGTTTCGAATTCGAAACCGCGTCATTTAATGCAGCTATTACATCAAAGTCAGTTATTGGTTGTTGGTTACTACAGGCCATAACTGAACATGAAGCCACCCAAGTGTCATTGTCACGCCCAAATCAGTTGAGACCACCTACATTATCATTGTTGTCAACTTTATCCCCGTTTGAGACAGGTTGATGACTTGCTCTGTCAGATTAAAATGTTAAACCAACTACTTGCTTACAATGAATACTGTCAACATGCATAGGCCGTACTTCATCATTCTTTTCAAACGAATCTTCATCACCCCTTCTTATTTCTTTTGGACTGGCAAAATCATCAAACGATTCTCTATCCTGGTAGCTGATGGGACTGTCAGACTCTTATTGAATAAAAGTCCACTATATCCACTTGCTTTGTTGTTGCAGTTGTATTCTAGAACCACGTTATCCTGCTTAGGCAGTTCCGCGACCAGCTTCATCCTTCATCCCCCTTGAATTCTCCATAAGAAAGGGTCCATCTATCTACTCAAATTATACCAGCTAAGAAGCGAAAATCATATGAGTTGACAAGACTATTTCTACTGGCCATAACATGGATACAGAAGATAATATAATTCATGCTTGCAAAGATGTTTTCAAATTTTTACTAAAAGAAACCCGTACTGAACAAATAAGGATGCAAAGGCGTTGCTTAAAGAAAGAGAAACAGAACATCTATTTGCTTAGTAAAGATACTATTATTCTAGTACTTACACAACTTTCTATATCAGCATTATGAGATCTAAAATGAAATAGGTCAGGGATTCCGCAGCTGGCATCGAGAGTGCACACTTCTGACATACTGTCCAAGATGTTAAATTAGAACAGGAATAACATTTCAACAAATATTAAATCGTCATATTTCTAAAATAATATGTGTGAAAAATTAAGCGTGTGTGTGAGGTGATACAGCTGTGTTTGTTTCTACCGGAGAAGTGAAATTATGAAGCCTTAATTGCATATAATTGGATGAACTAGGTGTTGTTCTGTAATTGAATCATTCATCAATCCATTGTCGACTTGCTCATTTATAATTTTATGAATGCGGGTAGTTACTGTTTTCTTAGCTGATTGTTTATCAAAACAATACATCCGAAATATTAAAAAATATGAAACATATTATTAAAAATGAATACGTTTGACGTTAAGTTTGTCGTTTTCAATAATATACAATTTCACCTTGAACAGAATGAACTTTATCTTCTGGGAACACAAATACAATACAAACTATCAAATTATTAACTCACATTACAAATGTGTTCAATAGACATTTAATTAGTCAACGATTTATCTGTAAAGCTTCTAATACTAATGAATCCAAGATGGCGGATAATCCTGGTGATAATTAAAGCCCTGGAGACGATCGGGAATTCAACTAACTAGTGGAAATTATCGCGCAGAGACAGTGGTAATAAACTGAAGTTTGAACAACATGTTAGGTGATAATTAATTGATTAAGTGAGTTAATTGAAAGGCGAATCATGTTATAGAAGCTGGATATGCAAGCATTCAGCAAAAAAATATTGAACAGGCTTCGTCCAAAATAAGATCTCCAAATTTTAAACAAGCTAATACAAAGGGCTTCATTTGGTATGTCTAAACATAGTCAAAATGAGTGAAAAGCTTAGTAGGACCAACCCAGATAAACCGTTACCAACTCATGCCGGTAAATCTTAGGATTTACTGGGAAATCTTAAGATTTTCCGTACTTCGGCCTTTTACAGTAACAGATAATATATATCGAATAAGACCAGGTACATACATATTTATCGGCTATTAAAAGATACAAAACTTCTCACTGGCATCAAAAAACTTAAATCGATCAAACTAAAAACCAATTTGTTTAAAGTTTACGATCGCAGCTAAAGCATCAAACAATGAGCGAAAGTATTGTGTTTTTACAGCTTTTAAACTTTGATCGTTTACTAACATAACACTTTTATTGGCCACCATAAAATTCTGTATCTTTTTTTACTCCCACCGCATCGAATATCATTATCAGGGAATGAAATCATTTGTTCTCCTAAATAGCTTTTTAATAGTATTTCAGCTACATAAACGAGTATTGACTTTCGGCAAATGTGGCATCAACCAGGTTATGGAAACGATACACCAGTTACTGAAAACAGGAAGTGGCGAAATAATAAACTAAAACTGTAAAAAGATAGATTTTCAGTAGTTGAATACAAAGTAGATATTAAAGATACAACCATAATAATTGTAACTGAAATATGTGCAAATGATTTTTACTTGCAAATGACAGATACAGTCATCCATTTCTACGGAAAAACCTTTCTCCTATAACTGTGGTACAGGTTACTAAGTAAAATAATAACCAGTTACAAATAGACAAAATAGGGCTTCTCCAAGGTATAATGATTTCCTAGACCAAACATTGGGTCGATAATAAGCCCTTTCTACACCAAGGCAATCATTACGATGCACTAAATACACAGTATTGGCCTTACGAACCGTCCGTAATTATCATTGGGAAGAACTTTTGTGGTAATAGCAGGCAATTAGGGTGCAATGTTTTTGTTTCTGATGACATTGTGTTTTCTGGGAAGTTCGTTGTTGGTACAACACACGTGGGAGTCCCGGCTGTGTTGTCTTTCGCCTGTCGTTTGGATGCATACGGCGACCCCGTGTTAAATTAACCGGAAACTTAAGGGAAATAGTTGAGATTCGGCTCAGGTACAACGTACGAAGTTTTACACACCGAGGGAATACGATTGTGTATCGAAAAATAGTTGGTTTTGACGTCGCGGCTGTTGTGTAGGTTAGATTTATGATTCAACTACCTTAAAAAACTAACTTAAATTACTGAGTTTCCTCTAAAATTTCGACGCCCCAACTGAAATTTTTAAAATAATTATAAAGTTCCTAAGCTATAGTGAAAGAAAATTGTATTTGTTGAATAAATATTAAATGCCCTAATTATTTGCTTTGATGAGAAAATTGTATTTAGTCGTAAACTTGCCGTCATCAACTTGTTTATTTATACTGGTTATAAGCCCTTTTTCTCCAACTAAATTAACATTTATGTATTTATGAAGGTATATCGTAGGTATCAACGTTGTGTAATGTAGCTATTAAACTAATATTATGACATTTATATCAGAAGATGATATTATTGATGTTGATGTCGTAAACTCGTAAGAGGTTGCGCAGGTAATTAAGATCGAAGTTGCGACATCAATGTTCAGTAATATTATGCCTTAATTTTATAGACAAAAACTTTCGTCTACGATAACATGAATGATATTAATAGAGAAACAAGTGAATCACACAACAATAAAGATAAAACGCATCCTCAATATCAATAAAGAACTAAAAAAACCAACCCAATCACCGGTAGCGAACAATGTAATCGATAAAGATGCATCCAATTTAAAACAGGAAAGAAAACAACAAAAGCCGGATGATGATGCAGTTTTACACGCGACACATTCGAACAAAAACCTGTCCCGTGGAGATCACAAAACGAAAACAAAATAACTATAAGAATAGAAGAGATGTAAATTACGTAAAAACTGAATACAAACGGGCGGGTCCAACTATCTTTTGATAGTATAATGGGGACGTTCGTGCCGCGGATGAAGTTGAACGGATCGCGCGGGTGGTCCAGTGCGGTCGGACTATTTAAATATTACTTTTTTATTATTTGCCAGCACTATTTGGTGATTTATGTTGGTTTAACACGAAGGTGTTTGGGTAACATAAGTGTGATTTGTTTGCTCTTTATTGGCTATCGGTTTCAAAATGCCCAAAAAGAGAAATATATCTTCATTTTTTTGGTGTTTCGGATGAGTTATTGTCGTTAATGCGCTGTACCAGTTTAGTTTTATGAAAGTAGGTGATGAACGAGTAATTGATAGCTATAGACATAACGAAGATACGAAAGTAGAACATAATTCACGATAAGACTATTCTTATAGTAAACACAGTATCGAAAGGGATCTACTTAGTGGAAGATATTAAAAGGCAAAAGGCTTAGCGTTCAACACCAAAATTACACATAAACTTATTACTTTTCATAGTAAGTTAGTAATAAGTAAATAAAATACAAGAATCTCTCCGTCCCACACGAGCATAAATAATTCAGGCAAAACAGATTAATATAAACTTTCTTGGAATTACTGTTTACCAGCTTAATTATGTTTGTGTACTTTACTGATAAAATTGACATAAACGTATAAGTTCATAAGAACATGTTTGAGATTTAGCGATTTGAGGACAACCTTTGGCAAAGGATTTATAATATTTTATTAAAATGTTAGTAGAGATCTTCATCAGTTTTTTTTTTTAAATTTATTACATCTTTATTTTGGTACTAGTATCATCACCACTTAGATTTAGTTTAGTTTTGATCTAGTTAATATCAACTAGCTTCTGTTCAATCTGAAAGTAATTGAGCATCATAAAAGTGTTCTCGTTAGTCTCCATAAACATCATTATGTCGTGCATCAAGCAATTCTTTCATTAAATCAATTACTGTCCAAGCATTCCTCAAATCATTTCCAATGATTTCACAACAAGCCATCCTGTTTGTTCCATCGCTTGCCCTTTCGTCTTAATTGGACAAATCATTACCAATTTAACTGGTAACTTCGTGTTCGTTCTCATATCTTAACAAAATAAAGCTGTTGACTCAACGGTCGTTAGTAGTTATCTTGTTGGATTTAATATATTCTTCAAGTTTGTCCTTTTTGGTTTCATGTTTATGTCTAGTGACTTCTGTTACTACCAGTTCATCTATGATAAGAGTTATTTTGCTTCCGTTTTATCTATAGCTTTCCGAACTAGCCTTGTTGATTTTAGTATTTCTGTTTTGAAAATGGAATGGGATTTGTTCAGTAACGTTTATAAATCATTGCGGTTATCTTGCGGACTTTGCAGAATGTTGCGTGATATTCTCAATCATCAAGAACTTTAAAATTTCATCTTTTATGAATGGCTTGCCTTCAAAGGAGTTGTATCATTTTCTTGAAACCCAATTTAAGTTATTTCATTCGTTACATTTCAATATTCATTTTCAATTTGTAAACTGGTAACACTTTGTTTATGTTTACGAAAATTAATCACAACTTTGTTTTCAGAATATTATATTACAAAATTTCCAAAACATCAAAAACTGGTGTTATCCTTGCTTTGAACTTGCAGTCTAACTAAATAATAAACGAAACTCATCCCAAATTTAATTAAGAACTCGCTGGAAAGCCCAGCTATTATAATCTGAAAGTTTAAATTTAATGTTTACATTATGCAAACCTAACTCCCTACCCACGCCAGAAATTGAAAGAGAATCTTGTATAAAATAAATTTAGAATATTTTAATAACGTGACCCAAGTCACCGCATAGCCACTGAAAATGCTGAAATGCCGCAACGCACGTCCCATTACACGCGAATAAAGCCAACGCTAACCGCAGCCCGAACGAGGCAATTTACGAATTTCCGCCCAATTCAGCATTAACAAGAACCAAACATAACCAAAACACAAACTTACGTTGATCGAAGAAGCAGCGGTCCAAACCATTCATAACGTTGTAAACAACCTCATAGTGCACTCAAAACACCAATTTTATGCGTTTACGTTCACAGCTTGCACTAGTGACGTCACACTCAAAACAAATCACAACGTATTCGTTCCCACTACGGTTAACACAACGTCGGGGCGGGTTCGGTATAGGGTAAGTTTATAGGACGTGTTGCCCATGCGGCGGTCGGCGCGCGACTGGTGTGCGCGGCGCAAGGAGCGAGGGGCGCGGGGTGGGGGGAGCGAAGCGGGAGGGGGTGCGTGCGTTCGGAATTCACTTCCCACGTGCTAGCCACCCGTCCTTTTCTTGCGGGACGGGTTAGCTTTTTAAAAGCGGCGAAGCAGGGCCCGTCGACGCATCGATACGGCCGGAGGCGACGTTTAGCTGTAACCTTGTTTATATGCACTGCAGCTAATAATAACGCGAATGGCACTCCAAGTGAGCGTTTGTTGTTATTTTTTTTATATGAGCTAAGTAACATTGTGCGTTAGTTGAGTGGCCAGTTGAGTTTGTTTATTCGAGTTTCCGATACTCCCGAGTCCCGTTCCGTTTTCGTGTTTCCTGTTTGGTGTTGAATGAGTGTTGCTTTCTTTATTCGATTATGTTATTGTTCTTTTTAATTCCCGAATTAACTTTTACTTTTTTATCTCTTTTTGGATCACGGGACTGCTGTACATATTTTAATGGGTTGCCGGGCATGCCTGTCACACTAATGTCTTTTAAACGGAATTTTAAGATAATTTCTACCATAAAAATATTTAGAGCGGTTAACAAGAATGGTATCATGGCCAAGGAATTTAAAGATAAGCTGCAAGTTGGGACCAAAAAATGCAGTAAATGCATATTGAAACATTTTTAGAGGTTCTGTATAAGATGTATTCATGTTGATGTAATTTACAACGATTTATTGACTTTATCTTTACATAAATTACCAGTGTTGTAAAGGTCAATGAACTTAATGTCTTCAAGGAGCAGATACCTACTACGTATTTGCATAGAATTTCTATATTTACACGAAAACTACATCGAATTCCTTTCAACATAAATTCATTCATCTGTAGCGTCTTCACAACACAATTATTTCTGACATCCCACACAGTTAAAAATTATTAGATCAATGAGCTACTGACGGATTGTCTACACCAAACGACCCGTTTCTAGTAAACTTCACGCGTGGGCAGCAGCTGATAAATTTCACCTTTTTTAAATTCCAAGATCAGTATTAGATTTGAGGAACCCTAAAAATAGTTAATGCATTTCTTAGAGCTGTTCTGGTGGCCTGTTCCTCCTTATCGACTTGTCATTCAACAAGGAGTTTTTACTTTTTTTAGTACATACTTTTTGGTCCTGTGTTGAAAGGGAAGACAGACGGGTTAAGGACAAAATGGATGATGGATTCCCGTTGTGCATTACGCATAACGAATGGTAATGAAAACGTGACGTGTTCTTGTCGTGATAAAAAAAATAAGTGCACTAGGAATAGAGATGTTGATGTGTTTGTTCGTTTGTTTAGCTGAAGATTTCAACGGGCCGTAAATAGTTCACGTGTGAGTGTCGATCATAGCTCGTTCTGTTTCATTGAGCTTTATAAGTTGGTCCCCCTTTTGTTCGTTCATTTTTAGCTCAGATGGGGTCATAAATTGCCCGTGAAATATGATCTTTATTTTTTAATTTTCTTTAAGCAAGTTGCGACTATAACCTCAATTCTATTATTTGGGAAATTAATTCTTTGAAATTAGAACTTATAGATGATCAGAATACTGTTAAATTCATTTATCAGGAAATTTGGAATGGAAATGAGTTTTCCTAGAATCTGGAGAGAGTTGTCAGTGAAAAAGTAATTTTAACAACATAGATACAATTTTGTAGAAACAGGTAATTAACAAACTAATTTTACTTAGTTATAAAATTAAATTCTTTAATACGTAACACGCCCACAGTATTCGTGTTTATTTCCTTATTCCTTATTATTTTTTGTAGATCCTATTGTATTTTTGTTTTTGAAACATGTGTGCCTTTTTTTTTTCATCATCATCATTTGTGTTAAAATCATCAGATGAGGCCTCCCATCCCGGGCAGGGCGGGAGGGACTGTCAGACTTGTACTGACTAAAATCCACGGTGTCCTTCAATAGCCCTTAATGTTCCGGGGTCACGGTAATGGTATAAATCCCGCGACCCCGGCAGGCCTTAGCCCTCTGAGAGGGGGCCTCGTCATTATGCTGACGCTCTTTGAGGCGCGCGTGGAACACGACGCGCCGTCGACCCGGGCATGGTCCATGGTCGGACGGCGAGTTCCCCTTTACTCGCCGCCCGCATGCCCGCGCCTACGTTGGTCGGAGATCGTCTTGCGACGTCCGACGCCGTGGTCGTCCACCACCGTGGGTGGGGCGGAGGGAGGACATTGTCCTCTCTCTCACGCGGCCCGCCTCCTCCTTCGCGAGCATGACTGCTTCGTTGAAGGAGGCGACCGCTTCCCACTCCGTCTCGCCCCGCAGCATGGCCGCAACCAATGCCGGGCACGAGAGGTCTCCGCCTATCGCCGCCATGAGGACACGTCGGTGCTCCGCCCAATCGGGGCAATCCTGCACCGTATGCTCGACTGTGTCCTCCGGGTGATCTTCGCAGTGGTGACACCCAGGCATTTCCTCCTTCTTCATTAGACACAGTACCTCCCGAAACATCCGTGTCCGGTGTGGACCTGCGTCAAGCGGAAGGTTAGGACGCCGTGTCGCCTATCCAGCCACTCCTCAAAGAGGGGTCTTACCACTGCTATTGCGGCGTGCCCGAATATTGTGTGCCTTAGATTGATTCTTTTTTTCTTAAAACGAAACCAATTTTTTACTTAATTAAGCACGCATTTCAAAGATACAACAGCTGTTGCGAAAGTTAAAAACTGAAATTTTCATTTAATATTTAAAGCATACATAAATTTTCATTTACTTATTGTTTATTTAAACTGAAAAAACTTTCAGTAAATGAAAATGAATGATTGGTAATGAAACTTTGATTGGATAAAAGAAAAAGTGGATTTGAATTTATTGTGAAACAGATATCGTTTTAAAATTTCTGCTGTTATTTTAATTTGGATGTTTAGAAAACTTGTCTGGATGCGATATGAGTTAAAGTTTGTATGTAGACTTACATCAGTACTATAATTATTATACTGCACTCTGCAGTTAATGACCGTAATTAGATGGAGGCAGATTTTGTGGAGATTAGGATCCACTTCCTGTTGACCTACCCTGAGCAACTGTACCTCAGGCTACCTGTGGTGACTGTTGAGAGATCCTACTGTTGGTAGTAGGCTTCACAAAGGCCACCTGATCGCCGCCAGCATCGCCTATCACAGTCCAGCGCCAGTTTTAACTATGTTTCGTGGGTGTGCAGGTGTTCCAGTCCTTAAAGATGATTTTTTGAGGAAAGTAAAATTTTAGATTGCAAGTGGTTCCAGTCCTTTTTGCTTGCTCCATCATAGGTCTTATTTATGCTTCTGGGCTAGACTAATACCAAGAGCAAACCAATGGTAAAAAAACAAAGAAATGATGAGATCCCCAAATTACTGTATCCACTTTAGAACATCATCTGTCTAGTTTCTTAACTTTGGAAGCTGCCCATCTCACTTCCACAATGTAAGTAATAATACATTGCTCCTTGGTAAGATTGTCTCTTCCGGGCCACTGACAGTTGGGTGAGATCAACGATTGAATCAGCCAGGTTGGTCGCTGCAAGTATAACATGGTCCGGTGGGGGTACTGTGATGAAGAAAGGTGCGACTGCGGAGCCTCAGCACAAACGATGGCCCACCTTCTCACCTGTGCTCTGAGTAATTCCACCTGCACTTTTAGGGGACCTGTCCGAGGCCACCACTAATGCCGTTAAAGTGGCGACACGACGAAAAAGAAGAACGATTGAAGTGTATGAATCCGAAACATGGAGGAAACTCGGTGTGACCGAAATCCACGGGTCAACCTGGGCAAGTACAGTAGGACTACTAAACCTTGAAAATAGACCTGAGTGGCTTCTAATATAGCCAAAAGCTCCTTCAAAAAGTGAAACTAAAACGCATCCTATTATTATCCCTTTAATCATGAAACGCGAATGTCCTTTTAGTGTTTATTTATTCTATTAAACGGAGTGGTAATGTATTTTCCACTCAACGAGTAATCCTAATGGCTGCCTCGATCGTACCCACGCGTGGTTTTAATTGAATCAAGTTTATGGGACTGTTGAACATATTATATTGTCATTCCTGTTTCTCTGGGGAATTGTAGCATTCCAAGCTTCGCTAATAGAGTTATATAAGTCGGTTTAAAGATCACTACACTTGTAGGAATCTAAACAATTTTGGTGTTAAATTAAGGGTAAGAGAAAATTCTGTTTATTTTAGAACCTGAGAGCGAAATTCTATTTTGGGACCCAGTTACTTGCTTGAAGCTATATATTAAATTTTCGAGAATCTGTTAGTGTTATCATAATAATAAGGTTATGTAATAAAATAGTGGGTACTTTTTGTGTTTTTATTTCTCTACTGTAGTTGTTGTGGAAAAGTTTAATTGCAATTATTAGATTATTTCTTTGTCATACATATTTATTACTTTGGTACTGATATAATATAGCGAGCCTGCATCATCTCACTGCTGGGCTAGGGTCTCTCAGTCACTTTCAGTTTTCACGATCCAGGGCCAAAGTGGACCACTGGTTCTTGTGTTTTGTCCAGCATCGCTTGGATTATTATTCTGTCGGACGATTCCACTAACACTATTTATAAGTCATTTTTAACGATTTCTAAATAACATTGCTTGGTTACGCGTTAGAATTTCAAAGGACCACGGGCAGAAATATATGGAGACTGGCCCATCGCTCAACAGCGATGGAACCTATGTCAAATGAAAGCTTTGAGTATGTTATGCATTTCTTATTATGGCAGCTAAGCCGAATTCGAGCGCCAACAAGGTGATTTCGAGCATCAAAAACGTATACCCTTACCTGACCTAACCTGGGAGGATACTAATTAAAAGATTCGAAACAGATGTCATTCGAAGCGTGTGATAGATACGATATACATTTACTATGGCGACATTCTTCAAATGTGTAAGGTTCATCTGGAATATCTGAAAATGACAACCTAATCTAACCTGTGGCAACATTCTCCTACTGATTTGTATCAGGTGTCATTCGAAGCGCGTGGTAGATACGATATACTTTTACGATGGCGACATTCTTCAAATGTGTAAGGTTCACCTGGAATACCTGAAAATGTCAACCTAACCTAACCTGTGGCAACATTCTCCTACTGATTTGCAGTATGGGACACCAAGTGGTTTCAGTCAGTTGAGTCTGACATGCCCCTTCCGTGTTCTCTAGGCTGACAACACAACGAGTCCGTGAAGGTTTCCACACTTAAAAATAGGTGGGTTAGTTAGGTTCGTTTAAGAAAAGCCTAGGAATCCCAGGTAAACCCCACAGGTCTGAAGATGTAGCGATAGTAAAACTGTCTTATCCACTACACGCTTCGAATAACACCTGTTTCAAATCAGTTTTTTTTTATCGTGGTAAAATCATCAAATGAAACCTGCCATCCCGGGCAGGGCAGAAGGGACTGTCAGATTTGTAAATCCACGGAGTCCTTCAATAGTCCTTTATGTTCCGGGGTCACGGTGATGGGAATAAGTCCCCGGCAGACTTCAGCCCTCTATGAACACGACGCGCCGTCGACCCGGACATGGTCCATGATCGGACAGCGAGTTGCCCTTTATGCCCGCTGTCCGCATGCCCGCGCCTACAGTGGCCGAAGGACGTCTACCGACGTCCGACGCCTTGGGTATGTACCACTGCGGTTGGGGCGGAGGGAGGACGCTGTCCTCTCCCTCTCACGGCCCGCCTCCTCCTTCACGAACATTACTGCTTCGCAGAAGGAGGCGACCGCTTCCCACTCCGTCTCGCCCCGCATCATGGCCTCGACCAATGCCGGGTCCGAGAGGTCTCCGTCTATCACCTCCGTGAGGACATGTCGGTGCTCTGCCCAAGCTTGGCAGTCTTGCACCGTATGCTCTACTGTGTCCTCCGGGCGATCTTCACAGTGGTGACACCCAGGCGTATCATCCCTCCCTATCCGATACCGGTACCTCCCGAAACTTCCGTGTCCGGTCAGGACCTGCGTCATCCGATAGGTCAGGACGCTGTGACGTCTTTCCAGCCACTCCTCAAAGATGGGTCTTACCACCGCGATTGCGTCGTGCCCGAACCTCGGTTGTTTCAAATCAGTTGGAAAATATTGCTACAGCCCGCTTAGGTTACGTTGACATTTTCAGAGATTCCAGGTAAACCTCACATATTTGAAGAATGTCGCCATAGTAAAAGTATATCGTATCTACCACACGCTTCAAATGACACCTGTTTCAAATCAGTACGAGAATGTTGCCACAGTTAGGTTAGGTTGACATTTTCAGAAATTCCAGGTGAACCTTACACACTTGAAGAATGTCGACATAGTAAAAGTATATCGTATCTATCACACGCTTCAAATGACACCTGTTTCAAATCAGTAGGATAATGTTGCTACAGGTTAGGTTAGGTAAGTGCATATGTTTTCAATGCTCGAAATCGCCTTGTTGGCGCTCGAATTCGACTTAGCTGCCATAATAAGAAATGCATAACATCCTCAAAGCTTTCATTTGGCATAGGTTCGATCGCTGTTGAGCGATGGGACAAAATGACGCATGGACCTTTGTAATAGAAGCTATAATTTCGGCGAAATCTAGTGTTATTACTAAAAAGCCACTATTAGCCATACTCACATTAAAAAAAGTTTGCGATCACTTCGAAAAATCTAAAACTTTTTTAATTCTTAATTTATAAAAATAGCTTTAGAATAAAAAAATAAAAAATAAAACAACTCAATAGTTTTACTATAAATTAAAAAAAAAACAGCTAATGCTTATATTGATCACAAGCTTTTTTAATGTGTCAAATTCGTTTACTATGTTCCTATTTCTCCCAGTATCGTTGTCTAATAATGACATCAAAACAAATTTTGCTTACACGTTATGCCAAACTCCATTCTATTAATAAAATAACTTGCAAGCACTTAGCTGATACTAACGAGTAACCAGGCAGTAAGTAACAGACTATACGGCGAGATATTTTTAGTTTAACTTATTATGCTTTTAGATTATGGTGCATTATTTCTGGGAGTTGTGACGGATATTGAGAGCTGGATTATGTAGGGGCCACATTAACGGGAAATGCCGTTTTTATATCGCCATAATGGACTTAAACCGTCATACCGCAAAAAGTTAAACATCTGTTGAACACTTCTAAAAAAGTGTATCTGCAAAATTACCCTTTTATCAACATCAAATGCCGTTTTGACGTTGTCAGTTTTTTTAGGCTGGTTTTCAACAAATGTTTAACTTTTTTGTAGTAAGACTGTATTACGTCCATCATCGCGATAATTATAGTCTGACAGTAAGGGGTGGGAGGACTCATCTGATGATTTTGCCACGATAAAAAAAAAAGCATTTATTGTCAGACTTAGTCTTTTTACAGTTATTTTTTCTGATAACAGCAGCCAATTAAACTAATTAGTCAGTCAGTTAGATGGTCAAATATTTTTTATTTGTCACGTAAATAAGTAAACACACCTTTAGTGAGTCTTGACGTCATACATACCTTTGATTAATTTTATCTCCATCAATTTCCCATGATAAAAAAAAAAAAAAAAACAAAGTTATGAGTTTCTTATTTTTCAGTTTTGTCACTGATGAACTTAGAGATTTGATGTTGTCAACTACCCTATTATTAATGCAACCCCACAGATCTTATCACTATACACATCAGAGAGAGAGTGAAAGTATAGTCCAGTACCGAGTCCCACGCATGTTTCTTCCAATGATATATGTTTGGTTTAAGAATCGAATGAATAAAACCATAATGACTACCAAGACAAAATGGGAGGGAAGCTTCAATAAAACATATTTTTATTTCCCTCACACATGACTGCCTCACAAAAATAAGACGTAAGTTTTTCAATTTCAAAATCCATCAAATACGTTCGAATTATTTTCGCAAACAGCGTTCACCCTAACTATCGCGCGTTACAATGTGAACGATACATCATATACGTCACGATACAATGTATAGATATTTATCACAATTTGTAGCCTAATGCGCCGTATCGTCGATGACAAAGGGCAGTCCCTGCACACTAGACCGTGGCGGACGATCAATACAAATGACGTATCGATCGAACCGTTATTTTAAGGCGCCAAAGATGACATAATTAGAACAAAAAAAGTTTGTGTTCGAAATTTGAAAGATTTTTTAAGTTTGTGGATTTTTCATTTTTTTAGAATGTATGTTTTTTTTTTAAATGTTCGGTTATATTAAACATTAATCGTATTAATATTTAAATTAATTAATCTTGTACATATTTAAAAAATAATTAAATTGAAAGTTTAAATCTTATTTTCCTAATATTAAAATAAGGTTACAAATTATTATTATTTTTCCTTAAATCTTTACAATTTAATTTCACTTAGAATCAGTTGATTCAATATATTACTTCGCTTCGTTAAATACCACTAAAAAACATTAATATTTATATTTACATCGACAATAAACTAAAACACAGTGCCATAGAATTGTGAAAGTTTAAGTATTCTTTTTTTCTTTCTAAAGTTGCTATTGACATGCACTTGTCAGTTTATTGTGGCTGAGTCATAACACATTGCAGCTCGCTGAAGCGATATCTTTCGCTTTGAAGAGCTTTCACACATTACTCACTTTGTACTGTAAGAAATTATCAATAATAGTTATCGTATTCCTTTTTCATCTAGTTTTATCTCTAATTTTATCTAAGTTTTATTACTGAAGTGCATAATGACAAATTAGTTGAAAGTTTTGCATGTTTTACATTTCTTCTGTAAAAAATATCGATAAAAAAAAGAAATAAGGAGCATTTTGTCACCACGATCTGACAAAATTATCACAAATAGTAATATCAAGAACCAAGACAGGGAGCAGAAGTGTGAATTGACATACAAAATTCGTTAATTACCCTTTACAGCGACGCGTGCATCCTTTATTTTATCAACTCACAGATAAAGAACAATGGCAAAACGTTACAGAAACGCGCGTCACACATCGTCAGACCTAACCCCACACATTAGTGCAATAAACTTGACAATAACTTAATTCTGAGCAATGAAGGGCGATTCCCCCGGCGTTCCTTACAACTCCGTTAGGGATGACAATAGTTCAGAACGGAGTTGAATTTAATTAGAATTATCGATCGGCCGCTTTTCCGTCCTAAACTAACAATTAGGTGAAGGTATATCTGTTCTTCGGCTGAAATATTTGTGGGTTAATCTAAAGTTAAAACTCAATGTATTTACATTGTTAAATAGGATAGTGTAGTGCTACCCGATTGCGGTAAGGTTGTGTAACTAAGTCTCGGTAAACTAAAAAGTAAATGGGCTGCTGACGCTCTTTGGTTATAATTACGAAAGGACTTCTCACGTCGTTAGGAATATTTTTGGGTACACTTACGCGAATTTCTGCTGGAATAATTATACTTAACTAGCTGACCCGGCAAACGTTGTTATGCCATATAAATTATTTTTACACTTAGGGGTATGAAAAATAGATGATGGCCAATTCCCATAGATACCGGATAAGCACTAAAAATTTCATCAAAATCGGTCAAGCCGTTTCGGAGGAGTATGGCAACGAAAACTGTGACACGAGAATTTTATATATTAGATTATTATTGAAAGTTTGGTTTGTATTCATTTTATAGTACTAGAAGTCGTCCAGGGTACCAGGTAGGACACTAAAATTTTTCCAGTTAAGTTTATGTTCCAAGTAATAGGAGATGAGTTTATAAAAATAAACATCTAGAGTCTAGACAGACAGATGTTCAGCAGCGGACATCTTACGGCTTATGATGATAATTATGATGAAATATCTAGACACCACTTACAGTTTACAGTTACTAAGAAAATCTTCTAGAAACCAAAGTAAAGATCTCCATTTAATTCCACTTTTCGCAAACTTGCACGTCTATCTTTTAGTTCTGATAAAACTTCTTACATTAATATAATAATAATAATATTCCACAACTGCCACACAACGCCATCTAGTCCCAAGCTAAGCAGAGCTTATGTTATGGGTACTAGACAACTGATAAACATACTTATATATTTCTAAATACATACATATTATAGATAAATTACACCCAGACACAGAACAAATGATCGTGCTCATCACACAAACATTTGTCCTGGGTGGGAATCAAACCCACGACCTCCGGCATAGCAGTCAGGATCTCTAACCACTAGACCAACAAGCCAGTCATTACTTTGTTAATCCTCATAACAAAGATCAACAATCCAGATATCCACTTCTACGAAATCGCTTAAAAAATAAGCCAACGATTTCCACACAGCGTTGAAACTAGGTTTCCGGACTAAACATTTTTCCATTTGGCAAGACCCAATTCGTTTTCAATTTGATGGTCAAATCGAAAGCCGAAATCTTTTCTAGATTAATGAATCATAGAACTAAGATCAGAATAATACTGTTGCGGTCTGTAAGTGGAAACAAGGACACTATATTCATTCATGAATTCATTTGGCAATGGTCCAAATGGCAATGAATGAATTTAGACATGTTGTCAACGCTGCTATGGAAGACTTGAGGATGGACGGAGGCGGAGGACTGAATTGACTTCAGAGTAATTTAATTAAAGAAATGCATGGAAAAGACGGATTTTTGCCTCGCTAATTAGTCAATCCGAATAACATGACGTGTTCGAAGCTACTGATCTGTTTAAAACATAATATTATGGCTAGAACAACGGCCTTTTTTCTGTGAGAATTTAGTTCCGTTTCTATATTTGTTTTCAAGTTTGTTCTACTGTTATTTACCACAAGAATAACATTTTATTAACATGATAAAATAAAATTACAAAAAAACCCTCAGCCAACATTGTAACACATTAAAATTTAAAATATGAACGCAGAGACAAGCTAAGCTTTACGCTGCGATTTAGCAAAGAGAATTAATTAAATTATTTTTTTTTGTTTCTTTTTTCGCATGGCAACTAGCTAGCGTTCATTTTTGCTCGCAACACCGGGCGGGGCGGACGTCACATGCAAATGCTGCCGTGAAAAATATATAAGAAAATGCAACATCAAATTTCATTTCCTTCGCCGGATTTTATTATACATTCTCGATGTGTTCGTGACGCAACGTTGATTGTATAGTCGGTCGTAAAATTCGAACTTTAAATTTTGTTGTGAAAATTCTTTTCTTAGTTCTCCAGCCAGGGGTGACATTTCGTTTTTTTTTTTTACAATACGCGGCATTTACAATTGAACTTTATTGAATTTAGTATTTCAAATCGTGTTGAGGTTAGCTCACTTGCAATTTTGTTATAGAATTTAAACTTATACGTTTGGTGTAAGCGTTTGTGTTATTCTAAACATGATTTTATCTGGTTTTGCATTTTAGTTTGACGTAGAAATAAAGCTTGTGTGTAAAAGTCCTGTACTCACGCGAACTGAACTGGTGTGCTCATAAGTTACCTGTAAACAAAAACAAAATTTCATTAGCAACTTACATGGTAGACATTTAGTTAGCGTGGTTAGCTTATATAACGGTTATTTGATGCAAGGTCAAAATATCTCGATTCCAACCTATTACGTGCTTTTACTTATATAACTATGAAATTCAATACTTTTTCCATCATCATTACGCTTAGGAAAATGGCCGTCGAACGGCATAATTATTTCTGTTGTAGAGTAATTCTAAAATTTCAAACGCATCGGTTTTAATTAAACTCGAATTAACCAGAACTCGACTAAAATTAATGATTTTGAAGTATTTACACGATTAAATCGAATAGCTGTCCATTTTCAGTGTTTGTTTAAAACAAATATTATGTAGTTCTAGTTGAATGACATCTCGCTTAAATCATGCGTTGACAGCTGTTAAGGATCAATAGACTATCGACGAACGACTAGGTGGGTCAGCAGGTTTTCCAAAAAAAATTCAAACAGAAAACCATTTCATACAAATCTTTCCCAAACAACGCCTCCTGTCAATACAAGTGATAGAACATCAGATTAGCTCATCGATTAAAATATAGATATCTTATTCGATGACCTAAGAATACTCTTATCGGCTTCATTTTTAAAAGAGAGAGGAGGAGAAGTTTGCACTTGCAATAATAAAAGTGAAGAGGTAAAGAAAAAAAATCGGATCTTAAACGATACTAAGTCCCTTACGCCCGCAAGACGATCTTCGGCCACCGTAGGCGCGGGCATGCGGACAGCGAGTAAAGGGCAACTCGCTGTCCGACCATGGACCATGCCCGGGTCGACGGCGCGTCGTGTTCCACGCGCGCCTCAAAGAGCTGTCAGCAAAATGACGGGGCCCCCTCTCAGAGGGCCAAAGCCTGCCGGGGTTGCGGGACTTATTTCTATTACCGTGACCCCGGAACATAAAGGGCTACTGAAGGACACCGTGGATTTTAGTCTGTACAAGTCTGACAGTACCTCCCGCCCTGCCCGGGGTTGGAGGTCTCATTTGATGATTTTACCACGCTAAAAAAAAAAAAGTCCCTTACGCCATTTCAAGTAACAATAATAAAATAAGAATGGAAGTATTCAAGATTTCATTTCCAAAAGCGCCATCTCAAGATATGCATCTTCAACTCCATTATTCCGACAAATCCCTAAAAGAACATAAGTTGTAATAAACTTTCCGATGTTCAACTAACAAAGTAAAAGTCATTAAAATTATCGTTTAACTTGTTTTCGTACTTAGGAATTGCAACGCGGACCAACTATAAGGAGGGTTGACCCACTTTTGTTATCGCGCGTATCTGCTAACAGAATCTATAGAAGCAAAAAGTAACTATATAACTATGTAAGTACGGTATATAATTAAGTTGAAGACTTGGGAGTTGCCAAGCTGTTTGTTTAATACAATTAAAAGGAAAGGAAACTCCTTTAATACGTTTAAAGGAATAAACGAAAACGTCTATGGAGAGAACTTTTAAAGGTACTCTCAGCGACATCCTGTCCTTAAATAAGCTTCCATTTTTACTAACGGAAAATTGCCTCAAAAATCTTTGCTATTTAACAAACATCGATAAATCATCATCTACCTAATTTCAACTTCCAGTCTTACTGGACCCAAATGATTCCAAGTATTTTATTTAGATAAAATACTTCGATACTTATCACTTCAATACTTAGATAAAAAATTTAGGGTGCAATCTTTGGTACTTATACCATCACCGTGACCCCGGAACATAAAGGGCTATTGAAGGACACCGTGGATTTTAGTCAGTACAAGTCTGACAGTAAGGGGTGGGAGACCTCATTTGATGATTTTACCAGGATAAAAAAAAAATGTATTTTATTTAGATGGGTTGACAAAATCAGATATATATTTTTAAATATGGAAATCATTTTATAGACTGGCCAACATCCAGCAAATTCAATTAGAATCCCCTTAATAATTTACTTACTCATATTAAAAAGCTCTCTTAGTACCTCAGATTATTTGACATACCAAAGTGAATATTGCTCTATGACCATCATTTCCCCAGAAGACGAAATTTAATCTCTAGAAAAGTTTAAAGACAAAGTAACTTTGTATAGCAGCGTCAAGCGATTTTCTCTGACACAAACTTTTCTTTGAACTTAACAAAAAAAGCTGCAATTATATTTAAACCATAGAATTCTTAGTTCAGGAACTCATTTCTACTTAGGTACTCCAGTTCCCTCGCCTAGGGAACTGTTTTAAAGAAGAAAGAAGTAAAAATAAAGAAAATAATCTAAACATAGTTACAGGAGTAAAATCAGCTCGCAATGTTCTCAAAACTTATCCCCGCTTTAGGAATACGTAGTTTTTGTGTAGTACCGGGTTTAAGTTTTAGATGCAACACGCGTCTAAAGAGTGGTGGGCACATATTGTTGAAGCGGTAGCGTGTTGAAACAGTACACTGTGTAATTTTATTTTTGTAGAGGGAAATCATACAGTCAAGCCCGAGCCGAAACTTTAGAGTGAACCCAGTAGTATTTATTAGTTCTCAATTCATAAGATCTAACAAAATTAGGGAGTCAGCAAAACACTCCCCGCCTTATTACAAAATGGGGTTTAACTAAAAACCAAGGTTTACATCACCAAAAACTACGGTTTACACAAACGTTATTACAAATCTTAGTTTTGCGATAAACCATGGTCTAACAGTCGTAGCTGTCAAAGGTGTGTCAAAGTTTATCAAAACTACTTCTTCATTGTGTTGTTGTTTTTGTGTTATTTTCACCCAAAATGGATTAAAACGTGCTAGATTTAATTGTTAGTACACATGGCGTATTTAAATGTTAAGACAATGGTTCAAATGACGGTACTAAAGTCTACGTTTTATCTAAGTTTTGTAATAAGGAGAAATTTAAACCATGGTTCTGAAGATAAGTCTGGACTTGTTAGTACAGGTTTAAACCAAGGTTTATTTAGTTTTTGTAATAAGGCCGTTTATCTTAGGATAGACTTCTTATATTCTGTAAATGGTAAAAAATTACGACTGAAACTTACTACCTCTGACTCGTTTCTGACATCCACCTTTTTTTCGTCGATTGCTTTTTGCCTTTCAGGACTGCGATACCTTTTTAGAACATTTCCGCAACCCTGTTCATGAGAGCAATTTAGAGCCAAGTTACTATAGTTCTGTGGTCTATTGTATTCAGCGTGTACTTGTATCAGGGAGATGTGGTTTTGACAAGAGATGTGCTATAGACAATCAAATTTATTTCCCTTCATAGGTTCATTTACTCAGGGTTAAAGTTGAATAAAGTTACAAAATAACGAATAGAATAAACCATCAAGCTATGGCAATTTTTGACCACAGATTTACATAGAAATTTCGAAATCACAATCAACCTGAGACCAACCTCGAAATTGCCAAATCACAACCAGGACGTGTTCCTTAAAAATCTTCAGCAACTACTCGACCCAAATGTATGAAACGCTGTTCTTATTTATTTTTATGCCAAAAAGATATATGTGTAAACAATTTATCTCAAAAACCCGGTAACTTAATTTTCAATTCTGACTTTAAAGTCTTACTTATTAAGTTTATTTTCTTTAAACCAACATTTCATTACCAGTTTTCCTAAAACCGCTGAAACTTCTAAATATTTTCCCCTAAAAACCATATTTTTATTTCATCTACAACAGTTCCCGCTAACTCAAAATAACGTATGAGCTTAGTATGTATTTTCTTTTCAAAACTGGAACAAACTGGGAACAGAAAATCTAAGGAGATTCCACGCTGAAGTTGGTATTGACAAAACAAAAGTTATTGTTTTAAGTTTCCCAATGTTACTTGTATCCAAAGAGAGATGTATGTGGCATTTGTTTTGGTTATATCTAAGAGAGTTCTAAAAACTGCATTAATAAAATATGAATATTTATGACTTTTCAAAACAGTCTACAATCAATAATGTATTTTTTAAAACATTTACGAAGATTTGGGTTGCGGGACTATCTCATCAGGTAACCAGTAGGATCACCGTGGATTTTAATAAGTACATACAACCAAACAATTTTGACAGGCCTGTTGGTCTAGTGGTTAGTGACCCTGACTGCTATGCCGGGGGTCGTGGGTTCGATTCCCACCCAGGACAAATGTTTGTGTTATGAGCATGATCATTTGTTCTGTGTCTGGGTGTAATTTATCTATAATATGTATGTATTTAGAAATATATAAGTATGTTTATCAGTTGTCTAGTACCCATAACACAAGCTCTGCTTAGCTTGGGACTAGATGGCGTTGTGTGATAGTTGTGGAATATTATTATTATTATTTCAACCGCACTGGGCGGTATGACTCATTTGATGATTTAATCACGATAAAAATAAAGCTATGAAATCTTCAGTTGATCCAAAAGTTCTTTGAAAAGAGCACTGCTTTGCTCCTGTGGTCTCGTTGTTTCGTTCTCTTTTGAATTTAGAACTACAGAATGCTTTTTCACAAATCAGTGACCGAAAGAATGGCTTAAAAACAAAGACTAAAGAGCCAATTCGCCAGACCAGCTCACTACTACATAATGAGAGCCTAGTTAAGTGCTCATAAAATAATCAGCGTGAAACCGCTTGTTGCTGTAAAAAGCTGCTTTATTTTATACTACTTTTAGCTCTTTTCTAAGATTCTCGTTTCCATATGCTTTCATGAAGTTTTAAAGAGTTGTCATTGTGCGTCAGTCTTGAATGTGAAAATCATCATCATTTTCACAAATCAAAACTATCATGATATTCAAGTAGGAACCTTAAAAATAGCGATTGTTTAAATAAAAGCACACTGAAAGCTTTGTAAACTAGAAATCGCTTTCAATGCAACCTTTCTTAAATTACAATCGACTTACACAACTTAGATTATAATTCATATGAGCTACCAACAGCTAACGTCGCTAGTCCAAAGTATTTTGGAATTTCTCATACATAGAATGTGATGACCAAATACTGAAATTCAGCTGCATCTGGTTTGGCTGGAAGCCGGGCCGAATAAAGTTGGGAAAAGGCTAGGTAGGTGATCAGAATGTGATGACCATATTGTTGAGTTCTTAAATGTTCATATAATCAACCTTTAAATTTCGATTAATAGGGCACAGAAGTCTTCTCTGTGAGAGCAATTGGTCTGCAATCCACTATACAACACAGTGTTTACGTTCTTCACCATTTTGAGAGCAGTGGTGAGGAATTCTACAAAATTTTGCGGTTAGTTTCGTTCGAATCCACGACCTACAAACACGTAAGTCGGGGACATTACTTCTAGACCACCAATTCGACAGTATTCTTGAAGCTTCCACCAAACTAGATTAGTTGTATTAAATCAATCAATACCAGTCTATCCGCTGGACCAACAGGACTCAAAGTTACATACAACATGATTGATACACTGCACCGATTGATTAATATTTTGAACGGCCTTACAGGTGGTTGAACCTTCCGGGTCTTCATGTTTTTGAGCAGCATTTGCTCTACCTATTGGCTAGTCAAACTTTTGGGGTGAAATTTACACGAGGTGTTATAATGTTACGGGGTTTAGTCGTATGTAGAAAAGCAGTAATTAATTTTCGTTTGAATTTTTATGATTTTTGTATTAAAGGTGCATTTAAATTTGACTTGTTATTATAACAGTTGGCAACGTTGAAGGTTAAAAAGAGATATTTTAGTAACTTGAGGAAAAAAATTGTATTTTTGCTAATACTAGCCGACCCGCGCCCAAATAGGTGGGCGTCAAACATTACTATTTTAAAGTAGAAGTGGGAGTAGTAGGGTTAAAAATACTTTACGACCTATTTTAATACCTACTAAATAAACCAAAAAAATATTACTTTCATTCGTTTGATTCGTTTGGCTAACATAAATACCGTGACACGGATTTTTAAATACCAAATTAGCGTGGCGACTTACAGGTCGCGACTGGTAATGAATACCACAATCACGAAAGTAAAAAGAAACAATTATAAACACGCCTCTTTAAAAAGAGCTGTAATCGATACCTGATTTATGATAAACACACCCTAAAATAAGGCACTCATTTCAACTTTAATTCTAACCAGCCAGTCACGACCTTTCCACCTTTCTAGATCTTATCCTTTCCTCTAAATAGTACAAAAACACTACCACCAATTACCAATTATTAAAACGTGAAGTATGATTTCCATTCGTATAACAGGAATATAACGATGTAATCGTATTTGATAGCCGGGGGCGATCGCGCTTTGAACCCGCGGCCCGTTTGAAGTTACCGCGAGAGCGGTCAGAGGAAGCACACTCAATGTTGGATGTGGTTACACCGTGATGTAACAGTGGGGGTTGGCGAAAATGTGTGACGTATGGTGGACTTCGTCAAAGTATTTGAATGAAGAATTGCTGAGTAAACGGCGTGCATGTTTGATCAGATGATGGAAAGCGATTTAAGTCAGGATTGTACAATCCGAAAGTACAATGTAGATGCAATTTTAGCCAGGATTTTAGAATGTGATATTTGTAGTTTTTGCCTACATCTTTGAGATACTGTCCTGAGTTTCTGTAATTTAATACGTAATTAACAATTATGTTGTTCAATCTTTATCACTTGTACTCTAAAGTTGTAATTATTTACTAACTTAATTAATAAAATAGCCTAATTCATAATAACGAATGGTAATTACTCTTAAGTAATAATTTCTTTATTGATTTTAGAAAACCCGACAGACAATATCAATGAGAAAGAAACATCGAACTGACACATACGACCCTTGTTTCCTCATCAGTATTTTCACTACCATTTCTTTCCGAACAAAGAACTAACTGCAATAAAAACGAAGGTGTGAAAATGAAACCAGGTTCGGTGTAACGGGCGTCCACTTGAAGCTTTCTATTTTTACACTGTCAGTTTGAATGGCCCCCAAGGTGCATAGGTCTCGTGGTACTCCAACCACGTTTTTTTCTAATTAAAGCCCTGGGATTTCTGGGACGGTACTCAGATTTTTTGCGAGTCAAGAGGTCGAACCGACTATCCGTTTACCTACCGATTTGAAGCGATCTAAAATAATGGCTTTTTTATTTTAGGGACATGCTGCTGTGAGACAATTGTATGAATGTATAAAAAGATTTCTCGTAAACATAATTGCTTAAGTTTTTTTGTTACTGTACTTAGGTACATGGAAAAACTTGATGTAGCATTGTCCACAAGTAAAATGTTAAATAGCTATGGTTTTTAGAATTAAAAATATAAATCATTTTGACCGTTATTCTATCATATCATAAGCGATGATGTAGTCTACGATATAGCACACCTTGTCTACCTAAAAGTAACCTTACCACTCTTGACTTAAAGACCTCAGGTTTTAGCTATGCATTGGTGGTGGGACCATCTCATGATCTTATCAGGTAACCCTGGAACCTACAATCAGTAGGTACAAGTAGTAAGTATGGGTCTCTGGACTCATTTGAAGATTTTACCTCGATAAAAAAATTAAAAAAAAAGTTGTTGCTAAGGTGCTGCCTTAACTACAACTTTTATTTTAAATTTCTTAAAGGGGGAAGGTTAATTTTGTGCTTATTCTTATTGCATTCAATTGGGTTCTAATCTAACATCTGTTGGTCAATGCTTTCGGAATTGAAATCGAGTTAATAAATATCTCTAAAATACTGCATTTTGTGTTTCCCTAGTTACTTTTGCATACCACAGCTAAATAACAAAATTACAGTACGAGTAAAATAATTCTATAAACACCAGAATATACAGTTCTAAACAAAATAACTACGAGCTTGTTGTGTTGCACGAACAGTTACGGCAACATTATGTGTATCACGTATTGTAACGTGTTGCAGAGCAGAGTTGCTGGACAGACGACCTAACGGTTATTAACGACTTAGTGGACATTTGTGTTGCAAGTCTTGTGTGCATACAAATACTCAGTAATTTACTGTTTCTGTAAGAGGTAATGGCTTAGAGGTTTGAACCTGGCAAGAAAAAAATCTTAATACGACATGTATTTTTTTTGTTGTAATATCGCCTCATCCCATCTCATCGTCTTTAAATTATCCTTAAATGGTTAGGTTGGTAGTTACAACAGTCATAAGTGAATCCTGGTGTCGGTTAAACATAATGTACTTCGAAGACTCGAACTGACTAAAATCCACGGTGTCCTTCAATAGTCCTTTACGTCCAGGGGCCACAGTTATCGGACCCCAGCGATTGGTCCTCTAAGGGGGCCCCGTCAGATTGCTGACAACCCCTTGAGGCGTACGTGCTATCGACGAGCATGACCCATGATTTGACGCCGAGTCTCTCGTTACTCGCTGTCCGCATGGGGCGCGCCTGTAGTGGCCGTAAACAAACGCTGTTGTGAAGGAGCTCTCGTAGCTATTTTGTATTTCTGTCATATCGTATTAGATAAGGTGACGATTTTTTTATTTGTGATTGAAATACATACGAGTATTATGTTTTTAAAGTGCTAAATGCTGTAAATTCTATACAATGTATCGTGTTAAATGTATAGCAGTTGATTGACTGATACGTTCTGATTGAATTTAAACCAATCGGTTCCCACAATCACAATTACCAGGAGAATGTCGCCACAAAACGTTTCCTGATTACTTCCTAGATGCCATAGTCTGTTCCTTTTAGGGCGCACAACTCTAAGAACCAGAAAAATAACAGTATTCTTAAGGGAACTGATTATGTTGTGCTCCACGAGCGCCTCAAGGAGTGTCAGAACAATGACGGGGCCTTTAGAGGGTCAAAGCCTGCCGGGGTCGCGGCACTAATCAGCTACCGTGACCCCGGAACGTATAACGCTATTGAAGGACGCCGTGGATATTAGTCAGTACAAGTCAGAGGGACCTTCCTACCCTGCCCTGGGTGGAGGGACTCATTTGATGATTTAATCGCGCCTATCGCCTCCGCGAGGACATGGCGCTGCTTTATTACCCAAATGGGGCAGTCCTGCATCGTATGCTCCACCGTGTCTTACACCTGCGATTGCGGAGTGCCCCGCTACGTTTTTGCCTTCAGTGGCGTTACACATTGTTCTTATTGTATACTGTTTAATTATTCTCATTCCTTGAGCGTTTAATATTCAAATTAAGAACTCAAGTCACTCAGATCATATCACAATAAAGTCGTAACAGAGAAACTTGAAAACTAATCGAATAATTACAAGGGATCGATCACAAGAACAAAAGACGTACAAGGATAAGGCTAAGCGTATGCTGAGACGCAGGCAATGCAGCACAGCACAGTACAGCACAGTGCAGGGCAGGGCAGTTGAGGCAGACATATGCCCCTCCGCATGTTGCGACGCAACTGACATTCGCGTCATAAACAAAGTTACTTAGCAACGAATGTATCCAGCATACACAATACACGCGTCGCGCAGGATTCTGTGCCGGCACTGCAACGAGACGCAGAGCAGGACAGACACATGTCTGCGTGGCATGTGCCTGCGCCGCAGCGTACGTAGTTCAATGACGTTCCATGCTTTACAAAATCTACTCTGCTCTGCGCTGTGTGGACCTGCGTAACCTGCGTCTCAGCATACGCCTAGCCTAACTGCTCCAAACAAAGAGAAAATATTATTAATAACTTACACGCATATATACCAAATTATCTTTACCATTAACCCATCAATTATTACAGCTAAATTGATTCTTATTACATAAGTGATAAGGGTGTGGAAAGGATTACGGGAATGCAGGATTATATTTGGAGTTAATAATGAAAAGAATCTCGGAACTATTAGGGCGTGTACAGACACAACTGACTATTATAATTATGATCTGTCAATGTGTAAGCATGGATTGTTTATTACACATTCCATAGTTTCATTTGTAACTATGAGTAGATATTGGTCCTGACTTCATAAAAGCAAAATATTTATATAAATACATTTGTAAAGCTCTCAGTCGGCTAGATACCTTCAACAATTATCATCATAGTTTAGCCAATTTACACAAAAACATAATGAAATATTCACTAAAATTGTCCTCAAGAATCACTCCGTTCATCAATGAAACTTTTACGAAAATCGATTCAGTAGTTTTTGAATAATTCCGCAACAAAACAGACGGACAAAGCTAGATCCTGTTTAAAAGTGCATCTACTTATAATGTGTAGTGATTTTACTAAGTTTGTGTCGTATTTCTCTTCTAATTAATTTATTAAGACCGTGAGTCATGATGGAGAGGTCGCCGCTATGACACGAGCCGATAAATCTTTTTTTTTTATCAGAGTATTGAACGAGCAAGACTTTGTTAGAGAGACTTAAAATGATATTAATGATGTGCAAAACGGTTCTACGTAATCTAAATTGATTGGATTCTAGTTAACTTAGTACTTTGAAATCGAATACTATGTTATTTAAGTTATAATTTAATTGATGCCTTAGGTGGGACGATACTAAGAGATTGTAAGGATAATTGTTATCTACTACAGTTAATTGAAAGTATGTAGTTTGAATAAACTTGCTGTTTTACCTCTGTTATGTATTATGTTATCTTCTTAACTAGTCGCCTGACTCTGATGTAGTTTTCAATTTCATTTAGAGCATATAACCAATATTACTAATTGAAGTCAATTCACTTTCACACTTATATCATAGATATGTAGATGTTTACATAATTTTTCAGTCGTGATGGCATGGTTTAGCAACTCGTTTTTTATAAATGAGGTTGCGAATTCAAACCCACGCTAGTACCAAATGTGTTCTTTTTAATTCAAATTTATTTTCTAAATGTTTCTTGGAAATTATTAACATACGGAAAACATCGTGAGGAAAGGTGGTCGTTTATAAAATACTAGCGGCCCGTCCCGTCTTCGCACGGGTACAAGTCCTCTAAAACCCCGTCCCGGTGGGCACAAACACAACAGAAAGAGAATTATTCGAATCAGTCCAGCCGTTTTCGAGTTATGAGCTTAGCAACAAATTTTGCGATTAATTTAGAAGAAGATAAGTCCAAAGCCTTGATTGTGGTATTCCCATAAGTCCATAGCCATATCACAGGCCTGTGGTGTTCCCAAAATCATCTTAATTGACATTGACACCAGAGACTGGCCACAAACTCACGCGAAAAAAAAAGAAAGAAGAAGATATTATCATTTCTCCATAGCACGCATGCAGAGCTAGGACGATTGGCAAGTCGTTAATAAGCTCTTTGACAAACAACACGCAGTTTGACGAACGCTCATGAGGTGAAAGAAAACCCGCGACTGTTTAAAAGAAAAGTACTAAAGCCCACAGTTCCAGTTTACAAACCAAGATGGCTTCCTAGATAGCTTATCTAGTAACATACATCGTGGCTGAAAGAAATACTTGAAAGAGACGTTTAAAACAGCTAAGTTGCTTTTTAAAAGAGTGTTCTTTCATAAACTAGCTTTCAGTCGCGGCTTTGCTCACTGCGAAATAGTCTACCCCTCTCTAGGGTCCTCATCTATCTCTGTAATAATGTCATCAAAATCAGTTTAGTGGTTTTGGGGTGATGCGTAATGTAAATAAAGATACAAACAAAGTGATAAACATTAATGATATTAGGATTCCATTGGATTGAAAAACTATAAAACCAAATTTTATACCTAATT
The DNA here is from genome assembly GCA_028554685.1 of Agrotis ipsilon. NCBI lineage: Eukaryota > Metazoa > Arthropoda > Insecta > Lepidoptera > Noctuidae > Agrotis > Agrotis ipsilon. The sequence goes on along the minus strand of CM052960.1, from coordinate 14,990,344 downwards.
CATTTTTAAAAACAATTTTATGGCAGAAGCCATAAAATTGTTAAAATAGAAGCAATAACAACATCGAAAAGAAAAGACGGCCAACATTTATTACGATACATCCCTTCATTGCTCAAAGTACAATTATTTGAAGATGTACGATAGTGACTAATGAATTGCATTAATTTAATAATGTTGTAAAGAGACTCGGTGATGTGTGATCTAGAAATAGAATAATGCTATCAATAAAATGGTCACGACATAATGGTTGACGCTATTACGAAGTGTCGTAAGAATTACAAATAGCAGCTTTACAACAAGAATTTCACTTTTTTACAAAGAAACATGCCATAGAGAACATGAGGACTAAAAATTCAATATTTGACGTGTGACGTCTACATAACCAGCAATGGGCCTGGTTGGTCGATGGTGGCCCATTTAATCTGAGCTATATTTTAGATAGGTACGTCAGTAGAAACTTTACAAGCTGTTTGTGTGAATGTTTTTCTTCTGTTATATTCAGTAAAAGCATCTCGCAACACAGCATTTAACAAAATATTTCAACGAACTAGCATTAATTACTCCCATATTCCCACTATGCTAATAACTGTTCACGTCTGAACGCGCTCTTACATTGTATGTGTAGCGCACAGCCCACACGTCTGATGCCGATACAGAATAAATGGATGCACCTATTTTTGTTCAAGACGATCCCTCATTTTGATTAATAGTTGGTTACCGGTACCGTATTGTTGGACTATCTTGTTCTGATTTAGTCGTAATGTCGTTTAAAGTGCGGCCTAATGTTTCTTAGTAATGTTTTTTAGAATAAGTTCTTAAAGGAGTTGTCATGATTTTGAATTTATCGAGGTTGTGTGGGTGGAGTGTTTGTGTTTTTGATAAAGGATATGTCAGTTAACGGTCTTCGAGATTCATTGTGCCAGAACAATAAAATACCAGACCAGCTTCAATATAAATCTTTAAATCTAAGATGTCTATTATGCTGAACAAAACAAATAATAATTGAAATACAATCTACGACTAAGAAAACTAACACCTGAGGTGATCTTACCCATGACCAGAAGGCGATCGATGGGTATTTACCTCTCGACAATATTTACTTACACTGTGAAGTCACCAAAATCAACTTTCGCACCAATACTCAACCACAACAGTTTGTAGAATAGTAATGAATGCGTCATAGTAGATAGTTATCATGAGTTCAAGATACTTTTGGGCCCAGTCATCGGCATTCCTCGAAGACAGATCGCGAGCATTTAGCACATTCCAACTGTTCTACTTAACCAATGTGAAAGAAACAAAATAGAATTTTGAATCAGCAATTCACGGTGCTCTAATGAGTTTCCAATGCAATTAGGGGGAAACATTTTAACAAGGTACCGTTAAATATATGAGAAAAAGAAGTAATGGAACATTTTGTACCGGATTTTTGGCGGAAAGCTTTCTAACGGTTGCTTTCTGAAATTCTGAATTACTTTCACGTAAATTGTAATTTATTCGTAACTCGAAGGTAGATTTTTTGGACAGATTGTTCGCTGTTTCTGAGTACTTGACAGCTAAGAGGTGACTAAACTTTTGAACAAACAACCTCTCCTTAGAGAGAGGAAAAGATTGTCGATGGTCAAGCGGAATGATGGATGGGAAGCAACGACTAGCATATTAAAAATAAATGGCGCCAAATAATACAGGCATGTCATTATAGAGGATGCCATTTATCAATCCGCAACAATGACGAGTACAAGGCGGAAATCCTATAAAAATATGGCTAGTAGTTGCGTTGTTGACCTCTCCATTTTTGTGGACATAATCATAATGTTTCCACTCTTGCAGACACTCCTATAGGTGAAGGAATGAGCTGTAATTCAATACGCGGACTTGGTGGAGTGGTACACGGCACGTGCGTTCCAATATTTTGATTATAGGACACGACGGTTACCTCAAGATATTTTCCTTCAACGTTCTGAGATCCATAAACTATACAAAGTAATGAGCCTGTCTAAGTTCGAGCCCACGACCTGTAACTCGGGACCGTTATCACTGTGTCTTTTTGGTCAATGTCTATTCGTTCCATTTTTGGTCACCATCATTACTATCCGTTAACTCAGGATTACAAGCTGCTGATATCCTATTCATTATAGCCTTATTGTTTGTAACGTTTAAGCATATCTTAAACGAATATTCGTGCTTCATCCATCGGTCTGAGCTGTCCTTATCTGATTTCTCGACAATGGACCCTTACTTCGTCTACACCATTTGTCACTAATGGTGTTGCGTAAAATTGTAAGAAAGAAAGAAAAAAATGTTTCGAATGGAATGTCCGGTCAAGATTTTTTTGGGTTCCGTTCCCAAAAGGTTTCAACGCTACCGTTGAGTGCGTCCGTTCGTCTGTGATTCGGTTAGATCTTTACACTATTAACAAGGAATCACTTGATTTGTTTACACAGCGTGTATAACAATGGTAGTTTTAAGAATAAACATTTAAAATACACTTAAGAATGAAGAAAAGTGTTCCTTTTTTCGACGTGATCCTCATAACAACAGTTAACATAAAGACGCCAAACTAGGAAGTAATACAAGTTGTACGGTAGTACGGAACCCATAGTTTACGACTCCAACTCGGCCACTTTTTTACAATGTTTACATATTTAGTGGCGCTTTATATGGTATGCTAACATGATTTAATTTTGTTTGTAAAGCAACTAGTATGACACAGTTGTGTTTGGAAACGTATTTATGTTCGCCCGGTTTTTTTTTTGGTGTAAAATTTTGTAAAATGGCCGCGGTTTAGGCGGGATATTTTGTTTGTTGGAGATTTATTTGAAATTGTACTTGGTTGATGATGTTTATTTGAGGGCAATAAAGCTTTTATTTTTATCACATTTAGCTGTAATATGCGGAATGTGAGAAGACAGGTTTTCCGCAGAATTTTACATTTAATTGTTTTCGTACGAGCTATGCTGTACATGTTACTAATTTTAGTTATTTACAGTGAAACGTTGCTGCTTGCTTCATTTCATATTATTGAACTTGTAACATGTTATTTTTAGTAACACGAAAACAGATGATGATTTTATAAATTAGTTTTCAAAATCTAGATTTTATAAATTAGTTTCCAAAAGCAATAGAAATGTATAACTGATAATCAAGAAAGTTTAATTATCAAGAATCAGTGGAAAACTTCTAAATGCCTACCAAAATCGTAAACCACGATCCTCACGTAAATCTACTCATTGTGTTTCTTCGAACATTATCATATATATATTTATAAATATATTTTTTTTATAATATTCCACAACTATCACACAACGCCATCTAGTCCCAAGCTAAGCAGAGCTTGTGTTATGGGTACTAGACAACTGATAAACATACTTATATATTTCTAAATACATACATAATTATTATAGATAAATTACACCCAGACACAGAACAAATGATCATGCTCATCACACAAACATTTGTCCTGGGTGGGAATCGAACCCACGACCCCGGCATAGCGGTCAGGTTCACTAACCACTAGACCAACAGGCCAGTCAATATGTGTGTGTTCTTGTTGTATGTGTGTGTCTTATTTACCCATTTATAAGTGCGGTACCAAACGCAGTGACCCAGAAGTTGGCCGTTTAACATTGAATGGGCATTTCACGTCTCGTTAGAACAAAAGAATTACAAACGCTGGCCGCGTACTCACAAAACAATGCTAAATGATGCGAGTGGAATTAGTACGTATGGTTGCGGTTCATTTCTGAACGAGTCGGACTGGGGTCTTCTTTGGCTGTGGAGTCGATGACTTGGTGTTTGTTTTATAATGATACTGGCCATTTACTTTCACTACAAAGTGTGGAATGACTGAGGCCTTATCACAAGATTTCTGTGTTATTTTATATTTATTTACAGAGTAGGTACTTGAAGAATTTACTGCGTTCATTGTAGGGAAAAATGAATAAACGCCTTTACTGTACGAAAAATGAACTCATTCTTTCCTTCAAATTAACGTCAAAGTTCCAGGTGACTTTATAAAATTAAATACTGGAAGTCATGCTAAAGCCAACTCGCCTGCTTTACTGCCGATTGAAAAGGCACTAACTGCAAGGCAGTGTGGTCAGATCCTATCGGTTACAAAAAATATAAAATTATTACCACGTTTGCTTAATTGATAATTCAAACGTTTAATACTATTGGCGAACTCGGCGGTGAGTACCGCCAATCGATCGCAGTGTGTCTAAAATAGAGATTTTAGATATGATATATCATCATCATCATCAGCCCATAACGTTCCCACTGCTGGGACACAGGCCTCCTCTCTGAGAGAGGGAGTGGGCCATAATCCACCACGCGGGCCCTGTGCGGGTTGGCAGATTTCACATGTCTTCGAATTTGATGGTTCTAGGACATGTCGGTTTCCTCACGATGTTTCCTTCACAGTCTTGAGAGCAGTGGTGATGAAATAAATTACACAGAAGTAATGCGCCAGGCAGGGTTCGAATCGAACGTGGTAGTTGTGATATGTCCAGTATTAATTTTACAGCTACTGGGCTTTCTTGAACGTGTTGTGTTAAAAAACAAAATCTTCAATATAATTGTGATAAAGATCTATCGATGTAAATTCCATTGGTTACTTAGCGTATTGTTAGTCGGGCTGTATTCTTAATTAGGGGACTTGTAACTGAACACAAGTGGGCGGCCGTGCCTCCACAAGGATGCGTTTTTGTTAAGGCTCGATGTTATTTTTATTTTTATTGGCTTTGCTTTTAGCTTTTTTCGCCCTCCTCCTTCTAAAAAAGAAGAATTAAATAAGCAGTTTACCGTAGTATATAGGGGCAAAATCATCAAACGCGGACTCCAATTCTGGCTTTCTGTATAGTTCAAGTCTGACAGACCTTTTGCTGACAACGACGCGCCGTCAATTTGGGCCTAGTCCTAGACCAGCCGGCGAGTTACGCATTACTTTTAAATCTCAGATTACTCAGTAGCAATGCAATTGACATCACGGTTGGCGCAGTGGCTGAGTGATTGGACTGTTGCGCAGCGAGTCGCGGGTTCGATTCCCGCACGAAACAAGTAGTTGTTTCAGGTCTGAGTGTTCGTGTATGAAAGTTTATATGTTTGTAAAACGACACGACACAGGAGAAATTACTAGAGTGGGGAAAAGTTTTTTTTTAAAGAAAAAAAAAATATGTGTGTTTAGGTAATCAACGGAACACAGGACATTAACTTGTGACAATAGACTCGGCTCCTATATAATTAGACATTACTGCTGGAAATATTAGTGAAGTAAGAAATATTAGTATTCCCCTTAACAAAATCTTTAGTAATTAAACAGTATCCGACCGAAAATTTTTTTTTCTTTCCAAGCTACAGTTTATAGCCAGTTATTAGTTTTAATTTAATATCTTAGTAGAAATTATACTTTTTTATTTTAGTTTTCCTCTGAGGTAACAAGTTTAGTTATTATAATTGAATTGGTTAAGGAGATCGTCTCTTGAGGTAATGTCTGGCTAACTTATTTGAATTTTCAAAGTTATTTGATTCCAACTAAGTTATTTATTTCTCTAGTTATATTTTACCTGTTTGGTATAATACAATAAGTTAATATTTATCGTAAAAAATCTTAGACCTGCGGAATTAACTAAGTTTTTTTATTCGAGACAACCAGTATACTGTTACAATTGTGGGCTCGTATAGCACAGAAATGGAGCCCTCACAGCTAGGCGGGGCCACTGCAGGCCTAGGAGAAGATGGCGGGACGCTTTGGATGGCTTCCTTGCGAAGTGGCGAGAAGAGACATACCATCGAGAGAAGTGGAAGGAATGGGGGGAGGCCTTTGCTCAGGAGTGGGACAGATTAGGCTATAATAAAAAACCTGTACACGTATCACTATAGCCGATTCGAGGATCCACAGGATAAGAGCTTCCGGAAGGTATTGGAGTGGGTTTTTGCTCAAAAGTGGGACAACATAGGCTTATCTTTTGCCTAGCCTTATTCCAACTATGTATTTTTACCTTGTAAGTTCTTAAAATGAGCCGCTGGCCGGCCAAGCCGACCGGCCAACCGACCATAAGTGTAAGTCAGAGTCGTGCACGTAGTACAGTATGTAGTAGGGTACCACTATCTATAAAACGGCAAAACAATCATGTTTGTTGTATGGCAGCCCCTTCAATATATATGTTATTCTGTTTTTAGTACTTGTTGTTATAGCGGCAAGAGAAATACAACCTAGTGACAGACGGACATAAGGATAGCGAAGCCTTGGTTTAAGGGTATCATTCTACCTTTTAGATACCCCAAATATTGTTAAGGTCTCCGGTGAAATGCAACAAATCATCAAATTACCAATAACACTTTTTCTAAAAGACATTTCTAAAAATTCCCAAACTAACAGTACCAAAGAAAACCGCCGGGTTAGCTCGTCAGCTCAGTTATCTACGAGATAGCATCTGTACGTGTCGATGCGAGCGATACCGAGCTAAACAATTAGACGCCATTACTTCGATCGATTCGGTACAGTTTCGTTATAACGAACGTCTTTGGATGTTACACCATAGTGTAACATGTTGGCTTGTTTTCGTCTAGAAGGAGACAGCATGAAGCCAAATAGCAAAATTTGGCCTTAGTTGGCTCAAGACAAATAGCTCTTGGAAAGACTTGGTGGAGGCCTTTGTCCAGCAGTGATTGGAAACCGTCCAATGAGCGGGAGGACCACCAGCTTCGAGTGGAGTGGAAAAAACTCTCAGACTGAGTAAAAACTTACGTACGTTGTTCAGGTGGAGGTCTATCCTTTCCAGTCCCGCAGAAAAACAAACAATTAAAGCCTCTTACTAATTTTTCGAGATAATCGTTATACTAATTTAGCTGCGGTTACTTCCAGGCCTGTCTTCCAATAGTGAGAACATTGTAGACTGATGATAAGGATGAAAGGGACTGACAGGCCTGACTTACTATGAACCAACCCACTTCTCCAGTTGCCTATTGCGTTCAAGGTCATTCATTTCGGGCAATCATTACACTAAGTAAGCTGTGGTTTCTTCCAATAAGTCGTATGATTAGTCAAAGATATACAAATTGTTACGCTATGTTTCACAACGGTGTAATAGCATCCACCTTCGCCGTAGTAGAGGTTAAATAGTTCATAGTGCGATCTTATCTATCAGAGCCGGTATTTTTAGTGCCTTACCGTACCTTAAGTAACTGACGTACATACTTGTATAAATTCTCTTAATGTTATTGTTATTATTACTGTAGTTCATTTGATGTTGAGAAACAGATTCGACAATAAAAAATATGTCAGTGTTCTGTTGTTACACAAATATGGACTGTTTTTAAAAATGTGACAACCATTTCTTTTCATTTAGTCTTTACATTAATTATAAACCCGTTAAATCTGTATTTACAAAGACTAAAATATCTTTAACAAACCACAAAATAATTACCAAAAAACTGTTTACCGTAACAAATCGTACCTGCATTATTTTTACAAATAAACAGCGTTCAATTGAACCACACGTACAAAATGTGGCGATTCGTATCCCGCACAGCCGTACGCAAATACTGTCAGTAAATATCGAATAACATTAACGCACTGGATAAAATTATTTTTGTTGAAATAAACCTCCCGTATTTCGCAAAAGCTACATAATACTACCTCTACTGGAATCCTCTCATGCAATAACCAACTTTATTTTCAAAAAATAGAGTTCGAAATTGGATACAGCTGAAAATTGGTACTATAAATATCATTCATGGAATCAATGTAGTAGAAAATGTGACTTAGTTTCGGTATTAAATGTTTAAAAAAGCTGATAAATGCCTTAGATTGGAGAAAGGTTTTCTTTGAAGTTCTTTCGTGGGTAATTTCTGATATTCGACCGGTATGATTCATTTTACGTAGTTCATGAAACTCTTTGTATTTATCTGGTACTTGGTTTTTGAAGTTTCTGCTGTATTTTTCTTAAAGCATCCTTGATAAATATCATGATTTATTTACAATGTTGCAAATATATCGCACCCCCCCTGGAAGAAGCGCGTAACTCAACTTGCGTCAATTTTTTTTTATTAATGCAAAAAATCGACCGTATTCAAATACACCTTCTCACAAATTTTCATGAAGCTAGCGCCAAAAATAAGGGTACTGCCACAAAAAATGTGAATTTTTGCGACAAATAATAAAATAGTTTTCCAGTCTTATAAAGATGTAAACATACATACATTTGTTTATTTTAAAACTTTCCCTGGGTATAAAGCCATAAACACACATACCCATAACTAACACGAAGAATCAAAATAACTTTATAAAAGTAAATAAACATAGGCATTTGTTCTTGGATACTTTTGCGAAGGCGTGTCTTGCAACTCCACTTACTTACTTATTACACGAAACTTGTTGCGGGACTGTTTTGCGTTTTATATCGTTACGTAGTTTCTCCAAGGAGTTGTCATAAATACCTGACGCGTAGCTGCACTTAATTCTTAACGATCGCAAGAGACATACTAAGAATACCTCGAAAAACTTTATAATAGGAGCATGGAATGCGTACATTCTTGGATGTTGGCTCTACCCTGTGTCCCGAGAGGAAAACTACCACCGTGGCAAAGGAACTATCAAGATACAACATGGATATCGCGGCTATAAGTGAGACCCATCTAAGTGGTAGCGGAAATCTTTGCAAGCAGATGAGTTTGTATTATTGGATTGGAAAACCAGCTGAAGAGCAAGCAGCTAGCGGAAATTTGCTTCACAGTGCGTAACAAAATTACGGCATTCTTAACACAACTTCCGAAAGGAATTAATGATCGCGACCTTGTGCTTGCCAGTTAATGATACTTAATCCACATCATCAGTATCTACGCACCAACCTTAACAGCTCCCGCGGTGGTGGACGCCCACGGCGTCAGACGTCGCAAGACGATCCCCGGCCACTGTAGGCGCGGGCATGCGGGCGGCGAGTAAAGGGCAACCATGCCCGGGTCGACGGCGCGTCGTGTTCCACGCGCGCCTCAAAGAGCGTCAGCATAATGACGAGGCCCCCCCTCTCAGAGGGCTAAAGCCTGCCGGGGTCGCGGGTCTTATACCATCACCGTGACCCCGGAACATAAAGGGCTATTGAAGGACACCGTGGATTTTAGTCAGTACAAGTCTGACAGTACCTCTCGCCCTGCCCGGGGTGGGAGGTCTCATTTGATGATTTTACCACGTAAAAAAAAAAAAAAAAAACCTTAACAGCTAGTGATGATAATAAAGCTGAATTCTATCGGGACCTGCCCCACGTTCTTACGGGTATTCCACCTCAAGACAAAATCGATTGATGATTACGAAGCATGGCGTGGTAACCTTGGTTGGCATGGAGTTTGGAGCTGCAATGCTAATGGCTTGGAGCTTGTCACTTTGTGCTCAGAATTTGACCTGTGCCTGACTAATACCTTCTTCGCCTAGCAGATAAATATAAGACCTCGTGGATGCACCCTAGATCCAAGCAACAGCACCTTATTAATTACATTATTGTATGCAAAAAAAATCTTAACCACTTCTTGGTAACAAGAGCTATGTGGGGTGTGGAATGCTGGGTGTGGTCAGACCATCATCAAATCGCATCGACTTATTCGATCAAAGATGCGTTTGTAAATGAAAGCTCGTCAACGCGCAGCGCATAAGAAACCAGTGAATGTTTGTGTTGTCACGGCGCCAAGGCGTTTGTATGGCAAAAATCTTCATGATATCGTGTCATGTACTATACCATAACCACTGAAGAAAAACCAGAGCTGGTTAGATGACTTACATAGGCAAGGAAATCAGAGCATTTCTTGAAAGCCACAAACTAGAACTGAGATCTCTATCAAACACCGATAGACGAAAATCCATTCAATGCGAACTAAAACATTAAGATCCGTGACTTAAAAACAACTCTGTGCTGACACAAATCAAACGAGTAGATAAATCTACTCATTTAAGTGAAGAAGGCTTGAAAACAATTTTCGGACCCAAATTGAGAAAACGGCACCAATATATTATTACACACTCGTGACAGGGACAATGGCGCTCTGAATCTCTGCTCTCAGATAACAGATTTACCATACATTGGAAATCTTGAATGCCGCTCCATCAAGGAAAACTTAACTAATCCATCAACCCTTGGTAAATTCATGTTAGCCGTCAAAAGATTGAAGAATGGTAAAACACCAGAAGCCGACTGTCTACCATTATAGGTTTACAAATATGCTGATCCACAAATACAAAGTAGCTCTTCAACTTAGTGCTCAAGGAATGGGAAGCCGAAATTGTATCCCAAGAATGGAAAAATTCCTCCATTTGCAAATTTTATAAGGATAAAGGTGAATTATTGGACCGTGGTTCTTACAGAGGCATCTATTTCATGTCTTCCACTGGGACGGTACAGGCTCATATCATCGATAGCCGCCTATCAAACCTTGTGGAACAGATACTTCGAGAGACGCAATGCGGTTTTAGACCCTAATAAATATAACCAGCTGTTATGTACGTGTGAATGAAACAACGAGCTGCTTAGCACTGACAGTTTATTATGAAAAAGTGACAAGTTCTGTGAGGATGCAACCTACACAGACTAAACCTACTTTCACATATGTAACACTCCTCCCTTCCAAGTAAAGACTTAATTCTAAAAAAACTGTTTATAATCTACATGAGGACGATTACGTTTCGCCCTGCCTTGTGGCACAGTAGGTGGTATATCACGTCCCAGTACTCTAGGTTCTGTTGACACAATCTCCTCGTCTGTGGCAGTGGTAGCTCCGCCCTCAGAAACCGCTGCTGACAATTCTTCGCTGTGAGTCTCCGTCTCCTCCTCCACAGCGCTAGTAAGATCAGCGGTGGTAGTTGGACAGTCTGGTTCCGACTGAGATGTGATTTCCGGAACAATTTCAATTTCGGATGCGTCAGAAACACTGTCGGTATCGGTAAACCATGTTGAAGTCGTCTGCTCGCAATGGTCACTATGATATTTTCTAATCTGATTCTTGTGTCTTGTTACATGGGAGTTCAATTCCGGAACAAAAACTTTATATACCACCCTGCCTATTTGTTCTACTATTGTTGCTCGTATCCAAAAATGTTTTTTCTTATTTAAATATTTTTTTATCAACACTTCTTCTCCTAAGCTAAAGTCTTTACTCTTTTTACCACCGTAGTATTTACTCTGTAATGATTGTTTACATTTTACAGCTACGGCAAGCTCCGGCGAGGAAGGCAAAGGAGTCGGTTTTAATAAATCTAATCTACACCTGAGTGGGCGACCATATAACAACTGTGCTGGTGATTTATTTGTCGAGCTATGTGTTGAGTTACGATAATCAAATAAAAACTTATTTATTCTATTGTCTAAGTTTTTCCTATCGTGGTATGACAATAATATACTTTTGATTCCTTTTTTAACTATTTTGACGGAACTCTCAACTTGGCCGTTACTACTAGGATGGTATACAGCCGAAAAAAGTTGACGTATACCATTCAATCTACAAAACTCACTGAATCTTTGTGAAGTGAAGGATGTACCGTTATCACTTACTATTATAGCCGGCACTCCCGTCCTAGCCATCAACTCATATAAACGCTCAATTACCGCGTCTGATGTGATGGTGGACCTCATCGAAAAACATTCAACCCATTTTGAATAAGCATCGACAACTATGAGATACATGCGATCATTCAACGGACCTAAGAAGTCGATGTGTATCCTATGAAAAGCATGTGGTGGGAACGGCCATGGCGCGAGCGGGGCGCGCGGCGGAGACGGACGCAACTGAGCGCACACTGCACAGGCGCGCGCCGCGCTCTCGATCGCAGCGTCTATTCCCGGAAACCACAGCCGCGCGCGCGCTTCGGACTTCATTTTAACGACACCTAGGTGCGAACTATGTAACTCCTTAATCACCTTGCCCTGTAATTCTGCTGGAATTACAATTTTATGCCCTTTCATTAGACACCCATTCTCTACAGATAGTTGCGTCTTGCAAAGATAGTAAGGTTTTAAATCAGAGTCCGTAATCTTTCGCGGCCAGCCACGCTGTGTGTACCCCACTACCTTTTGCAATATTAAATCACGGTCAGTAGACACACGAAGTTTATCCAGAGTGACCGGTAAATCTCCCTCAACAATAAAATAGACGTAGGCCGACCGATCCTCACATTCGTTCACCTCTTCATGCAAGCCCAGGCCCGTACTCAGTTCACCTGTGCTTGCAATTGAACGTGACAGGAAATCTGCTATATTATCGACGCTGCGAACGTATGTTATTTTGTAATTATAAGCAGCTAAAAATATTGCGTAACGCTGTAATCTGTTTGCTGTCACTTCTGGAATCCCTTTGTGTGACCCGAAAATCGACAGTAGGGGTTTATGATCAGTGCGTAATATAAACGGATCCTCCCTACCATATAAATATTGGTGAAACCGTTTAACGCCAAATATAATTGCGGTCGCTTCTTTTTGAATTTGAGAATATCTCTTCTCAGCTGGAATCAATGAGCGAGACGCGAACGACAGAGGCCTTTCAAGTCCGTCCCTGTCAATCTGCGATAACACAGCCCCGAGACCATACGGTGACGCATCGACTGTCAAAATAATAGTTGCGTTCTGATTGAAATGTGCTAGTACATTATCTGAGATTAAATGTCGCTTAATTTCGCTAAACGCTTGTTGGTGTATGTCTGTCCATGACCATTTACTATTTTTATTTAATAATTGGTACAATGGACTAAGTATTGTCGAGGCCCTAGGTACAAAATTCCTATAATAATTAATTAATCCTAAGAAAGATTGCAACTCAGTTACATTTGTTGGTATCGGGGCGTCACGGATTGCTTTAACTTTCTCTGGTGATTTACGTACACCATTCTTATCAATTATGTGTCCTAAATAATTAACTTCGTTCTGGAAGAAAACGCACTTGTCCTCCCTTAAAGTTAACCCTGCTTCTGCTAACCTTGCTAACACTGTTTTCAGCCTGTCCAGGTGCTCCGATTTGTTTCTACCTGTCACTAAAATGTCATCCATCAGACAGAGAACTCCATCTAAACCCGAAACAATTCCTTGCATTGCCTTTTGGAAAATGGCAGGAGCACTCGATAACCCAAATACTAGCCGCGTATACTTAAAAAGCCCTCTATGCGTGTTAATACATGTTATTAATTGAGTATCATCATCTTCTGCCAGTAATAATTGATTGTAAGCGCTCAACAAGTCTAACTTGGAGAACTGCTCACCCCCGTGTAACTTTGCAAAAAGGTCATCGACCGTAGGCAACGGATATTTTTCAATTATAAGTTGTTTATTTATAGTTGCCGAGTAATCTGCGCAGATCCTGATTTCCCCATTCTTTTTAAGGACTGGAACTATCGGCGATGCGTGGTCGGAATACTGCACCTGTTTTATTATGCCTAAAGACAATAAGCGATCTAACTCGTTATCTATTTTACTACGGAGTGCGTAAGCTACCGGCCGTGCCTTGCGAAAAACCGGTTTGGCGTCAGGTGTTAACGATAATCTTATTTTGTATTTAGTGAAACAACCTATTTTTTCTGAAAACACCGATGGGAATTCATTAATCAATTTGTCTAATGGAATATTGTCATTATCCTTGACACAATATTTTATAGGGGATATTTCTAATCTAAAAAGCCTTATAAAATCTCTCCCCAACAACGGGGGTCCACCATCGCGCACCACGTAAACATTAAGCGTGTGAGTGTGACCTTGGTACGTCACCGGCACTGGCATAACGCCTAAGGTAACAATCCTGCCTCCACCATAGCCTTTTAAAATTTTAGCTGACGGTGATAACGGAATGTTAGAAAAATATTTAAGATAAGTTTTATTAGAAATGGCTGAAACGGCCGCTCCACTATCGATTTCAAATTCTAAATTCAATCCGTTAATTTGAATGCGCTCAGACATTGGCTTCGACTCCGACTCACACCGAATATTACTTATGCATTTGACTTTACCTGTTTTGCCTTCCCCACCGGAATTCTCCTCAATGTGTTTCACTGAACTAGACGCCTTATCAGAACACATACGCCGTAAATGCCCCTTTTGATTACACTTCCGACATGTAAAATTTTTAAAACGACATTCGGTCGATTTGTGATTTTTAAAACCACACACTGCACATTTTACCGCCTCCCACACTTTCCTATCAGTAATTTTGAACACCGCACTAGACGCCGATGCTGCCGCTGGAACCGCGGTAGCGGCGGCTGCGCGCGCACAACGCACGCTTTCCGCCATCTCCACCGCCTTCGCCAACGTCAGCTCCTTGACATCCTTCGAAAACAGCTTGTCGCGCTCGGGTCCGCTCATCATACCCATGACGAACCGGTCTAGCAACGACTCCTCCAAGTTCCCGAAGCCGCAGTGTGCCGCTAGCCCTCTTAATCGGGCTGCCCATTGCGCGTGACCTTCATCTGCCCTTTGAGACGCCGCGTAAAATTTTGAACGCTCGGCGAAACCATGACGCTTAGGTGTAAAATGTTTATCTAAGACGTCCAAAATGTTCTGGAACTCTTCTTCTTCCAATTTCTTTGGCAGCACGAGGTCGCTTGTGAGTTTGTAGGTGGACTCACTGAGTGTCGTAAGCAATATCGCTTTGCGTTTCAGACCCGCTTTGTCAGAAGTCACAAGGTCGTTGGCGATATACCACTGCTGAAGACGGTGTTTAAATGACTCCCAATCTTGAGAAAGATGATCGAAAGTATTTAAAATACCGAAAAAATTGGCCGCCATTTTGGCACGCGTTATGATTTTTGTATCCTCGTCGCCACTATTATGTACGTGTGAATGAAACAACGAGCTGCTTAGCACTGACAGTTTATTATGAAAAAGTGACAAGTTCTGTGAGGATGCAACCTACACAGACTAAACCTACTTTCACATATGTAACACCAGCGATGTGAAGCAAGGCTGTGTCATGGCTTCCACGTTATTTTCACTCTATTTCTCGACTCTGTTAAATGATGCTCTACTATATCATAGTCTTGGACAAATTGAACAAAGCAAGATGGCTTGGGTTCCCGTACTTGACAAACTCTGGTTTTCTAGAAGATATCGCTATTAGCGATAAGACCGCCATTGTAACCATAGAAATAGTAATGTTTATAATAGTTGTGTAACAATTTTGGTGTACAATAAAGTATATTCTATCTATCTATCAATGCTGATGATGTATGCCTGTCAGTTGATCGTGTGGAAATTCTCCAAGACTATCTTAATAACATTCAGGCCTCCTGTTCTAGATTTGACTAGTAATAAGCGTAAAAAAATCCCAAGTTATAAAAGAACCACCAAGGGGACGCCGCCCTGCCCGGGGTGGGAGGACTCATTTGATGATTTTATCACGTAAAAAAAAGGGGACGTGACGATGTCAGCTCAACCGTTAAGTTGAATTCTGTATCATTGGATACCGCATTTTAAATATCTCTGAAGTCTAGTCTCCAACGACAATTGACTGGAGTCTGAAATTCCTGCACGGATTGCTAAAGCAACCGCCGCGCCGCCTTTGGGAAGCTTCACAAGCGTGAGTAGACCTCTGATGACCTGAAACTGCACACGAAAATATGCGTTTATAAAGCCTTTGTTTTACTAATACTCAACTACTCCGCGGAAACCCTGGTGTCGATTGAGCATAAAACTTCTTTTGTATAAAATACCAGGATTTATTTATTTTTCCTTCGGATGGGACTGAATGCTATTAGATTAGGGGGCATAAGCTAGTGATGGAAGTGAACAAATACTGTTACTTCATTAAAGTTCGTTAACAGATTAGAGTCAAGACGTTTCAACAATAATAAAGGATTTTTTTCTGTGTTTTAGTAATTGATAGAAGATATCCGTTTATTTAGCTTTTAGGCACTTCATTTTATATACCATAGGCTTCTATAGCATGTTTTTTTTTTGGCACACCTAAAAACATAATTTCAATCGATTAATGTGATTAAAACGCAGCAGATTATATTGTTTTTAACTATTTGAAATCTATATAGTACTGACATACAATTTTTGTACATTACAATCTGTGAACAGTAAAACAGAAGTTTACGATGTTATACTTCATTATTTGAATATTTTTTCCAACAAAAAACAAGTTAATTCAGAAGCTCCAGTATAACGTAGATACTTTCGCATGCAAAAAGTATGTATTTATATTTACTTAAATGACTTCTTCGTGTAAAAACTACGTAAGTGATACTTACACTTTCGGACATACCTTAAATTGGAGCATGAATAATGGAATAACTACACTTAACGCAGCTAATGCGGTACACCAAAGATGACAACAAAGCAATATCCATATTTACACCGGTATCTTTTATAACAGTTTCGGGGATTATTTGAGTAACCGTATAATTTAACCTTATCTCACAGTATACATAATACAATGAAAAATCGGAAACTCTATCATTTCACCGCTGCTAAATGCCATCTTTTGATCTATAACAGGTTTTCCTACTATTTTTTTTACAAATTTGAACACGTTTTTTTAAGCTCCTGAAAAGTTGGCCGATTTCACTTACCGCTTTCTTACAGGAAGGGTGCGATATGTCTAAAATTTCGCTAAGTGATATCATTTTTCATTCAAAACGTCGATTAAATGTATGTATTGTAATAGCAACACTGAATAGGAAGTTGTTCCTAAATATTCAGTGTCACGATAACCGGTATGGCAATTCATTATTATCAATATTTGTATTAGCTAAATAATCTATTTACTTTAGCACGTAATCACAACCAAACGCAGTTACTAAAACAATATCTAAAATTAAATTTATCTAACACACAAACCATTACACAGGTAACTAATAAATGGCATTTAGTGCGCTTTTAACTGACCATCAAAGTACGTGACATAACTCAAATTTTAAATAAACGCCAAATAGGGTGACAATCAAATCAAATTAGGCGAGACTGTCCGTGAGCGCGGGACGTGTAAATTGTGATGTAATTGCACCTATTACGGGGCCCGTTGTCCGGCATTTCACAGGAGTGGGGTTGCCCTGTAATTAGCGTGTCTGTCCATCTGGAATATGCCAGTTGTTTGAAAAAAAAAGTACATACATAATTTTTTAATGGGAGGCGTGTTTGAACTTTGACATGGCTGAGAGGTTTGTGTTTAGTGGACAGGGGTATACTTTGTTTTTAAATAAAGTGTTAATGTTTTGTTAATCGGCTTTGGGTTTGACCCTCTCGAATCCGACGAGTCCAGTGGTATTAATCGGTTTGTTGGAAGAGTTAAAATTGAGATGTTAAGGATAAAAGGATACCTCATTCCAGTGTTAAAATTAGTATAAAAGATATTGTCTACTAATTAATTGAAATTAATTTAACTATTAATGAATTGTGGACATTAATTGTATTTTTTCTTAGACACAGCAATGAAATAAACTTCTTAATTATCTATTTTCCGTAAAGTTTGAATCCTTAAATGTTTCATGTAAATATTTTAAATTAATATTTTACGATTTTTTAACAAAAAAAAAATCTACAACCTGACAAGGTCTGGGTAGCGAAACGCAACAGAAGAAATGGCGAAAACCGGACAGAATTTGTAGGAATTGAAAGGAAGACACGCGGATTGATGTGAAGTGAGATGAAGCCTTTGATTGGCTAGAAAAAATAAACCCTTAATGCATAAAAAAAATGGAATTGAAGAGATTTTTAGTATTTAGTCGTAGATTTTCTACTTCTATAACAAAAACATGACTAATGATTACAATTATGTACATTTACATGACCGACTATCACTCATCTTGAACTTTTACCGCTTAGTGTTAGTCATTTGACACATTACAACTTTTTGCTTCAACCAACATAATTATTATTTTAGACATTCTTGCCTTAAGTGAAGCCTATTTTTATTTCGTTTTTGCTGGTAGATAATATACGTTTGTGAGCTAAGGTGGTCAAATTTTATCCGTGTAAACTTGTAAATGGCCTTCAAATATTTTTTAATTAAGATAAATTTAAAATTTAAAAAACCCCCGATTTAATTATTTACTTTTTAAAGGGAACTTGTTTTTTGTGTCGGAAGTTTTTTAAATTTTAAATTTTGATAGGTACATAGACATACTTATATCATTTTATGTTGCTAAGAGTACTCCCAATTAAGTCATCAATATTCCATTTCAGTACGCTTTCATTTGATACCCAACTCGAGTATATTTGCAGACCCTCGGTTACCTTTCCCCACTTTTTTTGGCTCAACAGATTTTCATAAAACATGTCTAAGAATACTCGCAGGTAAGTCACCTTTCATACCAAAAAAAAACAAATTGAAATCACTTCATCCGTTCGGGCTCTATGATGCCACAGACAGTCAGACAGACAGATAGACAAACAGACAGACAGACAGACACTTCAAACTTATAACACCCCTCTTTTTCCGTCGGGGGTTAAAAATGTATAAACTAGCTGTACATTTCCCGAATAGCATAAATAAAAATAAAAATAAATGGTCACACTAGCATGTTACAAGGTTAAAAGTGTGATCAAACTTTTTGCAACTGCGTGCATTTTCTTTAAAATTATATACTAACTTCTTTACGTGCTTTCTGAGGAATAAAGCTCAGTAAGTAAATAGATGGTCACGTATCCACATATCCTCCTTGGCAAGCATTGCTGCTCTTGAAAAATTTACCCTTGCTATTGTTGTTATGAATTACCCACGAGCTCCTCAAAATAAAGCTATCAAACATTACACAACAAAACAAAAATGACCCGTTCCACACCAGCCGGCCTTATCTCAATAAATCACAATTATTAGTGCTATCATTACACAACAATAACGATCATTATCTAAATCGCTGTGCAATTATCACGTTAGCGTGTCACAACTAATATGTTAAAACGCTGCATCTCATTAATATAACCGCTGTGTAAATATTTTAATGGGATTTCATTCCGTTATTTTGATGTAACTGCTGGTTTTTGGCGTGTTGGCATGTTTGTAGCTTGTATTTGGTTTAGATAGATCAGTGGATTGATCTGATTAGTCTAATAAATATACTCGTAGATGGGATCTTTATTTGGGTTTTTTTTTTCTTTTTTTTTTAAACATTACCCCACATTAGGAATTTCTCCAGGGTCAAGGGTGCGTTTACAAACATGGAAACTCACATACACAAATGCCCAGACCCGAAGAAAATTCTTGTAGATCATACAAATATTTGCTCCGTGTGGGAATCGAACCCGCGACACACAGAGCAGCAGTCCAATCACTCAGCCACTGCGCTAACCGTGCCGTACCCAATCTCTTGCCTCTCTTTTGTGGTCTCAATCCAAGGATGCTTGTTGTAACTTTTCTGGGTCACGGTGTATGCTAAGAAAGTCCCGCGACCCTTAAGCGAGCCCCGTCAGTTTGTTGACAAATCCATGAAAGGGGCATAATTATAAAATCATAAGACTCATTTAAAAATATGAGAAGTATTTTCAATTCGACTGTATTTTTAATATTTTGTCTTTCTATAAACCGTAAAACATCAATTAATTCCTCCAAATATTATAATTAAAAGAAACAAAAATAAGGCTAAAAATCTATGGACCCAATTCGCGGCCATTTTGACCCGAAACACATCATTTAATTTGCTCCTAATTAACGTTGGCCCACCGACATTACGGACAACGCTAATGTGTGCATTGAACGAACCTTTAAATTTTGCTGCCTGATATAATATAGATACGGCATCGTAAACAGATTTTAATTAACTATGTTTTATAGCATAATAATTAGGATGTGGTTTCCTAAACATTATTAGGGTTTTGCTTGCTTGCTTAGCTTGTTATTGTTATCTCCGTTCAGAAATTATTATATATTTAATGTTTTTGTAAAGCCATCGTCATCATTTGTCTAATCTTTTTCCTACCATGCCTGGGTTCGCAGCTGAGTATCAGTCTTTTACTTGGAAGGACTGCCTTTCTGACCTCTACAACTCAGTAATTGGGTAAAAAGATACCCCTTGGTATGAATGATTGTCAGACTGTTAAGCTTTTGAATAACAGTAACGTAAATTATTTAAGTCTAAACCTAAAGATTGACTGGTAGAGAATTTATGCCTTGTGCCATTAAGTCCGCCTACGTACTATTATTTATACATGAAGATAACTAAATAAGTATGCTCCTTCATTAAAAAGTTAATGATTAAAAACGTAAATTTATTTTCACCTGACATAAATCCACTATTTTCAAAATGTATACAAGGCAAATTACTAGAAACCGTCGTCGGTTTAAAATTAAGAAGTATTCAAAAAACATGAAAATATGGAGAAGATTTTACAATAGATTGTAATTTACAAAAAAAAAATGTCCTCTTACTTATGACTCGTTCACACTTCATTAAAAGGCTCCAGGATCAACCATTAGTGTCAATGATTGGGGGCAGTTGTTATCATAAACCACAATCTTTTGTTCTACCTGCCAAGAGACGAGTTTGCCAAGATATCACTTTATTGGCAAGACCCTTTGTATTTATCAGCTTTTACATTCCTTGGTAAGGTATAGTGTCCTGTAAGAATAGAACTGACACAGTTTTGTAATGACTCAATGGTGTTACTGTTGGTAATAATGATTTTTACCCTCTTGATTTGTCTTTTCTTAATTGGTCTCTACCACCGACATAGCCCACCGGATTAGTAAGCTGAAGTGACAATGAGCAGGCCATATTGCTCGCAGAGCAGATGGCTGATGGGGTCGAAAAGTGCTAGTGGCCACAACAAGGTGGACAGACGACCTTATAAAGGTCGCCGGAAGTCGCTGGATGCAGGGCGCTTCCAACCGGTATAAGTGGAGATCTAAAGGGGAGGCCTATGTTCAGCAGTGGACGTCCTATGGTTGAGATGATGATGATGAATTGGTCTCTGGTCTAAATTTTTGCTTGTTATATTTTCCCCACTGTCTATCTCATTATTAAGTTTCTCTACAATATTAAACCCTATAGTAAGACTTTACGGTAAGTCTCCAAGTGACAATCGTAGAACCATGTCAAATTCGGCTACATAGTCTAGGGAACTCCGCATACCATGTGGCTTCGACTAGGACTTGTAGCTTGGCCGTTAGCTACGACCAAGATGAAAGTTTGGTCACCCAATTGGGCGATCAACCAGTTTGGTTGAACATTGTGGCCAATTGTGGTCGTGGCAAGTAGTGAGCAAGATCCTTTATGCTTTGTTCTGCTACTGTACTGGGCGTCTTCATATCATTTTAGGTTTCTAAGAAAACCAACCCTCTAGGAACATAGACTTTAAACAAAGGTATTTATTATCCCTTGTAACAAGCCCATCCTAGCACATGCCTTATCCAAGCATCAATCATGATCCCTGTATCACCAGCATTATTGAGCGGCGGAACACTATCGGACTAACCGAGTTAATTACAACGCAGATTGATATGTCCTCATAGGCCGCTGTTTGCCGTGGTTGTCCGATAATACAGCGTGCATCGGAGTAGGTATAGTTAATGGGCTGTTTCCTTTGAAGGCAGGTGTATATGGCTGGTTACATTTTTCGTTATAGAAATATTAATACGTTGTTTGTTTGCCAGTACTTAGAGATTAAAACACAGGTTTTGTGTCTTTTTTCGTCCCTCAAGTATATTTGAGATATTTTCTGCATCATACGGGGGCGAAACCGTGGACTTAAAAGTTGATTTTGATGGTTATATTATCCGGGGTCGCGGGGCTAACGAGTAACCGTGGCCCCAGAACGTAAGGGACTATTTAAGGACACAGTGGATCAGTCACAAGTACAATTTTGACAATCCCTGATCCCTGTCTTGGGTTCCCTCTACTCATTTGATGATTTTAACACGCTGAAATAAAGGGTTGCTACAGTATCATAGGAATGGCTTTAATGCTATCCGTGAGTCTGGAACGCAAAGGGACCGAAGTAACAAGGAGGATTTTTAGTCCGTAAGAGACTGACAGTCCCCTTCCGCTTTATTGTAGGCGAGGAGGACTCATTTGATGATTTTATCACCAAAACTCAAGTTTCTAAATTAATGTCAATGAAGGTTTAATTTTAGCTATTTATCACCACTTATTATGAACTTACAAGTGCATATATTTTAATTACCTATTGCGTTCATCGAGATTAGCTTTATTACTTTCGTATGGATACCAAGTAGCTTTTAAGCATTGGAAGTTCGGAATCATCGGGAATGTTTTTCTAGTCTAGTTTGGACACACACAATTCAACTCAATTTAAATATTTTATTTTAAGTCCTCTCGTTCACCTTTTTCGGCCAATCAGAGTTCAAATGGTCACGCCAGCTTTTTTTAATCGTTAAAAAGTATTTTTTCTAGAGATAGGTACCGAGCAATCCCAATCAAGTATCATTTAATTAATGAAAAAAAAGTTACAAGCCACCCCAAAACTCACTAGAGAAAATGTTTTTTTTTCAGAAAATCTTTGCAGAATTCAAACAAATTAATTAAGCGGTCTCCAACAAGTGAAAATTAAGGTCTCATAAAGATATTTTTACTACAAAATAATATAGATTGGCTCCAGAGGTCGACGACAAAGGGTGACCTTGATTAGAGACGTATAAAATATCGATAAAATATTGATATTGACTTTTTATATCGATATTAAATTACAGTCACTGAAAGAGAAAGTATTGTGATAAAAATATGTTATTTGATTACAATAAAATATTGCGGGTTCTGTTATGGAAAAACATGTTATATTTTCAGTGCTAAAGTATATTATTGATATTTTTTTATGTATTTTTCTTCTCACCACCTATACATTAAAAATTGAGGAAACATTACGGAAAATTAATAAAAAAATAACATTAATAAACACCTCCTTTAAGTCCAGTTTTTGATACTTGAAACGTTTATCCTACCCTACCTGAATCCTAATACCGAATGAGATAATACTTGATTTGGGTTTATCGATGTTTTCACGTTCGGTTACATCTCTATTCAGTCAAAGTTAACACAAATTAGGGGAGCCCAAAACTCAGGTTAATCTTTTAATACGAACCCAAATCATTCATTTTACATCAAAGTCCAGTGCAATAGGGTCTGCATTAAAAAAAAAAAAACAAAACACCTAATTATCTCTCGCAGTAATTGAGAGAAGAAATATTTTTGATGAACAAAAGCGCGCAATTTTACATTGAACAATAAAAATAATTCTGTCCAAGATTTTTGCACAATATGGTTAGAATTAGAGGAAAGTCGGGAACAATGTTATCTTAAGCAAAAAAAGTTAAATTTGGGGAGAAAGGGCTGTGAAGGCGAGAAATGAAGCTCGTTATGAACTTTATTATTTCCATTATTAAAGTTGAAAATGTACTTGCAAACGTCAAAATACTTTTTTACGTTGCATTCATCTCTGAGGCTATAAATAAAGTGTTTACATGAAAAAAACAACTAAAACCTTAATATTTAGTTGTCAAGACATATAATTGTGTAACGTTTTGTGAATTCCTTTTATATTATGACAGATCAGCAATGTTCTTTCCGTAATTAATGCTATCAAAAAGACAAATTTCTCAAACATAATAATATGCTAGCGGCCTGCTCCGTTTTTGAGTTATAAAGTTACAGCAAAATGTGGCATTGATTTTTATATTAGAAAAAATATTTTTTTTTTTTGTGAATTTTCAAGTTTTAGAACAAACATTGTTCAGTAGCATGAGCTGAGTTACCCCACGAGAGGTTTTGCGCTTTTAACATTACACGTTGTATATAGAAATTCTTCAAATAATTATTGTCATCACCATTCAGGCAGTGCATGAGTTATAAGATCTTTGCTCTGTAAATTATCGTAGGTTGTCGTAATAATACACTCCGGATAGACAATATACGTTTCGGAGAACTCAAAGTAAAGTTTCGACGATGTAATATCTAAACTTGCGGGTCTTGGAACTTCTAACCTGCTTATAACCGTAAAACTAAATACTACAAACTATACAACCACAGTTGTTATTGATTTTGGTACGGGCACAATATAGACAAGACAGAAGATCTAAACAATGATAGAACAAGCGAAAAATACGCATAAATAGAGGTAAAGTAGGTTGCCGACTGCAGACAGTAGCAGCCTACGACCACGTTCGTGTCGTTAACCGCAGATTAGCAGTGCAACTGACTCTGTGGCGACAACATGTATCTTTAAAAAAATGTCTCTCAGAAAACTAACTCAAATACTTACCTGGACTGTCGTCTTTTACAGCCATCTGTAGTTGGGTTCGAAATCATGACTGCAGTTGGGAAATATCGCAACATCATGTCGTCGTAAAGTGCTTCTAAAACTTCTCTTTCTTAATCCTGCTTCAAAGTGTGACTACCACAGCACTACAGATTGGCATTCGTAATGCCAAGATAAATGCGTATCGTTTTCAAGTTTTGTTTTAATCTACAATGAATTTCAGAACAGTTATATATCAAAAGATGTCGTAAGTACTTTGCAGGTCACATTTTTTTTAATTTCCATTTTTAAAAAAGACCAAAGTAAGTTAAGTCTAAACCCACCTTTACGTTGCATAGTCTCTGTATGCGTTTTCGCCTGTGCTACAGAGTTGACCTTTTGCTACATGCCTGTCTTCTATGTGGTGTACAGTTCAGCGTGTGATCTTCGCTTAATAACATTGTTAATGTTTGATGGAACTTGATAGGTCGAGCTCTGGGTTGGTAAATGTCGCTAGTATGATTATCATGCATGAGAATTTTAGGAGTATTTAGTAGATATCTTTAAATAAATTATGTTACCGTTATTATTAATAACTTTAATATCTATAACTATAATGACGTATGTCTAGTCTTTAAAAAGATCTTCAGAAGGAAGTTAGTTAATAATATTTATAAAAATCTTTGTAATTTAAAACAAGTATGGCTTAAAAGAAGACAGCTTAGACCACAGACGGTCAAAACAAGTAACACAACAACAACTTATATAAGTAGAAGAAATGCTGTACCTACAAAAAGGCTTAAGGTCAGGAAAAATTGCCTCTTAGACTAGTCCCAGTCTAAAATATAATTAGCAATTCAAGACTGACACACACAAGAGATGGTATTAGACTAATACAAGACAAAAGGGAATCCAGTGGTCCTGATCAAATCAATACCAATGAGAATGATAAAAGAAATCGCGTTTATCAAAATGAAAACTGATTTATCAAAGAAGACTAAAGATGAGAGGACACATTAACAAAACAAGTTATGAAAATACATAATCTGCAACATTCTCAACTTAGCTAACCTGTAAACATTAAACAGGACGAACCAGTTACTAGATAAGCTGGCAATCTTTCACAATTTATGCGTGATTGTAATCTAGTCATCTTCCAGAAGCAAAGTACTTCATGTTTATATAATACTGGCAGGTTCCCAGTTTGTAATTACAACGTCAACAGCTTTTGTGATTAAAAAATAAATGGTGTTTAAAACTGTAGTCACATGAAACCAGTGATTTCTGTAATTGATTCGAACACGCTAACTGACAGTGCAGTGGTTAGTATTTTTTTTTGTTAGACTGGAGCTATTTGAAAACATATTACGTAAGTACAGTCCGCGTCACAATTTGGTTACTCACCCTTGGAAGCATCGACGTTCCTTACTGGTGTAACCAATTGATGAAGCCCACTGTACCTATTAAAATTCGAGTGTTATTAAAGGTGATGAGGTGGGCAGACGATATCGTGGATATTATCGAACGAGGAGGATACGAAGCAAAGTGAGGCTTATACTCAGCAGAGAACGAAGTCGGTCTATATGACGGTGATGATGATTTAAATCTGTATCGTTAATTAAAAATGATAGGAATCGAAATCTTGGAGCTTTTGCTATGGTGAAGTCGAAGATCAAATTAGTAAATGTTATAAACAAACAAGTTAAAATAGTCAAAACGCAAAAAGCTAGCTCAATAACAAAGTAAGATATCATAGTACACCTTCCAAGATTTGCCCGACAGTGCACGCAATCACAACAAGAAAACCACATTACACTTTTATAAAAATGACGCTATCACCGCGCCCGTCCCTCCAACAAGGTGTTGGGGTACAAATAATTTATCGTCTTCAAGCCACAGACAACATAAGCCGGGAGAAAAATAAGCAAACTACCCACTTAAAAAGACGTAACATTTCTTACGGAACGAGCGGCCACGAAAGCGAACCTTGTGTCAACGGTCCAAATTCAAAAATCAACCCACTCCCTGCGACCATCGGTCTTTTTTACCCTGCAGAATCATAGTTTTCTACAAAGGGGTATAAATTTCGTGTTGAAGCGGGGGAGTCGAGTCGACCTTATTTAATTTCATAATAAATTGCAATAATTGCATTAGCGAAGCGGGGAGGAATAAATCAAGTGATACGGAAGATTTTCCTTGAAGAACACTTCTGTCGAATTATGAAATTTGTTGTGGTTAATTTTTCAAAAAGCTCTTGGTAAAAATAATGGAAAATGTTTTTTTTTTCTTTTTTATTTATGAAATAAGGGTTTTTAAATTAGAATTTATGAAACAGGTTTGATAAGTTAAATGGTGTTTTTATTTTAATAGATACTTTGAGGTTTGAGTATGAACTTTTCATATCATGAAAGATCCGATCACGTACCGTGCTTTTATAGGGAGTATTTCTAAGCTTTATTTGAAAAAAGAATTCATTTCGTGTCAAGAAAAGGTTAGTGAAAAATTCGCCTCTACAAAAGCCTTTGAATGCACAAAAATAAAATCGAGGCAACTAGACTAGCATACAAATTCACTTAAGACATTTTCTCGAAGCAGGACTAATAAAATTAACATAAAATTCCGCAGCAGACTTCTAACCCTGTAATTACATCCATATATCTCTCCACGACGAATAACAGACTAGCATTGTTCAACCCCCCGGGAGTGTATTATCGGTCCAAAGTACCCCTGGACTTATGAAGATTCGATTAAGCCAGCGTTAGATTAAACCAACCCTGATTACGAGTGAACATGGAAAAACAATTACGGAGAATACTAAAACAATGACATACTATAAAGTTCGTCTTTGTTTTCTGTATCTTAACGTTCGCTGCGGTGGGCGGGTCTGTAAGACCAGGGGTAGCTTCAGTGCCGCGGTGAAAATATTCACGGCATTTTGAGGGTTGAGCGTTTAAGCCGTTACAGCAGAATTTATAGTTTTTAGATAAAGTGTAATGGAGAATAACTTAGTTTAAATGCTGAAAAGTTTTTCTACGATTGTATGGAGTTATGGGTATACTTATTTTTTATTACAGTTTTCTAGGTCTATGTGGAGTTCAAGATATTGGCATTGCAAAATTCCTAAAACAGTTCAGCGTGAAATAAATAACTTGCTATCTTTCGTTTGTAGACAAAGTGTATTATCAGCTATTCACCCCCATAAGATCGGTTAGTGAATTGATTTTACTGTAAAAGAGAGTAGAAGAGAGAGAAATATAAAACAAAGTATATTTATTTTATTTTGTAGAATAATAGGTCTGTACACTTAATTGTGAAATTACATAACACCCGATTTTAAGTGTAATCTTTTATAAAAGTCGTTGCTGATTGTCCAAAACTATGAAACAGTATTATATCTTAATAATTTTCAAGTAGGAAAATTACATAATAATAATGCATGAGCTCTATGGAAAAAAACAGGTTAAGTTCAGTAACACTCATAAATTCGTAGTATGTTCTTATAGTTACCTCAAGGCACAATAGAAATGAAATATTAAAACAATCTTACATCTCTCGAACATATTTTTAACAACGCATAAACAATGAAATATACTACACTATAAAACAAAATAGACCCAATCAACATACTAACAATAAAAGTAAAAACATACTAAAAACGTCTATAATTAACAAATGACGCCATGAATCATATGAAAATGACATTCTATATGGAGCAGATAATAAAAAAACCCCGGGATTTTAATGAGCACGGAGTTAACGACAACACTTGTTAAATAAAAATATGTAAAATGTATTGACTCTTGTCTATCCATTGTTGAGATAAAGGCTTGTCCAGACGTTTAAAGTCAATGAACGAGTGATCGAGTAAAATGTTTAACAATTTTTAATATTTTTTTGCTACAAAAAAATATAAGTGAGCATGTATGAAACTTTAATTAATTTTTATCGAAGCATTTTTTCATACTCGTAAGTTTTTACGCATTTTTATTAATAAAAGAGCCTAGGAATTTATTAATATTTTGTTTATTAAGTTTATTGGTTTACATTGTTATTTATTTATTAAGATTTAAATACAGAGTTGTTATAAAATTGAGTTAAAAGATTGTTTTGTGCGAGTCACCATCTGAGTTATGTGAGTGGTGAGCGGGGGAGGGCGCCATTGACAAGACCCATGACGATTGGCAGACCGAGTTAGCGTAAGGCCCTTCGTTCACAAGGCGACTCCAGTTTCCGATACCTTACGACTTCAGTATCCAGGCGACTCTCGCAATAGAAATCCATATACGTTCGTACACATGCTCGCGACGCGCGACGCCAATCGCGCGCTACCTATCTGTTGACATCGCCGCTACTTGAGTTTCTGCGATTTTCAAGATGGCGGAACAATTTATTTCCCATTATTAATTATATTCACACAATAAAGGGTTCCGTAGCATATTCTTGAAACATTTTTGGAAAGTAATTATTTTAAAATGTTAAAAAAATATTCACTCAATATTCAATCCTCGTAATAAATCTTAATTTGGTATGCAGCTTAATAAAAAAAAATTGGGAGAGAGGGTTTTTTTCTATTTCATTGAATAAAATTTATTACGAATAAAGTATTATATTTACAATCCTCACAATAAGCATTTTCATTTGATATCACATGATGCAGTTTACAATTTTTTTTCATTGTTGTCCCTCCGATGTCTATGTTGTTTTAAGATCATAGGACTACTGTGAATTTTCTTGTAATCTATATACAAAGGACTTCTATTATTTATATATTTTTCATAATTTCAAATATACCTGGGGCCTAAGTCTACTAATTTATAAACGTTACAATGGTCTCTCAATGGAGTGTTTTTGACAGTTTTTGTATGGCAAATCTGTCAAAAACTTACTATTGAGAGACCATTGTGACGTATATAAATTAGTAGACTTAGGCCCCTGTTCAGTATTTTCGGAGATAAGAGATAATACAGAAAACACACTTGAGCAATAGGAACTGATATGTTTGGAAATGGCATACCTACCTACTTAACTGTTCTAAATGTATTCAATAGATAAATGTTTACAACTTAATCAGTCAAAAAAGTTCACAGAAAATTAACTGTGAAGGGCGGACGGTCACACGACTGATCTTACAAAGATTCCGTTTTTTCTTTCGAACCTACGGATCCCTAAAGAATATATTTTGACGTCACAGTCATGTGTCAGACATTTTATAAATTCATAATCGTGACCACCCATCATGAACCTTTGACGCGGCGCTAGTGTCTATGTCGTTACATCAAATTGCATAAAAAAAATTAGTACCTCTAATTTTCCGCAGGTCATGAGTAATGACGAAACTATAGTATCGGCAACTTGAGTCGCGTTGTGTACGAAGGTTCGTACACAACGCTATGCAAGTTTCCGATACCTTATAATTGTGGTTTCCAGGAGACTATCGCAATACAAATCCTTAGAGGCTTATCTTCGTGATGCGTCGCCGACTCTATCCGCGCGCGACCTCATATAACAAGATCGCCGATACCCAAGTCTGCGCGATTTTTAACTGACGAAAAGTATCTATTATTTTAAACTTTGTTATTAAACATCTTTGTATCTGAAGTAGAAAAATATCCTGGTTTGTATCATTACAATTAATAATAATAATTCCATGACTATCACACAACGTCATCTAGTCCCAAGTTAAACAGAGCTTGTGTTATGGGTACTAGACAACTGAAAAACATACTTTATTTTCTAAATACATAAATATTATAGATAAATTACTCTCAGACACAGAACAAAAATGATAGTGCTCATCACACAAACATTAAATTTCCTGGGTGGGAATCGAACCCACGACCTCATGCATAGCAGTCAGGGCCACTAACCACTAGACTAACAGGCTTGTCAAATTCAAAAGAATATTCTAATTAAATTATGGAATACTTAAGTTTTTTTTTACGTGGTAAAATCATCAAATGAGTCCTCCCACCCCGTTACTGTCAGACTCGTAGTGACCAAAATCCACGGTATCTTTCATAGCCCTTTATGTTCCGGGATCACGGTAATGAGATAAGTCCCGCGACCCCGGTAGGCTTTGGCTCTCTAGAGGGGGGCCCCGTCATTACTATGGAATACCTAAGCTTGGGCGGTAATAGGAATGGCCGTTGATTTAACAGGCCGGTATTTATTTTTGTCATGATTAATATAACAAGTGATTTACATAATAGTAGGTACCTGGTCGATCGAGCTTAGCTCGGGAAAAATACATAGAAAATTAAAAGTAAAATTAAATCTGCCTAGCCTTCTCCCAACTATATTGGGATCGGCTTCCAGTCGAACCAGATTCAGCTGGATATCAGTATTTTACGTGGAGCGACTGCCTGTCGGACCTCCACAACCCAGTAACTGGGTAGTACCATACCCCATGGTAAGACTGGTTGTCAGACTTTAGAGCTTCTGACTAACAGTAACAACTGTCAAAGATCTACAAATAACAGCCGGGACAAACGGCTTTACGTGTTTTCCGAGGCACGGAGGAAACTCGCAATGAAAGATGGTCACCCATCCACAGACCGACCTCGGCAAGCGCGGCTTAACCCGGAAGATCGGCCTGTGCGGCTGTAATTATTTAGCCTCGAGATTAGGTATAAGATAAAAATAAATGAGACTGTAAACTTCACTGACAACAAAATAATAAATAATACCTAGTACCTACCTACTTACTTTAACAGACAATTTAAATTCTTTTTTTTGTACATTTTATACAAAACAAATAGAAAAAAATGAAGGAATTAAAAAATTACATAGAAGTTTAAAAAAAGTAACACGAATAAAAATAAATTACACTTAGTTCTAATGTTGAAATATTTATATTGATCTTAATGTGAACACTTATGAGGTTCAAAATAAAACCACAGTTGCTTTTACTAAATCGATGTAACCAAACGATAGCGCGATCTAACTCGACGACAACGCCATCTTCTGTCGAGCATGGTGTCAAACTTTTTACACTTTTGTAATATATTATGGTTTCGTTACAAACATTACTACTTTAACCCAGCTTCGTCATGTACTTGCACATACGACAAAATTAAAGTAATTAGAAAAACGAAAACATTAAAAAAAATCCTATTCAAATCTGAAATTGTCCACGGTCATCAGCATTGCAGTAAAATTATAAAAAAAAAAAACCTAGAAAAAAAATGGAATAAAACGACGAAAAGAGATTCTATGTTTAAAGTCAAAGCATAAACAAATCGAGCTACCTTGTAGCAGAATCGCGCGGCGAAATTATGAACCATATTCTTTCTCAATATTTTTGCATGAAAATACGTTTTTCTCCCGTAGGTATACGCGCCAATTTTTAATTCCAAAAAATTGAAATTGGAATGCGCCCGCCATTTTTAAAATTAACAGCATTTTAATTTATGCAACGAGATGTACATTTTGTGTTTTGTCCAATGTATTATTAAGGTTGAATATAGAATGGTGGCCGAATAGACGATTTGAGTCTTACGACTCGAGTCGCTGCTGTGTACGGATCATGCGCTACTAGAGTCGCGCGACTTAGGTATTCGACTGGAGTATCGGATACCCAAGTCGCCTTGTGTACGAAGGGCCTTAGAGTTATAGGGTAAAACACCCAATTATTGACCCTTGAAGCGGTTTTCCTTGCTTCTTTCGCAAAATAAACTAATGCATGAGTTGCAAGTGGAAATGAATGTTTTTGGAAAATAAAATAAACATTGGAGAATGTAACTAAAACATTATAAACAGTCATACAAAGGTAAAAAGTGTTTTTTTTCTCGAGTTTAGCAAAAACAGGCCATTTGACCAGTTATCAACATGCCTGTACCAAATTTTCATCATGCAAAATGACCAATTTTTGACCTCCTGTAGTATAAGAATAAACTCAAATATTATTAATTAGGACTGTGATACGAGGTTTTATTTGATAAAAAACAAACAAAAGTAGTCTTATTGCCCGTCTCATTTTCTTTTTTCACACAATTTTGGTCTACAGTCTTCAAACGCGGCCTATAATATTCTTGAACTCATTTTTGAAGTTTTGTTGTAGTTTTATCACTTTTTGTCAATTTTTTCCTCTTTATTAGTAGTTATTTCATTTATCTGTATTATGCAGCAGATTAAAAATGCTCGCCGGCAAAACAAATTGAAAGAATACGGCTTTAATTCTTCAAAGTGAGTTTAAAAAAGTTTGAATTAATATTTTCCCAATTACATAAGACTGTTTTAACTTTTTACAAATGAGGTGAACATAGACACAAATCAAAAACTACCTAACACTTTGCCTTGGATATGATTTAAATCAGTTTGTTCAAATATGCAGGTTAGAGTAACTTTTGTCATAATTTTATGCACTAAACCAACTTATGACTGAGGCATTGCCCGTGTTACGTTCGGCAATTGTCCCACGGGATCATATACCGACATAAAAAGTATCCTGCGTCCAGGTACACCCACCTAACCAGGTTTTTATATTATCCGCTTGCTAAATTGTATCAAAATCCATTCAGCCGTTCACTTTTCCTATAATTGTAGTAAGTTTAAAATAATCAGGAGGATCCAGAATGTGACAGTAGACCGAAAATTTAAGTACCTCGCTCAAATTAAGCTAGGTTCTTAGGTTACAACGTAAGGTATTTTTTTATGTTTGTGAGTATGCAGATACACACCTTTAGGGGTGCCAACACACATGGGCATTTAATACAGATGCATTAAAGTTAAGCTACCTCACCATTAAAATGAACTATACGTATAAACCGTGGTGTTAGTAACTGGTATATTCATACATATGGTTCATTACCAGCTATTGACATGTCGCGGTCGTGTCAAATAAATGGTTATTCATACATTTGAGTGTACCACATATTGACCCCATCATTTTAACTAGTTAAGGCTCATTAAAACTTGAAAATCATGTGAAAAAGCATTATGTCTCTCTTAAATAACGAAAAAATACCAAACTCTAAGGAATCTATCGTGTTAAACTGAATTAAAATGACATTGAAAACAACCTTCAGCTTAGCAAATTGTTAAACTTCTTGATGATTTTAGCAGGGTATTTTATTATCATAGGTTTACGGACGCAATATCGCTTTATTTAATTTTCTGTGACGCCGATATATTACAAGATAAATTATTTATCATTTTCTGTATTCTTTATGCAGCACTGCAAGAAGATTTATTATTATTTTTGATAAAAACTGTTAAGCGGTCAATAGTTGGTGGGAGGTCAGCAGTTGGGTACTTTACCCTACGTTTAAGTTCACATCATGGAGAGCCTATAAAATATCAATAGATGAAGTCCTATCAAGTCTTTTATTTTTTTAAATATTATTTTATAACAACGCAAAAAAAAAAAACGGAAAAAAACCTTTTTACAAGAAAGAATTAAGTCAAAACTAGAACTGTATAAATGCACCATTAGGGCATTGTTAAGTCCGTAATACTAAATAACAGAGAAGGAAAACATTGACCGGTGCACGTTAAATTATGAGTTATGGATATCAGCTATCGACAAGTAAACATTCCAGTTGACTCGACCGCACCACTAGCCCCATGTAGATCCAAACTTTTTTGTTTTGTTTCGGATTTTGTTTTTTTTATGCTTGTTTATGTAAATTGGACTTCCGTAAAGGTAAAAAATAATGAAATAGTTTCACTTTCTTATAATGGTATTTATGATCAGAGGGACTGCACAAATGACAATCAGTTATAAGACGTTTCATATATTTATGACTGGAACAGAATGGAATTGGTAGCTTATCGATGTCATATTTACGATTTTATTTTATTACTACCTTTTTATTATAAATGAGAAAGTTTCTGAGAATGAATATAATTATCTATGTTTATTACTCTTTCACCCAAAAACTACTTAACAGATTTACAAGAAAATGTAGTTTATAAACTGAATTTACTTTTCTTTTCCTTTTGTTTTGATTTAGTATCTTTTTACTCTAGTATGAATTGGTTTGTAACCTGAATTAATACACAAGATTTATTTTTGACCCCAGTGTAACGTTCCTGTGGTATAATTTACCGACCTTCACCCGGGACATACTCGTATTAAGTTAGTCTTATGAATTTTAGACTTCTATTCAATCATCATTGAAATAATTTTTAATGTCATTAATTTGAATTGAACTATTAGTGTTAAATATCATCAAATCAGCCATAAGATATCCACCGTAGGCTGCCTCCCCTATAGACTTCCAATAGGCTCGGTTGGCAGCGGCTTGCATTATTAAGTGTGATCCAGTGGTCTTCATCAGATCGTCTTTCCACCTTGTGGTTGGACGTTCTACCGCTGCTCTGTCTGTTTTTATAAAGATGTCTACTGTAGGCTGCCTCCCCTATAGAATTCCAATAGGCCCGGTTGGCAGCGGCTTGCATCAAGCGTGGTCCAGTGATCTTCATCAAATCGTCTGTCCACCTTGTTGTTGGACGTCCTACGCTACGCTGCTTGTTTTAATAATATTGTAAAAAAACTGCATACAAAATAATTAATCGTAAAGCAAAATCCGGTTCACTACTCTTAAGTGACGTTCAGACGTCAAACGCAAGTCAATTGTCACGTACTTCCTTGAACATTGTGGTTAACAAAATGTTAGTTAAACGAGCCAACAGTACACAGCCTATAAAGCGAGTTCAATAACTGGCCGCCCGTTACAACGTCGTGAATAGACGAGTGTCGTGCATCAACTGAATACTGCTGCGCATACTAATCCGCCTTCGTGTGGTACAATGAGTGTGATGTTTACTGGAATAGGTATACACTAGTGAACATGGTTTGTAGTGTGAACCCAGCTTTATGAATTTTAAGGAGTTTTTTTTTATGAGAGTTGTAAAAAGGTTCAAGGAATAAAGTTAAAGAACTATGAAATGAAATACTATTCGTATTTTTTTTTTTCACTTTTTGCCATTGTTGTGCCTCTGCTGGACAGGGGTCTTCCCTATACCCCTCCAAGTGCTCTTTTCTTGGGGTGCTAAGACAGGAAACCTCCACGTGCGCCCGTGGACTGGAGTTCCCTCTCGGATATGTCCGGGGGGAAGACCAGTTTTTCGGGCCGGTGCACCCTGGGATGCGGGCAAAAACTCTTCCTTAGGCACTGTGTGCCTAAGGGGTCTCTTTGCCCGTATGCGAATAGCCTGCCGTGTGGACGCTCCAACGCGTGTCCCTCTGATCAGCAGAGGGCACAGCGGCGGAGCGGGCTTGCGGACGGTGAGTAATGGGTATCTCGCCGTCTGACCGAGGACCAAGCCCGGGTCGGTGGCGCGTCGTGTTTCGCGCCAAATGCCTGCTGGGGTCGCGGGTTTTTTCTTAACCCAGGATACCGCGCCCCTGGAACGTAAAGGGCATCCGAAGGAACACGGGTGGATTTTAGTCAGTAAGAGTCTGACAGTTCCTTCCGCCCCACCCAGGGCGGGAGGACTCATTTGATGATTTTACGACCTAAAAAAAAAAAAAAGTGCTCTTTTCTTCCCTTTTTTAAGGAATATAATGGAAATTATTTTAAATGCTGAGGTAATCTTTAACACGTCCTTCCTAAGAGTTCCACTGCTAGTAAATACTGGCAACTTGTAGTGATACGAGTAAGACCGTCCATTGTGTCACCCTTTGTACAAGTTATATTTGTAAATACCCTTAATTTGTATGGTGAGCATAATAAAGAGTATTCTATCTATCCGTCTGTTTTTTTCCGCAATTTAAAGACTTTACAGACCAAAACACTAAATGTTCATTTCGTATTATAACCATAATTTCAATTGAAAAATAAATACCTAACATCGTATTAATCAGTTAAATACTGATATCCAGCTGAATCTTGTTCGACTGGAAGCCGACCCCAATATAGTTGGGAAAGGCTAGGTAGATGATGATGTATTAATCAGTTACTGAGTTGAGTGGTCAGATGAGGAGTCGCTCCATATAAAATATTAATATTCAGCTGAATCCTGTTAGACTAGCAGCCATCCCCCCTGACTGGCCTGTTGGTCTAGTGGTTAGTGACCCTGACTGCTATGCCGGAGGTCGTGGGTTCGATTCCCAACCAGGACAAATGTTTGTGTGATGAGCACGATCATTTGTTCTGTGTCTGGGTGTAATTTATCTAAAATATGTATGTATTTAGAAATATATAAGTATGTTTATCAGTTGTCTAGTACCCATAACACAAGCTCTGCTTAGCTTGGGTCTAGATGGCGTTGTGTGATAGTTGTGGAATATTATTATTATCCCTAACATAGTTAGGAAAAGGATTGACCGATGATGATACTTTTCTGACATCCAAATCCCAACCACATCCAGTCCAAATCAATCTAAGTCACGTAAAAAAGATCGTATGTTCCAACCATTGTTCTTGTAACTTGATAATCGATTTATCGGAAAATATCTCCGTCAGTGGGCGTCCACACTCGATACCTATCGCTTGCATCGCAGCGGGTTTCTTTGATTCCTAAGAAATCGAAATTGTAAATGTTTGTGTGTAAATACGATCGTTCACTGTTGGGAAAGAAAGTTCTGGCATTGTTTGGTTACTTAGATGGATAGTTATGTGTTTTTTTACGTTTATGGTTAGGTTATTTAATACACAGTGATGACTTTTTAAAACACACATACACATCAATTTTATACAATTACATTTGACAAGCAACCCAGTAATGCATTGTCGGGTATATATAAATAAATAAAATGTAAAAACAAGGACTACTGACAAATTGAGAAAATAGCTACGTTATGTTTTACCTTGACATGCAGACTAACACTGTTCCGGAGAAGATAAAAAGATAACAATCATGTAGGTACACATAATAACTCTAATCCTAACTGTTTAAATCAGTGCCAAAATAAGTTTGTTTGTTACCATTTCATGCCGAAACTACAAGCCGATATCCCATAATTCCCATCCCATTGTATCGGGGTGCACAGACAGACATAAGGCACTTTTCCACCCGAAAAAAGTAGTTACTAATTCCGACAAAAACCAAGACAGACATTCATAATAGATAGAAGATAGCTACACATGTTTTCTTTTAGGTGGAACAATCATCCAATGTATCCTCCCGCCCAGGGTAGGATGGGAGGGACTGTCAGACTTGTCCTGAACTAAAATGCACGGTGTCCGATCCGAATTAATTGTGAAATTCTAAATAAATGCGTGTGAACTGAGCCAACAGTTAGGTTAGAAAATATATTCTTAATGTAAGTACTTTATACCTTTTCTGTTCAAATTAAAATCAAAAGCGATTTTAATTAAATCTCTCTAACTTTTAATTCTCCGATAGACACATCACTCAATAGCTCAAGATTTTGCCCAGTAAGTCAGTTAAGTAAGTGTAGTTTTAAGTTATTAATAGAGAGAATCGGCCAAGCGTTAAGTTGCTAGGGTAAGATGTACACAAAAACACGTTTTTGAATTAAATTAAGTTTCGAGAGACTTCAGTATGAAAATAACGACTGTAAAACAGGGTAAAAATAGTTGTTATAATAATTATATATTACCTATATGTCATATCGATTACCGTGACCCCGGAACATCAAGAGATTTCCTTAAATCTCAGACTCCTGTGTCCTTACACAGGTGGATTTCTGTCAGTACAAGTCTGACAGTCCCTCCCGCCCTGCCCGGGGTGGGAGGACTCATTTGATGATTTTACCTCGCAAAAAAAAGGGTCTCCACTATATCTGAATATTCATCGAAATCCGTTGAACTATTTTGATGTGAAACCGGACCAAAAAAACACACTTGAAAAGTTGGATATTTTTTAGTTAAATATTACGATAGCAACAGTGTTTTTATTAATGTCCTTCCCTTCACCTATTCATGAGAAAAACAGTAATTTTCCCGTTTTTCCCGCAAAATTAATCCCACTCAATTCAAAGTAAACAGTCATTTAACGCGAAACTGTTATCCATTTGATGTTACAGTATAAAATAAACTAAATATAGCGAGCTGTAAATGACAAATATATTCATTACACGATTTTGAGCTTGTATGACTAGTAAGTGGTGTTAAAACATTTAAATGAACTATCTATATTCTAGATGGAATGCGAATTATTCATTAATGCTAGGTTTATAACACGCAGAAATTATGTGTAATGAATTTAATCCATCCGGGCCACAGGTCGGATAATTGTTGACTAGCTGTTGCTAGCGGATTCGTTCGCTACAACCCGAAACTTGTCCCACAGGAAGGTAAAATCGTGATAAATCTATCCTATATCTCAATCCAGGAGTTAAACTATCTGTGTATCTTTCATCCATGTTCTTACATTAGTTTTTGCGTGAAAAAGTCATAAACATCCATCCTAACAAACTTCCACATTTCTAATCTTACCAGCTGTTGTTTCTCCCGGTACAACTCGTAAATTATCCCTCCGAAAAATTTGAATAAAACCACCCTATGTGTTAATCCAGATAATATAAACTATCTGTCTACCAAATTTCATCCCAATCCGTTCAGTAGTTTTTACGTGAAATAGTAACAAACATCCATACAATCTCACAAACTCCTAATATAGTAAGATTATCAGGAGTACCAGGATAGGCACTTCTTAGTACTGACTGCAATCTTTGTAATTCATGAATAATTGATGAAAGCTCCTTGCCATCAACACAACTATTACGTTTATTTAAAGACTTTATATAAACTGTTGGAAAACTGAGCAACATTTTTCATGGAACGTTGACGAATATCCGCTGGCTTTTGGTTGAGATTGAGACGCTCTTTTATTATTTAAACGTAAAAGTAAGGGAAGACTAAAGAAAAAACTAAAGAAACGATGAATGGAATTCTGGTAGAACTGCCATTTGGGGGTCTAGTCTTAATCTTAAGCTCGAAACACGTGGTTTCGGCACAGATTACGTTTCGGCTTTAGGTACGTACGTTTCCTACCCCCGTGACTTCATGAATGATATTACAATTTGTCAGATAGCGTTCACGTTTACTTCTAGTTGAGATTAGCTGAGCGGTCATTTTTGACTATTGTTCCTCTATAATGCGGCAGATATGACAAGGCAATATCAACTAAAAGTTGATATTGCCTTGTCATATCTGCTATCCCTAGCAGGTTTAAGGCCAATGTCAATGTTTAAAATTAAGTATTTTATTGCCTTTATCTCCTAACTTATACCACACAGCTTGCCCCGAACTACAGTCATCCAAACAAAATTAGCACACACTTGAGGGGTTGCCTAAGAAACTGCCTTTAACTCAATGTTTACGCAAGCAAGAGTTTCTTATACTTTGCATCTACAACCCTTTATTAAACATTTATATTCACGCCTCTGTTAAAGGGTGAAGGGTAGATGCCCCTCTGTCTGCTTGAGTACGTTAATGAATTTAGATGATTCGAGTGCTGAAATGACTTCAGTTGTAGCTTTGTTGGCGTTCTTTACTGTATCAATAAAGAGGAAAAATAACTTGAGAGCAGTGGCTACAGAAGGCTGCGAAAGCACGGGGTCTCTCTATGGATCATTTATTTAAAATGGTAAATAAAATGGTGTCTATCAATATTGTTTCTGTGGACCAATTGAACGTCAACGTTCATTGTACAAAAAAATAATAATACCTAGAAACAAATACAAGATAAAAAAAACTTAAACTAACTTGAAATGTACACAAATAATAAAAATGAAAATGTTGAACTTTGAAATCATTTGGTATAAGTGATTGCGACAAAAAGCCTTTTAAAAGATCTATGATTGCCATGGAATTGATGAAGTTATGAAAATCAACCTCCAACAAACAGATGCATATTTAAGCTTTAATTATTCTTGTGTATTGTTGAAGCTGGAGTCCTAAATTAAAAACGTCGATCAAGGTGAATGTGTCAAATAACAAGTCCCTATCATATTTGAAAGATACGTACAGGATTTTATTATACTTGCACTTATTTGGAAGACAATGAAACCATTACAATTTTGCGGTTGTACAACGACAGCCAGAATCAACGACATGTTTACCCTCAGTTTTTAGCAACATTTGCATCTCCTATAATAGATATACACTATTTTCCTATGAGGAATGGCAAAGATTAAAGAAAATTAGTTTACAGACACATCGTTTAGGTACTGTTTAAATAAAAATGTCTTCAACGGAGTACCTATCAATTATATTCCATAATATCCTACTTAAATCCTTATGTTCACCTACGTGACCAAACTCTTGGACATCACAATGCATCCCTAGTCATCACTGATTCCTGTCATCACCGAACACCATGTAATACTCACTTCATGTGGTTTCAAACCATTTAGTATTGCAGTCAGATATTTTCTGAGAACATTTGCAACGTAAACGAGTTGTCTCGGCCATTCAATGTAAATTCGCGATGACACATTGAGACATCGAGACATTCAATATCTTGATCATTGAGATTTTATAAACAACTTCATTTTACGGATGACTGACCGAATTCGGTTGACTCGTTTCATTTGACTGTGGGAATATGAATTGTATTTCATAATACTTTGAAATACCGTTAAAGTTTTTGTGGTTGCTGCTATTTATAGGTTGAAGCTTAAGATGTAGAAACTTATGATAGTAGTTGGTATACTTATCTTAGGAAATTGGTGCAGGGTGCCACAGACGTCTACTTTCAAAGGCATCAACAACTCTTGGGACACCCCGAGGTTCGGTTTGGTTAGGATCCTTTAAACCTTGCACACGGAAATAGGAGCCCCGCTATTCAGTCACCTTGTTCGTACCCGCTAATAGCTCCAAGATCACAATACAAATCTGTATTGTGATCTTGGAGCTATTAGCGGGTTAATAAAATTAATTTGTATTTGTATATGAAAAGATACAATCAAGAGCGATCAAGGCAGCGTCATTGGTCGAATGATCGTTAGTGCTACCATTAGGCATTGGATCCTGTAGTAAATTCTCAGATCGGACAAATCAATGTTCCCGCAAAGAATTTTGATCTAGGGAGGCTTTTATTTGGGAAG
Organism: Agrotis ipsilon; assembly: GCA_028554685.1. NCBI lineage: Eukaryota > Metazoa > Arthropoda > Insecta > Lepidoptera > Noctuidae > Agrotis > Agrotis ipsilon. The sequence continues at coordinate 14,949,229 of CM052960.1, read as the reverse complement.
GAAAATCATTAAATGACTCTTCCTGCCTTGGGATTAATAGAATACTCGTTTTGTGATTGGTTGATGAACTATTGATGACCAATGATTGAACTATTTCAAATCTATAATTCATGCTAGTGTGGGACTTAAATAAAACCAGAATATTTCAAAACTTTCGGGGCTTAAAGCGCTTTATTTATGTTAAGGTTAAGTTCTAATCTTCTTTTTCAACCAATCTAAAAACCAGAAGCCACAAAATACCTTATTATGATATGTCTGATACCCTCTAGTGACAAGATTATGTCAATAGCATAATAAACACAGCACTAACATTATGAATGGACGACACAAGTGACACAGCACACTCTTTGGACAAACAAACCATCCGTGAGCGCGATAATATATCCATTACAAGCCTTCACTGTATGACGAATGATCATATTAGAAACCTAACAAGAAGTCTCAAAGTCAAAAGAATAAGGTTCAAAATCCCTTAAAAAATTCGTTAGTAAAGAAGAGTCAGACCACAAATCAATTTTAAACTCTGATTAAAGGTAAAATCTCTGTGTCAAAGATATAAGGTTCAAATTCCTTTGGCAAGTTCATTGTGAAGAAGTTACGAAGTTTGTCGTTGTAAGTGATCAAAATGAACTATGAAGTTGTAAAATGGTACTAGCAGAGATGTATAACAATGTGTGTGAGATAACGCATAACATGCGTTTACGTGGGATGCATGAGATCGGATAATAGTTTTTTGTTTGCATGTCGTAGTCGATAATCGGAATCGAATGAATTGTTAGTTGTCATGATTCTTTGTCGCTTTGTGTGTTTGAATTGACTTTGTTTTGAATAATCGGAGGTTATCTTTATCTCTGACGGAATATTACATTCGTTTTTAATTTTTTTTACAAGGTTTTGTAGTTAATTTTAACGAAAACAAATTATTTGTTATTGTTTTTTTCAGTAATGCTTTTATTTTTTTTATTTTGCTTAAAATCCCACCCAACTTTAAGAGCCAAATTGGAATAACACAAATAAAAAACCGATAAAAATCTTTAAAAAAAAGTCCAAAGCCACGAATGTGAACTGAGATGTAATAAAACCTACATTCGAATTTTACGACTGATCTAATATCCTGAGCGGACAAGTCAGTTGATAAAACTCCTGATAGCCAGAACTAACTACGGCATTGTCTATCCGTCGTTTCATCGGACGTGGGTGTCCGGTATCGGATTTTATTTTACGTCTGTTTATTTTGTAGCTCCAATAGTTTTTTTTCGGACCATTTTAGCAAAAATATACAATGGATCCTAGTACCTACTGTGTGTTTACGAGCATGCGATACTGTGGATTCTTGGTATAAAAAAACCTTCCATTTAAAATGTAAGGTGTGCAAAGTGCATATAAAATTGTTTTTTTTTAAGCAATCATAGATCTGTATAACTTAAAATGTCAGCGAAATATCTGGAACTCAAACAAATCAATAATCACGGAAGATATCCCGTAAGTGACATTTTAAGTTATGAAGCAAACCGTGATAGTTTAAAAAAGTGAATCATAGATCTGATAGTAGATGATATAACATAATTAAATCTTTTACTTATAAGTTAGTCATAGTCGAACAAATTTTAAATAATAGACAAATGTTTATAAGTTTTTTATAATAATTTTAAAGAATTTAATGCTATCTTATGTACGCAAGCAGGATTGACTGATTGAGTCTGAGGTCTCGGGTACGACTCAAAGGGCAGACAGTGTTTTTGTTTTATGATAATAGTTTATTATATTAGCCTCTAGCTAGCCCACTGCTCCTTCCACTCTTTCCTAGGCGTTTTGTGTTATGAAATTGATTAAAATTACTTGATACCTGACAAAGAAAAATGAAAGAAAAAAACATTTTGTACCCTAAAGAAATCAATCGATGCACTAAGATTCATTACTTTAAACACCGTCACAAATAAATGCAAAGATACTTTGATACAAAATCTAAAATAATAATAAAAGCTAAGATCACTAGTCACTTCATAAAAAGTCCGTTAGTTTGTGACCTAACCGCCACATGTGTGTCGGACACATCGTGGGACATAGGTGTCCGGTGACCAAGTCTTCTTTTTGTTCGTACCGTAACATCAATGTCTTGTTTGTTCCAAGTTTTAGGAGAAAAACAATGGGAGAGAAATGTAACACTGATTGTTGAAGTGATACTGATCAATACAAAGACATGGGTTTATGAGAAAAATCTATGCCTATGTGAAAAATTGTAATTTCATTTACGAGAATTAAAAGCCATTGCTCGCTTGTCAAGTCCTAGATAATTTTTCATTATTTGTACAAATTATAATCAAATGAAAGTCTCATTTGATTCAGCCTGGGTGTTTGCGTTCCATGGTTTCGTGCTTAGATATTCTAGACTTTTGTGTTACCAAAATCGATAATTTTTCTTCAAGGCCTCGCCAAATGGGGTCTTCTATGTTTTAAACTTTTCTTCTCACAGTTTCATTATAGTTTTCCACTATCTTAAACCTCAAAACTTTTAGAAAAGAAACTTGAAACAGGAGCAACTGAAAATGTACAACTAGCTCAACTTATAATGTCACTATTCATTATAACATTAACGCCATCGCCATCGACTTCAAATACTGAGGTATTTATTAACTACAATGACCTTCTAAAAGTTTAAATAAAGCATGCGGACACACAAACAAGCGACAAAGCCTTTAAGCCCTGTTACTAAGTACGTTCAAATTATAATCGGATAAAAGCAACATCCTTTACATTTACAAATATTACAAAAAGATCAAGAGTGTGCTAAGCTTTACGAGTTATAAAAAGTAAAAGTGCTAGTGGCACTCGGTTCCGTACGTAAAAATATATTAATTTAGTTTAAGAGTATGTGTATCTATCGTTTCTAACGACTTTTGTAAGTAATGCCATTATTAAGATTAAACATTAAACATATGTTGTGTCAACTATTATTAATCTTATCCTAATTGCTGGGAAAGGCAACCTCCTTTTTATTTAACTCTGAGCCAATATGGACAAGATTGTTGCTTTTGCCCAGATTGCGTTCCGCATTTTCAAGACTACAGCCGTGACGCGTTCTTTAAAAAAAAAACGTTTTATTTAATTATTATTCTTCATTTTTATATTAGCTATAGCATTACACACTCTTTTAAAGGTATCTCGTTCAAGTATCTACCTAGAAGTACGGGTCGACGACGCGTTGCGTTCCACGCGCGCCTCAAAGAGTATCAGCATAATGACGGGGCTCGTCTCTAGAGAGCCAAAGCCTGCCGGGGTCGCGGGTCTTATCTCATTACCGTCATCCTGGAACGTAAAGGGCTATGAATAAATATAAATAATGTAAGGGAAAGACACCGTTGATTTTAGTCAGTACGAGTCCTCCTGACAGTCCCTCCCGCCCTGCCCTAATTTTACCACGTAAAAAAGTCTCTGCCTAGAAAGATTAAAAAAAACACAGGTCACTCTACAACGAGCATTAGTAATAGTGATCCATTGGTACAAATTACGGAACCCTGAGAAGTATGTGGTCCCGCTATTCTCTCACACCTTACAAATCATGATAGACTAAACGAGAATTGATCACCAAATTAACTAGAGACACATCACGTGTTTTGTATTAGTCCACGGTTTGTGCGGGCAGTACCCTATGGAAGCAGGGTGATAAGTCTGATACAATGAAAAAAGGATTTATTAACCGACTTCATTTGTACAAACATTAAACTGCCTCAATCTGTCAGTTTTCTTCAATAGAATTTAAACCTTATCACAAAAAGTGGAAGGTTACTGTTCGATTGATAAAATTTGACATATTTGAGTAGGTTAACTTGCTGGGGTCATATTTTCAAGCGACAAATGATGTTAAGATGAGACTTTTTATTGAGATGTATTCGTGAAATAACTGGACCTTGATTGATCAGATTTCTGTCTGGGCAAGAAGATGATGACTCATTAACTAGACCAAGGAAACCATACAAAAATAATGAGAGATATGACATAAAAGGAGACTACTACTAAAAATAATAGCGAAGTGTGGATGGAGTAGGTAAATAAATAATTGCAGGGCCACCGTCGACTTCAAAATGAATTGAGATTAGAGCTCTTCAGAGTAAAACATGGCTAACAGGCAGATACAAGCTTTCATTATCTACAAAGTATCTAGAGATACTCCAGACTGAACAGAAAAAAAACCTACTTCAAATAAAAAATAAAACAACTGCATTTCCAAATATGATCATGTAAGAATCGAATCGGATTAGATCAACTATGAGTATCCAATCTGTTAGATCAGACATTATGACATATCTAGACCATAAGCAGATGCTAAACATTCATACTAAACGTCCATTAAAATGTAATTACACATTACCCGACCACCCAGTCATAACGGCAGCAAAGACTTGTGCTGACGGGCAGACAGAACTGTTATTTGGTCGCAAAACGTCAGTTTAATTGCCTCGATCGTGACCAACCGACGGCAATGGCCATCGAAAATCGGTCGTGTGCTCATACCCTAACATCATTACTGTTTCCATCGATTAGATGCCACTTTTTGACAGGACATGTATAATCAGCCCAATTCAAGCTTGCTTGAAGCTTGAAGCTACGACATCATCAAACTAATTGGGATATGCCGCTTTGATCAGCCGCAGTTTTATTTTGTTATGTTTGTGGCAGAAATTTTTATTCGAATCGTGTTTTATTGGTTAAATGAAATGTAAGGTATTTGAAGGATTATTTTTATGTGATAGTATTTAGGTATCTGATAAAGATTAAACAAATAGGCATGTGTTTATTTGAGTTTTTGTTGTTGCAGATGTGAAGGGATTTCCCATATACAATTATAACCTACCCTTTTTATTGTTTTACTAACGTTTTTCTTCAGTTCTTTCATTTCGATTTGAATAAATCAGCACTTAAAAGTCAACAATAAAGTAATCATTTTCAAATTGTTTTGTCTCGTTAACACGAATCTATACTAAGGTTGGTGAAGTCCACCGATAACTTCACCGATATGAGATACCGATATACATAAGTGATGAAAGAAATTACATACATGAAAAATGAGCCTGACTGCAATCAAAGTTTCAACCTAGTCGAGACTGTACAAGACCATCCCTGCTCACCCAGTCGTAGATATCGCTGTTAAAATGTCGTATTCTAAGTTCCCTAATATTCCATAAGTAACCGGCTATACTAACCCATGTACAGGAACAACTCTTCTCTTCACTACACAACTACATTATATTGTAGTAATTATTTCCATTTTAATCTAAGTACAAGTTTCGTACGTCGGTGGCTTCCTAAGCGATCGTTCACAGCCCAAGTTCACAGTTTAGTTGCTCTGTCCCGGGCAACCCAGGTCAACTTCTACAAGACGTAGTTCCCAAGGTTGGTAACTTACGGAATAAGGGCAAACTTGTTACTCCATAACTTTGATTGATGAAAGTTATATGTGTGAAATTTATCTATTTTTCTACTATAGAAGTGATGAAAATGAATACAAGTTTTCATTCAACAACATTAAATTAAACAACATTAAATAAAAAAAATATGTAATTATTATGTTGTTGTACAGAGTTATCAAGTCTGGGCATATCGCTGTTAAAGCCTGGTCGTATGTTACAAACCTGACCGGCTGTATTTTAAAATTTAACTGCCATACTACAAAACAATTAAAAATCTGTTGAGCACTTGTCTAAATTAACAGTCAATTTCAAACCGGCATTTCATTTTGATACAAGGTTTGTTTTGCAGTGACACTTTTTTTAGACAACTGTTCAACAGCTGTTTAAGTTTTTGTAGTTTAATCGATTTTTACGTCACATTCTCTCGCATTCGTTTCTATTATTAAAGCTCTAGAAAAACACGAAATAGCAAGTATATTATACGTCTAAAATTTCGAAGACATGTAATGTCCGAAAGGATTTTATTGTGCTTAACCTACTCTTTCTCACAGAGGGATCCTTGTTTGTGCGCCAGCAGGAAAAATGTAAATGACTGATAGATAATGTTGTTTGAAAATTTTATATTATTTCTCATAGAAATTCATGATAGCAAGTAAACGAAATAGCGTTATAAATTATAAACGAAAATGAAATACCAATTCGGCAATAAAGCTGTCTTCACAAAATAATTACAAGAGAAATCCATCAAAAAATTGAAATATAACATCAAAGAATAAAGTTTTCTCGATTCGTGTTTCGAATTCTAAAGCCTTTAGATAAATTATGGAATCAGGCGTTACTTTGCGGAAATCCATGACATTAAAATGTTATGAAAAATATTTAGTTTTAATTCCGCGACAAAAATCCAGGCTTGTTGCAGGATGCAATCCCACCCTATGCAGTCATGCATATGCACATGCAGCAAAGGACCCACCCTCCCGCCCTCATGCATATGCACACATGCAACAAACGGAAAAGCAAGCCATGAAATCAAACCTATACTCGACACGTGTTTCGCCCCTCCACGGGGCATCCTCAGGAGATGTTGACTCGACAAGCGCTCGGCCTCGAATGAGCTAGTTTGACAGCTCTCGCCTCTTTATATAGCGTCGTGATGACGCATCGATAACGCAACGAAACGTTATCGATACAAACGTTATAAAGACGTTTGTATCGATCTACCTGCAATCATACTTAAAAGAGGTGATGTAATTAAGTTTGTTTGTTCATTCAACAGTGTATTATTATTATTATTATGTTTGGAGATTTCTAACTGCTCCAACACACACAACCGGAAATTTTTATTACAAACATGGAGAATTTTATACGTGTTATTGTCGCTCAAGGAATGGCCGGTATCGATTAAATGTTTTGCAAAATGTGATTTGTCTGGATGGCCATTCCTGTAAGCGGCAACATGCTCCCTAAACCTAACCTCGAAATTACGGCCTGTCTGACCCACATAGACCCCGTTGCAATCATTGCATACTAATTTATAAACACCGGATTTTTTTGAATTTTCTAATTTATCTTTACCGTTACAAAGATTACGTAAGTTGTGATCTGATCGAAAAGTTACGAAAACATTGTGTTTTTTAAGAATATTCGCGATTTTATCGGAAATGGGGCCTATGTAAGACAGACTACCGACATACTTGTCAATTCGTTCGGGGGTACATGCATAAAGTAGTGAGCGAACCCTGTCATTCTGTTTTTTCTGAATTATATTATCGATAACTTGTTTTGAATACCCGTTTGAAATCGCGATTTGATATATTATTTTAAGTTCTTTGACGTAATTATCTGTGGACAGTGGGACTGAAATTAAACGATGGACATAGCTGCGGAAGGCTGCTAGTTTGTGTTGTGATGGGTGACATGAGGAGGCGGGAATTGTTGTGTCGGTGTGAGTGGGTTTTCGATAAATTTGGAAATCGAGTTTGTTATTAACTCTAGTGATTGTTAGATCTAAAAAATTGAGGGATTGGTTGGATTCTAATTCTAATTTGAATTTAATTTTGGGATGGAAAGTGTTAAGTTTATTAACGAAAATGTCTAATTGACGAATAGTACCCGTCCAACAGATAATTACGTCATCCACGTATCTATAATAAAACAGAATGTTGGGTTCGCCCACCAAATATTTACATTCAAAGTAGTCCATAAATATTTCCGCCATTAAAGGACTTAAAGGTGATCCCATTGCTAACCCCTCTTTTTGGCGAAAATATTCGTTATTGAAACGAAAATAATTTTGTTGCATGCAAATACGCGTGAGGTCAAGAAGGTCTTGCATTTCTCCAGGATGTAAACGTTGTCTCTCCAAATGGTTCCCCAAAATACGTAAGCACTCTTCAAATGGAATATTCGTAAATAAACTGTCAACATCCAACGATAATAATTTTGAATTGTGAGGAATGTTGACATTTTTTATTTTTTCAATTAAATCTAAACTATTTTTTAAACTGTATTTTGGTGAAAAGGAAGACTTAGTTTTTAATAAATTGTTGAGATGTTTAGCCAAATCGTATGTTGGGGCACCAATGTAAGAGACAACGGGGCGAATTGGGATATTATCTTTATGAGTTTTGGGTAAGCCATACAAAAAAGGAGAACGCGGGTTCATAGGGATTTTATATTTTAATTGATCTGGAGAAATACATGACATGTTATTTATAGCATTCTTCAACTCTACGGTAAATTTTTTGGTGGGGTCGGAACTAAGACGTTCAAAATCCTCCCCCTGGATAACGTCGTTAACCTTCTGGTGGTAAGCAGTTTTATCCAAAATGACTACGGTATTGCCTTTGTCGGCTTTTGTAATTATTAAATTATCTTGATTAATTTTGGTTTGTAATGACCGATATATCTGTAATTCAGAATAATTTTGAGGAAAGGAGGGAGATGAAACTTTTTTAATCTGAGCTGCCACCTGATGTTTAACGGCGCTATCCGTTTTACTTCTAACACAAGCCATTTCTGAATCCACCACCAAAGTTTCGAGCGATTTCTGGGATAACCGTGGTCTGATGTTATATTTTAGGCCTTTCTCTAATAAAGAAATCTCAGAACAAGAGAATTGGATATTTGTATAATTTTTAACGCGTGGATAAAAAGAGTGAATTGTATCTAAATCATTATTTTCTGAACGGTTGATATTACTGTTCCGGTTATCCCGAGATAATCGCTCCAACTTCCTACTCTGTGTTATAAATTTATCATGCGCTACTTGGGAGGCAAAGTCCCGGGCTTTGTTATCTAAAATATCAAACTCCACGTTGTGTAGTTTGTAACTCAATTCTGAGTACAAAACTTTCAAGTGAAGCTTGATATTGTCCCTAACTGAAAACCAATGTTCCTGTTTTGCCTTCACCAATGCTAAACTACTTGACCGGCTGTGTGTGTTGGTATGTATATTAATATAATGGGGAAATACTTTTAATTGTTTACACTGTTGATTGAACCAAACGTTCTGAGAAGCTAAGCGATGGAGTTTTGTCAACTTGATGTAAAGTTTTGCCTGCTCAGCTATACCTGCCGACTTAAGATAAATTATGGAATCAGGCGTTACTTTGCGGAAATCCATGACATTAAAATGTTATGAAAAATATTTAGTTTTAATTCCGCGACAAAAATCCAGGCTTGTTGCAGGATGCAATCCCACCCTATGCAGTCATGCATATGCACATGCAGCAAAGGACCCACCCTCCCGCCCTCATGCATATGCACACATGCAACAAACGGAAAAGCAAGCCATGAAATCAAACCTATACTCGACACGTGTTTCGCCCCTCCACGGGGCATCCTCAGGAGATGTTGACTCGACAAGCGCTCGGCCTCGAATGAGCTAGTTTGACAGCTCTCGCCTCTTTATATAGCGTCGTGATGACGCATCGATAACGCAACGAAACGTTATCGATACAAACGTTATAAAGACGTTTGTATCGATCTACCTGCAATCATACTTAAAAGAGGTGATGTAATTAAGTTTGTTTGTTCATTCAACAGTGTATTATTATTATTATTATGTTTGGAGATTTCTAACTGCTCCAACACACACAACCGGAAATTTTTATTACAAACATGGAGAATTTTATACGTGTTATTGTCGCTCAAGGAATGGCCGGTATCGATTAAATGTTTTGCAAAATGTGATTTGTCTGGATGGCCATTCCTGTAAGCGGCAACATGCTCCCTAAACCTAACCTCGAAATTACGGCCTGTCTGACCCACATAGACCCCGTTGCAATCATTGCATACTAATTTATAAACACCGGATTTTTTTGAATTTTCTAATTTATCTTTACCGTTACAAAGATTACGTAAGTTGTGATCTGATCGAAAAGTTACGAAAACATTGTGTTTTTTAAGAATATTCGCGATTTTATCGGAACGAATTGACAAGTATGTCGGTAGTCTGTCTTACATAGGCCCCATTTCCGATAAAATCGCGAATATTCTTAAAAAACACAATGTTTTCGTAACTTTTCGATCAGATCACAACTTACGTAATCTTTGTAACGGTAAAGATAAATTAGAAAATTCAAAAAAATCCGGTGTTTATAAATTAGTATGCAATGATTGCAACGGGGTCTATGTGGGTCAGACAGGCCGTAATTTCGAGGTTAGGTTTAGGGAGCATGTTGCCGCTTACAGGAATGACCATCCAGACAAATCACATTTTGCAAAACATTTAATCGATACCGGCCATTCCTTGAGCGACAATAACACGTATAAAATTCTCCATGTTTGTAATAAAAATTTCCGGTTGTGTGTGTTGGAGCAGTTAGAAATCTCCAAACATAATAATAATAATAATACACTGTTGAATGAACAAACAAACTTAATTACATCACCTCTTTTAAGTATGATTGCAGGTAGATCGATACAAACGTCTTTATAACGTTTGTATCGATAACGTTTCGTTGCGTTATCGATGCGTCATCACGACGCTATATAAAGAGGCGAGAGCTGTCAAACTAGCTCATTCGAGGCCGAGCGCTTGTCGAGTCAACATCTCCTGAGGATGCCCCGTGGAGGGGCGAAACACGTGTCGAGTATAGGTTTGATTTCATGGCTTGCTTTTCCGTTTGTTGCATGTGTGCATATGCATGAGGGCGGGAGGGTGGGTCCTTTGCTGCATGTGCATATGCATGACTGCATAGGGTGGGATTGCATCCTGCAACAAGCCTGGATTTTTGTCGCGGAATTAAAACTAAATATTTTTCATAACATTTTAATGTCATGGATTTCCGCAAAGTAACGCCTGATTCCATAATTTATCTTAAGTCGGCAGGTATAGCTGAGCAGGCAAAACTTTACATCAAGTTGACAAAACTCCATCGCTTAGCTTCTCAGAACGTTTGGTTCAATCAACAGTGTAAACAATTAAAAGTATTTCCCCATTATATTAATATACATACCAACACACACAGCCGGTCAAGTAGTTTAGCATTGGTGAAGGCAAAACAGGTGTGGTTGAATGAGGAATGTAGGCATTGGTTTTCAGTTAGGGACAATATCAAGCTTCACTTGAAAGTTTTGTACTCAGAATTGAGTTACAAACTACACAACGTGGAGTTTGATATTTTAGATAACAAAGCCCGGGACTTTGCCTCCCAAGTAGCGCATGATAAATTTATAACACAGAGTAGGAAGTTGGAGCGATTATCTCGGGATAACCGGAACAGTAATATCAACCGTTCAGAAAATAATGATTTAGATACAATTCACTCTTTTTATCCACGCGTTAAAAATTATACAAATATCCAATTCTCTTGTTCTGAGATTTCTTTATTAGAGAAAGGCCTAAAATATAACATCAGACCACGGTTATCCCAGAAATCGCTCGAAACTTTGGTGGTGGATTCAGAAATGGCTTGTGTTAGAAGTAAAACGGATAGCGCCGTTAAACATCAGGTGGCAGCTCAGATTAAAAAAGTTTCATCTCCCTCCTTTCCTCAAAATTATTCTGAATTACAGATATATCGGTCATTACAAACCAAAATTAATCAAGATAATTTAATAATTACAAAAGCCGACAAAGGCAATACCGTAGTCATTTTGGATAAAACTGCTTACCACCAGAAGGTTAACGACGTTATCCAGGGGGAGGATTTTGAACGTCTTAGTTCCGACCCCACCAAAAAATTTACCGTAGAGTTGAAGAATGCTATAAATAACATGTCATGTATTTCTCCAGATCAATTAAAATATAAAATCCCTATGAACCCGCGTTCTCCTTTTTTGTATGGCTTACCCAAAACTCATAAAGATAATATCCCAATTCGCCCCGTTGTCTCTTACATTGGTGCCCCAACATACGATTTGGCTAAACATCTCAACAATTTATTAAAAACTAAGTCTTCCTTTTCACCAAAATACAGTTTAAAAAATAGTTTAGATTTAATTTAAAATAAAAAATGTCAACATTCCTCACAATTCAAAATTATTATCGTTGGATGTTGACAGTTTATTTACGAATATTCCATTTGAAGAGTGCTTACGTATTTTGGGGAACCATTTGGAGAGACAACGTTTACATCCTGGAGAAATGCAAGACCTTCTTGACCTCACGCGTATTTGCATGCAACAAAATTATTTTCGTTTCAATAACGAATATTTTCGCCAAAAAGAGGGGTTAGCAATGGGATCACCTTTAAGTCCTTTAATGGCGGAAATATTTATGGACTACTTTGAATGTAAATATTTGGTGGGCGAACCCAACATTCTGTTTTATTATAGATACGTGGATGACGTAATTATCTGTTGGACGGGTACTATTCGTCAATTAGACATTTTCGTTAATAAACTTAACACTTTCCATCCCAAAATTAAATTCAAATTAGAATTAGAATCCAACCAATCCCTCAATTTTTTAGATCTAACAATCACTAGAGTTAATAACAAACTCGATTTCCAAATTTATCGAAAACCCACTCACACCGACACAACAATTCCCGCCTCCTCATGTCACCCATCACAACACAAACTAGCAGCCTTCCGCAGCTATGTCCATCGTTTAATTTCAGTCCCACTGTCCACAGATAATTACGTCAAAGAACTTAAAATAATATATCAAATCGCGATTTCAAACGGGTATTCAAAACAAGTTATCGATAATATAATTCAGAAAAAACAGAATGACAGGGTTCGCTCACTACTTTATGCATGTACCCCCGAACGAATTGACAAGTATGTCGGTAGTCTGTCTTACATAGGCCCCATTTCCGATAAAATCGCGAATATTCTTAAAAAACACAATGTTTTCGTAACTTTTCGATCAGATCACAACTTACGTAATCTTTGTAACGGTAAAGATAAATTAGAAAATTCAAAAAAATCCGGTGTTTATAAATTAGTATGCAATGATTGCAACGGGGTCTATGTGGGTCAGACAGGCCGTAATTTCGAGGTTAGGTTTAGGGAGCATGTTGCCGCTTACAGGAATGGCCATCCAGACAAATCACATTTTGCAAAACATTTAATCGATACCGGCCATTCCTTGAGCGACAATAACACGTATAAAATTCTCCATGTTTGTAATAAAAATTTCCGGTTGTGTGTGTTGGAGCAGTTAGAAATCTCCAAACATAATAATAATAATAATACACTGTTGAATGAACAAACAAACTTAATTACATCACCTCTTTTAAGTATGATTGCAGGTAGATCGATACAAACGTCTTTATAACGTTTGTATCGATAACGTTTCGTTGCGTTATCGATGCGTCATCACGACGCTATATAAAGAGGCGAGAGCTGTCAAACTAGCTCATTCGAGGCCGAGCGCTTGTCGAGTCAACATCTCCTGAGGATGCCCCGTGGAGGGGCGAAACACGTGTCGAGTATAGGTTTGATTTCATGGCTTGCTTTTCCGTTTGTTGCATGTGTGCATATGCATGAGGGCGGGAGGGTGGGTCCTTTGCTGCATGTGCATATGCATGACTGCATAGGGTGGGATTGCATCCTGCAACAAGCCTGGATTTTTGTCGCGGAATTAAAACTAAATATTTTTCATAACATTTTAATCTAAAGCCTTTATTTATAGCCGATCAATCTAAACTTTACTAATAGTTTCAATCAAGGCTGAAATGTATGAATTTGTGAATATTTAAACTCCAAAGATTTTGAATATTAAGCCTTTATCGAGGCTACGGGTCAATCAATCATATTTTTTTATTAGAAATCCTCAAGCAACTTGCCAATGTTTTGATGAAAATTTTGAATATTAAAATAAAGAGCTTTATTAGAGTGATAATATCACAGTTTATTAAAGTGTAACATAAGGTGTATGCAAAATATAAAATTATAGTATTATAAAGAATTATACCATCCAGATTTTTTGAATCTACCGAATTTGTCGGTCTCATTTGTAACTTTGACACCAACTAGACACAAATGTGTTTGTTGCTTCTCTCATTTTTAATGAAAAAATCCAATAACACAGTCATTACCCAGACTGGGATTCCCATCGAGTAACGCATGTCTAACGTTTCCAACCACTAGACATACGGGGTAGCGAGATTCAAAATAAAACGAATTAATAGTAATTCGCTATGCTCATATTATCACTTACCTGCCATACTTACCAATGTATTATTAACCGGGGTCTAAGAATGCTACTTCACCAGAATCGTTATATGAATTGCTAAACATTTCTTAACATGGAATATTTTATTCTATTAAACTATAACTATCTATCTATATATATAAAATTCAAAACTGACTGACTGATCTGACAACGCACAGCCCAAACCGCTGGGCCTAGAAACTTGAAATTTGGCATAAACCCTCCTTATACCACGTAGGTGAGCACTAAGAACGGATTTTGCGAAATTCGGCCCCTAAGGGGTTGTTTTTGGGGTTGATAGTTTGTATGAAACTTTGTTACTACAGGTGCTAGGAATTCCAAATTTTTTATGGGGTGTCTTTTTAGAACGTAGATGCTCACTATGTCGAGATTTTGTGAAATCCGACCCCTGAGGGGTTTGTTTTTGAGGTCGATAGTTTGCATGAAAATTTGTTACTACAAGTGCTAGGCGTCTCAAATCTTGCATGCCGGTTCTTTTTAAGACGTAAATTTTCAACAAGGTAGAAATTTTGTGAAACTCGACCCCTAAAGGGTTGTTTTTGGGGTTGATAGTTTTGAGACTTAATTTTTTTACATATGGATTCTTTTTTTTTTCATATGGATTCTTTTTGGACGTAAGTGGTGATAAAGACGGGATTTTGCGAAATTCGATCCCCAAGGGGTTGTTTTTGGGGTTGATAATTTGTATGAAACTTTGTTACTACAAGTGCTAGGAGCCTCGAATTTTAAATCAGGTCCTTTTTTAGGACGTAGATGCTCACCATGGTGGGATTTTGAGAAATTCGAACCCTTAAGGGTTGTTTTTGGGGTTGCTAGCAAGGAATCCCAAGGGTGGCTGGGAGTAGAAATTCACAAAAGCAAAATTCGAAAATAACGCGGACGAAGTCGCGGGCGAAGTGCTCGTATAAATATAAAATTCAAAACTGACTGACTGATCTGACAACGCACAGCCCAAACCGCTGGACCTAGAATCTTGAAATTTGGCATAAGCCCTCCTTATACCACGTAGGTGAGCACTAAGAACGGATTTTGCGAAATTCGGCCCCTAAGGGGTTGTTTTTGGGGTTGATAGTTTGTATGAAACTTCGCTACTACAGGTGCTAGGAATTCCAAATTTTGCATGGGGTGTCTTTTTAGAACGTAGATGCTCAGTATGATGGGATTTTGCGAAATCCGACCCCTGAGGGGTTTGTTTTTGGGGTCGATAGTTTGTATGAAACTTTGTTACTACAAGTGCTAGGCGTCTCAAATCTTGCATGCCGGTTCTTTTTAAGACTTAAATACTCAACAAGTTAGAAATTTTGTGAAACTCGACCCCTAAGGGGTTGTTTTTGGGGTTAATAGTTTTGAGACTGAATTTTTTACATATGGATTCTTTTTTGGACGTAAGTGATACTAAAGACAGGATTTTGTGAAATTCGACCCCCAAGGGGTTGTTTTTGTTGTTGATAGTTTGAATGAAACTTTGTTACTACAAGTTCTAAGAGTCTCAAGACGTAAGTGATAGTTAAAACGGGATTGATGTATTGATAGTTAGAGGTCTCAAATTTTACAGGAGGTTCTACTTTAGACATAGATTCTCACTAAGAGAGGATCTTGCGAAATTCAACCCCTTGAGAGTAGTTTTGGGGTTGTTAGCAAGGAATCCCAATATATTCATTGGGGTTATTTTTAAGAACGTAGGTACCACCCATGACGGGATACTGCGAGTAGATAGAAATTTTGTTGAATATTGATTTAGATTTTCGAAAAGTATCCCTTATAGAGGGTGGCTGGGAGTAAAAATTCACTAAAGCAAAGTTCTAAAATCACGCGGACGAAGTCGCGGGCGTAGTGCTCGTAGATTTATATAATTTTTCGTAATTCATAGATGATTGTGTCAAAGTGGTTTATTTAGACTCCTAGTAATGTAAAATACAAATCCGCATAAATCATAGATTTCCTAGAAGAGAGAGGCAAATGCTATTGTTGGCATGTTATCAGAAGCGCCTACATCTGTGGTTCAAAATGTTATCACTCCCCTTATATACACTAACGTCGATATAGCTGAGTTGAATCACGAAGTTGGAACAATACGTTTCCTACATGCTATTGTCTTTGTTTTGGAAGTAGATATGAGTGATATTTACTCTTTAGAGAAAGATTTTTCTATTATAGATTTCGATATTAACAAGATTGGAAAATACTTAGTTCTTAAAGTTTTTGCAAGACTTAAATTCCACAAGATATAGGATACGCGGAAGACAACAACCAGTCTAGGGAAGGATAACGTATTCATTGGAAACTGGGTTAAGTGAGGGCTTTTAGACAGATAGACAGTCGTTTCGATTACAACTATTTTATATTAAGAAGCCGAAACTAACATAGGTGAGAAAGGCTAAGCAGATGATAATAGCGAAATAATAGGAGCAATAACAGCTTATTGTTTTTCTTTAATTCTTTTATTCCAAGATATTCTTGCGTTTGACCACAATCTTACCAAATAAGAAGAGAGGATGTGGACGACGGTGAAGCTCACTTGCCTAGAAGTAACCTATTCACTTTTAGCATAAGAACTTTAAGATTGTAGCTATCACGAGAGAATCCGGCAGGAAATTCCACTTCTTTACTACGCGCACCATAACTCTTTTTGTAATCTTTTTTAAGCGTATAAATTCATAGCCTAGAAGTCAAATTATTATGTAGTTATAAAATTAATGTTGTTTTACCAATACAACACAAATCTTCGATTCTACCAGAGTATTCTAATTGTTAAGACTGGGAATTAAATCAAAGACCTCAAGGTCCGCATTGGATCTTGTTACCTCTATAACAATGATGCGATTCTGCACTAATTAGGCGACCTATTCATTGTCTTGTCCGTTACATAGATTAAAGGTATTATTATAAGGTTCTGTAGTATTGTTTCTGTTAGTCAAAGCTTGGAACATTGTGTTTTGGTTACTATTACTTTGTGATTTATAGCTTACTTTTGCGTTACCTATGGTTTCGTAAAAGTTTAAATCATTTTCTTGATATTAATCAAGCAATGTTTTCATAATTAGGACACAAATTCTCTTGTCTTTTTTCTCTTTGAGAAGAATTGGTTCGTCTATTCACTACAAGTGCTAAATCATTGTAATTTTATAAATTTCACATGTCATTAATTTTGTAAGTTCATCGTCGTACTTTGATGATTATGAAACAATGATTCACATCTACTAAACATGCATTGCTGTCACATTAGAATTAAATTTACCATTTCACAATAAAACCTTTCTATATTAACCCTCAAAACTTCAGAAATAGATTTACTACTAATGAGTTTCAAACAGGGATCGTGGTCCACACACACTCGATCTTTGTCAAAAATGACAATCGTAGTGCGATAGTGGATGACTTTCAAATAAATTCAACGTTCATTAGATTCGCTTGCAGGGGACTACTCGGTGTAGAACTAATGTTTTAGATTCAACCATTAACGCGATCCAGTTTGTGATTTGAAAGGGACATACTGATTGAAAGGATAGTCAAGCAAATAAGAAGGATAAAATATTTAGGCTAGTTACTTGCCCTTTTGAATTGACGAACACAAAAATTGTAGTTTATCAAAATGTATAGTCCCTTCTGCTCCACCCAGGGCTAAGGACTCATTTGATGATTTTTCCACAAAAGACGGTCCGGCATCGAGACATGTAATAATCGCTCATAAAGCGACAAGAAAAACTATAATTCCAGAACTTCTAATAGATAAGCTTTTTGATAGATCATAACCAATGCTATTAACTTTTGACGTTTCCACATTTGACTTCGTCCAGTAATAAACCCGCTCTTTAGGATAGCCTAACCTCTATCTATACTAACAAGGATATGTATTTGAATCATTACTTCGGCATTCAAAACCTGTCTACAACAAGTTGGGTAAAACTCCCGTCAGTATGTCCCACAATTATGAAGGTGAGTCAGCAATCTAAAGTAATGCGTGTGTGGATGTACGGGGTTGCGATGTTAAATTTATTAAAGTACGTAATTATATGAGTGATATTCCTACTGATCTCGTTTAAGCTTCTCATTTTCGCGTTGGCGGTAATACTTTACTTCATAAATAATGGATGTGTGGCCAATGCCCAGCTCTGGGATATTGCAGTTGATATGATGATGATTCCTGCCGATAAGATTTACGCTACTCATCATACCGTATGCGCTACTTCAACTATAACAAATGTGAAAGTCTGTGAGGTTGAAAGAATGTATGTATGGGTACCCGTATTTTACGCAAAAACTGTCAAACAGATTTGGATGTTAGGTCTGAAGGGGACGGCGACGTCGGTTTCGGACCCCTCCGTCTACTCAGTTTGAACCTGGATGAACTCTTTTGTATACGGAAAATTTGACTGAAAGATGAATAGGAGCTGTGGGTGATTTTTGGCTGATATTTTATTTTTATTTTATTTAGGAAAATAAACAATTATACACTACAATTATAATTATACAGACAATTCATACAAAGTGAGCAAGTGAGACGACATTTTCCACAGATTATAAAAAGAGTATTTTTTAATGCACTTATGTAGTGCGATTGCAATTAATACTTATATAATTAATAATATAATCTTCTAACTACCTTATATAACTTTAATTAATTCTCACATATTAGAAAAGTTAAAGGGATACAATGATAATTCAGATTCGTATCAAAATATTTGGCAACCCTCTGGTTATCCTCAGTTATCCTAGTTATTTAGTTACAAACATTTTAATAGTGTTTGGACACACGTTGGGGATTCTTGCTATTTATGATTGTTGTGTGTTTATAAATAAACAAGTCTAGCCGATAAAAGTAAAAACTAAAACAGAGCCTTTTCATTTGTTGTTGAGCGAACTAAGGGTGGAGTAAAAATTGTGAGCCTAAAAGTGTCTATCCGCACACATACTACCTATAGTTTTGATTTCATTTTTATTTTTGAAGACTTTTTGGCATTATTTTTTGGCAGAACTATAGTTCCTTTCTTTCTTTCTTTCTAACTTCTAGATATTTTTTCATGTTATGTGTTTCATCACTCACGTTATTGATTCCTGTATATTTAGATAAAGATCGCTCGTGGCCAGTTCCAAAATTTGATCACTTAATGAAGTTTCAATCATATGATGACATAAAACTGAATAAATTAATCACATCATGACGTGGTCTGGCCAGATTAATGGATTACTTAAAAGGTTGATTTGAACAGCTAAGACAAAAATCACCGTCAAACATTCATGATATTTAGTAGTACAGTTGCATTGTGTACAAGATTAAGTAGATTTATCTTCTTTCAGATTGACAAATAAAAAGATTAGTGTTGCAAACACAAATTAAACGATCTTGTTTGAAAAGAAAGTGACTATCATCGAAAATCGATTCTCGATAAACTTATATGTCGTAGATTTGCTCGAGTAAGACTGCAGTTCCACTGGAACTGAGCGGAGCTGAGACAAGCTGTGCCGCTATTCACCAATTACATGGTTGAAGCCATATATGGCTCGAAAGGCACATGTGGATTTCCAGCCATGTCATTGGTAAATCGCGGCACAACTCTGCTCCGCACCACTCCACTCTGCCTCAGTGGAACAGCAGCCTAAATCTATTTGCATTACTATCATCAGTCGAATGGTTTTCGTGGCGTATTTTTTCTAGAGCAGTTTTGTAGAGACAAAATAGAGCTAAAAATTGTTCTAGTAAACAAACGGGCATCATTGTTTTATTTTTAAAGTTGTCTTTATTAAATTTGAGAGTTGCAGCAGCCCTTGAGATAGAGGGGTGAGGTTTTATTAGGGGCGACTAACGAGTGCCGATAAGGAGGTATAATGCCCCTCTGTGTCATTGTTGGTACAAGATAGAAAATATAGCGGGTTACGAGTATGTGTACAGGACCTTTACTTGTAAATTAGAAATTCTTCAACCATCATCAATTGCCTAAACGTTTCCGAGCTAAGTTTCGTTCTGTTTCCAGTCTAAACTAGGAGCTGATATATTATCAATTCTCCAGTGGATGTTAAAGCCATTTGAAGCTTTTAGTTGAACAGTTTTTTTATCAACGAAAGCTATTATATTTTCAATTTTACCGAACACCATCTTAGCAACCAACAGAAACTCCGTTCGTCCGATCTATTTAACCTTAAAATGCAATCATCAAATAGTTTCACCAATCCCGCTTCAACCCTCTAAATTGTACCACAAACCAGAGGGGGCAAAACCATCCACTGTTTAATCTCCAGTTCAATCTTGACTTAAATGAACACCTAGATGTTCCCCTGTATCGATTGTAGGATAGTGTTAAGCCACTGGTTTCGCTAATGAATTGATTTGCCGCTCTCGTCAATTTATAATGGAATTCATCGGATTCTGCGCAGGGATTTCGACGAAACTCAAAGGGTTAACTCGAAATAGATGTTCGTGTTGTCGGTATTTTTTTGGCCAAATAAATAGGTAGAATGAACTTTTCACTTCATTCTACCTATTTATTTGGCCAAAAAAATACCGACTATTATGTGTTGTTTATGTTACAGTAAAATTTTGTGTTTGTTTTCGGAAAATATTTGGTACTTTGCTCATAATAATTACGGTGTTTGTCAAAATTATTATTACTTTTAACATTATCTGAGAAACAGAAAATGTTTTGGAAAAGTTTACAAACATAATAATTTCACATTGAACCGATTGTAATTACTGTTTGAAAAATTTTCTATTTTAACAAACGTGACGCCTGAATTAGAATATTCTATCACTACTAGATTTCGGAAAAGCCAAACAAACTCACACAACCAATTCCTCTTAAAATAAAATAGCGGACTCTTTTACCAGAAACTCGTTCTTTACAACAGAATTGATTAATCCTTTGCAGTAAAAGCAATGTTACTGCACAGGATTTAATTAAATCCCATTGAACCGTCTCGTCCCCAAAACATCAAAATAGTAAATCCTACAAATGGGTCGCAAGCCATTAAGTTTTATATCTATACTGTTTCTACTTACTCCTTTAGACGATAAGGACTTCTATCATATTGATTGGGTATTGGTAGCAACTAAGCCCCGTTGCATGGCAAATCCACATTCACAACCCCCTATACTTTACGATGTTATAACACTAAAAAACCCTTATATTGTACCCCCTTTCCTATCTGTAATGGCGTCTTATCATCTTATACACGTAAAGCCTGTCTTTTGGTCCAAAAACACGGCAAATGCATTGTCCTTCCCTTCGCTAAAAAATAAATCCTTCGCCGTATCTCTTGAAGATAACGTTAGATTTATTCGTATAAGGATGTCAATCTACCTTTATATGGCTAGACGATTTTTTTTCTTTATTGAATTGGGGGTTAAAAAAGGTGAACGCTGATAGTGAAAGGGTGTTTGATTTTTCTGATAAGAATTCGTTATTTCAATCATTCTCGGGGTTATTAATGATAGGTACTCGTACGATGTTAACCTTTGGTATCTAGCTTCTTATAATAGTATTATGATGAATTGTAACAGTTCTGATTATTATTTGTTACAATGACTAAAATAAGAGCCTAGTTTGGTTTAGGTACATAAGGTAGTACTTAGAAATGTTTTTCAGGAAGTCGATGATATGATGTTTTTAGGAAATGTAAGATGAAAGTATGAAAGTATTACAGGAATTCTGTTGTTTCAGCCTATATGGAGTGGAGGTGGAGTTCTGTTGTTCTGTATTGTCTGACTTCTGCGAAAAGGTCTTCCCATAGCCTTGTGTTCCTTCATATTTTTAGTTTCTTCCGAACAATTTCTCATAAAAGCGTGTGAGTAGTTCACGGATGGTTGTACGCTTTGTAAGCCTCTCGGTATCTACGACAATCATCTGCACCCACTGCGTTATGACTCTGATCAATCGATCTTGGTAAAATTATATAGTAAACTAGTTTTTTTCCGCGACCTCGTACGCGCATAACTTTTTTTATCATTCCTGTGGGAATTTCGGGATAAAAACTATCCTATGTCCATCCTCGGGTCTCAAACTATCTTTGTATAAAATTTTATCCAAATCGGTTCAGTGGTCTAAGCGAAAAAGAGACAGACAGACAGAGTTACTTTCACTTTTATAATATTAGAAGGGAAGAAAAGGATTTATGCATATAATAATGGATGGATGGAAATACTAAACATGGAAATCCTGAATATATTATCTATATCCTGTAAAATATATTAGCCTAACTGCAGCACCTAATCCTAGCTATCCCAAGGCTTGAGATGTATGGCATGTCGAATTGGGTAACACAGAAATTAGTCTGCAACCATTGGATTGCCCAAATCTATCTTGACTGGTACGTTATCTGGGTAAGTGATTCGGCACGTGCAATGTCGTATTGGGTTCCATGCAACCCCAATTTCCACCAACATAGAGTGACCCATTTATTGTCAATTGTTTGTAAAATATGTGCCAAGAGATAAGACAGTGTTGTGTATGGCAATATTGTTGTGAATATTATTTAAATTTTTATTCATAGGGTTAGGAAACGATGCTTGAAAAATCTTAGTATCAAAAGTCGAAAGTTTTTTTGGATGCTTTTCACAATAAAACAATAGGTATCGCTAATGAACTGTGATATATTACTTATATCAGAATAGGCCGTAATTTATAATGACATTGTGTAAAGATTACCTAGGTGAAGCCTGGAACAAAAGTTACTAGCTAAAAAATATTCTAATTATATGAATATTTTTTCACTAAAGCTTAAAACATTATCTTACAACATTTACGTTTTCATTTAAGTCTCATTTTAGTTCAATAGAGACAAGTCTACATCAATTAGTTAAAGCTTAAAAGTTCTAGGTTAATAAACATTAAATTTGGTAACCCTTTTTCACTTTTAGGTCATTGACATTCGTAATAAAAAGAATTTAAATTATACGTATTCAATTATATTCAAAGAGAAAGCTATCAGATGTAAATAATTTAACAAATAAGATAATCCCCAATGGTGGGGATTTGTCAGTGGAGATATCTAGATTAAACCAAATATTTCAAGATTAAATAATTTTCAGTTTAAATTAAGCTAATTTGTGTAAATGGATTTCAAAAACTACTAGTTGGCTGGAAAAGTATAATAAAAATATTTGTTCTTGTTTGTACGTACAGTAGGTTAGAAACAAGTACAACAAACTGTTTCCAATCTTCTCACAAGTACTTGTGTACAGGGTGTGGCGGAATTTTCAGAATTGCATTTGGATTTTGATTGTCATTGTAGTAGTGATAGTCATTTTATTAAATTTTTGTTAATCAAGGAAGGAAATATATCAATTGTTTGGCGATGTGACCTTTAGATGCTGATAATGTACAGTAATTGAAAGATACTGTGGATCTAGTAGTGGAATATGGACCTCCTCTAGTATCCCACCAATGGGAATCTGATAGGCTGATTTTTTATAGACTATTTGCTGAGAAAACGCCTGCCGGGGTCACAGGACTGTCTAGAAGAGCATGATTTGACCTATTAAATGTTTTAGCA
The DNA here is from genome assembly GCA_028554685.1 of Agrotis ipsilon. Classification (NCBI taxonomy): domain Eukaryota; kingdom Metazoa; phylum Arthropoda; class Insecta; order Lepidoptera; family Noctuidae; genus Agrotis; species Agrotis ipsilon. Next base: position 14,925,703 of record CM052960.1, on the reverse strand, counting down.
AAAAAAGAAATTCACATGTTTTTTTCTCAGTATTGTTTTCAAAACAAGAAGGATCTATACATTTTTCTCCTATTTTTTTCATGTTTTCCAGACTCCCCCTCTATCCTAAGAGCAACAACAGTCTGTTCCAACGGACTTCACGGCACTAAAACTACGGGAGGTCATAAAATAAAAACTGTTTACTTGGCCCGAAGATAACCAGGAACAAAGTTCCTTGATAACTTTTTATTTCCTCCGGGCATAAGCAGGTAACACAGCCCAGTGTAATCCGAACAACTTCACAAGTTGTATTTCTGTGGAGGTTTCGCTTAATTTCTTTGACGTCTGAATTTGGTGGGTTATCCTCACCTAGTTGATGTGATTTGTTGAGTCAATAGAGAGAAAAAGTGTCATCTGTTTGATAGGTTTGTTTGTTTCTGATCATAAGCTCATCTATAAATAAATATTTGAATGGAGTTGAGTCCAAAAATGTGTCGATAATGATATTGTCACGATTTATAGGCATGCCCCCTTTTTAACAGATTCGGACGTTTTATCAAATGACTATCTTAAATAAACGATAGTCGATAGGGTTTATCAACCTCATCCATTAGTAACTAATTAACAATGCAGTAATAAAGCCATAAGATAAAAAATAATAATTCCACAACCAAAAGACATTCCTCACGCTTATTAAGCCGTAAGGACGTGAACAATGCGAGATAATTCTTACCTGCGGTGATGAATCATATTTACTGTCCCACCGGAACGCCCGGCGCCCGACCAACTTCCTACAATGGCCAATAAACACACCATAAAATATGAAAAGGCCGCACTAAAAATGCCATTATTGTTTGCTAAATGTCCATCTTTTGTTAAATGAACCTGTCAAATGTTTCATGCACATCGGTGTCAAAGTGTGTCGATATGACGTCGTCATAACTCTTTTTATGACGCAATAAAATATCGAACTTGAATTCCACCGTACACACATTCGCACTCCATAAACCCCGTGACACGTTAATTGCGCGCTATGACTTACGACTTTTATGAAAAATAGTTTACGGTCCGCTTTTCGCGCATGTAATTTATTCTGCTTTTAGGGAATCGTTCCTGCGATTAATCGCAATATCGAACCTGGCCAGCCGTTATTAGTACCTACAATAGTTGCCAAGGTGTTCCACCCCTCTATAAATCTTGTCTAATTTGTGTGTAATTACAGAGCGGTACAGTTCCCGCTGTAACAAGGAGTGCGTAGCAGCGGGGAGTAACCGGCACGTGCTTACGCGTGCTCCACTCAAGATCCTTGCCAAAAAGAATATATCAGTCAAATTCGTGACATTGAAAATCATGCCTTACCAGCTTCCAGTTATGAATCAAATTTCAACAGCAATAATAGTCAAATATAATTTGAAGATGTTTCCAATAAAGCTCTAACTAATTTCGATGCTACGCTCAGGGTGGAAGGTAGAAATTACCCCAGCAGAATAATATTTATAACGACCGAGGCTCAAGTTTTGATCACTATTAAGTAACGCTGCAAACGCGTCGAAAGGTTGATGTTAAAATTTAGTAAATGTGTTCTTTGACCCCTCGGTGAGATGATAATTTTAATATGTAAAGTACGGGGGTGCACTATTTCAACAATAATTTAAGTTCCGTTATTATTTTCTAAGCCCTCGTGTTCACAGCAGGAGCTCGGACGTTGGAAAGTCACATTTTTATTCATATTTATTCAAGAAGGGTAGCTTGTTACGTTTGGAATCGCCGCAGTCGAATGCACGTGTTGAAACGTTGCTTCCTTGAAAATAAACTTCATTCAAAATACAAGACTCGGCACTTCAGAACATTTACTGCCAGATGGCACAAGTCTTTTAATCCAAATGATCCCTTCATAATTAGCACAGTCAACTCTATACAGCCAAATAAATCCTTCCTACAATTGCCATTTCAATACTACAAATAAATCTACGTCGTGTACTGCATTCGTCGCCAAAATGCGTGTGCAGAACTGGAGTGTTTCGTTTGCAATCAAAAACGTATCTTGTCGACATTGTTTTAGCATTCAAAATGGAATGCACACTATTTTTACAGTTGCAACCCCAAAAAATATCGTTTCGAGTGTCGATCCGAAACTGTACACCATTTACGAGCTTGATTGAAATTTTGCAATCAACAGGGGGAGTGGTATGATGAAATTATTCGTGTATATTTTTTTCCCTCAAACCCGCCGACGTTGTTCCATTATAATGGCCCTTCGGAATAGAAAATTTACGGGGGATTTAAGATTGTAATCACGGGCCACTCGGTTGTTCAAAGTGATTATGGTGCAGATAAGGGCCCGGAGCGAAGCTGGTCGTCCCACGCGCGATGCATGCCTGTATACGTACGTCGGCCTATCTGTGATTTTAGCTTGTCCTGACCTGCCTTTGTTTTACTTGTAGCTGTTGGCAAATTCGTATCTGCCTTGATTTTACAGGAAACAATATTTCGTGACCTAAAATCCGAATATTGTTTGAAGCAAGCTCTGTTATAGTGTCAGATATCGGTTTATCACAACTGATATTCCTTTATGATCTGAATTCACATTTTTATTTACCGTTCAAACTTGTAGCAATATTTTCCGAAGATCGGACGGTACTTTAACTTGAAGAACTCGCATCATACACGAACAATGAGTATATAATTTGAATTGCATGACCATAGGTCGTAAGACCTCACTTCATATGCGACCTACTAAGGAAATATTCATATAAGCATTCAATATGAAAATAAACGTGGTTCCATCAAGTGCTGAGCAATTCAAGATTGATGTCGATAAAGAGAATATTGTTTGTTTTCAGTGGTTTCTTTGTAACTTCGTTGGTTTGCGGTTTATGCAGTGCGATGATATCTTTATAAGTTTTTTTATGAGAGAAATCTTACTATGTACAGACGTCAGCACACTAAGCTACCCTTTTAGTAAAAAATCTTAAAATATTTTCTAATTTATGTGAAGGTTCTTGTTGTATCTAGATTTTTTTTTCAGATTTAGGTTGGTTGATGTGCTGGTGTCTGTATATGAAGTACATTTTAAGTTATTTATGCAGTAATTAGTATTTTTAAGAGGTGGGTGAAATTATAGGTAAAAACTAGCATGCACTTCGAGTATTACTATACATTCAGAACAATCATGGTTCTACACCGAGGTTGAAAATTTTCGGCGTTAATTTGATAAAAAAGCTGCTCGCCGTGATCATATTGAATTTTTGTGAAAAATTCAAAGAAAGTATTTATTCATGAACCATATTTTTTCATCTGAGAGAGATTAAACTTGGCTTATGATTAAATACTTATTCATTTTGATATGGCTTATATTATGACTGAATTAATTTCACATAAAGTTTATAACTAGATAACGTTAAAATGAAATATAAACATTTATGTAAATAATAATAATAATAATAATAATATTCCACAACTATCACACAACGCCATCTAGTCCCAAGCTAAGCAGAGCTTGTGTTATGGGTACTAGACAACTGATAAACATACTTATATATTTCTAAATACATACATATTATAGATAAATTACACCCAGACACAGAACAAATGATCGTGCTCATCACACAAACACTTGTCCTGGGTGGGAATCGAACCCACGACCTCCGGCATAGCAGTCAGGGTCACTAACCACTAGACCAACAGGCCAGTCAAAAAAAGTCAAATGAATGCATTTAAAATGTAATAAACAACAAAATTAAATAGAAGAGCATCCGTGTAGCTCACACTTCAAATAAAATTCTAACCAGTGATGACCTTAGATAAGAGGGCAGATCTCCGGGCAGACAACTTAAAATTACGAGAGATGTCAGGTGTCAAATTGGACGTAAAATACTGATGCAATGTACTCAACTACTTACTTCTAAAGAAAAACTATCGCTATAATAAATGACGGCCGATCCTTATCAATACTAATGATACTACCGGTTCCCATCACAAATGCCCCGTGTGGGATGAGCAACTCAGTAAATTCTTGCATCTAAATCTGAATATTTTCCTTTGATGAAAATAAAGTAAACGTTTCTATGCACAAATGTATCGATGTACCAAATTAACATAACAAGCAGTCCATATTTAATTTTAAGGACGAACAAGTTTTACGAGCTATATTGAATCGCACTATTATTCAGTTTGTATGGGGGCACGCACTACTACGACAGATATTGTAATTTGTTTGTCACAACGAGATTTCTTTCATTATGCGTTCGTGCTCCATAAAATATGCATCTGAAATGAGAAAAATGTGTCGCAGTGTCGCGAGTTTAGCTTTGGGGACAAAACAACTTATAGCAGAGGCCACATACATCCCAATTTGGGCTATATTTGGTTTGGATAAAGTGCAAAGTCCAGTGTAACATACATCTCAGTTACGACATCTTCTACAAAATGCGTCAAAGAATCATAATCTCGGCTTCCAGTGAGTTATACACACGTCGTCTATTCACATTAGTTTTAGAAATATACAGTAAACACACTTTCGTGAAAAAGTAAGCAATGGCATCTGTTATTACTTTCAGTCAGTTCTATTGTAGAGAGAAAAAGTTTCTGCGTAGTGAAAATGATGTCGAGTAGAAGTTTTTACGATTTTTCATGTCATTAGCAAAGGTACGAGTGGAGATAGTGCGCGACGCGTATCTACTTCAGAATAATGGCCTTTTCTATCTTACATCTCGACTTTGTTACAAATGAATTTTGAATTATAATGTTACTTAAGGCTGTCTGAATTCGAGATCTATAAACGTCAATTAACACCTACTTAATTCTAAAAACATGTTCCCATTATTCATTTGGAGTTACTCGGGTGATTGTGACAGGATAATGCATAAGTAGCTGCTAAGGAACGTTTATAGAACTTAACATAAACTTGTCTACTCAGGTATTTTTATGTGCGATCTCAATTTTCCGAAGACCCTTTTAAAAATGATTATCCAGATTTGATATTAAATTAGACCCAGTGTTAATGACGATACTTGTCCAAGTATTTCACACGTAATCCTATACAGCGTTCATCATAACTTTTAATGTGAAACTTGGAATCGAAATAGCGCCATTACGAAGGTTTTAGACGCTCCATATCCAAGATTAAATACCCGGTAACTTGGTAACCGCTGTGTACTGGTATAATCGCAATAAATTTGGATAAAACCCCGTTTATATCGAGAGTACAGAAATGGGAGTAAATCAAGTCAGATTAGTTATCTCTTTTTGTTTCCAATATTGGTAGAAAAGACATGATAGTATGAGCTACTTATCGGCCTCCGTAAGTTGTAAGAGTAAATTATGGGAAGCGGTTCGCTTCTGTGCTCGTTCTTGAGCTGCAAACGGGTTGGGAGCGAAGGCCCATATTGTGACTTTATGGGCAAGTAGGGGCGATGTCATACTGGCGACAGTGTAGTCACGTCCTAACAGTTTTCAAACAAGATTGTATTTCATATTGTATATCTATTAAGTCGAAAATCGCGAATGACTTCTAGTTATTTATGTGCCACACTACTTTGGATTGGGTAGAAATTACAAATATTATCCACCATCTTTTTGTCAAACATCTGTAATGAGACATGTGTATGTAATTATATGTAAAGTAACATAATAATTATACACATAGGTAAATATATACCTACATACATACACAATGATACATGTCCAATAATGAAAATAATATAGATCTGATTAAATTGCTATTCAGCCCTCTTCCTCTCTCCTAACTTTTCCGTGCCCGACAGGGTCCATATTGTATCTTTTAACTTGTTTTTTACCATCTCTGTAACATATGGAATGCAATAAATAATTGAGTATTTAGTATTATATAAAAAAACGTACATAGTTCTTAAAACTCTCGCTACGGTTGGCGCAGGGTCTGAAAGATTAACTGCCGCACTGCATGTTACGGGATCGATCTCCGTATGGAGCAAATATTTGTATGGTTTAAAGGTTGGTAGCTGTTCTGGGTCTGGCTGTTTTGTGTTACATGTGAACTTACTTACCCATATCTACAATACAGTAGAAATTCCTAGCACAAGTCGTTAAAAAAAAAAAAACATGACACTACTAACGTATCCTAAAAATGTAACCCCCTAACACAGATATAACCCAATACTAGTCCTAAATAAAATATAAATCAGTTGATAAAGTGTAAGTGGTTTTATTTTTAATGGGTCATAAAAGTTCAGCCGCTACCACCGATAAATAATATGTTTATCCTTAGAAAGCGGCCATAATGATGGCCGATGCATTATTATAATGGCCGTGTTGATTTGTAAGTACGAGTTAAACTCGGTTTAAGCCCAGAAGCGGTTAAGACATTCGGGTGACATACGGGGTAATGTAATGTCGTGCTGGGGGATATGTTTTAGAATGTTTTTGTACTTTTGAATCTGAATGTACAACTTTAATGTTGATAATTGCTTGTCTGCAATTTGAAAAGTAAGTTTAAATTAAATCTACTCTGACTGGCAGTTTGAAAACCAAACTTAAATGTAAAAAATAATATTGAAAAGTTAATAGAACAGATCCTTATAGGCAGAATAGTAATTAAAAGAATAGTAATTTGGAACAGGATAATTGAGTCCTTGAAAGTAAAGTCTACCCAGATCAGAGAGAGAAATTCAGAGAGCATTAGTCAAATGATACAGACTTGAGGACATTCTCGACAAAATAAAAGCTTTACGAATACTAACAATTGACTTACGACATGCATTTCCTTATTGGGACGCTTATTAGAGTAGGGCAGGGAGACGGCAGATAGAGCAGGTTTTGAACGAAAGGTGGCCAAAGTTCGGGCAGAGAAACCAGGGCCGCCCGTTGAGTTGACAATATCGTCAGGATCGCGGGCAGCAGATGAAATGGATGACAGACGCACAGAACCGAGAGATATGGCAAAAAAGGGGGGAGGCCTATAACACGTAGCTTTGGGTGATCATGGGCTGATATGGTGACGAAAGGTCAATTGAAAATATTTTTAGTTATCGTTTTCTATAACATATTTTAGTAGGTGATCCCGGGCTGATTACGGTGATGATAATTATGTCAATTCAATACATTTTTATTTATCGTTTTCTATAAAAAAAAATCTAGGATTTGATTCCAGTAACTAACCCTTTAAAAGTCACTACGTCATAACCAAAAAAGTTCGAAGCCCAGCTCAACAAAACACACACCCGTATGTCTTCAAATTCATAAGCTTGTACTTATACATCATTCAAGGCTTCTGTTCGACTGTTCCCCTACACACACCATGACCGAGCTACTGAGCCACTGTGGGGGTTAATTTTAATTCAGTACTCTCAGTAGTTGCTACTCGTAAAATATAAACGTTATGAGAAACTGGCGACTCCATATTTTTGTGAACTTTATTGTCTTAAGGCGATTAGTGGTCTGTGTCTTACCGCTTTTATGATGGTGGGAGTGGGTTGCATAGAATTGAGAGTCAACTGATTAGCTTAGAAAAAAGATGGGATGGTGTTCGGAACACACTTTCGGGGCGAATTTTTACAACGATTTTTAGCGGGACTAGGCAATAGCCTGGGATCCTGCACGACTTTTCACGTTTTGTGACGAAAAGCAAACGAGAACTTTGACGTTGATTTTGATGGAAAAAAATAGTTCCTAGTTCGTACACTAGATTCGCTTTTCCATAGCATCAACGCTGAAAATACTTCAAGTCCGCTGTATGTAAAGTAAGGAAATCTTGTCCATGAGCCCCATTTTCCGTCTGATAATCTTTTTGGCATCTTGTGTCAATTGTGAGTTTTCTATGGTTGATTAAAAATAAACCAAAACGCAGTGGACTGCATGGTGGATTACTTTCCTCTCAGGATTAATCTCGCTTCTAGAACTTATAAAGCTTTTCTTGTGCATAATCATTATCACTGAATGGCAACACCGTACCCAAAATAGTTTAACATCAATCAAAATTCACTTATTCAATATCCACATAATCTGTTCGTTGACAAAACGCGCAATAAATAATAAATCACACGTACGTTTGTGCGTTGTTTGTTTTTAATTAGTGGCTGCAGTAATGCCGAAACAGCTGTTATGTTCAATGTTGCCAGATTAGTGATATATCGTCGTTATGGTGGCAGTTAATTAAAAAAGTTCCAGTACATAGAATGAATGGTGTAGTGCTCCTCAATTGTTGTTGTTTTTTTGTAGTTTTTTTTTGATATAGTGTTATTGTGTTGAATTTGAACTTTATGTGTGTTTACTAACAGTTAGTGTTAGATTGAGTCCAAAAATTATAGAGCTGCAATGTTATTTGAAAATTATTTATGCATTGAACAGAAAAAAATATGGGTCTTCTAGATATTAACACGTAAAAAGAACACCGTGGGGGTAGATTTTACAGACAGAAACAAGCAGACGGGTTTTTATTGAGATCCCAAAGCACTCTTTTTTTAACCTCTACAATATCTCAGATATTTTTGTATTGGAGTGGAAACCACGGACGAAGTAGACAAATATGTAAAGACAGCCTATTAGGTGGACAGACGATATGTTTAAAATACCTGAAAGAAACTGAATTGCCATGACACGAACCCGTTAGTTTTCTAAATCTTACCCCAGAAGTGGTAAGATTTAGAAGACCAACACTCAGCAAAGGGTTGAAGAAGTGCATCATTAGTTTTACTAGTCAAATTGCCCATACATAAACCACAACTCCAGTAATTTACTAAAGGAATTTCTAATATTATCCAACGAGTCAAAACACACAAAGCTTATTAATAGCAACTGCCTGGAAACCATACAGGTGTTAAATTGATAGCTCATGTCGTTAAGTGGAAGTTACTGTGGAATTGGCGTCACAAGTACACTGCCCCCTTAAATGACTAGGAACTGGACTGTTTAAAGTTTGTTATGCATTGTTAGGTTTGGAGTGAAAGTTTTAAATGGACTGAATGAGGTGAATAATTTCAGTAGTGATAGTTTTTAAATGTAAGACTAGACTCGACCGACCGACGCGGGTGCAATCTCTACTATATCATGCATTTAATATACATATAAACCTTCCTCTTAAATCACTCTATCTATCAAAAAAATCGCATCAAAATCCGTTGCGTAGTTTTAAAGATCTAAGCATACATAGGGATGGACAGCGGGAAGCGACTTTGTTTTATACTTTGTAGTAAAGTTGTACTTTATTGTTATAAAATAAACGGACGTCTAGACTCTATTCATCATCATCATCATTAGTAGCAGCCGGAAGACTTTCACTGGTGAACAAAAACCGATCCTTAACCTTAGATCGCCACCCTGAACGATATAATTTAGCACATACTTACCCACGACTCTCACGATGTCGACGGCCCACCCAGTGGGCCTGCTGACACGGCGTCTTCCAGTTTGTGATCGCCATTCAAGAACTTTTCTACCCCATGGGTTAGTTCAGGCGGACCATGGGGGTTTACCATGGGGTATGGTATTACCCAGTTACTGGGTTGTGGAGGTCCGACAGGCAGTCGCTCCATGTAAAATACTGATATCCAGCTGAATCTGGTTCGACTGGAAGCCGACCCCAATATAGTTGGAAAAAGGCTAGGCAGATGATGGGTGTTCAGGCGGCTCTGTGACTGTTACTGCTAAATTCTTTAAGGAAAAATTAAGTAATAACCTGACAATTGAATCAAGAATATCTTACCGAGCACTAAGACACGACAATCTGAATATAATTAATCTATGACATGTTTATATTTCTCGATTCATTGGTCGAAAACATCCACTCACAGAAATATGCAAGCCGTACAATATTAACTGGATATAAATTCTCAATTATCTGAAGTCTATACCGAAATCACGGCCCGCCATTACTGCCAGTGTATTTCTCACGGGGAAACTAGCTCCTTTAGTCCTTACATTGACATAGGAAGATGGGGCGATAAGGCAAATCACTAACATTTCCGATGATGCTTTACAGGTTATAGTGCCTTTGTTTTTGTTGAGTTTTAGGCATTTACCAACTTACTCAAGACGTAAAACAATAAAGTCTTCTAATTTTTAAGCCTGTAGTCTCTAAAGCTTTTTTGTTTTAGGGTGGCAAATTCCCAATATAGATCATTGGACATTCAAGCTCCGAAAGTCAGATTTTTAAAGAGGTAGAGCCGAGCCTTTTACTATTAACTAGAGATAAATTCAAGTTCTACAACACTTGGCCTATTCTTGTTTCCCCTTCCAAAGACACCACTTTCAGCTGTAGAGCATGCTAGTACGACAGCCAAAAGAGTTGAAAACAAATGACAACCATAATTTTTGTTGCCTACGGAAAACAAATAAATTAGAAAACATCCGACTGTGAATTATTTTGCTACGATAGCAAAAAAACTAAGCACACAATATATTTTCTAGTAAAATATGTTACAACAACCTATCCACAAAAACAGTTTCGTAGTGACATGTTTGTAAGCAGTAAATTCTAGCCTGAGGGCCACAGAAAAAGTATGCCTAACCCTCGAGAGGCGCGTGATCCGACAATTTACCGCCGACCTCCATTGCGATTGAGTCGCCATTTTGGATACGTTTAATTTTCGATTTCGAAGAGCACTGGCTGGTTGGAGTTTGGAGAAAAGGTTTAAGATTATGGATTTGAAAATCGAACTGATTTCTTTTAAATGGGATAAAATCAGAAATGAAGTTATCTGGAAAAGAAGCGGAGTAGACTTAGCCTGTAGAGTAAGCTAACTAAAGTGGTAATGAGCTGGTCATGCTTTTCGAAGGACCGATGGCCGGTGGAGCAAGCAGTCAATTCCTAGCGTGGACTGTGTATCTGCATGTATAGTGTGGGATGCACTCCAGAAAGATGGACTGTCACCTTCTTATCGTCATCTCTAAGTAAGGGGCAGATAGTTTACGGAAAGCTTAAGGAAGAGCGGATAGGGTGATATTGTGCAGCCTTGGATAGGCCTATGCCCAACAATGAACTTTAAATAGGTACTCAACCTATTGTAGTTTACTGCTGTGAGTGAAATAAATGACTCAAAATAATGCACCTGGCACGATTTGAAGTCACGTATAATAATTTATGAGTCGAGGCTATCGCAATAGGCCACCACTCATCATCTGCCTAGTCTTTTCCCAACTATATTGGGGTCTGCTTCCAGTCGAACCAGGCGCAGCAGAATGTCAGTATTTTACATGGAGGGACTGCCTATCGGACCTCCACAGCCCAGTAACTGGGTAATATACGATACGCCATATTAAGACTGGTTGTCAGACTTTTTAGAGCTTCTGACTAGTAGTAACGACTGTCAAAGTTCTACAAATGACAGTCGGGATCAACAGGTTTACCTGCTTTCCGAGGCACGAAAGAAACTCGCAATGACAGATCAGACCAATCCACAGACCAACTTTGGCAAACGCGGAAACCTGGAAGATCAGCCTGTGCGGCTGTAATTATTTTGAATTTCAAGATATTCAAAATCCCGCTAAACAAAACTTATTCCCAATTTGAATGTCGGTAATTCGAAATACACTTAACACAGAAGATCTGTACCCCACATAAGAGGAAGTCGGCGTAAATGTAACACCTAAGTTAACGACTGTAATTCCTCTCATTAGCTGCCTTTGAGAGGCCTTACAAAACCAATAAGGATTCGCTAAGCTCCTTGCCAAACCTATTAACTACATACTAAAGTGGAACATTGTATTTTAGAGGATATTTTCACATTTAAATGAGTTCTGTTTTACATCATTTTGATTGGATTTTGGTGGTGTAAATTGGGAAGTTTTAGCTATAAAAAAAATGTGGGAGATTGGATTTTAGGTCTAATTAAATATAGTATTTCAATTGGCCTATAATTGCTCCATTGTTGGGACTTAGGGCTCACCTCTACGAAAGAATGTTTTGTTTCACTGTTTTGTGAGCTAGGACGATGAAATCAATCAAATCCTTATCCTGTAAAATTATTGGGAGGTTTAAAAAGAGGGATTATCTACTTCTGTTTCTTTTGACTCAGGGACTTAGACTAAACCAAAAAGCATTTCTCTCTGCTTTCAAATTAATTGGTAAGGGTAACTAAAGGAGTTTATTTTTATCGTTTCTATAGCAAACAACCAATTTAGATCTTCTGATTTTTACGAGTAACTTAATAAGGTATTTCTTAAACCAGCGCTGGGTGTCTTTTGCCCAGCATATGCTGAGTTGGTAACCCGTTTGGTGTGGACATGCTCAGCAAAATTGTTATTGTATTTTTATTTTTTCTGTGTGTGTGTCCATTATCGAATAAATGTTTTTCTATTCTATTATATTCTTTCTATTCCATACATTATTTTTTATTACTATCACGAAAAACTACGCTGTGTAGGCTTGAGAAACATTTCTATCTACACAGCTTCAAAACTAACTGCATCTGAGCACACAATCATTTTGTTAATTAAACTACATCCCAATGACGTCAGCTTCTCATATGAATAACATCCCGAATCGTTCTTGTAGTCCCTAGTGACTCCGTCCAACGATTCAATTACAGAAAGCAGACAAAACAGCGGTATTGTATATGTATAATCGGACGATCATAGAAATGAGCGTTTGGTTGACGATACACTCTGGTTGGTTCCAAATTGTATTGTGATAGGATTGAATATTGATTAACAACTTTGTCAAAAATAGAGAGTAATAAGAGTTCGAGTTTATCATAGAATACTACTGAACAGATTTAGATGTGTTCGCAGAAAGTTTTAACTCATCATTCGTTAATCATTGTTTATCCCGGTATTGTATTGTATTCCAGTGGGATAAATAAGCAAAAAAAGACACGCGTAACGCCGCGAGTACAGTCTAATTCATCTACTTATAACTACTAATTTTATAAATCAGACCCTTTTCTTGGCTGAAAGTTCTTATCTCAAGAACTTCTGGTTCGAATAGAAACATTATTTTCGGGTTTGTTTGGTAGTACATTTATTGAAAAAGACTATGGCTTATAAAGCACCACGCCTCGACCAAAAGGAGCGGAGCAGTGGGGATGAAAACACGTTAAACGGCTATTACTAAATTAAATCGAAGTAATTTTTCCTACAGACATTCGGATTTCGCCCTACGATATGTGACTTTAAACACGTACGCACAATAATAGTTTTATACTATTAGTTCTATTAGAATCCTCGTAGTAAATCACGCTGTTATATAGAATTATTAATTAGTGGTATTGATACTGTTCTGAGAAACTAATGAGTCATCGGATTATTACGTTGTGATGTCGCAATATAACGGTTTGGGATCGAAGGACGAATGTTTGCGTCGTTCGAGGAACTTTATGTTTGTTTATGGAATCGAGTTTAGCAGAAAGAATGGAAGTAGTAAGATACTTGTAGTATATTTTACCTACTTTTGTGGGTAAATACTTAGATCGCCTGTTCTTAGAACAAATGCGTTTATGACATAAGACTATTGTGTGTTGTTACATGAGATAGAAACTTTATTTAAAAAATGAATAAGGTCAAATAGCACGATGGATAAGGCACTCTTAATTTTTGTGCCTCTGAATATTAACTATAGAAACGTAACTAATCATTCTTGAATTATTATTATTTTGGACAGCTACACAGTACACAACTACTTGGTTTTAATACATGAAGTATATTATTTATTAAACGGAAAACTTACTCAGTACGAAGTAAACCAGAAATTCCGAATCGCCTTACCTGAAAACAAAACAAAAAATCGTATTACTACAAAACATCTAGAAGAATCAACCACAAAACCCTGACCAAACAAAAACAGAACCAAACGCCAACAAAACGGAAAATCTTCGGCGAAACTTACTGTAGCCTAAACTGAGCAACAGCCCAGAAAATGAGTCCAAATCAAATATGAGGCTCCACAAAATGAGTAAGACAAACACAGGCTTACATTGTGTATCGCACAATAGGGAGGCAGGCGAACAATTCTTGACCCTTTTTCCTGAGTACAACCGACAATGGGCGCTTAGACCGATTACATATTCTGATGCAAATATATCAGGCCCCGCAAGCGAGAATTAATTGAAAAGACCCAACGTGACTTTGATTTATGGAGCACCGTGCGATACGGGACAACCGTGAATTCTTAGGCTGTGTCTCGTGTCATCTGATGGTTCGTGTAAAGATGGATGGTGTGGCTATTATTTTAATATGTGTCAGGATTAATTACGATTTGGGAGAAATTATCTAATTGGTGGTGAAAGAAAATAGTGTGAGATTTGCAGTCAAAAGGCGGCAGTCACCTTTCGCTCCTGAAACAAAGAGAGGGGAAAACAGTCACTGCCTTCTCTGAAGCAGTAATGCTAGCGATGAATGTTTGTTACTTATTTATGCAAGAACGTCTAAACGGATCTTGATGTAATTTGCCTCAGATATAGTCTAGAATTACGCAAAGGATACTGTTTATCAAGGTATTATATTTGCCTGACATAAACCGGTAGCAACGGCTAGCTAATCAAAGTTTATTTCGTGGCCTTTCAAACCTCAGGTCCTAAATAAAAATATTAATTTTATTGAAAACCAAAATTTAATAATTTCAGCCAGTAACAGTACGACTTATTTCCTTTCCACATCTGGTTCACAAATTAATTATTCGTTATTAATTACGAGAGGCACTTAGCTCTAGTAATTATTCATAGAAACAAAAAGGTATTTTAAACATTATTAAATGATCGTTAGGTAACAAATATAGTCGAAAAAATCTATAATAAAAATCAAAACAAACAAGTTAGTTTTTAGTCTCAAATCAGGAGTTACATAGAAACAATTGAATCAAAATTCAAATAAACCAATTATTTCAGCCAGCACAAGACAGAAGCCAAAATCATTACTGGGAAACAAAACAAAAAGTACCCCTAGCACGAGTTTTCACCATTTTACTTTACAGAAACTTTCCAGTATTTACAGCGTTTCTTGTTTGAAAATATGGAACAGCGCCTCTGGTGTGCGAAGAAGGAACCAATTTTTCCCTTGAAAATTGTCAATTTGAAGTCGTCAAAGTTCCAGTTTACTTTACGTCTCAAATACTGAAAACTCGTGCTGACGGTACAGTTCTCAATCTCTCTACTTTCTTAGCCCGTCAACGAAAATACTGGAACGGATACAGGGGCCTTAGTCAAACATCAGACGACAATTGTTATCGTTCATCAGTCACCAATACATTTTCAACTTTGTACCTCAGCGCGTAAAGTTGAAAATCTATTGAAGTTCACAGATCGTTTTCGTTTGTTTCGTTCGTTAATGATCAGCAGTTTTTAATAGATTTTCAACTTTACGTGCTGGGGTATAAAGTTGAAAATGTATTGGTGACTGATGAACGATAACGATTGTCGTCTACTATCGTCTGCTGTTTGACTAAGGCCTCAGTTGTACAATCGTAACTAACGTCAAAATCTAATTGCGGACGGATAATACCGCTACGACTAAAGTCACTTCGACGCGGAGCTAGTGTTATGTCATCACATCATATTGCATAAAAAAAAATGTGATGGATGCCACTTTCCGCAGCTCATGAGCTCTAAGGAGCAATCTGTCAAATCGTAATATCATTCTTTCTTAGTTCGGGTTCGTTATCAAAAAAGTGCGTCACTAAGGCCGAAACCACGGGTTTTGCGCTTAGATATTTGACCACCAGGTTCTAAATAAAAAAAAATCAACAAGTCAATAATTTCAGCCAGTATCAGTAGAACCTTTTTACTTTCCACATCTGATCATACTACTACATGAATATTAGAGTGGTTCTAGTAATTCTCTGTCGTAACAAAAAGGTTTTTTTACAACACATTACTTACTTTTGAAGCGACCTCGTAAAAGGTTCACTAAAGCTCCATTACGTTTTAGCCTAATGAAATATTTACGTGCGTATTATTTTCACGAATATCTTATTTGAAGGATGAATGAGTGGGACGAAACGTAAAACTCGTTTGTGAATGAAAATGTTGTAGTGATTATTCAAAAAAAATCGAAGTAATGTATACCATGCCGGGACTATCTTAAAATTACACCACGGTTCCGGATCGTAAAGGGCAACTAAAGGAAAAAATTGGTCTCATTTGAGGATTTTCAAAAACAAATTTTTTACTACATAACTTCACGCCTTTAATCCGCGAAAGGCAGGGGCGTAACTAATATCTAGTAAAACCGCACTTCTCCCCTATGTCCCAAGAAATACCCGGCGAGTGGAAGATCAAGACTCTGGCTGCTACTATCAAACCTAGGACGCCATGCTTGACAATCGCACTTGTTTCCACGAGACTAACGAGGCCTTACTTCAAATTGAGATATGGAGCATTTTAGACATTTTAACAGTCTTAAGCCTGGACTAAGAGATATTTTAATACTTTCATTCACGAAAAGAGAATTTAAACTAATCGGACTAGAAACCTCGGAGTAATCGATGTACATACATAAAAAAAAAAATAAAAAAAAATGAGAACCTCCTCCTTTTTTTGAAGTCGGTTAAAAATGGAATTGAATTGTCATAAGCTACCGAAAAACTTCTAATAATCCTGTTGAAAGTCATTCTAGACCAATATATATGAGACGCTTTTAATAATGATGACAATCTCTCGATGTAATCGAAGATATACTTGATGTGGAGGATAAAAAAACGTTAGGTCGAAATAGAGTGCCGACTTTGTGCAGTCTAAAGTGATTCATTTGTAAGTAATATCTAACGCATAACGAGTTCCACAGGCTTAACACTAACCCACCAGCATTTCTAATTCACCTTACAGAACCAAAACACGTATAAACTCGCTTGTAACACCTGACATTTATACTTACAAGTGTATAATAGAATGTTCTGGAACAATCCAACTGAGTATGAGTATTGCATTATCATCAAGAGTCGTCTCGTAGCACCAATTACATGCCATCACATTATCCATTTAGAAACAAAATGCCAGAACATTAGGTTTCACAAAATTTCCTTATACCGTATTAACAGTGAGCACTAACAAGAACACACGAATGAATGCACAAGTGCTTAATATCTGAAATTCCTTGCTCCAAACCACCAGTCTAACTCGAACCCCTAACTTTGGAGTTGGTCCATCTCAACTCCCTTAATTTTGGAAATGCGGAGAGGGGGAGGGAGATCTAGATATGTTGGCAGGACTGTACCTACATCGGGGCTCCTAGTTACGATCCACGATAAACTTTGAGTCTCGTGAAGAGTGAGAGCGTTTAAATTGTCGACGCTCAACGCTGCTAACCGTACATTCTTCTATGGTTTGTAATGGCAGCAGAAAAGTCATAAGAATTTACTTCATTTCGTTTAGTTTCTTGTTCAACGTTTTACGCTACTTTCTTTTAAAACGGAATTTTAACCGTTTAAACTTAATTTCAGCTTTGGTGTTAGTAGAACAATTATGCGATTTTAAAATTAATGAGAAGGGAATATTACGCAAATAATAAAATCTACACGTCATAACGCAGAAGAAACTGTGACAATTATAACTTCAATACATCATACGGAACACAAAGTCTTTTGCCTACAGTACAATAACGTTCCAATTCTCCCTAACACCAGTATACCTACTATGAAAACAACTGACAGCAACGGTTTCACTCACGCCAACAAACGACAGCCCTAAAAACAATTTCATAAAATAAAAATAAAAAATCGCAGCGCCCCAACTCGTAGCGACAGCAAAAAAATACTATGACAATCACCATTTTTGCTGACCGTACAATAAAAGAAGTATTTTAATCAACAAAATAAATGTTGCAATTATATAAGTGATTAAGGTGCACTATACCTATCATATATTACATCGCAAGTGGTCGGGTGACTTCTAGGGAGGTCCCTCCCCTTTGGTACCCTCGTGGGGTAGATGGGGGCCGAAATTAAACATTTTGGGGGCTCTAACGGGTTACGTGTGCGACGATCTTAACACTGTGTGTGGAGACTAGAGAGACTGGATGGTACAACGACTGATAACAGTAATCTTATGTTATATTTATTATTTGTACACTGTTGGAGTACAAATATTACAGTTCAGATAAAAGTGCAATCCTTGTAACTTGCGGCATATTAAAACCAAAATAGAACTGTATAATAATTATGATGACAATAATAAAATTAAAATAATAGGTCGTTATATCTTGTAGGATGGCGAGAACCCAACTTGCAGTCTGATAAAGGAGAGGCCTGAATTGAGACGGCGCGTCCTGTTCCAAGTAGCTGCCAGTATTATGCTGTCACTATGATAGTGATAGTACCAAATTGACTGCAGGGGCACCACGGCCCTGGAACGCACAGAGCAGCCGAAAGAACAGGTTGGCTAAAAATTTTAGTCAGTAGAACTACCGCTCTGTGTGGAGCAGAAGTCAATTAAGTGCTGACTCAATTGTATAAATGTGTAAAATCAGTTTCACTGGCAAAAATCTTATAGGCGAACGATATTTATTTTAAATGCCGTCCGATATTTTTTATCAGCAAAACTGTGGTAATAGTAAAGTTATTATTCTCTATTATTTTTAATAAGCTGTAGTTTACGTTAATGTTCGTATAATGACTCATTCCTATTTCCTT
Organism: Agrotis ipsilon; assembly: GCA_028554685.1. Classification (NCBI taxonomy): domain Eukaryota; kingdom Metazoa; phylum Arthropoda; class Insecta; order Lepidoptera; family Noctuidae; genus Agrotis; species Agrotis ipsilon. The sequence continues at coordinate 14,907,192 of CM052960.1, read as the reverse complement.
TGCCAAGTTTCCGAGAAATCGGTGAACTCGTTCTATCGCAATTTATTAACCATAACAATAGCTTATTATTAAATTGAGGACGTAAATACACACATTATTAGTTATTCATAGATAAAAGTAACATAATTTGTCATAAAATTATTGACCTTTATTTACTTTATGTCAGAACCATCCTTTGTTAAGATATTTTGTATTTTTTATAAAAGGGTGTCTCCAGCTGGGTGTAACTATCTGTCCTGTCAGTTTGTCACCAGGCTGTAAATGTTTTACAAACAAAGCCTAAGCATTTGGTTTGGAAAGGTGACTTCTTAAGTTATAAAATTACAACGAAAAGTGCGCATGGCATTGATTTTTATACAGGGTGTTTCTTTTAAATTGGCCAAAAGGGAGAAATCCTTATCCATAAAAGAAGCGGGAAAACTTTCTCAGGAACCTTTAGCTCTTTTTTGATGTTAAAAATTTTGGCGTTTTTATTTTTTTGGTCAAGTGTGAGTTGTCCACAAAAATGAGTGAAAATGGCCAAAATTTTTTTTAATGCCTTTCGACTCTGTTTCATGTAAGGATCATTTCATTGTATCGGAAGAAAAAAATCGGGACGGCGGAAGTTGGTCAAATTTAACAAAATATTCTTTCATACAAATTGTATGAACAAAAACATCACCAATTTTTTTTATGATGTTTTTTGATTTACTGTCTTCTAAGGATCATTTCATTGTATGGGAAGGAAAATATCTGGACAATGGAAGTTAGTCAAAAGTACAGTAATGTTTCTTCTTACACCATAATAGTACTCAGTATTTCATAAGATTTGACCCACTTCTGTTGCTCTGACGTTTTACTTCCGATACAATGAAATGCTCCTTATATGACAGTAAATCAATAAAAATCATAAAAAAAGTTGGTAATTTTTTCGTTCATACAATTTGTATGAAAAAATATTTTGTTAAATTTGACCAACTTCCGCCGTCCCGATTTTTTTCTTCCGATACAATGAAATGATCCTTACATGAAACAGAGTCGATAGGTACTAAAAAAAGTTTTGACCAATTTCACTCATTTTTGTGGACAACTCACACTTGACCAAAAAAATAAAAACGCCAAAATGGTCAACATCAAAAAAGAGCTAAAGGTTCCTAAGAAAGTTTTCCCGTATCTCTTATGGATATGGCTTTCTCCCTTTTGGCCCATTTAAAAGAAACACCCTGTATATGCTGATGGTGGTACGGAACCCTTTCTGGGTGAGTCAGACTCGCACTTTGCTGTTTTTTTTTTTAATTACCTTTTTATCTTTCTTTCTTCTATTAGTGATGCCGAATCACTTGCTCATTTTCCAGAGAGTGGTCACTTTGATCTACTTAGTCCATTCTCTAAGTCTATGGCGATCAGTCGCGGGACTTATGTGGTCGCGGGTCTTATCTCATTACCGTGACCTTAGAACGTAAAGGGATTGAAGGGAGAAGGGAAGGGAGGGAATTGAAGTACAAAGTGGATTTTAGTCAGTACAAGTCTGACAGTACTGCTCTGCCCTGGGCCCGGACTCATTTTTGATCATTTTCAAAAAAAAGTCTATGTACCCCAGACAATTCCATAATTTGTGCGTAGATACCACATCTAGTAACAAAATATCTTTAAAAATTAATGTGTACGCTATATTTGCATGTTCATTTCGCTCCAGAAATGTTATTAGAAATTCAGATTTTAGGGTATGTATGTAAGCATCGCTTAGTTTTTACGGCCCTCATGTACCGTCATGGGTTACGTTTATGAAGCCATTATATGGTCTCTTGATTAAATATAATGTACCGCGGTCCTCCATATAAAATTCCAGGTAATGCCCCGTACAATTTGTTTTGTAATTGTTGGGAAAAGGGACTCTAGTTGTAAAAAGCTGTAACTTTGTTTTAGAGGCACGGTAATTAGTTATTACTGTGCTACTAAAACATAAAGCTAAAACATTAAAATTTATTGTACTCGTTTCATTAACATAGTATAATCTCTTCAAAAAAATTATCGCTCCCCGTGATGATCTCTCGCTTAAATTTTGCTGGATAATCCAGATTTTATAATATAAGGCAACTTTATTGCTGAGTTACCTACTTGTATTCAATTAAATTGAGTCAGTCTTTAGGATTAACCTTTCTCATTAATTACTTTGTTTATAGAAAACGATATGACAATCTGTGCAGCGATTATTGAGTTTATGGTGAATAGGCGGGCTGTCACACGGTTGTTTTATAATACTTAACTATAAAGGTGTTGATTTTTTTAATTGAAGACTATGGACACTGCCTTCCCTTTTTTTTTTTTTTATCGTGATAAAATCATCAAATGAGACCTCCAACCCCGGGCAGGGCGGGAGGTACTGTCAGACTTGTACTGACTAAAATCCAAGGTGTCCTTCAGTAGCTTTTAGTCAGTACAAGTCTGACAGTACCTCCCGCCCTGCCCGGGGTTACACTGCCTTCCCTTGCTACACAAAACGCATAATGCCATAGCCACCAGCGATCAACCAACCGAGTTAGCTTACTTCTTTCTGTACCTCAACCATGAGTTGTCATCGAAAACTTACTCGCTAGCGTCATAATCGCTAGCGTGCTAACTCGGATCAAATAGATTTCGATATTGCTGGTACCATGAGTTTATTTGAATCTTACGCAGGCGATAACGTAAGCTCGATAGGTGGTGTCGTGTTGCTAACTTCACTCCTTATGTTTTGTTTCTTTCTTTCCCACAAATAAGAAGAGAGAACGACTTCTAATACGTCACTGTCGCCCATTGTTCGTTGACCTTGCCCTTGTATCACAGTATCACTGACACTGCGTTTGTGGTTTGAAAGTTTATAACAATAGATTATTTGGATTTTTTACTACAAAGTGCCTCACTGTTATAATTATTGGTGGTTTTCATGAAAAGAAATGTTTCTACTTGGTATTCATTTATTTAAAAAGTAGATAAAGTTATAAAATAGTTCCACCTAAACGAAATTTAATGTGTAACATAAAAAATGTGAAAATGTGGTAGTGTAAGTGTGTAAGTTCAAGTGTTTAAAGACGTGAGAATCGCAAGAAATAAACCATAATGTGTCCAAATCGTCAAACGCTGCTTTTATGGGTCTGTAAATTTTAAGATTTATTTTCACTTACATTGTAACTTGAAATTCACGTTGTAGTTCCCAAATTAAGCGGTCACTAACAGATTCCATGCTAAAAAGCTCTTGCAAGCATTATTTTGACTTTTTATACTCAAAAAAGTTTATAACGTTAATGTAAATACATGTTTCACACGCCAAAAAGCAAGTGAGCTACGTAACTACTATAGCAAGCGTATTGTTCGCTAGCGCCTGTAGTATTAGAAACTCATGGTACCGTTTTGTATGGTGACAGCTGAAAAACGTTAGTGACCATCGTATAGATTACGTTAGGTTTTTAACCAATCGTAATCTACAGTGCTCATGGTATGAATTTTAATTCTCACTGTGATCGCTAGGGGCGCTGTACAATATTTCATACAAATAATTTACGGAGACGCTTTTTTTTTTTTTTTTTTTTATCGTGGTAAAATCATCAAATGAGACCTCCAGCCCCGGGCAGGGCGGGAGGTACTGTCAGACTTGTACTGACTAAAATCCACGGTGTCCTTCAGTAGCCCTTTATGTTCCGGGGTCACGGTAATAGAAATAAATCCCGCGACCCCGGCAGGCTTCGGCCCTCTGAGAGGGGGCCCCGTCATTTTGCTGACAGCTCTTTGAGGCGCGCGTGGAACACGACGCGCCGTCGACCCGGGCATGGTCCATGGTCGGACAGCGAGTTGCCCTTTACTCGCTGTCCGCATGCCCGCGCCTACGGTGGCCGGAGATCGTCTTGCGACGTACGGCGCCGTGGGCGTACACCACTGCGGTTGGGGCGGAGGGAGGACGCTGTCCTCTCTCTCTCGCGGCCCGCCGCCTCCTTCACGAGCATTACTGCCTCGCAGAAGGCGGCGACCGCTTCCCACTCCGTCTCGCTCCGCAGCATGGCCGAAACCAATGCCGGGCGCGAGAGGTCTCCGCCTATCGCCGCCGTGAGGACACGTCGGTGCTCTGCCCAAGCTGGGCAGTCTTGCACCGTATGCTCTACTGTGTCCTCCGGGCGATCTTCGCAGTGGTGACACCCCGGCGTTTCCTCCTTTCCCATCAGCCACAGGTACCTCCCGAAACTTCCGTGTCCGGTGAGGACCTGCGTCATGCGATAGGTCAGGACGCCGTGACGTCTCTCCAGCCACTCCTCAAAGAGGGGTCTTACCGCCGCGATTGCGGCGTGCCCGTTACGGAGACGCTAGCGAGTTTTAGCTGTGCAAACTCATGGTAGATGTACTGGCTATGTATTGTTGAACGCCGTATTGCAAAGGCTCAATATTTAACTAGTACCTAGATATTTACTGGCTGATAAGACGACAACTTTTATTTAGTAACTAAAGGGAACATAGGTATGAACGCAAATAATATCAATTTATCATTTAAATTATACGTAACAGAAACTCATTACTAATATTCTAACAAATGAGATTGCCCAAAATTCATGTGCCCAATGTCTGGTTATTCGGGTGGACAAAAGCCGAGTTTAGCCGCTATAAAACTACCAAATACAATATCACACTATGAGATAAGGATCGGTTTAAGCCCCCACCACCCAAACTTGTTCGGGTAAACTGGGGTCTCAATACAATTTTCCGGGCGGATGCATTTTGAATTTATAACTAGCAAATTGGTTGAACCAATTTATACGTTGAATATCTTGGAATTAATTGGTCGGTGACCGTGACAGTTTCGCTAGGCCTTAACAGCGTACTAACTACGCAGTTTACAGCTTCGTAAAACTAGTGCCTATTGCTATAATATTTAGGGTTGTTGTTGAAATTCTGTGTTTTTACTAGCATTTTACGGTTTATGTTTGCAAATCGTCAGTGTTATGTCGCTGTTGCTAAGTCTAGATGATACCTCGACAAGTGCCAAAATGAAAGCACGTTGTTGTATTTTCAACGTTAAGCTTATTGCTGACAGTTTAATATCCAACGGAGTACTTATTTTGGTAATGTTTACCGTCAATGAAAAGGGGCATAACCTCACGAGTTTCACTTAGTCCTATTTTATGTTGGACCTTGTTTTATAAAGCAACGAATAATAGTGAATAGTACTCATCATGGAGATGCGTTTACCTTTATTGTAATGCGTACGTCTCTCACTCACAAATAAATTATCATATTTGACATGTGATAATTATTTATTTGTGAGTCCACCAGTGTTGTCCCATATGGTGGTAATTCCGAAACTTAACATGGTACAAGACTTATCAGAGACCAGCAACTAGTCTCAGACTATTTATTGGGAATATTATAACAGGCACTTAATGATAAGTGATTGGCCTTGAATTTCACTATAGATTCCGGACTGGACCAAATTTTTTGAATATTTATGATATTAAAGTAGGTACCGAAAAGCTTAGAGTAGGTATCTATTCAGACAAAATGGGTCCAAATCTATTTTATTTATAAGCAAAGTTAATATTCAGTCTCCATAAAAGTGTTAATTGGGCTCCAGCAGCGCAAAACTATAAAAATAACTAAATTAAAAATAATAAAACAACATTGAAAAATAATAAAAAAAACGTAACTACATAAATTACGATAGCAATTCATTAAAAGCTAATCTCGTAGATATTGAAAGATTCCAAGCATTTAAGCAAGATAACATTTCTAAAAATCTTCCAAAAATGTAAATCTGTTTACAATTAAGAACAAAAAATCCTAAATCCGGAAATACCAAGTGCGCAGCTGCGTCCGCGAAACCAAAAGAAAAAAAAAGACTAAGCATAAACATCCGGTGACGCAAATTTTAAATTGTTTGTCTTGTAAGACACGTTGCAAGGTCGGGGTCATAATGTCTTGAAGACAATAGTGCCCGAGGATTAAGGATAATAGAAGTCCTAGTTTTATTAGCGAAGCTTCATTTTAAGAAATATATCGTTGTGCGATGTCCTGCAGGTATATTGTTTGACTATCATTGAAGTTATAACACAATCATTTTACATTTTGTTATCCTTGAAGATAGTGTGTTGATCTGATCTTGTTTGCGGGACGAAGATGGCCAGGTTAAAATATACAGAGGTTTGGCAAGGAAGGAGGAGGCGTGGTTAATGGAATGCTTCTAGAGGATACCGAGGTCACGAAACACAAACGGCAATTAAAGGAACAGGATAGGCTTGAGTCAGTGCGAGTTTAATAACTTTTTCCGCTTTATTTTAAACGGAAGGATTCATTTGATGATTAAAAACACCCAATTAAAGCAATAGGGAAGATTTTCCACTGGGAGAAAATCATGTTGTATCTTTGAAGATTCAAATGTTCCATTATGTGAGCTCAATAACATCATCTGCGAAAAATCCAGGAAATGATTTGTTACTCACAAAAATATTGATGAATTTCATAAAAAGAGTATCAGACATGCCTTGCAACTGCTACACCAACACGAGAAAAAAATAATAACAATGTTTTCTTTAAAAAAAATACAGCAATAGAAAAGACATTCCGAAACCTGTTTCATAATCGAAAAGTTTCAAACCTTTTAAACTAGGCATAGACACCTAAAAAAAAAGAAAAAAACAAATCCCAGTAACAAAACAGCGGGTAAAAAGGTCCTGCTACTGACTCAAGATAAGAAGAAAAGAAATTATACCGGCTTGAAGCTTAAGGACAAACTTTATACGCAAGTAGAACTCGACACACTATCTACCAGGATTAAGTTTGGAACTTTCTTTTTTTTAGAATTTTTATTGTAGTTTGATGTGGGTGTTCAAAGTGTATGTAGATATGGCTGAGTAGAGACATTGTCTGGCTGTATGATGATCTTATGAACGACAACTATGAAAAATATATCTAACTTCTGTTTGGCGTTAAGTTTTCTCAATTTATTTTGCCAAAATCACAGGGATTTTTGTGGCTGAACGATTGACTGCTGCTTGATCCACAATTGTTCCGGATCTAGTAGTCGGAATACTTATGTAAGTTAGAATGTTCGTAAAAGTATCCTCAATACAGGATATTTTTTTTTTGCAACAAAATAAAATTTGAAGATTTTTTTTTCAGCAAACGTTTCTTTGGTTTCAAAGTGCCTCAAACCGTTTTCTTCAATTTTGTCTTTTTAATAGCAACAAATTAATATTAAATTTTACAACGAAACAGAATTGATCATTGTATCTTCCCACATGTATCTATTTTTTTCTCTCCAGGCTTTTTGTTTCTGCGCCACCCACCTATAAACATTGACTCAAACAAGGATTAAAGAAAATTAAACCAAATGAAGCGCAATTTCGTTCAATACAGTTATTAAGCGGCAAAGGGAGCGTCTAAAGCGGCCGCAGTGTTTACAAATGTCACCTACTGTGCAATTATTATTATACAAACAATAGGGCGTCCTAAGCCGGCGTTCGGTCGCATTTCCCTTATAAAATCACTTAGTTAAACCGATGCTGTCACTTCTGTCCAACCCAGAGACGATTAGAACAACAAAAACAATTTTCTGGACACACTACTTCTTTCTAACAATCAAAATTACACCTTGTAACAGTAAAGGTAGAGTTTGATTTCATTAGACAGAATACAATCACTTGCAATTATCAAAAATGAGCTTTGTGTGGGGGTGGTAAGGTTTATAATTGATATTAAAAGTGAAGGTGATGTAATATTGAAAATTTGGCACCATTAAGAAGCGGAAAGTGACCACTGCTAATTTGCGAGGGTCTTTGCTATAAACTATTGTTTTATACGTAGTTTTATTGTTGGGCTAGTGTCAGTTATTTCAATTGGAAGGCCTTTTGGCCCATCAAGGGTACCATTACTTTGTTTGCCTTGATTAAAATTCAAGTGAAAATGTTTAGTCACACTATTACGCTGGAACTTCGCCTGGAGAATGGCTCGCAAGCTATCAGGTTGGCCCCTAATATCGTTATTTGCAATTGGCGTTTGAAAGTATTTGAGTATTTTGTGGAATGCAAGGGATGAACAAAATTTAGTTTGCACAACAAACTACCATTTTATTTTATTTTTGTTACAATTTTGTTTATTTCTAAGAAAAGTTACCTTTGCTTAGAAATTACTTTATATATACCAATTATTTTGAGAACTAGTTTTAAAATTCGATGTAATAGATTTGATGTAACTATCCTGACCTACAGACAAGAAGTCTCTAAACAAATTAGAAAAATATTTCATGATCTAAATCAGTATCAAACGCTTGGTCTTAGTCAAAGCATAAAGCCATTCAAATCACATCACACCCGTATTTAACTCATTACTGATAAACATAGTAACACAATCGCGAATTTATACGCTTGTATCAAGCTAAGCGTTATCATTGCACGCTTCAGTGTAGCCTTGATAAGACACAATACGCCTGCGTGAGATCACGCCTGAGTGGACTCCAGTGGGTAGCTGGGTTGTGGGTTTAAAATTACCACTTTAGCAACGTTGCTAATATCAATGTTGGTAAAATTGTCCTTTCAAATTATCTACTCTCTTGCGGAATAGAACACTGATTCGTAAATTTCAAAGATTTTTCTATGGAGATAAAAATTCGAACCACAAGCAAGATTTGAAATTAATTGAAAAATTCGACACTTGTAGGTGGGAACTTCGTTGGCTTGGTTGGAAAGAACGTCGGATATACTGAATCCGGAGGTTGAATGTTCAAATCTTACTTACGGTTCGATTTTTTTCTGTATGAAAATTTTAGAATATTGAATAATTATTAGTTTTATTGCGATAAAATTCGTAACATAGAGTTATATTGCTCAAGAGAAGATTAACAACGGTGCTAAAGTGGCCATTTCAGAGCCGTTGTGAGAACTGCGGATACATTATATGTGTCACTTGTTTTGGTTTCGAACAGAGCATACTCAATGGAGCGAAGTTTTCCAGGTGTCAAAATAACTAACCGTATTCTTTATACTTCACTGCTCTCCAAAATATAGATCACTGAAGTTGCCCGAAAAGTCACCAAGCTAAAATAATCCTAACCCTGAGTACCTGGGCGCTACCAGAAGGAGTTCTGCTGACCTCATAGCAAATGGCGGGACAAGCTTTAGCGATCAGTGGTATTCATTGGCTCTGGATCAGAAAAGCTGGATGTTTATGAAGGTCGAGAGTGGTGGGATAACAAAAACCGTGAATATTTGGTCGATGAAAAAAGAATCGTAAAATGTGGCAAGGTAAGACTGGATATGTAACGCAGAAATCAGGTTATTGTAGTGCTTGTTGGGAGATATTTATGGGTAGCAATTGACTGTTGTAGACTAAATTGATAGTGATAAGTACAATAAGAATATGATTGATACAGTTAAGGGCACAAAGCTTTTGATGATAAATCAATTTCCATCCCACCATCTGGATCAATCGTTTTCATAATGCATAATATAATCTTTAGAGTCTTATCAAAACAATCAACATGCGTTTAGGTAATACAGCTGCTACAGCTACACTATATCCAAAAGTAGCTTCTGGAATAACAATTTCTTCAGACCTTACCTTGTTATTTTTCTCTTGTCGAAAATTTATACTTTTTCAGATCATTACGTGCAACCTGCATGTGACATCGCTATACATCACAAAGGGATCTCGTAGAGTTTATCCACCCAAGGTAAAATTCCCAGATCTTTTTTTACCCCAAATTGTTGTCGTTCAAACAAGCAATAACAGAACTATCGGCTACACCACACGTGTTACCGCAGACCACCCCCGGTGTCTTCGAGACTGACATTTTTTACTAATTTCTCCCTCTGACATGTGTTTGCAGATAAGCTTGGGCATTTTGAGAAGACGGTACGAGTACGTTACGACTTTTGGGAACAACGTTAAAGATAGGATTGGTAACACATAGCAGTACTATTTTACCTATCAAAATGATAAAGATTGCAAATTCGGTCTTGCTTCTAGAGAAAGATGTAAAGGAGACTAACAAAAACCTACTTATTAAAAATGAGGACGTACTCGTACTACGTAACAAAAACAATATTTGTATTAAGGTGACGTAATTGAAAAACAATACACAATTCCAACAGCTAAAAGAGTATATAAAAGGATCGCAAAAGATGAACGTACCAAGAGTATAATAATAACATCATTGATCCTACGCTAAAAAAGTGTGGGCAGCAAAAAGTCGTAAGTTCTAAAACTTGCATGTCTGCCGGAATCGAGTTTTAAGCAGGCCTGATTTATGAGTTCCAAGTTATGGTGTCGTGAGACAAGTGGCCCTACTCCAAAGATTCCTTACGTCACGTTCGTATGTCCCTAAACGTTTTCGAGAACTTCTCAAGTGTTTAAAATATCGCGAAATGTGAAACCGACGGGCACAAGGACGCTTATCTTTAGTTTTGGCAAGAATTAGACGAAAAAGTAGACCTCCAGGGTATAAATAGCAGAAAGTTTATGAGCTTTTGGTAAAAAACCGGTGCCTACTGATGTATGCGGTGCGCAAAAGGGAATGCTGAGTGATTGAGTGATTGGCGACGGTGAAATGTGCACCGTATGCGGGCTATCGATTTTTGTAGTGCAAGTGTGAATAGAAGGAACGGATTTTTTCTGTATGGTCGGCTTATCAACAGTACTATTAAGTAATACTAGATGACAGGGTTTAGGTGCCTACTCATGTAATCAAAATTAAGGTATCAACCATTTTGTTTTTGCCTTACAAAATCATTACAATTCATTGAAGTCTACCAAATCTGAAAAGTTTCTTATTTCTTTGTACAAAACTTGTACAAACACAGTTATCTTCTCCGAGCTTTAAATATATCTTCGCCAGAATTTACAGGATCAACAAAAATAAGTCCAAAAGCGTACATAATTCCTGAATCAGCACGGCAATAAAATGTCTTCAAAGACAACATTAATGTCGCATTAACTTTCTTAATCCTATTAACTGTAACATCCATATAATGTTGTTGAGCTCGCAAATATATTCCAAGATAAACACGAAACAAAGTCAAACATCCAAACTGCAATAAAGGAAGTATACAATGATCATCATTCACTTAAATTACATATTACGCCATTCTCTGTTAGACTGATATAGTTTCTACTTGATATAAATAGAAATAGTCCTCTGTAGTAAGATTGGCCTATAATGGTATTAATATACGAATAAGTACGCCCATACGAAATGTGGAAATGAAGCAGTAGTAAGCGAGAGAGAATGATGTCGTGAAAAATTACTTTTATGTTAATAGCACCGTTTCTCGCTTGGTTATTCGAGTTAATGATTGCAAGTAACATAGCGATATAGCGTTTAGCTTACTGTGTAATTTTTCTAAGGGGTTTGTCAGGGTTACTTTCTACGTCATTACTTGCAGAGGCAGAGTTCAATTTTATTAGTATTAACACGAACTGAACATCGAAATTCACACAAAGCAGCCTTTAAAAATGGCCCAATTGGATTCCCGTACAAAACACCAAAGGGCTAACAAACTTTTACCAAAAGTAAACAGCAAAATAGACTTCCTAAATCAAAACGTTTCTCCATCGGAACATAACGGCCTCATACATACGTTCGTAGTAGTGATAAATCTTTTCGTGCCATCCAATTGTCCACAACTAGGTCATCTGATTGTCCCCTACCTATTTACTGTCATGTCTTTTGTGTTTGAGTTTTTTCCTGTTTCAATTTTCTTTTGTGGTCCCCGTTGTATTAAGTTGTTTCGTACGATTTTGTGGACGACGAATAATGTATATATGTTGGTTTTGTTATCTTTGGGTCTATCTATCTTTGTATCTATACTGTTTTTAGATGAGTTGCGACAAAGCGTTTCTGTACTTTCATCTATCTATTCAGTTCACATTTTTCCAATTCTGAATTCTGTCTTTTCTGCTTTGTTATTTGCTTTGATCCTACAATCTACATCGATCTAATTGCTTTTTTTATTGTAGTTAGTATTTTATTCCATTTTCGTTATTAAATTCTGTACACATGCGTACCCATGTTTAAAAAAATATACATATTTTTGTATTCGTATAATACTACTCGTAATTGAAAATATTGTTGTTGAGTTATTATTGATATGAAAAAATATGTGAAAAGGTTTTACTTCTTTATTGTAGTATATGAAATGTGCACTGATGCAAATCAACTGTGTCACAAAGGTTTTACACTAAAATTTTGTATTACACCCGGGACTACAAAATACCTATGATTGGAAATACATCGTCACTGTCCTGCCAATCATTTACGATCGAATGGTGGACTAATACACAGAACAATTGATGTTCGACGTAAATATTAGCAGTTCATCTGTTATGAACTATTCATGAACATCCATTGAAAATTTTGGATACTACCTAGAAATGCCATATTTATCATGGACACCTTTTAACACAGCAACTTCTAATAGTTATATTATGTAGGTATCACTATGATGATGATAAAATTATTATATTTTCATATACCTTAAAATGGTGGCAATTTCTTCAGACAGTTTTATAAATCAAAATTATTAGTCCAGAAAATATCTGTCTGTACGCGCATAAGTTCTGACCGACTGTTTTGTTTCTTTACTATCAGGACAATGGGTATACATGTTTGAAAGTTGTAGAAAAATCCACCGAGTCGTTAGAAATATTCAACCCGTGCAAATTCTGGACGGGCCAATACCGTAGTAACCTAAAATTCTACATTTTGTAAATAGAAAACGAGTAAACGTCACCTCTCAAAACAAAACCTTTTAATCACAGCTCACGGATGAGGCGTCATTCATAGAAGAGACAACAGAGGACAATCCTCCAAACAGAAATTCAAATGTAAACACAATTTGACAACGCTTGAGCCAAGTTTCGAGGACAGTAGTTTGTATAACTGTGATCCCTGTAACAAGGGCCAAATGAGGTAGGCATTTAGTAGTGCCGCTGCCGGTACAAAATACAAACGACATGCCCGTTCAATCTGAGCAGGTCGGAGTTATGACGGCCGCGAGTCCATTTGATGTCCGAATTGTGGAATAAGATGTAAGAGGAAGCGGTGAAATAGTAAGTCAAGCTATTGAGTTCAAACAAACTTTTACAAATGTGTAAAAGTTTGTTTGGAATCTGAAACACTGCTTGCAGAGACTTCCTAAAGGTCTATTTTAAACTTATAACGACAGTGAAGTAGAATTTTATCAAATAACGAGTTTTAAAGTTTCAATTTATGACTAAACAAAAAAAGGGGTATCACAAGGTATACAGGGTTACTGGTTAAGTCGACCTAGTCCCTTTGAGGGGTTAAAGTAGACCTAATTCTTGAATGATTTTACTATGGGGACCCCTATCCTGATCCTTACCGTTTTCGAGTTATTAGACTTTTGATTTTTTTCATAAATATTCCACCTCTGCGTCATAAACTGGTTATTGTATGAATTTTACGACGTTTAGGACGCTAAAGTGATACTTTTTGGATAGCTTATGAACGACACATTCTATTGATACCAGTGAATTTGATAAATTACTTAAACCTTGGGAAATAAATGGCTGTAAAGTTCAAATATTGAATTTTTTTTGGAGCTGCCGTTGTCTTTCAAGCCAAAATTCTCAAAATAAATGTACCGTACTAGATGTGCAGATTGCAGCAAAAACACTGCTGTCTTATTAGCTTTTTAAAATGGTACCACAATATCCACTTTTAGTAAGAATATGGCCGAAAAATAAGGGTTGATACTGACAAGGTGGTTTTTTAGCCAAACTCGTCAATACATTTTAGCCGATTTAATTAAAAGAAGGAGGTTCTTAATTCGAATTTACATTTCTATTTGTCAATTAGTCTTCCTCCACTTGCAGTCCGACTTTTCTTACTTATTCTGTTGTGGTTTTTTTTGTTACCTAAAGCTATGTTATTCTTGTTTATCCTTTCGCTGTATAAATACGTACATGAATAGCTCTACCTACTTCCGACTCATGGTTGTGACAAAACACAACGAATTGACCGCGCGACAGGTATTGAGTAAAAAAGCTACCACCACATAATGATATCAAGAAAAAATCGTAACAAAGAAAATACATGAAAAAAAAAAACAGTTTACAATTAGCGGAGAAGACATATTTCTGTGGGAGAAGATCATCCATATTCAAAAAACACAGTTGAATTTAGAATATGCTCCTTTTTTTGAAATTCGTCGAAAACTAACGAAACGAAAACTTATTCGTGCAGAACAAGTTTTGTTGAAATACCTACCACCTTGTCAGTATCAACCCTTATTTTTCGGCCATATTGTTACTAAAAGTGGATATTGTGGTACCATTTTAAAAAGCTAATGAGACAGCAGTGTTTTTGCTGCAATCTGCACATCTAGTACGGTACATTTATTTTGAGAATTTTGACCTGAAAGACAACGATAGCTCCAAAAAAAATTCAATATTTGAACTTTACAGCCATTTATTTCCCAAGGTTTGAGTAACTTATCAAATTTACTAGTTTCAATAGAATGTGTCGTTCATAAGCTATCCAAAACGGATCACATTAGCGTCCTAAACGTCGTAAAATTCTTACAATAATCAGTTTATGACGCAGAGGTGGAGTATTTTTGAAAAAATTCAAAAGTCTAATAACTCAAAAACGATAAGGATTAGGATAGGGGTTCCCATAGTAAAATCAGTCAAGAATGAGGTCTACTTTAACCCTTCAAAGGGACTAGGTCGACTTAACCTGTAACCCTGTATACTGTGACCCCAACTGAAAGTCCTGCGCTTTTTTTTAATACTGAAAATATTAATATTATCGTTAGCATTTATGGACTAGAACCCAACTCTAGTCACAATTACTTCATCAAGGTGAAACTCTTTCGCCAGTCCCTTATCACTTAGAAACTTACAACAATGAGCAATACGAGGGTCCAGTTTGGACCCATTTCATTCGGCATTAGGCTTGATGGCAAGGATTTCTTGCCTTGAAATTTTCTCGTCAACCATAATTAATAGGGTGGCCCGCCGATTAGTATGCCCCATTGAATGCGTGACCCTGATAGGACATCTGGATTCGCCATCTGTCTATTGAAGATTGGATGAAAGGTTAATCAGGGGTACCTTGCCATTGTTTTGGCATTTGTCGAACGAATTGATACGGACATGGAGTGGTTAATCATGAGTAATGCATTTGGGGCTTCATTTAAAAGATTGGCGGAACGAGCTGCCAAAAGCATGCATGCACCCATAAAAAATATAATTTGAAGTATTTTGAGTATTGAATTGAATTACCTGAATGACCTGAATTTTAAGTATCAGGGAAATGTTGTCTTATTGCAATGATGTACTGTTCTTAATGTAAGTAATAGAAGAAATTTATGACAGCTCTTTTCATTTATACAGACCTTATCTTGTTAGACGACATTTCATAAAAAAATGTTGATTCAAAGAAAACTTCTAACATATTGATTCCACTACAGATATTTCCAAAAAGCACTTAACAATGCATAATCCAAATAGAACAAAAAAAGCTTGTAATAAACAAGTCTTCTTGACCGTCACTTTTTCAGCTCAAACTAGATCTGAACAATTTATTAGCATTCCCTTTCATTCGCCCGTTGCAAAGCTTTGAGATATTACAGCATGCCCCTCGTTCGATTTCAAAGAGCCTTTAGTTAGTATCGAGAAATAAGAGGAACTTTAGCGTAACCCAGTTAAATAGTAAACTATTAAATAGGAACTTGAACTGGCGGAATTTAATGAGGTTATGAAATCTTGGTTGAGATGGAATAAAAATTGAATGAGAAAAGATGGAAAAAAACTATATTATTAAATGTATTTCCTTTTTAAATCATGATTAAGAGCAATCGTCTCCAAATTGCTTTACCTACCTTCAAAGACTATAAACAGGATACTGCATAAAAAAAATCTTCTTTTCCGTTTTCTTGTCGCTGATAGAATACTTCTTTATTTTAGCCCTCAACCCTCCCGAATCATGGTTAAACAGTGAAAGAAAAAGATAATTTAAAAATCTAGAGGAAACCTGCTGGTATTTTTTTCTTATCACCCCAAAATTTTTGAGGATCCGCGCCGTTACCCAAAATGGCAATACAGATCGTACGTGAGATGTTTGGGACGTAATCATCTAAGTTATGACTGAATTTTAAAGCAGACTCCCCTACCCCATTGACCGCGATAGGATAGGTCAAAAAGCTTCCATAAAAAATATTTTATCGTATTTTTTGGGCACGAAAATTTGTGAAAGGCCGTTTGTTTCAGAACAAAATACATTTTTAATATCGTTCGAATGTAATGTGGCCGCATCGAGCCGTTGCGTCATTTCGCGTCCCATTTTTAACCCTATTTAACTGCCTACTAAATAATATACTAGCAGAAACCACTCTAAAATAGCTCAATCTTGCAAACCCCTTGTACCACGTGACAAGTCTCATCAAACGTGTCGCTACCCAAGACTATAATTAAATTTTGCTCACATTCGGAGATTCAATTAGGGTTTAATATTGACATTCGGTAGTGAGATCCGAAACTCGGGGATCAACACCAAAACATTAGCATAGTTGATTAAAAGGCCTCCCTAGAACTGTTAACTCGTAAATGTCATACATACAACATCATAAATCATCTTAAGATTATGCTTCACTTGCTAAATTTCGTATAATTTTGGAGCGAATGTAAAGCAATTTAGGAAACTCCCAAAATTTGAACTTACCTCTTAGTGTTATGGTTCAAAATCGCGATGTGTTCGTTCGAGATTTGGAACGTTTCGAAAATTTAGACGATTTTGCAAGTGTAGGAAAGCCGGCAAGTACTGAATCAGCATCTAGGTGGTTCTCATATAATGAAGTAGAACGGGAGCTATGATTTATAGTCCAATTATGAGCTCATCGATTATTTCTTATGAGTCTAAAGTAGGTAATTGTTGGCTCTTTAGTTCTCGTGTTATTGGAAATTGGGATTTATATGATTTGGCGATTAGACTGATGGGGATCGAATCACCGTGTAAACTTACTGGAATCTGCTAGGACGTTTAGAAATAAAAATTGTCTAGATTTATGCAGTCGATTGTCATTTCAGCTTCTAGCAATCCTTCAGCCTTTTGAACTTCGTATTACTTACTGCATCTTTGTTTCTTTCTTTATTCATATTATATTTTGTTTTTCGTTAGTACTCGTTGAAAAATGAAAATGTTTTATATCCACCACAAGCAACAGTTGATGTTCTATTCTTAGCCAGAGACCACGAGCAGAAACAAACAGTCCAAAACTGGTCCTAACTTAATCCAGTGAGCTTATCCGGCAAAATGAAATAAACGTGGTTCTAATTAATATTTCATACGGGGTCGCTCGGACCGTACATGTATGATGTATCGCACTGAACATCAGACTGAGACCGACTTGCATTGTGATATTGTGACCTGATTTTGTCAGGTGCCTTTAGAGGGCACGATTTTATACTGGGTTGGATTTTTTAGTGACAATCATTTAGAATTTAATGGTAGACCATTAAATTCTTCACAAGTGGTTATCGCTTTTAAAGCGTTTCGTATTACCAAAAGACCTAGACCATATTTCCAAACGACAATTTCTCTAGACCATGCTTAATATTTTGTGTGTTTTGACACAGAATATTAAGGTTGGTTGTGACCAGGAACACCAAATTATATTTGCCAAATGCAATAACATAGACTTTTTCTTCATCTAGAACTGCTTTTCTTTCTTCGAATAAATAGTTATTTAGCATGTATGTGACCATCAAACTACTACTATTTTAAGAGAAAATATAGATTTGATTCTTCACAGCAAAATATTTTCTGCAAAGTCACGATGTGATCGCATCGTCGAGTCTAAATGATATAATATGTTATGAACTGTGCCGTTCCAGCGGCCGTCAGTGTCACAGATAACGAATGCGCCCTTTGTGATAATATCTCGGTATTGTGAGTACTTGTCCTGTTCGCCTGTATGTATAGGCATCATTTTTGACGTGGCAATATTTTTAGAGTAGTCTAGGGTAAGATAGGTAGGCGTTTTTCGCAGTTTATCACGCCGCAGGGGTCGTGATGCCTCATTTGCTTTGTAAGTATGATGTATTTTATCAACAGTAAAGACTTTTTCTCTCCCACATAAAAGTCTATTAGAGAAACTACATCAGTTTTAGATTAAAATTAGTCTAGACTAGATAGAATAAGTTGAAGCAAGGAATAATTGCTCAGATACACATTTGTAAATGATCAATCTAGGAATGCAAATACAATGTTGATCTTAACACAATGAGAAATATAATATTCTATCCTATTGTTTGCACCTTTCTGGTAAGGCGTATAATCCGTAACCGAATTATGGGCTGACTCAATTTAGATTGACATTGACACACTAAATATATAACCCTCTGTAGTTTCATAAACAATATAACAAAGTATACAAAAGCAGTACATTGTCAATAACACAGGGTGCTTTTATAAAAAGCAAGTTTTTGTTACAGACCTGCAATACGAGAAGGTTCTCATCGTAGTATTTAAAACTTGCATAGAAGATGGCAAATTTGAGTCTCATTCTTATGCGTCAGTACCACACCACATGTACATGTAACATGGGACTATTTTGCCTCTACTAACCCACTAACCGACAACCTGCTTCAATGTAAAAGTATCCATAAACAGGAGAAAATTAATTTACTAGGTCCATAAAGCAGCTGACCTGCAAATTGGTCACTTCATTGTCCTCTAAATCCATGACATTTTGCCATAGCATTTACCCTCACCCAATTTCTAATCTTACCAGGCTGCCATAACCCGAAACAGTGTTCTAAATGCCAGTGCAAACCAAAGCCTCGTGTGTTTGTTCGGGAACACAACGGAGCATGTTCAGGAACTGTCGAGAACCGCTCGTATGAAATATAAATTCGATTATGCCGTCCAAACGCGGCCGAAGATTTGCCTAATTAAACAACGTTGCTTCAAATGATTCGATTTATGTTCTCGTATCGTTTTATTTGGTATTGATTAGAATACTTGAAACCTTTGAATAATTTACTGTTCTGCGTCTAAAATTGTTTTTAAATGTTTGCTCAACTCTGGTTATTTTGATCTTTCTTTCTTTTTTGCATGAGGAATTGACTATATCTGGTTTCAGAGTCAGCCCTAAAACAGTTCTCTGACAATTTTTGGTCTTAACTTGTGTGTTCGTCATAGATGCCTATATCAATGACGACTATGACGATTTCAGTCTCTTCGAGTATTTTGTAAATTAGGTGTTTTTTTTTAGCGTGGTAAAATCATCAAATGAGTCCTCCCACCCCGGGCGGGAGGGACTGTCAGACTTGTACTGACTAAAATCCACGGTGTCTTTCAATAGCCCTTTATGTTCCGGGGTCATGGTGATGGTATAAGTCCCGTAAATTAGGTGTTTGAGTATTTTATGAATCAGGTTTGGTCATTCTTATTGGCGTTTCAATGTAATTTACTGTCAATGAACCGTCAAGTTTAACATATTAAAACAGGAACTAATATAGCCAGAAAGGGCACTATCAGCAAATAGGGGTTAGGATACCCTACGCCACTTTCAAATCAGAAAGTTAAGTGCTCAACTTAAATCAGTTTTTTACCTTACCCCAGGCTTATTAGTTTCTCCTCCCTACCAATAGGACCCGAAGCAATAAAAAGACAGTCTGGATCTATCTGTAAATAAACAATAGGAACTGATAATTATTCTCATACGTTAGGGTCCCCATTGTTTCAATTTCCCCCTTGGTTCCCCATTCTCCCCTCTACTTAGACTATACTCGATACGATGGTCCTACAATGTAGGGTTATTACTTAATTGAGCGACCATTTTTTATTTTTGTTTTTAATTATGAAGTTATTGTTCGTCAATATGTTTTCTTTGGAAGGGGTTTAGAACTTAGGGTTGTCGTATTTTTAGGTTCCCTATAAAGTCAATGGTGTAGAAAAGAAAAGGGTTTAAAAGTTTAGGGGGGGACATTTTTAAACTTTTGTATCATGACTGGATGACCGGCGTGAGTCGAATTGGAGGTTGGCGGTAGTACAGTGAAAACGGTACATTAACAAAAAAAAAAAAACATCAAAATTTAGTCGTTGGAGGAGTGCAACTACAAACATCATCGAAACACATGATTATGTAATTATGGATTCGTTTCACTATTTTAAAAATTAAGAGCATTCTGAAAATGATAAAGTTAAACGACATGAAACCGCATTCAATAAGAGTTAATATTATGAACCCTTTTATCGAGACTTAAAAGGTTAAATGACTCAAAAGTCTCTCACATTCCATGAAACCGAAAAACATTATTTACTAGATTAAAGCCTTTAAAACCTGCACTTTAAGGCCCCCAACAATGTTATAACCGCCACTAAATTAACGAAAAATCTTCTCTGAGATCATTACAATTAAACCTTCAGAGCAAAATTCGCCGAAATATCCTAACTAATGTCAAAATAAATGTTTTTACAGCCGAACGTCGCATAAACATATTTAGTTTATTTGACATTTAGTTTAAAGCGCTATTAAATGGTGTGAGGGAAAAATTATCGGATCCATATTGCGAATCTGGCTAACGAAGATATTATTGTTTTTCTTAGAAATGATATGCGTCATAGGGAACAGATGTGATTGTTATTTTATTGGCTGTAAAAATTAAGAAATTCTTTGTGTCTGTGCGGATTTATAAGAAGAATCGGAATGTGGTTATAATTTTATTCTTTTTTTTAGGCATAGGTACGTTTGATATGCCTGGGAAACCACCCATATCTTTTAAGGTACGTTATTTTATCGTTGTAAAATCACCAAATGAGTCCTCCTAGACAGCAAATGTCGGGAGGGGGACTGTCAAACTCATATTGACTAAATTCCAAGGTGATCCTTCAATAGCCCTTTTCGTTACAGGGATACGGTTACCTCATAGGCCCCCCCTCCCTCCCGGTAGGTATTTAAAGATACGTCTTACAAACTTACAAATTAAATGAACTAATATCTGTATAATTGTAAGTTACTGTTAATAACATTGAAACATAGTTTGAAAAAAATAAAATCTAATAGAGGCAATTTTACTGAATGATAATGACGCAATGATTACAAAATACGTAGTCACATAAACATGGCAGTACATTGTTTAGTAGGTATACCAAAACCTTATAAACGAAATTAAAAATGTTCAAGTAAATTGATCTAAAAATGACACTAAAAATTACGCCAAATCAGCAATGTTTCAATATTTCATAATGAAAATCTTTATCACACGAAATTCTCTCATTTTATATGTCAAAAAATAGGCAACGTAAGTTTATAAAAATGTTGCCCATTAAGTTGACAAGTTATTAAGCTAGATAGGTTCTTTTAGTCATACTGACGGCTGTAACTTGTGAGTCAGCTTAGAAATATGTTTCTGCTGATTTTACGTTTTTTTTGGCTATCTTATAAGATAAGGAACAGGGCGGTCGTTACCTGGAAAATACGACTTTGTGAAAATGTTTTTAATATTTTTAGGACTAGTTGGTGCCTGCGGTATCGGTTGTGCGTTATCTAAATTTTCTCACGAGGGTCTCATATTATATAAAAAGTATCCTGTGTTATTCCAGACTGTATACTTGCCAATATTCATCCATCCTTCCATCAAAACTTTCGTATTTATAATATTAACTGCTGCCATCTTTGCCCGCGTTTAACTCGAAAATTGACGTAATTATTAGCGAGATAAAAATTATTCTACGTGTAAATCCCAGTTATAAACTACAATAGCTGTTCCCCGCGGATTCACCCACTGCTTAGATAGCCTTATATCCTTCCTCGATAAATGGCCTATCCAACACAAAAAGTGTTTTTTCTATTCGAACCAGTAGTTCCTAAGATTTGCTTGATCAACCAAAAAAAAAAAATCTTCAACTTTTTAATATTAGTAAAGATATGTTCCTACCAGTTTTCATCAAAATTCTTTCAGTAGTCTTTGTGTGGAAGAATAACAAACATATATCCGAATGGTCTGGCCATTCAAACTTTCGCATTTATAATATTAAAAGTTTTAATAAAATACTAGTTATTCTTGACTTTGTTTTTATGAAAAAGGTCAAGTGTAGTCTACAAAGTCTAGTTCGCCTACGTCAGGATTTGTTACGTTAGTTCTTGGGTTTTATTAAGGAATTCACAAATAGGGTACTCCCATGACGCCCAGGTGTTACTTGGTTTATATTCCTACTTACAGAAAATATTTTGCTTAGCTTCTTTTTATTTGAATGTTAAGCTACTGCTTTCTATTCGTCCCAGAGGTTCTAGTTCAAGTGATAGACGTAAATATAAAGTAAGTTATCCTTTAGAAAATTTGGTGTTATAGTAGCAAAATGTCATAATCAAAACATTGACTAAATATTAGGAGGGAAACGATTATTTTCAACTATGATAATCGAAGTATTTGTCGTGACGTTTACGTCACGTAGGTACTCGTGCGAGTGCTCAAATGGGATCGAACTTCATGACAAGTTATATAATGAGGAGTTAAGTTTCAAAAGACGATCCAAAATTGCTTACTGCCCATTCTCAGGAACAGATGCGATCAGTTATTTTTGAATCATGAATTGTTGAGATGTTTATATCTATCTTTATCTGGGACCTCATTGTTTAACCCTACATAGAACTGTATACTGGTTTTCCTTTCTCCTTTTTCTCATACTGAAACAGTTTATACGTTTACCGCTTTCGATTTTCCAGCACAATATAGTGAAGATTTACGTTACAGTGGGTAGCTTTAGGAATTTATTCGTAGTGGTAGGGGGTTTCATTGTTCGTATAAATGAGTGTTATTCTTTTATTGTCGAGACAAAGACGGCACTTGGCCTCAAAGCGAGGCGCCAATATTTATACAACCTTCGCTCGTGCCCTCCTTGAAATAACGCCGAAGGGTGTTTGTGATAAGAGGTAGCGAAGCGATTAATAGTTGCTAACGTGGTTAACATAATTATTATCGTTTATCTGCTGTTTGATTAAATACTTTTCCAGAAAACCTTGAGCTTTGTGAAAATATTTGAGGCCGACCGAACATTAAACATCTTCGTCACAAATTGAACCCAATAAATTAATCTAAAATAACACCATATTCATGAAATCGTCCAAGCATTAGGTAGACAATCAGTCTATGGCAGTCCCACGAAATAGAGGCGATCCTATTGCAACCAACAGGACAGAAATTTCACTTTCACACCAGACAGAAATTTCCTACTGCAAAAAACCCCGGAAACAAAACTCTGATTTTCTGAATTATGTAAAACTGCAGCAGATGTCTGGACCTATGTATCTAGTGCTAACCATTAATAATAAACAAGACAAACAGTCTCCAATCACGTCACACTTAAAATCTCCCTTCCAAAATAGTCTTTCAATTGCCATTAGGACATAGGAAGGGGTACACAAAATCTTGTTAGTCACGCGGTGCATTACCACCGCCTCCTCTCCCCAATATGTGATCCCCTTAACTTGAACATCTAAGAAGCGGCTCTTGATTATATAAGAAAACGTTCGATGCTCTATTGTTGGATCAGGGATGTAAGATGTTCCAAGTGTGAGCAGGTTATATTTTGCTTACAGGCAACGTGTTTATACGCGGGATGTGGGAGCGTAGAGAACCGGCAGTTGGTTTTATCGATGTAAGTAAAGTGCTGAAAATAGGAACTTAATTTTAGATGTAAAAGAGGTTGATTGAGTCATATTAAACTGTTTTCTGAATGGTGCTAGCCGAACTAATTAGGCGCATAATTGAGCAAACGGGAAATCGTGTCCCAGGATCATAAAATGCTATTGAAAGATCCGTAAAGTCTCGTCAATATGGGTCTTAAAGTCCCTTCCGCTTCATCCAGGACGGGAGGCTTCTTTTGATGATTTTACCACGTACAGAAAAAGCTCTTATGATTAAGATGAAGTGGCAGTGAGAAGGACATATAGCACGCAGAATTGAAAGGTAATGTGGACATAAGATTCTCGAAAAGAGATCACGCACCGGCAAGCGCAGTATAGGACGTCCACCCCCACAAGGTGAACAGACGATGAAGACCACAGAATTCGTTGTCCTACGGCTGAAATGATAATGATCAAAACTATTATCATTACAAAACATTACATGGTGGCTTCATTTACTGTTCGTGCCTGTTTATCAACGTTACAACTCATAACAAAAAATATGGATAGCTTATCAAAAAAATGCAGAACGAAAAATTAATAAATAACAAGATAAGCTTCCACATTAAACTTAGTAACACTAATTAAGATAAGGCATTTGTTTTCCTTCTAAAACCGGATCAAAAGGCCTCACCTTTTATACGGGACCCTAACTAGACATTTCGTGTTAACAATAAAATTGTCACCTTTACAAATGTTTTAATGGCACGCCATTTACGTTTTGACATTTTAATCAAAGAAGGGTGGAATTAATAGATAGAACAAAGTGGGGATACAATTACCTACTTCCCATGGGTTCACTACTGTTTTCAAATTATTGTGGTTAGGGCAACTTTTACCGTGAATTTGTCCAGCGTTGGCATATGCCCTGGATAACGAAAATATTTTGGAAAAATTAAGCGATTTACTGCCTTATTGGTTCTGTGGTCGCAAGAATGAAAACATTAGAGACAAACTAGTATTACTAGTACTACAGTAACTTGCAGTGGTAGACGCCTACGTTGGACGTCGCAAGACGATCTCCGCTCACCGTAGGCGCGGGCATGCAGACAGTGAAAAATGGGTGACTCGCTGTCTGATCATGGACCATGCCCGGGTCAACGCGACGGCTCGGTGTGTTCCACGTATGCCTAAAAGAGTGTCAGTGACGAGGGGGCCTTTATTACAGGGCCAAAGACTGCCGGGGTCGCGGGACTTACGAGCTGCCCTGACCCCGGAATGTAAAGGGCTATTGAGAGACACCGTGGCTTTTAGTCAGTACAAGTCTAACAGTCCCTCCTGCCCTGCCCGGGGAGGACTCATTTGATGATTTTACCACGCTGAAAACAAAAAAAAGTACTTACTACAGTAACGGCAATGTGTTACTGGTTTTTTATTTCTTCAATGAGGCAAGAAATTATAGTTCTAAAACAGAAATTAAAATACGACATTTTAATTTATTTTCAAGATAATACAATTTTGCTTGGCCTTGTTTAAATACAAAATTGTTTGTACTGATTCTATCACTGTGACCTTTTATACTAAATTCAATTAGTACTTATACAAAATCAAACAACAAACTAACAAATTACGATTTCTATCAAACATTTAATATAACAAGAATGTTTGTTGAGGAAATCTTAGAATATAAATTATTAAAGCCTAACTTGTGTCCGCGGCTTCTGTTTCTTTTTTTTAACGTGGTAAAATCATCAAATGAGTCCTCCAACCCCGGGCAGGGCGGGAGGGACTGTCAGACTTGTACTGACTAAAATCCACGGTGTCCTTCAATAGCCCTTTATGTTCCGGGGTCACGGTGATAGAAATAAGTCCCGCGTCCCCGGCAGGCCCGCAGCTTCTGTTACGGTCATTTAGAATTTAACAATCATCATTATTAGTTCACTACTTACAATAATAAATTTCAATCATGATCAGTGAGGCATGTGGCGTTGTCATTAGAATGTTATTAATGTATTACCCAGGAAAAGAAGATTTTCACAGTAAATGGTACCCTTTTTAAGCTAGGTAAAGCATCAAATGAGTCCTCCCATCTTGGGAGGGGCGGATGGGATTTTCAAGTACTGATTAAAGTCCATGGTGTTACTTCAAAAGCCCGTTACCTTTCAGAATCGAAACCGTTTCTGTACACATGGCAACGTTGCAAAAGAGGATGATCTGTTCTGTAGTTAAAATGTAACAAACAAACAAAATTTATATTATTAGTTGGGAAGTTAAGTTAGGATTTCCTTGAATTTTCATAATTCAATTATTAAAGGTTATTTTACTCGTGTTTTATAATTTTCTTTATACTACCTTAACCAACAGATTTTGTTTAAGAATTACAAGAAATGGTAAAAGATATTAAAATTTCATTTAATAGGTACCTACTAAGTCTGTTGGTATTTCTAATTAATGAGGCATGAAAATTAAATATGGTTCACTAGAAAATCAGATTTGATTCAGTTCAATAAGTAATTTTTGCGTTATTTAAAAGAACTTTTAAGGTATTTAACGGTTCTATATAAACATTGGTTGCTTGTTGTGTATGACCACACGCTTCAAAAGAACAGATAACCTACTTCTCTAGGTTCTGCATGCAAGTGCCAAAATCCTGAAACCCTGAAGGATTACGACTGTTTTTTTGATTATTGAATAATCACTAAAAAAACATCAAAATAATAATAATATTCCACAACTATCACACAACAACATCTAGTAACAAGCAAAGAGAGCTTGTGTTATGGTTACTAGACAATTGATAAACATATTTCTAAATACATACATATTATAGATATTACACCCAAACACATAACAAATTGTCGTGCTCATCACACAAACATTTGTCCTGGGTGGGAATCGAACCCACGACCTCCGGCATAGCAGTCAGGGTCACTAACCACTAGACCAACAGGCCAGTCAAAAAAAGGAACATTACAAAAAACATCCTAATACAAATCTAACAGTCATAAATAAATTTTGCAGAGTTACGAAATCAACATTCCCTTAAAAAAAAAAGACCTAACCAAAGTCCATATTCCAATTATGATTTAATCACATCACTCACACGAGTTAAAATTAAAAGTAAAACGCCATACAATTGTGTGTTAAACGAAAAATAAAACGGGGTAAAATCAGTGATGGTAGGGGATGAAAAGGGCTTCCGAGTGCACTGACCTTTAAGGGTGGCTACGTATTGGGGACCTGATCAGCTGGACATAACAGATAGGCTTGTGAACGGGAAATTGGGTGCTTCCTACTATAATAATTTCAGTTTTATGTGTAGGCGATTTAGTTTGATTTGTATTGGGGAAGTCAATATCCTGAATTATTATGAACCTTATTGTTATTAATTTTGAATTGTTTTGTAATAAACATAGTGATTTTTAAGGCAATGTTGGCTTATTGTTATCTCGTCGCTCGTCGTCGTACACATTGTTGTGAAATTTCATGGTTTCTAGACCGAGGGAAATGAATATATGACTCCTCCCTTTTTTCCCCTTAATTTGGTATGGCAGCGCGAATAAGACATTCATTACTTTATAAGTATGCGAATTCGCCTCTGGCGGTGCCTCGTGGCGTGTTTTGAACATTTCTATACGATCTTACCGCTCGCTGCCCCGCGCTAAGTCACCGCTCACAGCGGCATGGTCGTGAATCGTCGGGTCATTTTCATTATGAAGTGCTTGAACCAAATTTAATTTACTCTATAGAATTAATTAGATCTTTTAAATACTAAGATTTCCAAATATTACAAAAGATATGAGATTAATCACGAAAATGATTTTTTTAACTCTAAAGGTTATTTTTTATAAATTAATTAGTTTTTTACATTAATTTATTGTTCATTTATTTTTAAGTAGTAAGAATATTTTCCGTACTTTTTTCTTCAATAGGTAATGCACGAATCCATCATTGCTATGAAATTCTCTTATCAAAAATGCATACTAAGCCGTCCAATATCAGCAAAGACAAACCAAAACTTTCATTCAATATATAAACGGAAGACCGCAATCCTCGTTTGCAAAGTAAATCCTACCACCTATATAATAGAGTACATATTTATATAGGTTAGTGGA
This sequence comes from Agrotis ipsilon, assembly GCA_028554685.1. Classification (NCBI taxonomy): domain Eukaryota; kingdom Metazoa; phylum Arthropoda; class Insecta; order Lepidoptera; family Noctuidae; genus Agrotis; species Agrotis ipsilon. Next base: position 14,879,486 of record CM052960.1, on the reverse strand, counting down.
TCGCTCCAGTTATCTGCCAGTCTCGCCCACCATCTGGCCCATCTGAATTTTTCACTTTTACCTTTTCCCACCCAAAAAAACGGTATTTCCAAAAGTGGGTCGCGCAAAATGAATGCACAACGAAATTTATGGCCCGAGACTGCTTTTTTAAATTTTATAAAATCTTATTTGGATGTGTCGTCCCTGTGATTACGTTATCTTCATTGAGTTAGAATTTTCCTGCTGCTTCTTTTTTTTAAATTTAAGTATTTATTTAGCGTGTCAAGTCAAGTTTTTTTTTACTACGATGTTGGTATACCCTGTTTATTTTGTACAGCATTAACTTAGTGATTTTTATGAGAATATGCATGAAAAGCTGTTCTATCTATCTTTAAACATTGGATTGTTTTCAAACAATTTTGTTAAACATTGGATGGACAAGGTAGGATGTTACAAATTAAAGCTTAAAAAGAGGACGCGTAAATCTTTCTCGTGTCAAAGAATAAATCTTCTTAGATTAGGATTTTCTTTAGCAGTTTAGTACCGCTCATTAAGTTGTAAATTTCCCTAAATGTAATTTACGAAACAAAAATAAAGTGCGAGACAAGTGAATTACAAATAATAATCAACGCTTATTGTTCCATTTATACACCCATCATAAAATATTAGATGACCTAAATTTTCCTTTCTATCAAATGATCCGAAAAATAATGATTTATTCAAAAAATTCTCATTTTTATTCAACGATATTCATATTCACGCATTAAGATGTGTTGAAAAAACGATTTCATATTTAAAATTTCTTGGTTTATGAAGTGTATGCTATATGGAGCGTGAAAACCCAAACGCGAGACTTATTTCTATCACCGTGACCCCGGAATATTAAGGGCTATTGAAGGACAACGTGGATTTTAGTCAGTACAAGTCTGACAGTCCCTCCTGCCCTGCCCGGGTAGGAGGCCTCATTTGATAATTTTAACATTTTACTTACGTAGTAACATTAATAGTTTTCTTGGAAAAAATGTTAGGTTATACCTATCGTGGTGAAGAGTGAACACTACTCTAGTTTATTAATCAAAATTCAGATGTCTTATTTTATTTTCTTTCCATAAACTTTGCGCGACATTAATTTACAATTCCCAGAATCAGTTCTGTCACATTTCTGTAACACATACTGCTTTCAAATTTACGGGAATTTATTAAATAAGTAAAGTAGACAGTCGTATTCATCTATGTCTAATGTATTATTACTTTAAATAATCATTTCTGTAACAATATTTTTACCATGTAACTTTTAAGGAAATGGACATTTCGATTTAAAAAATCTTATTAATCCATGGACACTTTCTATATATTTGTTAAAAAAATAATTTGATATATATTTTGCAGAGAGAGTGGTCCTGTGGTATAGGCCCCGACTTGCGAGTTGTAGGTATAATATAATTGTTATTCGATTTGTAATTTATTGATGCTGTCAACATATCAATTAAAGTAACTTTTCTGTGGTACAAAAATAAATAAACTTGAGTTGAGTTACAAAAAAACATCCTGTTATTTTTTTTTATACAAAAGTAAGATTTAATTAAGGTCTGCTTTATTTAAACAAAGAAGGTTTAATTAAATTATGCCATTGTCTCAAGACAAAAACAAGAGCTAAAATATTACACACAAAAACATTTTACTACAGTCAAGATTTAATCAAATGTATGACAACAAAACAAGCTCACATAGAAAGTCCTATCAGCTCTAGAATGTTCACCCAATTTCTTTCAAATTAAGTTAGTGCTTTAGACAGAATTACAGAGCGACAATCTCTTGCACATGTCGTATGAAGTCCTATAGAAATTGCTGATAGTATCTAATTTCGTGTATTGAGGCTATATTACATGTTTACTAAAATGTCGTGGACAGTGTTTGGCACTGTTAGGCGCCGGTCTTCCCGAATCGGCGTGATAAAGTTTCTGAACCGAAAAGAACAGAAATGTACAGAACCTGTACCCTTTTTTTTTCGTGGTAATAATCATCAAATGAGTCCTCCCACCCCGGGCAGGGCGGGGGAGACTGTCAGACTTGTACTGACTAAAATCCACGGTGTCCTTCAATAGCCCTTTATGTTCCGGGGTCATGGTAGTGAGACTTATCCGTGACCATATTTTGACCTTTAGGCCATTTTCACTAGCTTATTCATGAAATTAATTGAAAACATGTTTTACCCTACTTGGAAAGGTTATGTGTTTGAGAGTACCTATATTCCGTAATTTCTTAGTAAAAGCATGATTTTGATAATTTATTGTCGCCTTTCAAGGTAAATAATTTTAATTCCTTACAGACTTGACGGGTGGTGTACCTGCGTAAGTATGATACTCCACTAAGTTCATTATACAAAATTAAAATTCAGAAACTTAGTATGTCGGTGTTGTATTTACTTAAATAAATCCTTATGAATATGATCGCTCGGCAATCACTGGAACTTTACCTCAACATACAGTTAGAGGGAATACGCTTTGCATACATATAAGACTGATTGAAATTTTACGCTCGCAGGAATTTTTACGCATATTTTAGGGCCGTTTCGCAATTTCACACCCATTCTAATAAAGTCGTCGACGAACGAGTATTTTACGTATAAATTTTCACTTTTCCTTATTTTCTGCGTATTAAGAAATGTGTGCGAAGAAACGTGTACAGTGGGACGGGAATTAAAAACACTGTTTGTTGGAATACGGATTAGATTTTGTCAAATTTTGTTTGCCTTCAATCTTGAGATGGAATATTTGATCAACAGATTCGCAGATATGTTGGTAAATAGGGCGTGGGAATATTCTTATGAGTACGTATTAGCTTATGTAAACACTCTTCGATCTGTTGGTTTTATTAGTCTTCTTATTTATTAGGCAGTCTAGTTATGTAGTTGTATGATAATATTAAGGCCCTTCTATTCGGCGGGCGCGAGGGAAAAATAGGTATTGAAGCGCTACTCACACAGCGACAGACGCGGTCGACCCACTCACACACACATCTTTGAACGCATAGAGTGTTCAAGTAGCAGTAAGCGCGTACCCAACAAATTAATATTTCTATCTTCTATAATAATTTCGTGCAGGGCTACGGTAGACTCGATCGAAAGCTAGCCTGAATAATAAAACATTAAAAAATAGAGATTTCGAGTCGACAACATATATACGCAAAATTCGGATTGTCGAGTATTTTGTAAAATTGTAATGATTTTCTTACAAGACCGATCGCAGCCGCCATTTTTGACATCGATTACCATGTTGAGAAGTTTTTATTTTTTCTCTTTATTTTCGGCCAGTGTCATGTGGTGTATTATGTAGTTCTAAACCTCCTTAGAAAAACTTATAAAATGTAACCCCCCCTGCCTCGACACGTTTAGTGCGGCAGGAAGAGCTCCGGCGCGATCTCAGGGCGATAATATAGAGATTTCGAGTCGACAACATATATCCGCAAAATTCGGATTGTCGAGTATTTTGTAAAATTGTAATGGTTTTCTTTTATGACAGATCGCAGCCGCCATTTTTGACATCGGTTATCATGTTGAGAAGTTTTTATTTTTTCTCTTTATTTTCGGCCAGTGTCATGTGGTGTATTATGTAGTTACTAAACCTCCTTAGTAAAACCTATAAAGTAAAACTCCCCTGCCTCGACAAGTTTAGTGCGGCGGGAAGAGCTCCGGCGATCTCAGGGCGATAATATGGAGGGAGCGACTGTCGCAACAGAGGTCCGGGCACGCCGCGATGGCGGCGTTAAGACCCCCGGTAAGGTTGGAGGAGTGCCTAGATTGGCATCGCGTCTTGACTTACCACCTGACGCAGATCCTCACCGGACACGGAAGTTCCGGGTGTGGAGGTACCTGAAGAAACACCTGGGTTTCACTACTGTGTGGATCGCCCGGAGGCGGACACAGTGGAGCATACGGTGCAGGATTGCACCTCACGACCCAGCCGCAGTCCGGCCAACAGGCGCGGGCGTGCGGGCGGCGACTAATGGGCAACTCGCTCTCTGATCATGGAACATGCCCGGGTCGACGGCCCGTTGTGTTCCACGCGCGCCTCAAAGACTGTCAGCACAATGACGGGGCCCACCTTTGTGGGCCAAAGCCTGCCGCGGTCGTGGGACTTATGAGTTACCGTGACACCTACATTTAGATGTGTATTATGTATGACACACGTTTCACCCGAGCGAAGCCGGGTTTTCATCTAGTTGAAATATATATTTATCTAAACTTGTTTTGTTTGGTTGGCGGCTAATCTAAGGAGCTAGTTGGAATTCAAAAATTCTTTTTGCGATGGGTGATAGTTTTTGCTATCATGCAATTAAAAAAAAACAGGTGCAAGCAATTTTCGACTTTATGGACATTAATGCAAACACCGGATTATAATGAAGGAGCAATGTTAGCTAACGAGAATATGAGGAAAACAAACTAAATTTTAAATGTCAATAAAGTCGAAAATCGCGTGAACCTTTTTTTTTTACTTGCTTTCGTTGAGTAAGTTTAAAAAACAGGTTCAAGCAATTTTCGACCTTATTGACATTTACGCAAACACCGGATTTTAATGAGGATCAATGTTAGCTAACGAGAATGTGAGAAAAACAAACTAAATTCTAAACGTCAATAAAGTCGATATCGCTTGAACCTGTTTTTTTTTAACTTGCCGTTAGCAAAAAGTATCATCCATCACAAAAAAATAAAATTCAATTCCAACTACCTGTACAAACATGCAACTACAAATTTTTACAATGTACAATTTTGTTTTATTTTCAATTTTTGATTTCCAACCACTGTGCGCACCTCGCACATTAGTCTTGTGTATGTACATGCCACTTAGCCGCGTAATTTTTTGGTAAAAAGCGACGTGCTCTCACCTTGAAATCCTGCGGACGACTGAGCTCTGCGATTCGATCTCGAACCAATGCCGGATAAAATATTCCGCCATAGTAAAATGTATGGAGATTTTCGGCCTCAAAATTCAGTTACTTTACGAATTTTTTACGCGAAAAATATACAATGTTTTGAAAAACAGACACATGTAGACAGTACACCGGTCTTTGTTCTCTTTATTTATGTATAATATTAATTAGTTTTCTGCTTATTTACGCCAAAGTTATGGAAATACGGCAGTGCTTTTTACGCGTTTTTAGTGATTTTCAATATTTTTTTTAACAATTCCAGCCGGGTTTATCCTCAATCCGATATTTGTAGACCCTGGGGGAACTCTTAAGCTACCCAGACCTTTTTTTTCGTGGCTATTGTTTTAAGTTTTATACATAAACTTATGGAAATGCCATAACACTTTTTGCTAGTACCGATCCTTAATATTTAGGTATCGGTAATATTTAGGAAAGCAAAACTATACAGACGTGTTGGTACCAACCAACACGTCTGTATAGTTTCGCTTTCTATTAAATTGAACCACAGCTGTGTGTTAATCAATAGATGAGTCAAACTATCTTACCGCCCGATAATAGCGCGATTCAATTAAAATTACAATTGGCATGCTAAGTAGAAGATACATTACATCTCTTGTTATTTGATCAATAAAAATGAGAGATGGCATGAAACATAATGACAGCCACAAACGATCAATTTTACCGTCAAACTTATATCGCGCTTGAATCCACTGATTGTGTATGTCTATTAGAAAAAGACTTGTCATGCACTGGATCGTGTATAACGGGCATAAGTTTCACCAATAAGATGTAATTTATCTCATCAAGGCTTTCCCAAATGAATAGTTGACCTTGTTTTTCTCCATATATAAAAAAGCATATCTCACGAAAGGAACATAGAACTAAATAAACGTACCTTAGTTATCGCACAGATACTTTGCTCTCTCTACTACTAAACTGACAGATCACTAACGATAAGAGAAAGAGATTCTCCAAGAAAAACAGACCCTAGTAAAAGGCGCTACGATAAAGAAGATTACTTATTGTGTAAATGGTACACCCCACACAGCTTTGTTCACTCAGAAAGGTTAAAAGAGCATGAAGATCTTAAGCAGGCAAAGTGCAGCTCTCGCCAACAACAGACCTTGCTAAGCAATTCAACAAATGCAAAGGTAAAAATACAGAATGCGAGTCAAACATTACCATTTTCATTGTTTCGCCCCCAGCAACTTATATTAAACCGTTGGGACATTAGAACTTATAACACTTGAACGTAAACTTGCTACACAATTACAAACTTAAGTTTGCCGTTGTACAACAACAACAATGACTTTAGTGCTTAGAATTTAGTGTTGGTTGTTGTGTTTCCAAGTAGTTTGCGAGCGGCAAAAACGATTTTGTGCTTCGTTGGAAGAAAGCATCCATTCATATAGGAGGGATGCGCCCTTATTTCTTTCACCCCACATTGGTTGTCGACGTAATTTTTTTAATCATGTTTTATACTCGTATTAATTTACTTAACGACCGTCTTAGTCGGAGGTTTTTGAATGCGTCGCTACGTTTTCGATGAATAACGAATGAGCTTGCAGTATTATAATTAAGTTGGTGATTCTTGAAGATTGTTTGCTGAAGCATCGGTGCGGAGAATTCTGATCTTGATTTTCATATTAAACTGTCATAATAATTCTGCTTTGATTGGATGGTTCATTTACATATTAGCTCGGGTACGTACTCGTAAACGATACTGTTAGTAAAATGAAACTGATTTAGAAAAGCTCTTAATTAAATTAAAACTATTCTAACACAGAGTTCTTTGAAATTTTAAATAGAAGCATCTCGAATTTAATAAAATTGTAGTGAGAAAATGAATTAAATAATTCTAGGTATGTTAGAAAAGTTTCTACAGGTATTTACTACAATCCGTTCGTGTAAAAACTGTTTCTTAAATTATTTAATTTGAAAACACAGTGAAGTAGATGCCAAGAATATCAATATAAACAAAGATCTGTGATACTACAAACCAACATTGAAACAAGAATAATACTTTTACAATTGTTATTTCTAATGATCCACTTTATATTTCCCCATAAATCCATTAAGAGAACAAATGGAGGGGGATTTCAGATATGATTTCAAAGAATTTCAGCATCAGAATCACAATAGGCGATATAAAATTTACAAATTGTAGCCATAAAACGGGCGCGTGAAACTTAGACTGGGAAATTATGTACGAGCTAAAGGTAATAGGTCTTTGAAACAATGTAACTTTACATTTATTGTTATTCGAGTCGTCCAGACAAAATAGGGAGGCATCAGGGGTCGAAATGTGATTTTTATTCAATACAGACGTGCAACTGTGTTAATTCTAAGGAGCTTTATAATGTGTGGTCCAAGTGATGGGTGAATTCAAGTAGGTTCTTGGGCTACTAAACCCACGTTTTATGTTTTATTTTGGGTGATTTTAAACTTCGTACTAGTAACTACTGGTTAGTTTTTTTTCATCTTTCCAGTCAAAATCTTAGCGAACAGTATTCACCATTTTTGTGTACTATTTGGGCAGCCTCTGCCTTGGCCTTTCAGAGGTTACAAGCCTAATTTTTATGTATGAGATTTTACAACAACATAGCGATATGGATTTGGTCATAGACTACGGAAAGCAAATATAAAAGAACTACCTCTATAGATTCTGGAATGACGTATAGCAACACTAAAAATAAAACCAACGTTAAATTATTTCCTTCTTCCTACACGCCCTTTACACACCTTAATGACACGTCAATAAATCGCTACATCTTTTACCTTACCCCAATCGCTGGTGGAGAACACGGGAGGTAAAATTCTTGAGGTGTTGTTTGCCCTAAAGGCGATTTACTCCAAGTGTCTGTTAAGACGATAATTACAAAAGTTTTTTAATTAGTTTAATTTTGCCGTAAGCCGACGAGATTTTTGAAGCTTTTAAAGCATTATGCACGATACGTTTACGAAGTTAGTGTAAAAATTGCGAACTTTTCTTTGTGTGTGTTGGGTACTTTATTAGGTTTATTCTTTCTTTATTTCTTTGTTAGATTCTGGACCATTTTTGAACGGAATCAAATGAATATTTATTTATGGTTTCCATGATGAACTGTCCTTCAGAAGAGGTATTTTATTTATTGTTCCTTTCGGTCAAGATGAAGTAAAAAAAAAAAAAAAACAACTGTTGCGGTTAAACATAACGGACTGAGGTAAGGACTGAACGAAGACCATCGGAAAGTGGCAAACATTTTATTACTCGTTGTTTCAGTTCGAGTCTGTCCTGTCTGCCAAACGTTGCAGAAAGACTGAATAACCATAAGAAAATTTGGTCGCGGCTTTCCTCACCCGCCATCTACCCATCTTCAAATTGTATGCTAAAAATAAGTCCCTACCTAATAACTGCTTATAGGATTCTATCTATGTGTGCATCAAAATACCTCAAAATCGAGTCAGTTTAGAAGTAAAAGCGTAACAAACAAACTTTCGTATTTATCATGTCAGCTGAAATACTTTCTCGATAGAAAGTACTAGTAACTGCGGCCTAGTTCAATATACAAAATAAATTTCACAAGACCGCAAATACGGAGTGAATACTAATCTTGACAGCACTCAGCTTACGATATTTAATGCTTCACCACAAAGAAAATCCAACCGCTTTTCATCTCCTTGGCCACAATTACGCAATTAGGCCACATTCAAACTGAACTCCTCATAATGATGTAATGGTAATAAGGACTTTGGCCTCGCTAATCCCGTTTCAATTTTTAGCTTTAGCAAAAAGTTTAGTATCATTAGGTACTTTTTAAGCTTGAGGTTGGGACTTTTGGGACTGTGTCCATTAGATGGCTTTGTAAGTTGGAGCTTTCGAATTGGTTTTACGGGTATTTGAATATTATAATACTTGTGATGGTTAGAAACTGGGTAGCTACAACACGAATGCGTTAAAACTGACAATAGTTGGAAAAGGGTCTCCAAATCTAACCATGACATAAGTTGGGGCCTTATTAGAAACCAACGCAGATTTTTTTTTTAATTCGCAGTCCGTGCTGAGATTAGCCTTTCGGCCTCAAAAAGGACTTGATTTGTTGTTTTTTTTTACATAGTTTTGTTTTATCATGATTCATGCTCTTGTTCTGTCATGAGTGAGTACAATAAATACTTTTTATTTCAACTACCTACTTATTTAATTCCAAAGTAGACTTCATTGACAGGCGATCTAATGAAGACCACAGGATCGCGCTACTTCCACCGGTCTAATTGGAAATCTAAGGGGCCTATGTTCAGCAGTGGACATCGCTGCTGATTATGAAATGACTATCATTATACTTACTTTGTCTGTCACCTCTAACCTTGAGTCATGACCAAACTTATTTCATGTCCATGTCCATCCGTGTCCATCAGTGGACCGCGATATTAATATTACAAAGACGTATGAGAATAAAAATCTCAATATCTAAATAGAGACAGCCTGCTCTACCTCAAATTGTGTTTTGAATCTTTGTAACAGTTAAACCCCATACGATTGTTTTGCGGAATTTAGGAGCAGCTTATGACCGGCAGGTATAGTTAATTGAGATTTCACTAGAAATTGCGCATTTCAGGTCTAAAATTAGAGAGCTTATTGATGCGAAATAGGCCTTTAAATAGTACTGGGTGCTTTATCTATTTTAAATCACTGTGTCTATACACGGCCTCGTCTTTCCATCAAGATATCAGCGTTTAGGTATTTATCAAATTATATATACTATCAACTATATAAACTATGAGAAGCCTTAATTATAACAAGATTCTCATATAATACTTACAGCGAACTTGAAGTATTTACGGTGTTTATTTTCTGAAAAATGAAAAAGCGCAACTTTGCTCCACACTAGGAATTTCTTCCTATATCATAAGTGCGCTTACAAACATAGAAACTGACATACATAAACACCCAGACTCGGAATAACTACTTGCAGATCATACAAATATTTGTTCCTTACGACAATCAAACCCGCGACACGCTGCACAGCAGTCGATTGCTCAGCTGCTGCGCCAACCATGTCGTCAATTAACGTCCAAGTTCGTGCAGAATCATGCTAGAACCCTAGCATGTGTTCCATAGATAGCCAACCATAGCGTTTGAAACAATTATACCTAAAACTGCCATCCCTCTTTGGATTAAAGGCATGATGCAGCTTACAGCCAACAGGACAGAACAAGTTGAGACCAGCCCCGGAAGAGGAGCACGCGTAGCCAAGCGCAGGATGACGTCACTTCAAGTTTTAAATTTAATTAAAGACAACTTTGGGGCGAGGCATTGCGACTGTAAACAGATTATGTGTGGACAGACGGACGTTTGTTTTGGATACGTAATTGTTTTTAATTGGCTGATGCTCACTTCGCAAATATGTTGATAAAGTTAGAGGCTGATCTCTAATTAGGAATAGATTTGGGTCCGATAACGTGACGCAAATGGTCACCACCGAGAAATAAATAATTAACTGTGTAGTCAAATTAGTGTGCCTTCCTTTTCAAAAAAAAAATCTTATCAGAGAGTGAAACTATTAGAAAAAAGAATATTCTTAAATGTTAACATGTATAATATTACGAGCCGAACAGCTAATAGAACCGCGGAGAACAGCTAATAGAAATATAGTGTTTTAAATTTGTAATACACGCAGAAGCCGCCCACCAAATATGACACTTTTCATGCTAGTAATGTACTTACGGAACAGGTGTCTACCTACATTCCTAGTAGCAGTACTCTAGGTGGACATACGATCTTGTTTTTAAGTGGCTGGAAGAAACTGGATAGCCATCACAAAATCGCCAGACGTGGATAATTTTGGAAGAGACCTACTGACTCAGCATTGGGTGACTAAAGGTTGAAGAAGAGAGAGAAGAGAGAATGCTACTAGTTAAAAAATATAAATTATTTTAGCTCTAAAAAACGCCAACCGCTGCGTTTCACCCGCCCGTCTGCACAGTAAAAACAGTCGCCATGTGTCGCCACGTTACAGATGCACAAAGTATTGCAACGCGACATCCACGCACTTTTGCATAAAGACAACATGGCTGCCTCCCTTGTATGGGGCTCTGTTATTATAACTGTTATTTTTTTTTGATAACTTTGGCAGTTATACAGGGTGTTTCTTTTAAATGGGCCAAAAGGGAGAAATCCTTATCCATAAGAGATACGGGAAAACTTTCTTAGGAATCTTTAGCTCTTTTTTGATACTGATAATTTTAGCGTTTTTATTTTTTTGGTCAAGTGTGAGCTGTCCACAGAAATGAGTGAAATTGACCAAAAATTTTTTTAATGCTGTTCGACTCTATTTCGTGTAAGGATCATTTCATTGTATCGGAAGAAAAAAATCGGGACGGCGGAAGTTGGTCAAATTTAGCAAAATATTTTTCATACAAATTGTATGAACGAAAAAAAATACCATTTTTTTATGATGCCATGTTATTTAGTGTCTTGTAAAGACCATTTCATTGTATGAAAAGGAAACTGCCCGGACAACAGAAGTGGGTCAAATCTTATGAAATACTGACACTGTTAATACGACTTTATGCTGTTAGAAGAAACATTACTCTACTTTTGACCAACTTCTACTGTTCAGATATTTTTCTGCCCATACAATAATCTAATCCTTAAATGAAAGTAAGTCAAACAGCATAATAAAAAAAAAAGTATTTTTTTTTCGTTCATACATTATACATTTCGCCGTCCCGATTTTTTTCTTCCGATACAATGAAATGATCCTTACATGAGACAGAGTCGAACGGCATTAAAAAAATTTTTGGTAAATTTCACTCATTTCTGTGGACAGCTCACACTTGACCAAAAAAATAAAAACACCAAAATTTTCAGTATCAAAAAAGAGCTAAAGGTTCCTAAGAAAGTTTTCCCATATCTCTTATGGATGCAGATTTCTCCCTTTTGGCCCATTTAAAAGAAACACCCTGTATAGTGTTTGGATGATACTGTTATTTTTTATTATTTTATTTGCATATGGTGTTGGCAGTCTTGATTTTTAAGATGAACCTGGTTAGTCACTTTGAGCAGTTTTTTTTTTTGGCAAATGCACTGGAGTGTTAGTTGACAAAGTGAAAATAATGATGACACAGACACTTCTTGATTTAAATGTGCTCATCGAGTTCGTTTCCTTTGGTAAAACCTCTCAATTATCGTGTCCAGGGTACTACTATCTAAGCACGAAACTCGTAGCTTCGGCCGAAGTTTCGTATGTGCTCTACTATTAATCACTAACAAAACTACTATTTATCTTTGACAACATGATTAAACTGTTACCGACTCTCGATGTCAGAAATTATGAATTCAAATCTCATAAGGACTAGGGTTCACTTTAAAGTTACGAGTTATTTTCGTACGGGCCCGTTTCTTCATTGACGGACTAACAGAGTAGACCCCCAGTGCCTTAGTGAGTAAGCAGGAAAGCTAGCGTAGGATGCGTCCAGCTAGTTCGAACCACAACCATAAAAGGATGCTTGGATAGACTGGATGCGGAAGGCAGCAAACCGGGAGTTGTGGCGCAACTTAGCAGAGGCCTTTATCTAGATAATAGACGTCGAATAGGCTGAATTGATCAATTGACTCATACGGAGTACAAACCAACTGTTTTTACTGATCTACAACATAAACACTATCACTGTAGAAAATACTACTTCACAAAGATATTTTTGAGGAACGAAAAATTGAGCTGCGAGCAAGGTTCGATCCTGCGTCTTCTGGATATGTACTCCAGACACCTTAACCAATTAGGCCATCGCAACCACTACACTCGAAGTTGAATTTCTCGTTCACTCGTTTTATGAACGTTACTTCACTCTTAGTTTTTCGTCAGCTGAGTGAAAAACTGTGTGATACACGTAAGTAAATGATTTTTCTGGTGGTTTTGGGATAAAGATGATCATCAGTGTAATCATAGTAAAGTAACATAAACTAGCACGGACAAGTGATGGCTGATGGGACAGTATGGTTCCTAAAACCAGACCACGCAGGTTACGACGTCCACCTACGAGATGGACAGAAAATCTGATGAAGACCACAGGGTCGCGCTGGATGCAAGCCACTTTCTTATGTCCTTCGGTGGATATGATAATGATAATAAATCTTACTTAAGCATTAATAAGGTTGCTAGTTATTTGGCAACAACAAGCATTTCCCAAAAAATTCAACAGATATTGCAGCTACACAACAAGTCTTCAACAAACTTGCAGGTGAGAAAGCTTCTCATTCGCGAAGGTTTGACGTAAAAGAAAGCTTGAGCATACATACTACGAGAGCCCGCTTTAATGCGGTAGTTCCCGTTAATTTAAAAAGGGCCCCGCCTATTACAGTTTACGTGAAAGCATAAAACTCACGACCCAATTTGGCAAAAAGAAAATTTCTCGCAGAATTACCTATTCGAAGCCAAGGCACGTGTTTTTGAAGTTTCAAAAATAAAAAAAAAGATTGTTGGTTCTGCCGAAGCTGGAATGTAAAATGTAAAGAATTATTGGAACATAACAAAATATGACCGGACGGGTTTACCTCTATAAATCGTTTTACATCTGCTATAATGTAATGAGATTTAACCCTCCCATTCGCGTTTACGACATACCCGCGCCCGTCTAAATAGATCAAAATATTTTTTTTCTATAGAAAGTTCTTTTCTTGTAAATATACGCGTCTATATTGAAAACGTGATCGCTAAATTGACTGCTATTCGATGATGGATCTGGATTAATATAAGAAACCTGAGACTTTTTACACGTTTTTAGTAGCTAAGTTAGATTTGTACGTTCATCACAATATACTTGATCGATACTTGAGTGGAAATGTTCAGAATAATTAATAAGTTGTATTAGTTTTGGGTAGTCACTGTTTATGTCTTCTGTTGAAAATGATTTGATAGTTATCTGTTGTGATTTGATAAACTTTGTGTAGTTATTATAAGTTCATAATTATGTACCAAGCTCTAAATATTCAGTAAAGAATGGATTTGTTGTAAGTACTTTTGAAAGCTTAGAACTATAAAAGAGTCAATAATCAATAAAGTTTATTGGTATCTATTTTTAGGTAAATGGGTTTTTTGGTAAATAACGGGGTTTCGGGACATACGTGTACCGTCCGGTACACAAAGGGCTACCGAAGGACACCGTGGATTTTAGTCAGTCAAGTCTGACAGTCCCTCTCGCCCTGTCCGAGGCGGGAGGACTAATTTTGATGATTTTACCACGTAAACAAAAAAAGGTAGTACAACAGCCTGCTATCCCGCATAAAATCCACAACCGTATATTTCCACTCCTTATCTTTTTAGTACAATCCCACAAAAGTTGATTGACGTATTCGAGGAGGGAATTCCTTTCTGAGAATTTGTTTAGTCCTCTCAATGGCCGAGGGAAATATTAAGAAATGCCTCCCGTTCTATTGATGGCCGATTTTTATTCGCCGTCATCACAAGATTAATTCATGGCTCTGTATTTAGACACGGCATTAATGGTCCTTTTGAATTTCTGCTAATATTAATTATTGGATATTTGGGAAGTGGATTAAGAGAAGTTAATAAACATTTAATGTTCGGCAATTACATTAAGATTTTGTTATTGATGTCTTTGAGAGTTGAGATGAAAAGTGTTTTGTTGTATTTAGAAGTTTAGTTTGAATGGAAACACGGTACGAGATTAGAAAATCTATTTGTGATTAGATGGGATTTGATGGCCATGTTTCTTTGCTTTGGATTCTTTTAAAGAGTTTTTTGTAGGACTTAATGTTAGTAAGTGTACACTGATAGATAAGAATATTTTATTAAGCCATTGATAACAAGGCTAACACTAAGGAAATGTTTATAAAACTTATAAACATTTTCTTAACCTTTAGCAAAACGAGATTGCGGTAATAGTTATATTTTGATTGGTCCCAAAAATATATAAAATCTTAGGGGGCCGAAGATGTGACCTTCAGTTAGATATTTGCAGACAAGAAATTTTATTTCGATCAGATTTTCAACCTTATATTATACATCACTTGCTACACCAAACATGAGCTTGCAAAACTGAAGGTTTGAAAGTTACCCCACGTTAACTCGGCCAGGCTTTGCTCCGCACATACCCTCGTACATACAATTTATAAAGAATATATAACACAAATATGTAGTGCATAAATCGACAGGTTTTTGGCTCGCTCCCAACTAACATCATGGTAACCTATTTCCCTCAGCTCGTTGTACAATTTCCGCGGGATGGTAAACAGCTGATAACTTTATGTTTTTCCTTTACTTAATCATTCTGGTTTTGCTTTATGAAATGAGAAGGGAAAACGATAAAGGCAGAGCTTCGTTGGCACCATTTTGTTAGTGTGTGTAGTAAATAAGCGGAATTGATGACGCATTTTAGTTCCTGGTTCTTTGTTAGGTACCATTCGTTTATTTTATGTCACTAAAGCAAATTGCACCAGTACCTAGATATTACATGCTTATTCTCGCAGTATTATCCCTCGGCGAAGTTTTACTGGGACAAAAAATAGACCAGCTTATAAACTAGTTGTGTATCAGCACCTGTTTAGCCTTTTTCCAACTATGTTGGGGTCGGCTTCCAGTTGAACCAAATACTGAATATCAATATTTTACATGGAACTATGGCATATCCTTAGTCTTATAGAGTCTTATGGAGACCTTTACCCAACATTAGGACAGAACAGGATAACGCAAAAAGTAGCATAGGAAAGGATGAGAAGAAGAGTCTGAACAGAAACAAAGGGTTTCATGTTGTTTCTATTCAGTGTAATCGTTTTCTGATTGAAAAACTCCAAAATATTTGTTTATTTTATTGTTTGTCTTTTGACAATTCAAAGACGCCTGTATCCGACTTAATTACATAAACGCTTAGGTATTGATTATTGAATTTATTTGAGCCACCATACAGTAAAAGAACAGAGCACTTATAATAATTGCTCAGTCCAAGTACCCAACACATACAACAACTACATAAAATCTGATAAAACTTTATGAGCAATCCAACATTCTAGAGTGATAAAATCGATATCTGAAGTTCTTGACCTTAAGAACAAAAGCTATGTTAAGCTTTAATCGTAACTCAATAATTTATATCGGGCACAACACATCACTCGAGCCTTTACATAATGCACGAAGGTAGCTAAAATGGCGCTCAGTAGCTTTCGGACGGATTGGTACAGTTCTTGTGGTTGTGTTCGACTAATCCTTGGAGGTTTCTTATGAATTATGGTTGGGAGTACTGCGGTTTCTAGATATTAATAATACTATTACTCTATGCCTATTCTTCATGCAGTTACGGATAATCAGTCATAATGAAGAGCTTCAGAAAAAGATATGCTGAATGAAATAAAATAAGTTGGCTGCACCAAATAAGTCTTCAAAAGAACGGAACTTTAAGTTATTGTAGAAATCTAGATCAATTATGTAGGCAAAATTGGCAGTCATAAAAAATTGTAGGCTCTTAAAGAGGAATCTAAATCCACAATTAGTTTTATTTTTGACATAACCAATATGTGTGAAACCTACAAGTTGTTGTTCCAGATAAGAGTAATTCTTAATGAGGGATAAGTTTTAAAAAAAAGTTTTCAATTTACACCACTTGTCCTTGCACATATGCGGCGCCATTTTACATGCCCAGTGCGCGGGCGCCTCCTATTATTTCTATCTGAATCTCTTTTATTGCATCGTAAATAAGTATAGTGACAGTTTTTATTGCGCCAAACTCAGTTCCGGAGTTAGTTGGGGTGAGATTAACATCTCCGAACGAGTGCAGAATAAGTATGAGTATTGTCGGTTTTAGAATTACTCTCTCTTTGTCCTGTTTTCCTGGTAATTGCTGGAACATTTTCTTGAAATGTTTTAATGATTAGCTGGTAATTGTTTCGAGGATTCGGGTTAAGCTTGGAATCCTGTTAAGGATTTGTATTCTGCCTTTCAATTACTGGGGTTGAGGATAAGTTTATCTGGTAGACAGATTTATATTTTGCTATTAGATTTGTGTACGGATTCGTAAACGCTTTTGACTAATGAAAGGTTTATTAATACCCTCTATTTATAAGAGAAATTAATATAAACACTGTCAATAACAACTTTAGATACATTTGTCTGCTAATAACTCTTATTTTGAGTCTTAAATCAGTGAAGAAAGGTTTATATTTAAATTTAATCTTAGACACAATTAAAAGAAATATGAATATTAATACTTACTTGATACTTACTCCTAAATGTTAGTACGCTTTGCATTCAAGTCGAGCAGTAAACAAGCCCACATTCTTTTTAAATAGAAAACAAAGAAAAATCAATTACAAAGTGCATTCGTTGTATCTTACAGGGTCAATACACCGGTACAAACCCAGTATTGAATTTACAGATTAACAAAAAAGAAATCCCTTGAAAAAAGCACCCCAAAGCACCAATTTCTTACTTCACCTATACAATTTAACTTATAGATACAGAAACGCCCGAAAAGGGAGACATTTACGCTCGAATTATCACTATTTGTTGCGAGTGCAAACTTTGCTCCCCATGCAGGTACAGAAAAAACGCGAATCCATGGAAAACTTTTACGTAAATAGTAAGGTATGTTTAAAGTTTGTGTCGAGGGTGAACTGATTGTGTTGCAGGCTGTGTTTCTTCTATAGATACGTGTATTTGAGTATCAGAAACGTTTTTGGAATTTTTATTTTTAGGGGGCAACTTTTTTTCTGTCATTGTTTGTCTCGTGGATCATAGATAACTGAATTCTCTTTGATTTACCGTTTCGGTTTTTCTTATGCAATTTAGATTACAGAAAAGGTAACGGTCCACCTTATGGAAATTGGTCACCGTAGCGTATTATATTGGTCAGCGTAGCAGACACAAGGTCTTTTTTGAAATTCTTAAAAATTCCTACTACTAAAGAAACAGCAAAAAAGATTTTCGAAATAGACAATGAACTGCATTTTAATTTCCAAATTTCAAACAACATACCGGTACTCAGCGAACTGTAATGTACATAAAACCGGAACATACATATACGATTACTGCATTCTCGTCGGTGTCAAAATATTTTATAAAAAAAGTAGATCATTCGCGCCGTGAGAACAGCGATCGTATTGTCAGTAGATTGAATTACAATCTTATGCAAGTGATTTAATTTTTAGTTAAGGCGAAGCTGATATTTTCAATATTATTTACTTGAAGTATTTTGTGTTCCGTGATATCTTGGTAGTTTGTTTGGTTGAACGCACCCCTTACTGAGCTTGTGGTGGATTACCAGCCCACGGCCTTACAGATAATAGATCTTATAGGCTTATTATTAGTACGTCGCGGTTGGTGCAGTGACGAAGCGATGCACTGCTGCGCTACGTGTCACTAGATCGCATCCCGCATCGAAATATTTGTAAAAACTACATATAGTTGTTTCAGGTCTGGTTGTTTCCGGGTATGCGGGCGACGAGTAATGGGCGACTCGCTGTACGACCATGGACCATGATGATTGAGTGTCAGCATGACGACTGGATCCTGGTCTCGGACCAAAGGCTGCCGGAGTCGCGGGACTTATCAAATTACCGTGACCCTGCAACGTAAAGCGCTATTGAAGGACACTGTGGATTTTAGTCAGTACGAGTCTGACAGACCCTCCGCCCTGCCCTAGGTAGGAGGAATCATTTGATGATTTTACCACGTTATACAAAAATGGTCTGGATGTTTCTTTACACGCACTAACGACCGGGAAAATTCCTAGTGGGCAGCAGTTTTTTTAATATTTTCAGTCGAAGTCCATTTTAATCAAAGATTTATATCTTAATATTGATCAAAATTCTTCTTCAACATACAGAACCATCAAAGCTCTTCCCTTTAATATTTGATCACAGTACCATAACAAATCGAGACGACGTTTACTCAGAAACATTGTGGTTATCAAAGTGCCCCTCTTATTGTTTTAATCAGATGCATGTTTCAGATAAGAGTACATGAATTCTTGTACTTTAACTTAATTTCATGGTCAGAACATTTTGATCGTAATTAATCGTTCACGTGTAGTTAATGTTCTTAATTTTCTCACTTGTTTTTAGTACGTTTTAAAGTTCTTTTTAGCATGACATAAATCAATCTACAAGGTTCTAAATTGTTAGGCTGTACTTCTTCATATTGCATGACATTACAAGTAGCATTTAGTATGCTGATGACGGTCTACGTATGTTTGAGGATAAAACCTGGGATGCCCTGCCGTACGACACCGTACCGATGATGTGAAGAAAGTGGCTGGCGGTGTATGGATGCGGAACAACACACAGGACCGGGCTAGTTGGAGTTCCTCGGTCTTAGACTTTCGTCCAGCAGTATAATAGTAGCAACTGGCTGAAGAGAGAGTCCTTAACTGCGGAATAACTCATTTTTTTCCGCCGTATAAAAATGTATGCCTGTCTTGACAATCAAATCATCAATCAGCCTTCTTTCGCCTTAGCAGATAAGCTGTGGGAACTGCTAAGCAAGATATTCACGACTATGAATCATAATCTAGTCTAGCAAGTCTAGTGCAAGTCAAATAGTATTTTTTTAGATTTTGGATCATGGCTAGCTGTCTGAAAAGGGCACCGTGGCCCTGATACGCAAAGGCAAAAGGAAAAGGAACAGGGAGCATTTTAGCCAGTAACAGTCTGAAAACCCCATCCTCTTGATGATTTTAACACACCAAAGAAGTCATACTTACAGTGTTTCCGTTTGCTATTATGAAGCTTTTTTACTATCTACTATTAGTTTCCTGGCATAGTTTGAAAGAAATTACAATTCATTTTCACCCTTCCCCAACGTACTTTACATTCATTTTCTCTGATTTTTGCTTCATAATCCCTTTGATAACACTCTTCAATATTCAAAAATCATAATGGCGCCATCATTAATGCCACCCGCACTCAGACATTCCAAATTCAAATGAAAAATAATGCCGCTATCACACGATTCAGACGCACTTAGTATGGAAATGAACTCATCAAGCTAAATCCCGCCGTTCAATACATGACTGGATCGGTGTGGCGACAGTGTTGACGCTTGTCATTCCTACAAATCATGTTTACTGGTTGTCCGAACAACGCGGGGGCAGACTGTCAATAATCGCGTATTGCACCCTTCTGTCTGTGGTGCGTTTGATCTACTTGGTAACAGTTGTCATTTATTGCCAAATTTTAGGAAAAAAAAAATAAAGCTAGGAATAAAAATAACAAAAAAATAGTATAAGTGATGCAATTTGAATATTTTTATAGTTCAGTTTAGAATAGCAATGATTTAGGAAGCTATTCAAAATTAAAAGAAATATAAATAAGTCGTGAGTAAAGAATAAGTACTTGCAGGTATCAGTAAACTAAAAAGGAATGCACTTTTCACAAAATCTACTATGTTTTAATGAGGTCATATTAATTTTTTTTATGAAAAACTAATTTTAAATTACGTATACCTACTGAAACTGATTTTCACTGAAGTCATCATTGTAGAAGTCTAGCCATCTATCTAGCTGCTAGATAACCTTTACCAGGCCACACAAAAAAAAACAGACGAACAAACAAATCTCACATCAAACATGACAAGCTAACTGACTCAAGCATCCAATTAAACGAAACACAACTAGAAATCAAGTAATCTACTAGCCTTTAGTATGACCTAAGCTAAGCCACGAAAGACAAAAAAAAAACAGACGAGCCAACAAAATCTTGACACCGGACATGACAAGCTGTATCTTCCACTTGACTCGCTCATGCACCTAAGTGAACGGGTCACGAATCTACTCACCTGTTAGTGAATCTCGATGACTCGACGGAAAACGTTCACGTGCCATACTAGTCATTCTATTTGTTTGTAACTGGTTTGTACCGGTTACAGGATTACTATGTGTTTTTGTTGTTGGTCTCATGAATACAACAGGTAGTAATCGTTTTTGTGTTTGAGCTTTTGAGTTATTGTAAAATTGTAATAGCAGGTTATAAGTCTATCGCTTGACGCAGGTTTTCACCGGACACGGAAGAATCGGAAGGTGCCTGTGTCTGATAGGGAAGAAAGAAACGCCTGAGTGTGGCCACTGCAAAGATCGCCGTGAAGGAAACAGATGATATTTTTATTCAGTATAAAAATTCAAACTTCAAGTAACTTACGAGTAGCAGGCTCAGTTTTTCAAAGCAGTGCCTTACCTGAAACAAAAACATTAATTATTACAAATGAGTAATGCTTACAAATATAATTCAGTTTGATTAGAGTCCGTGAGACATTGACTAAGGACCTTAGAGAAACAACATATTCTTCTCCTAACAACATATTCTTGTTCACCACCGGAAGGACTGCATATGGGAACTAAGTGGCGTAACTCTATATCAAGATGAGTGGATTTCCCTGCCGGGATCTTTGTTTCCTTGTAGCTAATCCCTTGGCATACTGCACCAACGAGCACATCATCACTTACCATCAAGACAATGGTCAAACACTAGCCTATCACCAATATCACTATTATTACAGTGATGTGTGACGTCATGTTACGTTTGTAACATGATTGTAATCATGCATTGGATTGATGTTTCAATAGAATGATGGATCGTTTTAAATTCTGATATTTGCAGCCTTCTGTAGGATTCTAAAAAAAAACCAGCACTAACCACAAACGACCTCCCACAGCAAAGGAAGCATGGCACAGTCCGCACAAAACTATCTTCAGTTGACACACAGTAAACAACCGGCAGTCTCAATATTTTTCTTCCAAGCCCAGATGACGGCAATAAAATATAAACAAACAAACTGAACTGAATCAGTAAAACTAAACTAGCAAGTGACGAACTACGTCTCAACAAAGACAAACAGTAGCTTTATTCGCAACAATAAATAAAGCAAGCAAACACATGAGAAATACTGGGTATACCCTTAGGAGCCCTCATTATTTTAATAGTGTAAACCACATTATCCAAACTAAAGTTAACTTTATTTGTTAAACATACAACCTAAATTCGTTTAGCACGTCACTTGAGGTATTCAAAAGTTGTACACAACGAGTTGCCAGCTGAAAATAAACCCTTTCGTGAATTGCATAAGGTTTGTATCAGCGTTTTGTTTTCTCTAGCTTAGTGGTTGACCGGTAGGGACCGCACAGAGTGTCTTGACGCCTACACTGGAATCGAATATGCCTTCGGATCAAGGGGAGACGAATAATTAACATGTATCGAAGTTTCCAAACTTCGGATGCTGATAAAATATTTGCATGCAAAACTTTTATAAGACATGGTGGATCATTGAGTATGTATGACGAAGTTGGCGACTTCATTCTTGGAGAGCTTACGTAGGATATCAATTTAAAGATAGGTGAAGAAGGTATTGGATTCCTTTTAAAGAGCTGGCTGGAAAAAGAAATCTTTTTTTTTATTTAAAAAAAAAGACCTTTTTTGTTACTTAGCCGCCGTAGTAGCTATGTTTATGATAATTTTCAGTGTCTTAGTAAAACTTTAATAAGAATCTGTTGTACTGGTAAATTCTACAATCAGTGGCAGCTTTCTTTTTAATCAGAGGAAGGTCAACTAGTCATTAATGTAGGGCTGATAAATGTACTGAATAAGATGTCGAATAATTTTGTACTCGGATTCTACACAAAATTATTTAGGGCTTTTTACTTTTTAATAAATTTTTAAGGTTTTGTGTTTCCTGCTATTACTAAGAGTTTATCTTTTTATAATTGACATTTTATTTATTTAGGTCTACGGTAAAGCACGTTTGCCATTTTCGTTGATGATTTTTCTAGACTTTTGTTTAGGCAGTAACTAATAATAATCTCATTACCTACCACTTCAACGATAGATTAACCGAAACACGATAACACTTCAAATACCAAATCAACGACATCCATCCATACTCCGGGCACGCCGCAATAGCGGCGATAAGACCCCTCTTTGAGGAGTGGCTGGAGAGACGTCACGGCGTCCTAAGCTTCCGCTTGACGCAGGTCCTCACCGGACACGGATGTTTCGGGAGGTACCTGTGTCTTATGAGAAAGGAAGAAACGCCTGGGTGTCACCACTGCGTAGATCGCCCGGAGGACACAGTCGAGCATACGGTGCAGGATTGCCCCGCTTGGGCGGAGCACCGACGTGTCCTCACGGCGGCGATAGGCGGAGACCTCTCGCGCCCAGCACTGGTCGCGGCCATGCTGCGGGGCGAGACGGAGTGGGAAGCGGTCGCCTCCTTCTGCGAAGCAGTCATGCTCGCGAAGGAGGAGGCGGGCCGCGTGAGAGAGAGGACAAGGTCCTCCCTCCGCCCCACCCGCGGTGGTGGACGCCCACGGCGTCGGACGTCGCAAGACGATCTCCGGCCACCGTAGGCGCGGGCATGCGGGCGGCGAGTAAAGGGCAACTCGCCGCCCGACCATGGACCATGCCCGGGTCGACGGCGCGTCGTGTTCCACGCGCGCCTCAAAGAGCTGTCAGCAAAATGACGGGGCCCCCTCTCAGAGGGCCAAAGCCTGCCGGGGTTGCGGGACTCATACCATCACCGTGACCCCGGAACATAAAGGGCTACTGAAGAACACCGTGGATTTTAGTCAGTACAAGTCTGACAGTACCTCTCGCCCTGCCCGGGGTGAGAGGTCTCATTTGATGATTTTACCACGTAAAAAAAAAAAAAAAATCCATCCATACTCACTAACATAAAACCACTAATAACGATATCAAAACGAGGCATAAAACCGTTATTGATACATTTAGACCACCCATCTCTTTCCTCACCGTATATTTTATTTCTTCGACTAAGTAGTGCTGGCCACCGGTACCGTAGTTATTCGGTTTTATTGTAAACAGCCAGTTTGTTTGTATGTATAGTGTCGGATTAAACCGTCAAAACACAGTTGAAACGTAATTAGATTTAATGATGTTTGAATTTGGAGCTGTATCGTACTGGCTGGATTTAGATTTTAGGCATTTGTAGGCGTTAGATTACGGTTTTCGATGACAGTAATTTGATATTCGATCGACACGTGTTTTTGTTCGAAGGATTTTTATTAGCTTTATCTATACTAGATATTTCTTGCTTTTATTTGTCTTTAGATTTTCGGTGTCGATTTCGTCACAATTTGGTGTTATTAGATGAGGAAATTGATACTCATTTCCTTGTTAATACGTGTAGTATGTGTTTGTTTAGAGTATTTTATTGTTATGTTGGTAATCTACCGTAATTCCTTATTAGACTTATTAGATTACCTGCATTTCCTCGAGGTCGCGGGACTTATCAAATTACCGTGACCCGGGAACGTAAAGGGCTATTGAAGGCGACCGTAGATTTTAGTGAGTACGAGTCTGACAGTCTGGGTGGGAGAACACATTTGATGATTTTACCATGTAAAAAAATACATGCATTTCAGAGGTCGATTTCACCGACAACGAACAAGATCAGCACATCGACCTTCACAGCCTAGTAGAAAAATATACCAGCACTTTCAGCTCTTAGTATGGATGTGAATGACTGAAGTGAGATAGAGAAAATCCGATAGGTGTATTGTGAGAAGGATGGTAATGGATTGAAAGGCGAAGAAGTTGAAATTACAAATAAAAGAAGACATACTGCATAGACTATTTTTTTTTGGATACAAGATAACTAGTTAGTCCTTTAAAACTTAAAATAAAATGCCTATAGTTTTCAAAGAATACGGAAAAAAATCCCGCCCTATTAAGAATAACAAAACAAAGTATAAAGACGGTGGCGCACGAAGAAATTCTAATAAATTCATATGTACCTCCTGTGTGTTGTTCCAGAGACGTAAGTCACTGGTTATTGCGGTGTGCCACCCGCCTTATTCGCCCGGTGTCGTTAGCAAAACAATAAACATTAAAATATATCAAATAATTTTACTGCACTTGTTTACTGTGTGGTCTGGACAAATAAGAAATGGTATCACATGTCTTTTTAGAAAACCTCTCTGAGGACTGCCTACTTTTAAACGACAAGTATCAGAGAAATAGTATTAATTCTGTATTTTTATCCGGCATGTAATGAACTATATAACTACTAACGATCGGGGTAGGTTGATCCGCTGGAGTCTGAGGCCTTATGCCAAGATTTTTGTGTTTTATTTATAACTTACTTGAAGAATTTACTGCGTTTATTGCATGGAGACTTGAAAAACTGCCTCTAGTGTATTAAAATGGAACAAATTTTTCCATCAAATTAACTTTAAAGGAAAAGTTGTGCCTGTACAAGTCCACAGATAGACAGTTAGCTTCTTCATACACAGCGCCACAATAGTCTCCTATACCTTACGATTTTGGTATCAATTGACGCATGTCTGTGTGCAAACCTCTAAGGATTTTTATTGCAATAGCCACCTGAATACCAAAGTCGTAAGTTATCGGAGACTTGTGTCGCGTTTTGTATGAAGGGTCTTATGATTTAGCTCTAAGTAACATGCAATAAGACCGGCAGAGACTGGATGAGGTAAGCTCATGACAGGACTCAGTGGCGCAAATTGGGAGAGGCCTATGTCCAGCAGTGGACGAATGCAGGCTGATGACGATGATGAACATGCATTCATTTGCTACTGAGAAATTCTTAACTTAAAATGTCGCTTACTATATCTTTCGTGATTATACTTTTTTTTTTGAGTTCCCAATATTTCGACGCCGTTGCAAGTTGTAGTCAACCCGCTATCATGGCGCTTACCCCGCTACTCCGTAAGTGACATTTTAAGTTTAAAAGCAAACCGTGATAGTTTAAAAAAAAGTTTGAAAAATTCTTCCCTGTCACTTTGCTCAAACAGTCACCATTACTTAATATTTTACGCTCGGTACCGTTTGACATAGTAGTCTATTCTTTCAAAAATATCAAGTTTCCATAAAAAAACTATTTATTTTTCTGCTATCCGTAGACCTGAAGTAGCTCACGACGTCAAGAAGGAGCCGCCGATTAAGGTTATCGGTTCCGTATATGGCCACTTGAACATTGTCAGCACTTTGTAGATTATGTGTAGGACTTATAAAGGACCACGGAGGAAAAATTTACGCAGTTTTTGTGAAGTAAAGAGATTTTTAGAAATGTCAGCCTCAAAGGTGTTTGGAGCTTTATTCAGCGCTCGGCTTGTCACGTTTAATCTAGACAAATTAGAAGTTACATAGGTATAGATTAAGGAGCAGGTAAATATCAACGAAAGTAGATGTTTCTGAACGTAAGATATTTTCTAAGAAAAACCTACGTGTTTTTTGTGATCGCAATGTTAGGTAAGTACTACCTATCTTTCTTTTGTAAAAAGGCTTAGTTTTTCTGGAGGCTGAAAATAATTCTAGGGGATATAAAGTCTTCTATGTCTTGTTCTAGTCTTGAAATCTATTTACTTTTTAAGGTGAAACTAAAAAGGCGACTTCAACAATTTCGAATTCTACAAAAACTTACTAACAGTGAGTAAGACAAATTGACTAAACATAACACAATGACACTTCCCCATAACATGTATTATAATTAAACAAAATCGATTTCTATTTTTAGTATTGACGCATCGACTCCATCCTTCTATTGTGAACGCACCACATCCTCGTGAGGTGTGAGTTAGGATCTCCATCGTTTACCTAGATAAAATCGGGATAAATCCTTTTGTACAGGCGGGAGATTTTGACTGTTGTTTATTGATGTCTTAATTGTGGAATTCAAGGACAACATGTCAAAGACGGGCACTGAGCCCGTGTGGTGGATTATGGCCCCCTCCCTCTCACAAGAGAGGAGGCCTATGTCCCAGCAGTAGGATCGTTATAGGCTGATGATGATTACGTCAAGGAAGGTAAAATAATAAGCTAAATTCTGTGATCCAACTCTGATAACGAACATCTTACTAGCACAAATACCTTGGTCCAGTAGTTCTCATACAAATTCAAATCAAATTCCATACATAATGTGTATCAAGTATAATCTTGTAAAATATTAATCTTAATTAACTGACTGCTGAGTGGGATGGCTACATACTCAAACGAAAAACACAAAAAAATGCATAATTACAGTACCAACCTAACATAAATTTATGACAGAAAGACCTGTCATATTTCTACCTCATGGCTACCCCACTAAGCGTGACTTGCTACCTTCCGCACGATAATTCTCGCTTCCTGCGGTCATTGCAAGTCATCGTAGGGGTGAAATGATTAGAAATTAGTGCCTATTAGTAACCTTTTCTGATATTAATGCAGTTAGATTTATTTCATTGAGGGTTAATTGCTCTGCGGAGGGCGATGACCTGTATCTAAGAAATTTAGGAGGGTCTAGACAAATCTGTCAGGGTTGCGGAAATAATTTAAAAGTGCGAGTCTTATAATTCCTTTTGTATTCTTAGAGTAAGAGGACTTATTGGGTGAGTTTTGCTCACTAAAAAGACTAGACAAGGATTTAGTCGAAAACTTATTTGATTGATTTCATCAATCTATCCATAGACCGTTGCCGAAGTTACTTTAGAAACGGTGGCTTGATTACCTAGACTCATTTAATACTGTTAAGGAAAGGGTTAATATTACGAAACAAACGTTTGCCCAGCACGCGTAGCATGGCGATTCTATCTCTATTCTACCAAGAAAAGACAAAGTTATTTCATCGTTATTTCTATATAAATCGACTGTTTTTTTGCACAAGTATGTTTTTGCACAAGTATGACACGATTCGCACACCATTGAAGAATAGAAACATATTTTTTTCTATATTTTAAACACTGCTATGCTTAAATCGATAAAAATCTTTAACGTTCTCTCATTTAGTCTATTCTCCCGTCGACAAAACTCGTTTCTACGGCGCCATGCTACGCGCGCAGCAGTGGGACAAAGAAAGTTTCTAAAAAACGAAATATCAATCACGTTGAAACCCGCTGTTAAAATGCTTTGAAGACGATTGCCACATAAGTAAGCCTAATAAAGTTCGTATTCATTTTTACGTTTTATATATTTCTTAAAAAGAACAAAACTAAAACTTGCCAATATGTTCAAAGAATACAGCCACTTTTTACATGAATAACCTACTTTTGGCTATTCAAATGTAAATATAAACTTTTGTTTGCAATCCAACTACATACAAATATGTAGTTGGTTTTTCTTTGAAATAGACATTGGACCAATGTCATTGCCACAAAAAAGAGACCCTTAAGAAAAATCACATTGTCCTTGTAACGTCCTAGAACTACCAACACATTCGTATATCTTTACCTAGGTCAAAAGGTTACATTACACTTTCAGCTGAATTCCAAATGAACAGTGAGAAAAGTTTTCATTTGAAATAGGCTTTTGCAGGCACTTACTTATGAAACATCATGAATTTAGAAGCATGAAAGTGATATTGGGAAACTTGGGTCGAGATCTTTAAACCAACCTACTTTTACAGAGCGTTTTGGTTAAAAGCGTTGTTGCACAATACTGTAAAAGTGTGACAGAAATAGACGCATGTCTGTTAATCGAAGCAGTGTTGGGAAGGATGATTTATTTTTGTTTATTGACTGTAGTTATAAGCATAGAATTTTTATTTTTTGTCATCGCTGTGAAATACCCCTTTGTATTATTTTTACATTAAAAAACGAAAAAACCCTACAACAGTCGCATATGGCTTGAGACATAATTATGATACATCTTAGTCATAAACAACACGATTTTGACTTTCAGACAATAGTCTTATCTACATACGTAGGCAAGAGTTGCTCTGACGGGGCCCCCTATAGAGGGCCATAGACTTGCCGGGGTTGCGGGACATACGTATACCGCGACTCCGGTACACAAAAGGCTACCGAAGGGCACCGTGGATTTTAGTCAGTCAAGTCTGACATTAAGGGGGCGGGTGTACTCACTTGATGATTTTACCACGTAAAAAAAAACGTAAAACAAAACAAAACCACGTAAAACAAAAGTTATGTTTTGTGATTCAAAAATACAGTTAAAGACAAGTGTTGCTCAACTGTGCTTATCACTCTTCCAAAGGCAGACTTCAGTAAAAGTTGCTGCCAACGGATGGTTGATTCTACCGACGCACTATTTGACTTGACCAATCCTGTTACACTTCGTCACATTTCGCAAAATTGTTCCCACATAAGGGATAGAAAGAACACATATAAGCACGTCTATAATCGTCCTAAAAATCCTTACATCTTCCAATCGAACTTTTCCTTTAAAACCAACATTGCTAACGACGATCAGTGACCACAACTAATTGCGTAACTAATCACCCGACGTATCTCGACTTGCGACACGGTGCACTGATCAATTAAACAGAATGCGAAGCTCGCTCGACTCGCAACTCGATTACGTCGCGTCCCCGCCGCGTTTTAGAAAGTAATTCGAGTAGACTTTCGCCACTACGTAACCGTGTTAGGGGTTGATTTCGGAATTTGAATTTTGTAGTGCATTTTAGTGTAGTTTTACTTACATTATTTATTTATGTTAATTTATCTGTGAATAGAAACGTGAAATTATTCAAATCAATTCTTTAAAATAAATTAGCTGTGATATCATGTAATTCAACTTTAGAGTCAATGAACGCAGATTGTTTGATCGTTTAAATTAAACAATTTCGAGATTTATTTACGTGGTGAAAAAGCGTCGTTTTGTGTTAAACCAGCAGCGCTTCAAACCAAACATCAACATCAAATATAACTAGAAACAGTTATCGTTTTATTGAATGCAATTTTCATTTACCTACACTAAAGCAATCAGGATTGATAACTATGAAAGTAATATTATAAAAAAAACCTTGCCCCATCCTAAGAATTTCTCCCATATCGCAGGTGCGTTTATAAACATTTAGGAAAACATAACATGAACTCCTATAACATATCAAAATAAAACAAATGCTTCGGCCGAAACAATTCATAAACGATTTGAACCATGTCAAACTACAATTTAACAGTAGCGGAAATACAGTCACCGCAGCACGTATCCCACTCGTAGTCTCCCACTATAATTTACATTTCCCTCCAAGAAACACAAACAAACAAGATAACAGAATAAAAACAAAAATAGCACACAAAGAGGAATGGTAAGGGACGAATTTATCGAGCCATTACGACCGCGGCTGGCGGCATTCATGTGTCATAGTAGGAAATAACAATACAGATGCATGCTAGAAATAGTACCGAAAATGTACGATCTGACTTGATATTTGATTCGCCACTTAACCGGTCAATGTCTAAATGTCCAGTATGTGTCACTTAGATAGTAAGATGTCTTTCAGGTGAAGATGTCTTGACTTGCAATTTTGAAATATAATTGGTAAGAGATAGAATTCAAATAGCTCCTATTTCAATGACATTTTAACACAACTTAGTAATCCCTTTAAAATAAGAATAGAGTGTGCAAGAGAGAACGTTTAAAAAAATGTATTCTCGCAAAAATAATAAGAAATGAGTATTTTAATGTACCCATAACGCATACCTTGCCATCACTGCGTATGGAAAAGCATGACCTTTATACAGCCAAATGTAGCTCCGACCCTTCCTTGTGTTGACATCAATTTAATGCTCACTCTGTTAAGGCAACCAGCCTTAAAGATAAGTAGATAAATAACCACCAAGTAGCCGTTAATGCCTCGCAGATAAAAGGCGGCTCCAAGGACCACATTCTCTTAGGAGTTGTTTCCAAAGACAAGCTTGCTCCTGCAGAATAACCAATTTAATTCACATTTCTCCATATTTGGCCGCATTATAGCCAACCAGTCGACAATACTGCATTGTACCAGTAACTTAATCCGATAGGCAGACGCCAACGTATTCAAGACCTTTACAAACTAAAAATAAAGATCAAAGTTAAGTGAGGTTGCACTCAGCGGCGCCTACGCAAGAGTGTCGTATGAGTATTTTTAGCGTCGCCCAAGAAGTTTTATTTGATTGCTACACAACACATAGTTGTCGGGATTTGTGTTTGAAATAAGTCATGTTTATAAATAACAATGCGATAAATTCCTGAATGGGATAAAGCTACGAATAGAGGGAAATGTAAGAATCAATAAATAGTGGAATCAGGGAGTGAATGCGCTGGAAATGACACTACATTTTGCCTTTGTAAGCGACATCTAGAAGGATAATCCAATAATAATTGTCTGTGTGCCTCTAACTAGCACAAACCTCACCCATAATCTTGTACTTTAACGATTAATCTATTGATTCTGACACTTAGACCTTTTAGGCCTTATCTGGATTTCAGGTCTTAGCTATACCGATTAGTCTTATCTTTGGGCTACTTGTAGTTCGCACTAATGTTTTGTCATAAATATGGTGATCGTGGAATATAATTTGCAATAATTTACTGCATTCTAGTTGAGAAACAATATTTTGAATTTGAATGTGTTTACAATAGTTTTGCCGTTGGGCAATAATTTTAACCGAAAAGCTTAGAGTGATATTGTTATTACATTGAAACGGTTGTTCAAACTAAACTTAAAATAGACAAATGCCCGTTATCGCTTAATGGTTACTGGAATACCTCAATATGATTGTATTATTTGTGGAAAATTCTGAATCAATTATTCTATACTGAGTTGAGCTCTGAAAATCTATGAAATGCTTCCATTTAAGTTTCAGTTGAAAAATAGATAGATATTTGAATTTTCAACATAATCAGAAGTAAATCGAACAGTGTTATAAGCCAAAAAATCACCCTACACAGTTCTCAATCCATTTTGTCTTCCCAAAATCCGCACGTCACTTTATTATTCCATGGGAAATAATCTCCACCTGGGCCGGTCACATCCGGCGACGGGATTTTCCATTTCCACCCGGTGTGTGCCACTTCCGGGAGGTAGTGGGGAATATGTCCTTACAAGTTCTCCTATTCTTGTGATTCTATGCTCACGTTAGCAATCAGTCGGCATTGTCCGGCAACGTTCGATAATTTTCGCCGCTATGCATTTCGGGGAGCATTGAGTACGTCGTTTTTGTGTTTTTGGGTAGGTCTGTGTGGCATGTGATTATCGATTGGGTGTAACGTGCGAGTAATGCATGTTCATTAGTGGAACCTTCTTTTGCAGGACTAATGATGATTTTCCTAGTGAATTTTAGTCCTACATGTCTATGCTAAGTTTTTTCATAAATGTTCTAACAAGTGGGTAATTTCAAGTAAGTTAAGCTAAGTAAGCTAAGTATTTTGCTCTTAGAGCTATCTAAGAACAAAATAAAATGATAGCGTTATAAACGCTCGTGTTCAAGCTAAATTCAAAAGACTTTCTCGGAATCTAAATCTAAAAACGACTGCAGTATTACGAACGCCAGTTGTTAACACAAGAATTTCCACTGTTGAGCTATTCCCGTAACATAATAAAAGAAAGAATCCTCTGCCAAGTGTTCCGAAACATATTTTCTTTAGAAAAAAAAAGGAATGGACATAAAAAAAGATGGGAGAAAACTAGCAAATAAGCCAGCAGGCTTCCGGAGACGTAAATATAAAAATAAATGAAAAATATATTATATAAACATTTTCGGGGGCGTTAAATTTGCATTTTAATGGAGATCCACGCGTAGGTAACAAGTTTAACTAATAGCCGTGAAATGAGGGGAGGCGGAATGGGTGGCCGGGGCACAGTGGTGCCTTTGTTCAGCGCCGAGCCAAAAATGTCATAAATTCAAAAAGGTTTACTGTCTTTGTCTTATGAGTTCACTGTTTATGAGTGTAAAGAAAACCTGTGTGGACATTTGTTATCCTTTACGACCATACTTTGCTTTTAATGAGTTTCAAATTGCGTAAGTTATCCAATCGTTTTCAGTTTTAAAAGGAGTTAAAGTTCATTCGAAGCTTAATGGATGAATTTTGCCTGCTTCAGACTTTGGACAGTAAAAGAAACGTTAGTACAGTAAGCATCAAAAGTTGCTGACCACATTCAGATTTTTAAAATCACCGTACACCGTAATAATACAATACAGTGCTCGGCGATTTTGAAAATCTGAATGTGGTCAGGTACTTTTGATGCTGACTGTACAATTACTATCTATAAAAATTGGGTGTCTGAGACCGTTTCAAAATTTGTTCATACTAGTTTGACCGAGCCTTAAACAGGTGAAGGCATTTAACTACAAACTTTAGTATTTAGTTAATACACCACAATAAACTCAAATACTCTTTTCTATGTTCTGTTAAACAAGCTCAAACAAAATTTATCCCACAAAACGCAGTCGCCAACCAAATAACCTAATCCTACAGCCAAAACAGCGCTGCGGGTCAAGTTTCTTTTCAGCGTATAATTTCCCTTCATATCCTACGAAATACAAAACATTGTTGGTATGGAGGACAGTGGTACACTAGTAATCCTGGCTGAACAATCGGCCAGCGCTCGCTCCGCGGAATATGGTACTAAATAAGAAGAGAGAGCAAGCTCTTCGTGTGGCAAAGAGTAAGTTGGTGGAAGGGATAATGGTGGGTGGTTTTGGTTCATGCCTATCTTGATTTGAGTGCTGAGTAGATAGAGTCTATCTATGTTATCTGAGGTTTTTTTAAACCGTTTTTGAAGTGAAAACTTTTTTAGCAATGTAGTGATTTGAAAGTCACTGTAACGGAAAAGCGACAGAAATAGACAAAGACAGTAAAAAAAGACAGACACAAACATACACGATTATGAAACTGCAAAATGTTTAAAATCAATGTGTACGAGGTATGGAACATAACTACAATTGACCAAAATTGTTAAAACCTTAAATAATTGTTTAAAGGAAATCTCTTTGCTTCACACATTAATATTGTAAAGTTTATTGCTGAGGATCACAATCCTCACCTCCTTTCTTATAAACACTCTTCACGGCAATTGCCACTAAAATTACGTCTTGTTAAACCATCACTAAGGTTACACAACCTTTACAAAGCTTTAACCATACATTTATTACACAGCCAGTCATTCAGTCCTTAATTCAAGCCCCATCCATCAAACAACTGTCGGCTCTGTTCCAATAATCTACGGCTCGTCGCCACATAAAGCTGTCCCGCGCTATCTTGGCATATTGCATACCGTGCGGACGCATATGATAAGTGCATAACCCAAACGTTTGTTGGAAAAACACACTTTCATCGTAGAAAGCGCCGAGACGATCTTGTTTTTCAAACTAGATGTTTATGTTTACATTGCTTGGGTGAATTTGTCTTGGGATGTAAAGTAGGGGTTGTGTTATTGCATATGGATTGTGTGGTGTTGGTTTAAGTTATGGTGCTGTAAAGTGTAGGGAAAGGGACTGTGTAAAGATGTAAAAATAGGCCTATAATTTTTAAAGTGTTAGATAGGGGTATATATTTATGTGGTACTCCAAAATGTTGCAGGAAAATAGTACAGTATAATAGAGGATTCATCTGCATCTTTAATACAGATCGAAGTTGTTTGATCTCTAATAAAGATGCAGATGCATATCCCCTGCTACAGATACTGCTGAGTAGCTCTGTAAAAAAAAATACGTATTACTGATTAATCCGATTAGACTGGAAGCCGACCCCTGTTTTTAAGCGTGGTAGTGTCATCAAATGAGTTCCTTCGCCCTGGGTGGAGCGAGAAGAACTGACAGACTTGTACTGACTGAAATCCACGGTGTTCCTTCAAAAGCTCTCTACGTTTTGGGGTCACGGTTACCTAATATGACAGTTCCGCGACTCCGGCAGGCATCGGAGCTGACCCTTAACGTATCAGAATAAGAAGATGATGATTATGGTGATATTTTCTACTAATAAACCGATGTTCAAAGTATAACATTGACTGTCTAGTGTCCTCCTATTTCCTATCTTCCATAGAAAATATAAACCTATTCCTTTCATAAAATAAAACTAAGATAAAATCTACTCTACAACCAAATCAATTCAAAATCACACTTAACATAATCATCATACCAGGCAATAAATTCCCTTAATCTTAAACACAAAACATAAATAAGACAAGTCGTGATTCACGTGACCTCGCCACGAAAGCTAATTGTATGTGTGCGTTTAAGAAATTCGCAAATAAATAAGTGTCTCCACCCACTCAAAGTCCGTGTGGTCAGAATGAAACACTCTCTTGTGCTTTATTGAAATTGTTGGCGTCCAGATGAAGCTATGAGATAGATAGTTTTCCCTAAGGAAATTGGTGATGATGGTCGTGGTGATCCTCAAGTTTAACTTATGCCTTTTGGTTTGGTCGCCCGGGCCGGGTCGGGAGGGACTGTCATACTTGTACTGACTAAAATCGTCGGTGATCCTTCAATAGCCCTTTACGTTCCAGGACTACGGTTAATTGATGAAATAGACCCGCAACCCCGGCAGTCTTTTCCCTCTAAAGAGGCGCACAGTCAGTTTGCTGACAGCTCTTTGAGGTGCGTGTGGAACACGACGCGCGGTCGACCCGGGAACGGTCCATGATCAGACAGCGATTCCCCATTACTCGCACATTCGTATGACTGCGCGTACGGCCCCCGGAAAAAATGAAAGGCAGACACTACAGTGGATAGGTACACGGTTCTATCTGCTTTTATTTTTCTTTTAACGTATTCTTTGGTAATAAGGAAGGTATTATGTAGAGAAGTACTCGTTCAGTTGGTAAAACAGAACCTAGATCGCTTCGCTCGCTCTTGTATATTGCAAGAGAGAGCGAAGTGATCTCGATTTCTTCACCTTTCTTGTATATACAATAAATAACATAACCAGACCTATGCACGATAGAATAGCGAGCGAAGCGTGCTATAAAATTCAAGCAGTTTCAGGAAGTTTTTGGTGACGTGAGAGTGAGACGTGATGCCCATGGGGGCGGCACCAGAAGAAGCACAATAAAATCCGTCTTAAGATTTTTTTGTGCTTCTTTTGGTGCCCCCCCCCCCCCCAGACGTGATTCCCTAGGCAATTAGGCTTAATTTGATTACGGGTTAATTCGTCACTGCTCATGCATGAGGTTGCGAGTACAAACCCAGGCCAGTACCAATGTAATTCTTCTACTCATAATTATGTAGTTTCTAAGTTAATCTTGGACATTACTGACATCAGTGAAGGAAAACGTTGTAAGGTACTTGGACTAATGTAATAAAGTCCAAAGCCATATTGGAGGCTAGTGGTGAATCTCTAAGGCGGTTCGTTTAATAGACTAACTTGATAATTGATGTATTTTAAATTTTGTTGATTTATTGGTTTATCGTAAAGTTGTGTTTCAGAAAAAAAAACAATTTTATTATAGTTAATTACAATTTCCTGGCTATAAAAGGTTTATAGCGTTCAAGCAAGTCATGCCAATGCGTGCCTGCATTTACGAGTATTAAAGGCAACAAATAGATAGGTAGGTATTTTAGTACGAATTGCACTTAGTTGAAATCGGAACTTTACGATAATTTTACCGTTAAAAATTCCAAAGTACTTAATTATGACCATGTTTTTGGCTTATTTGCATTTATGTAAGAAGGGTTTTGTCATATAGGACTATGGAATCACTATTTATGCAATTTCCTCCCACCTCTGTGTACCTGCACTTTGAGGGCAAAGTTCTAAAAGCCAATGGAGATGGCAGACGTCGGATCTAATCTGAAATAATTCGATGAAGAATCGTTTATTTTAAGACCTAAAACAAGTACCTTTAAGTCTATTATAAGATTTACTTTTAATGGATGTATAGAAGAGATAGTCCGAGATGTAACCAATAATACAGACACTCAAAGTGGTCAGGGCGTATCAAAATGAAAAACAAATTCTTGACGAAGCTAGAATAAACTGAGATTAATAATAAACAATAGCTTAGCATCAGTCTCGCTTCATCTGTACCACCGCAGTTTTAAGCACTGACAATTTATTGCGCACGCAATTACAACATGGCGGACAAAAATGGCTTTGCGCATGCGCGACAAAAGGCTGTCAGCCGGCGCTTGCGGCCCGGTGACATATTTACGATTTTCTTGTTTTATTTAATTAGATATGCCATGTCTGTTTATAATGGAGTTTCCTTTGATATAAGACCTTTTTAGATAAGCGGTTATTCCTAATTATTTTTAATTTATCTGTAAAGTGAATAGGTACCTATGTGTTTCAGAAAAAGCTTTGTTACAACCTTCTAAGCCTTCTAACAACAACCTTCAAAGCGCTAGGACAACTACAGGGGAAAACAATAAAATATTGAGCACAGATTTGCCCCTTCGTACACAAGATTCGCCAGACTCACCTCACTGTTACTTTGGTATCCATTAACGCGTACCTATGTACGAATCTGTATGGATTTGAATTGCGATAGTCGCTAGGATACCAAAGTTGTAAGGGTATTAGAGACTTGCGTCTCCTTATGTAAAAGGGTTCTCCATCCCAGCCGCAGTTGTAGACGCCCACGGCGACGGACGTCGGCAGACGATCTCCGGTCACCGTAGGCGCGGGTATACGTTCGGCGAGTAATGGGTGACTGGCTGTCCGACCATGGACCATGCGCGGGTCGACGGCGCGTTGTGTTCCACGAGCGCCACAAAGAGTGTCTTACCGAATTACCGTGACCACGGAACATAAAGGGCTATTAAGGACACCGTGGATTTTAGTCAGTACGAGTCTGAAAGTCTCTCCCACCCTGCCCTGAAAAAAAAGAAAGGCCTCAGAGTTGCCAAAACAGAAGTCTACCAAAAAAAAAAACCTAGTTCTAGGTACCCACAGCTGGTAGGTTAAAATCGATGGTTTTTAAAAGTATGTCTTGTAAAATCTACAACTAAAATATTTTCTTTTGGTAATGACCAGTCTCAACAATAAAAAACTTAAAACAGTTTATTTATAATGTAATACAAAGCATTCTATATCCCCCTCAAAGTTTACGACGTCACTTGACGTAAAACAGATGGTCCTAACAAATATGTACGGTATAAAGTGGCAAAACAGACGTTTAGTCAGGGGAAACACAAACAGACATACACATCAAACCGACATTAATTTTGGAGATTTTTTGTTAAACACTGTTTTAGACTATCACGGTTTATTTTACAATTTAAAATGTCACTTACGGGATATCTTCCGTGATTATTATTTGTTTTGAGTTCCCGATATTTCGACGCTGTTGCAAGCGCCATGATCGCGGGATGACTGATCATGATCATGATCATCCCGCGATCATGGCGCTTGCAACAGCGTCGAAATATCGGGAACTCAAAACAAATAATAATCACGGAAGATATCCCGTAAGTGACATTTTAGATTTTTTGTTAATTGAGTTGAATGGGATGAGAGAGTAGAAAGAGAGAGAGAAGAAATCGACTTCAAATAAATTGATAGAAAGTGTAGAGGATACTGATGGTATGCCCTTAACGACCCTTGCAAGTGTAAGGTTAAAGATTTTAATTCTCAATATCTAATATTTTATCAAAACAAATGTATGACTTATTTTTAATTTTCTCGGCTTGTAATAAATTGTCTATGATTTTGTCTTATAAAAAAAACGAATAGCGCATGTTCGAATTTTGAAATTGGATCGAGGGGATTCTTTTGTTTGGCGCGGTATGGGCTGGTGACGAAAAGATGACGATTGTAAATGATTATTGGAGGAATATTATGTTATAGTATTGTGACTGAAGTTGTAATCTAAAATAAATAATTGTAAAGTATTGAAACTGGTGTTTTGCTACATTTCAGAAGTGGTAAGTTCATGCTCACTTTAAAAAATTTCCTATGTTGAAGTCGCTTATTCGCGCCGTTTTGAGATAGATGAAAATGAGTTACAAGCTAGGACAAGGATATGGACTGCTTATGTATTTTTATATATGTTTTCTCGTTCTTGTATATCTTTTATTACTCATACATATACATATAAATTAAAAATAGAATTAGTGAAAATTATAATCTTTTTGCTGTTATGCGCGTTCGCGCCTTTTCTCATTACTTTTCTTATTTTGATTAGTTGAACTATAATGTATAGTTTTGCGCTATAATGCACAGTTTTTGTTAATTTGTTAAATGAACAAACTCAAACCATTTCTTTCGTTTTCGAGTCATAGATAATGGGACAAGACGGAAGCGGCTAAGCCGCCGGCTGCTGACGACAGCAGCAGCAGCGCTGGCGGCTGCTGGACCTGGCGCTCGGGGCGACATCAGCAGCGCTGACTGCTGCCGGAAATGGCGCTGACGGTGGCAGCAGCAGCGCTGATGGCTGCCGTAGCTGGCGCTGACAGCGGCGGGAGCAGCGCTGGCGGCTGTTGGAGCTGGCGCTGACGGCGGCAGCGGCAGCGCTGATGGCTGCCGTAGCTGGCGCTGACGGCGGCAGCAGCAGCGCTGACGGCTGTTGGAGCTGGCGCTGACGGCGGCAGCAGCAGCGCTGATGGCTGCCGTAGCTGGCGCTGACGGCGGCGGCGGCAGCGCTGACGGCTGTTGGAGCTGGTGCTGACGGCGGCGGCGGCAGCGCTGACGGCTGTTGGAGCTGGTGCTGACGGCAGCAGCAGCAGCGCTGATGGCTGCCGTAGCTGGCGGCAGCGGCAGCGCTGACGGCTGTAGGAGCGGGCGACAGCTGGCGGCATCAGTGGCGCCGACAGGAACCGAAGCCGGTAATTTAGAAGATCAGGCACGAAAATTGATTGATTCGTGTTAGTAGTTCGATTATGGGTAAACCGATTCGAATTGATCGTTCGGACCCTCAAGAAAAATAAGTGATAGAAAACATTAATCGATCGATGTTTTTTGATCTAATTCAAATTAGTATTATGAATGATACAAGATTTTAAAGATCCAATGTAGGTATAATAATTAATACAGTCGAGTTCAGTAATATGTTGGCATTGCCAATGATTCAAAATATTGTGAGCGTTGATAAACTCAATAAATTCTACAAATCTATCGATCAAAAATATGTCTTCATGTGAAGGTTCAATAATATATAATTTGCATTAGGCAATAATATGTGATCACCTTTTATTAAAATATATCTATACTGTATAAGCTTTAATGATATCTGAGCAGGGTAAGCTTCATAATTATCTCTACATGCATAGGAAAGTATATTATTTGCTCGAAAAAAAACAAGATCCAGTTTACATTGATAAAGAAATGAAAGTATTTCAATTGTTTTCCGCGCAAAGGCTGTTTAGGTCTTTTGAAATGAGTATTTCAGTGCCATAGTATATTTTTTATATGAATGACATCTGCGTCAGTTATTTATTTTTAATAACTTCACTTGATACAAAACTAGCCAGTGATACCTAAATAATGTTGCAAACTCCTTGACCACGCAATTTTAAGATTGCTAGTAAAATCATCTTTACGACGTTTTCATAAGGTTAAATTTTATTTATATTTATGTACTTGCTAGGATATTACTGTATTACATGATTGTGAATCTTACACTTTCCAGATAATTATGATCTTTAAAGTTGTTCATATAAAATGTCCCTTCGGCTATTTAGATGTTATTGAGAAACAGTAGCAACAGTGTTCACATAATTAATGAATTAGAATCTTGATCACAATTTAATGTTGCTTGTAGTTGTCACAATATTCTTAAATATTTTGATGTTCATATATTTTTGAAATCTGGACGTTCCAACATGTTGATGAGCGTGACTTTACATTATAATTTGTTAAATAAATCGCTGTGTGCGTGATGACAACGCCTCCTAGTGACCATATTGTTTGGAGACAAAAGATCTGCCAAACACTGGCAACTACATATTTCGATTAACGTTCACGGCTTGTTTTTAATTTAACATTAAACCCACAGCGGGTAACCCCGAGTCATATTGTTAGATACAATTGCAAAGAGCATCTAATTAATGTTAAACTAGGTAGTTAATGTGATTAGTACCTATTAAGTACTGTGAACGATTGCCATTCTTTAATTTTGTAAAAAAATAAATAAAAAAAAATAATACTCAAGACTAGGGATAGATAGATTAGGTCAACAACCAGCTAAGGAGTAGTTATACCAACTTTGAGCAATTTACGAGTCATATTTAGTGTTGTGGTAAAAATAATTATTGCTCCAGTGTCAGTTAAAATTACTAACGATAACTACTTTGTGTTTCTCGTTACCTTTAAATATTTAAGATAAAAAAAGAAATATTACAAGATAATTTGAATTTATTTAAATAATTAAAAATAAATTACATAATATTGATTTGTTCCAAATGTTTAAGAACCATACCAACATTATCAATATAATCATAGCAATTCCAAATTCTAATAAAGAAATGAATTAAGTACTCTGATTCTGATGATGGTGAATAGTGCTGAGATGGTTATTTATTATAATTTATAGCAATCGGTTCATAAAAAAAAAATATGTTGGAAGAATCTGTAACTATATTATGTATGAGCTGTAGGCTTTTATTTATGTTTTGCGACGAGTGTTTAACATATTTATCATTTTCTGTTATATTATCCGAATTCATTATTATAATATATTGATAAGCATGTACTTTTCATTTGAATCTTAGTTATGGTGCAATTCTGTCAGCATGGATGGTTTGGCATGAATTGTGCCATGCTAATGATGAGCGTCGGTTATTGCTAGACGCGGATGGATGGCAAATACTGTGCTTAAAGGTGTTCAATCTTGCTGGACTTGGATGGGTTGGCAAGAATTGGATCAATGATATATGGATAGTTAACTTTGGTTGTGGTATGGTACAATTCTGTCAGAATGGATGGGTTGGCATGAATTGTACCATGCTATTGATGAGTGTCAGTTGTTGCCAGACT
Organism: Agrotis ipsilon; assembly: GCA_028554685.1. Classification (NCBI taxonomy): domain Eukaryota; kingdom Metazoa; phylum Arthropoda; class Insecta; order Lepidoptera; family Noctuidae; genus Agrotis; species Agrotis ipsilon. The sequence continues at coordinate 14,838,007 of CM052960.1, read as the reverse complement.
CGGATGGTTTGGAACTACTGTGCTCTATATGGATAATTAATTTTGGTTGTGGTATGGTACAATTCTGTCAGAATGGATGGGTTGGCATGAATTGTACCATGCCATTGATGAGTGTCAGTTGTTGCCAGACTCGGATGGTTTGGAACTACTGTGTTCTATATGGATAATTAATTTTGGTTGTGGTATGGTACAATTCTGTCAGAATGGATGGGTTGGCATGAATTGTACCATGCCATTGATGAGTGTCAGTTGTTGCCAGACTCGGATGGTTTGGAACTACTGTGCTCTATATGGATAATTAATTTTGGTTGTGGTATGGTACAATTCTGTCAGAATGGATGGGTTGGCATGGGTTGTACCATGCCATTGATGAGTGTCAGTTGTTGCCAGACTCGGATGGTTTGGAGCTACTGTGCTCTATATGGATAATTAATTTTGGTTGTGGTATGGTACAATTCTGTCAGAATGGATGGGTTGGCATGAATTGTACCATGCCATTGATGAGTGTCAGTTGTTGCCAGACTCGGATGGTTTGGAACTACTGTGCTCTATATGGATAATTAATTTTGGTTGTGGTATGGTACAATTCTGTCAGAATGGATGGGTTGGCATGAATTGTACCATGCCATTGATGAGTGTCAGTTGTTGCCAGACTCGGATGGTTTGGAACTACTGTGCTCTATATGGATAATTAATTTTGGTTGTGGTATGGTACAATTCTGTCAGAATGGATGGGTTGGCATGAATTGTACCATGCCATTGATGAGTGTCAGTTGTTGCCAGACTCGGATGGTTTGGAACTACTGTGCTCTATATGGATAATTAATTTTGGTTGTGGTATGGTACAATTCTGTCAGAATGGATGGGTTGGCATGAATTGTACCATGCTATTGATGAGTGTCAGTTGTTTTTGCTTAACTGGATAATTAATAGGTTTGTTCGATCCGTGTATGAGGACATACACGAGGTCAGGATGGACGAAACCACAATGTTTTGACGATGACCAGTCTTGTTAGAATAAAATGGGTTAGCAAATATTAGTTTTAATTTGTGATTCAGTAAGAATTCGATGGGTTTACATAATTATTGATTGTGTTATAAAAAAAAAAATGTAATAAGTTATTTTTTTTTTGTTTTTTTTATTCCGATTGCTGATTATAATGTTCTTTCCTGCTCAGTGTATGGATAATTAAAATATTTGTTCGATCCGTGTATGAGGACATACACGAGGTCAGGATGGACGAGTGTAAGGTTAAAGATTTTAATTCTCAATATCTAATATTTTATCAAAACAAATGTATGACTTATTTTTAATTTTCTCGGCTTGTAATAAATTGTCTATGATTTTGTCTTATAAAAAAAACGAATAGCGCATGTTCGAATTTTGAAATTGGATCGAGGGGATTCTTTTGTTTGGCGCGGTATGGGCTGGTGACGAAAAGATGACGATTGTAAATGATTATTGGAGGAATATTATGTTATAGTATTGTGACTGAAGTTGTAATCTAAAATAAATAATTGTAAAGTATTGAAACTGGTGTTTTGCTACACAAGACCCAGCCTGTGATTCTGAGCCTGTTATTTTAAATTAGCCCCTAAATAATGATATCATTCAAATCCAGTCCGTCCCTTGCTGTCCTCCATCAGTGACGCCCAAGTCGAGGTCCATACCCCACAGGGGGTGCACTTAGTGAATGGTCACTTAGTTTGGTATTCTAGTTGTACGCCCCTGCCTGGAGGCCCTAGATTCATTTATGAAATCTTCAGAAAACTCTGGGTTAAGCAACTCACAACCTCTTCTAGGTTGACCTGGGAGATGCCACAGAAAATAAAAATACTGATGGTATAATTATGTGGGTTTTAATGTTTGCAATTAACTTACACCCACGATACAGGAGAAATCCCTTGTGCCATATTCTGGAACCATTTAAAAAAGACACCCTTTGTCGGAAAAAAAAACAAATCTAAATAAAGGCAGCTCAATTCCTCTAAGAGCTTTCTCAAAGCCTAAAAACCTAAAAATAGAAGAGAAAAATCATAAATTTTACTAACGTAAGTCCCTTTTACCGCCGTACCACATCACCGCATACTCATACACTTATAATATCCCAACATAAATCATAGTGAACCTAATATTTTGGTAGTCGTGGTACAAAGCAACCACAAGTTGGTCAATCCGAAGTAGAACTAGGTTCGTTTATTTACTTAGGAACCGTTTGGTAACCACATGTTGTGTTGTATAAGAGCCAGTGACCAGAGAACTTTGTTTAATGTGGACGGATTTGCTATGTCGTGTTGGTTGATTAGTTGGCTTTAAAAATTTCGGGTTAGGACAAAGTTTTGAGGGTAGAAATAATCAGGATTTCTGCAGTTATCGTAAATCCTTGATTTGGACTTTGATGTTCTGCAAGTATTAATAATAATTTAATTTTATAATTTTTTTTTTTTTTTATAATTTTTTTGTGAGGTAGGTACCTACCTCACAAAAAAATTATGTCCCTGAGGGACTAACTCTAAAACGTCAGATGATATGAAATACCAAAATCAACGTATTTACAACCATTTTTTTTTTTAAATTGAATCATATTTTCTCATACATAAAATTTACTTCCAAAAACCACTGTAACCGTAAACTTCAAATACAAATCGATTAAAGTAAATAAAAAAACCGCGCTATGTATTTCCTGTTTTGTTTGTCAAATATTTCTACAGTTGTGGTTCCACAATATGTAAACATATTTTATTTGATATATCAAATATTATCTGATACCCGTAATTGGTTTTAATGATGAATTTTAATAAATACCATCAAATAAAGCCAATTAAATATAGAATCATTTCAGGTATTTGAATTCAATTTAAATAACCACAACATAATATAAACGACTATTATTTCATTAATTGGGTATGGTGAAAATGTATTGCTGTTAAGGAACAAATAAATTAACAATTCGGCTCAGTGGTTTAAAACCGATTTTAAAAAAAGAGTTCTCAATTCGACTGTGCCTTTTTTTTAATGTTTGTTACCTCATAACTTACGACTGGGTGAGTCGATTTTGATGATGATGATCCCCGGAGTTTAACACTTGGTCGCACGATGATACTAGTTATAAAGTATTTGAACCGCTAGCTCCTGGTCCATAAACGTTACCCCACTGACTCACGACGGCTCAAGGTCGCAGCTTCGATTGATGATAACCAGATTGAAATCTCATAAAGACCACACTTACGTAATTACAAAATATACCTCATTACTTATAAGGTAGAGTCTATTTCGGTATAAAATGGAGCACCTGCAACGTTTGAGAATTACTAATGAATAGTTTTTGTTTTTAAAAGACGGTAGTTTTGACAGAATTAGAACTGCATTTGACGTTTCGCACGCTCGTAACGTTTTTATTGCTGCTTTTGAGTGTATAATACTTTGTGAGTTCATTGACATACCACCCGGGGATTATAATATTTACATTTGGGACGGTACTTACTTCGATTAATTGAAACGTTTTATGGTTGATCGATCTCTTTGGTAGGCACGGTTTGAGTTATAATGTGACCTCATGGTGACAGATTGGACAATCATTTAATTTTAGATAGTAATATTGAAATAGTTATTAGTACCATTAAGATCAGCTGCTATCTAAGTACTAAAAAAACTGGCCAAGTGCGAGTCGGATTCATTTAAGAAAGGTTTCTTATCTTTTGTAGTGCTGATTTTTTAGATAACTTGTATCTGAGGTATAAAAATGGCAGTTTGACAGCTTATCTATAGAAAAATGTCCCTCAGATAAAAGTTATCTGAATATTGAAAAATGAGCTCTCAGAGTATTTAGAAAAACATAATAAAAATCACGCTGTTATTTATTCATTTTTTGGTATTGTTGTTATAGAGGCAATAGAAACACATCATCGGTGAAAATTTGAACTGCCTAACAACAACTAACTGTTCTTAAGATACAGCATGATAACAGACGGACAATCAAACAAACAGACAGACGGACGGCGGGTCCCGAATTTACCTTTTGTTACGAAACCGTAAGGCCGAAGAGACTTTAACAACTGAAAGCATTTAAAGCTGATAGTACCAAATTATCTGCTTCAAACGCTTCTTGACCAGACTTTAGGCTAAGTTCAGCAGAGATTTGACCTAGAAAGTAGTGGTCGAAAGGACGTGACTGGCTCAATTGATTCACGACTTGCTAACTCAGATCTAACTTTTAATAATGGTCATCTTGAATGTTAGCCAATCTGTGCGGAGATTATTATCGACATGGGAGCTATAGAGAATTGATTTATTCAGCTTCCACTATACATCGCAGGAACATAAAATACTTTAAAGTTCATAATATTGAATGTGGTTAATAAGTTAAGCGTGTGTACTGACAACTGTGCAAAACTGTGTTTAAATTTACGCGGCGCCAACGGATTATCTTACGCTGTCAGACTCGGGGATAACTAAAAAGCTTTCAAAATCTGGGAGGCTACTGAAAAACTTCTAATTTATTAAATCCCAATAACACTTTTCCCGATTTGGAAATTGAAATCAAGACTCCACTACCCCCAGTGACACAAAATAAGTTTTGTACGTGGAAGTCGTAGAAACTAATTTTGAAGAAATGAAATAATTGAAAGAAATAAAATAAGTTTATTTGACAAGCCTTAGGCACACAATTACAATGAAAAAATACTAGATAATAAAATAAATAAATAAATATTCCACAACTATCACACAACGCCATCTAGTCCCAAGCTAAGCAGAACTTGTTTTATGGGTACTAGACAACTGATAAACATACTTATATATTTCTAAATACATACATATTATAGATAAATTACACCCAGACACAGAACAAATGATCATGCTCATCACACAAACATTTGTCCCGGGTGGGAATCGAGCCCACAACCCCCGGCATAGCAGTCAGGGTCACTAACCACTAGACCAACAGGCCAGTCTATAATAATAGAAAAGGAAGAACACAAAAGTAGGTACCGTGTGTCTCACGGCTGTGTCAAATAGGCTCAGTCCTGCCAAAAGCCGCTGGTTTTCAATATAACTGCTTATTTCTGGTCAGTCTCCCTCTCCATCTAGCTACCAGGATCTAAAGAAAAAACCTTAGAGACTTCTGTATTTTCAAAGTTCCAAACTATACCCCAAAAAATATTTACCGTTACACTCCTTACGTTTCTACACTCCTAAGAAACGTCATGTAACTGATACTCGTCAAATCGTGCCTGCCAGAGCGAGACACAGATATCTAGTTCTATTACCGTCTTCTCAAATTGTAATATGAGCTGATGTATTGTTTCACAGATAGTTGGGTTCTGTACGCTATACATCGGCGGTTTCTGGATGATTTATTTTTCATTCATGGTTAATTGGAAGAGTAAGGTGGGTCAAAATAATAGGGGAAGGACTGCTTTTTTAAACCCCGATGCAAAAAGGTGCTATAAACTTTTAAACCTTTGCGCTTATGTGTGTGTCTGCCTATGCTACTATAGTTTTTAAACAGGTGAACCGATTTTTAATCGGGTATTTAATTTGTAGGCAGGTTATCAGCGATGGTTCTTAAATATTTGTATCAAAATTGGTTTAGGCATTTCAAAGTCATCAGCTCTCTTGTCATGGGTTTATGATTTTTAAGGTTTTTATTTCATTTGAACGGTTTTAGTTAACGTGTTCTTCAAGTGTCGATACTCAAAATTCAGACCAATTAAAAAGAAATGTTATCTTGAAAAGAACCAAAGTGATTTCAATCTAATCTGCTCCTAGAAGTGAAGACTTCTAATTGGCTGTCAGTCTTTCGCGCTGTTTGTATTCTGTTTATTTTAGCTGTAAGTCTTCCATGCTCATCAAATAAATAAATAAATAAATAAATCTCTTCCTTTCGTATCTCTACAATAATACAAATATATTTATATAAATTTTCGGTAGCTTTGATCTAAATATGTTGACCTTTCCCTCCTCATTATTAATGATGTGAGCCCTCAGACGCTAACATAAGCAAAATTTTTGCCTCACTGACTATAATTCTCTCTCTAATATGATGAATTTGATTGAAAAATTGCGGTCCTCATCAAAATAAATACATTAATAACAAGCAATGTATTGTCAACATCGAAAAATCCATCGCTTACTGAACACAAAGGGATCGGTTTCGATATAATTGTATTTTCGAACAAAAAATTGGGCTGACATGCATCAGCGATTTAGTATACCATGTTATGCTGTCCGTCCGTTGTTGTATAAAATTGATTTTGACATTGTTTGTGGTTGCACTTGTATGTTTATCGGTCTGTGCATCAGTGCCGCGCTAGCTGGTAGATATTTAATGAACAAAATTTATATAAGTTACCGGTTTCTTTATGAGAAAGGTATGTCCTCTCGATGATACTGTTTGTTGTGTATGAAATGAATACCTTTAATAAAAAAAATGATCAGGTCCCAAAGGGATCTCGAAATAACCCTAACTGAAGCGGCGACGTATTTAAAATGTATTTACAGAGTCACAGAAAAGTCATTTACGCCACCATCAAATTAAATAACCATAGAAACAAACATAAAAACCTCCAAAAAGCCAGCATTTAAACCATTTATTGGTCAGCAAAAACATGAACCGTGTTCCCAGGGGTCATAAATAAGCGATCGGGCTCGACGTTGCCGCGTCTCATTTCGCCACATTTCAAAATTAGCGCGCGATACGGCTCCAATAAAACATGGCCGACCATCGCTCCTACATAAAACAGTCCTGGATTTATGTATGGTGTAAAATTTTATATTATTCCACTCCATCTATGAATTGGTAGATACTTTGTTCTGATTGCTCGGTGCTGGAAATGTTTTTATGTTTACGTACGGAGATATGAAAATGTGGATATGATTTAACTTCATATGTATTTTGACCGTTACACCTGAAAATACCACGATAATTAATAAAGAATAATTCCAAGACACAACTTTTCTTGAAAACTCTTCTATTTTAAACCAAGAACTCGTCCGAATATCAACATTATTTATTAGGTAATTCCTAAAGACAATATAAGAACTTGCATGCAAGTTTCACTGCAATGCGGCATTTGTTTGTCAACTAAATTAATAGTCTAGTAATAGTTCACAATCATACACCCAAAAGTATGCGAGTTGTATGTAGGTTTAAATACATTGTGGTATATTTTGTTTGATCAGCTAATCCACAATGTAGTCATGCCATTTCTTGCAGCGTAAGTATAAATAAATGGTACTTTACTGTCAAATTCACACCGTCGCCAAATCAGAGAATACTTATTTGGTGACAGCAGAAGTTGTTATTACCATACAAAATATGTTTACCGTCTTTGGGGGTGTCGCGTTTTCACAATTCCTAAAGAGGCATGTCAAATGATTAGTGATTATCAACTACCTGCATGCGCAACTACGGGGCTATTTCGTATCTCGGTGTCTGAGTGATGACCATCAAATAGCTGTCAAAAGGTAAATTTCTTATTGGCTCTTGCATTTGCAATGAAACTGATAAATGTAAATGTTCCCTAAAATCAACTGTCCTAACGCTCTTGAGGCTCTTCAATCCTTAACTTAGCCAGGTATCAAGCGTCTAAGTTTAGGTTGACAACTGCTGGTCAGTGACTAGCAAGTTAACCAATAGCCCTGCTGAGCTGTTAACTAACAGCTTGTAATAGCTCAGTTTCCAACAATAACGCATTACGCTCAGCTTGTACACTCATCCAATTCCGGATTTAATCGCGGGAATTCCAACGACAAATGCAAAATGCAGCTCAAAATGTTCCTCTTTCTCTTTCGCTCGCACGAATACGTAAATTAAACGTAACTACATGCAGAAGTTGACCGTTTAGTAGCAGGTGGGGTGCAAGTTTGTGACTGCACTATTGTAAATCTGGATCCGCATTGCAGCCTCCGTGAATACTTCTGAAGCAGGACCGTCTGTTCACCGCACCCGAATAATTTCCAAACTTGCTTTCACTGGCGCCGAATGTTGAACGTTTGTTGTAGATTTGTGGTTGTGCTGCATAAATATTAGACAAGTAGATCGTTATGGCTGTTCGTTGGTAGGTGAGGATTTTCCAAGTATTTTACTCATGTTTTGGTTGTTCTAACAGGAGTATATAAAGTGGCATTTCAACCTCGAATACGACAAATAAAAATGCAAAAAAGAAACGAGTCATTCAGTAGCATTAAAAAAACTTTAACCATTGGATTACAATAGCTGCAGATTGGTTTATGTCAATTATGTTTAAAGCTGTTGTATAAATATGAAATCTAATGTCACCCTATCTTGGTCCTCTAGTCGTTACTAGAGTTTTGCAATGAACTATCTGTTATTTATTTATGAAACAAAGATTTATGGCTTGCTTTATAAAAAAAACAGTTTTTTCAATAAAGTGTATTGTTTTTCACGATTTACAGTCTCTTTAAAAAAATCAGCCACAAAAAGCCGTGTTCACACTCCATAAATAAACAAAACTTTTGTCTTCAATATTTTACATCGAGTAGAAACTTATCTCGAAAAAAATATAAACAGACGGCCTATACAGAATGTCGTTACGAATTTTCAGCCGCGAACAAAAATGGACGGAGCAATGAAATAAAATTTCAAGCGGCACCGTAGGAGGTAAGTTATAGCGTCAAATAGAAGCATTATGTGTGCCCGACACGGGCTCGGATGTCGTTAACTGTAATGTAGTTTAAAGTACAATATTACTGTTTTGTAAGTCGGCTAAACTTCGCACTTGTTCTTAAGTAAACTTCTCGTTATAAATATCTTGTGGCCACAAAAGTTTTGTATGGAAAACTTGTCCTTTTTTGCTTCAGAAGAATATTTCATAGTTTTGTGATATGCTTTTAAGAGATGCTAAAATGTCGGAATTAATAATAATATTCCACAACTATCACACAACGCCATCTTAGCTCAACAGAGCTTGTGTTATGGGTACTGATAAACATACTTATATATTTCTAAATACACAAATATTATAAATAAATTACACCCAGACGCAGAACAAACAATCGTGCTCATTACACAAACATTTGTCCTGGGTGGGAATCGAACCCATGACCACCGGTATAGCAGTCAGGGTCACTAACCACTAGACCAACAGGCCTGACCAACAGGCATTGCTGGAAGTAAAGACTTTATTATTTTCTAATTTCATTAGCATAGCAGCAAACACAGTTAATAGCCACTTCCAATCAATCTAAAGAGTCATAAAGTCTGCTAAGTTTATTTAGACGCTAAAATAACACGAGAAATGTTTATTTTCATTTAATTCCGGACACATTTGTGTATACCAAATACTATTTCTGGGGAATTCCAAGGAAACTATTGACGACATTAAAAAAACAATTCCTCCTCATTTATTTGACATTAAATGTAAAAATAAAATAGGCATTATATTTCTCGGTTCTTTAACCGAAAGTGATGCCAAAAAAGGAAGCCATCAATTTTAAACATGTTACTTCTCTTTCTTTTTCGAATGATAGAAAAGGATAGGAGAAAAGAAAACTAATGCGACGTCATGCCTAATTAGCGTCAGTTAGTTTTAAGGCGAAGCATTCTGTTTCAAAAACCAAATAACTGCTTCATCTTTCGCTAAATGTGTGTAATACACATAATGTTGCGAATTGAAAATATTTTTCTATCCGCAAAAATCAAATGCGTTTTTATTTATTTAAATATTACTATAGAAAACAACCGTTTAGATTTTTTTTTCTAACAGTGCTAAACTAAAATCTTGTTAATCTTTGTTGTAAATTCAGCTTAATTTTAGGCAATGAATAAAAAATAATATTTTTTATACTTACATGTTTATTTAAAGCTCATAGATGCAATGTCTGACCCTTAAATAAAGGCCACTTCACACGGCAAGAAGACAAGGGGGACACGCATCGTTAGTCATGATCTTAAACTTTTTTCTTCGTTTAAAATGCCTTTTAATTGAGCCCACATGTTTTCAATATCTGATAAGTCAGAGATTTTCAGATTGTTTAATAAACGCCCGCAGTTTTTTGTTGATGCTCAGTGAAAGGGACGAGAAGAAAAAAAAGGGAAAAAGGTTAATACCTTTTTCCCTGTTTTAGATGGATAAATAAAAGATGAACAATCAGTTGATTTGATGAGGATTAAGTAATGAGGTGTGTTATTTTTTTATCAACTATGTTTAGTCCAATGCATCTACCTGTTTTTTAAATGAATATACGAAGGCTTCTTTTAGCGTGGTGAAATCATCAAATAAGTCCTCCCACCCAGTGCAGGACATAAGGGACTGTTACGACTTGTAGCAGTACCTACAAGTACTTAAATCCACTGTGTTCTTCAATATCACTTTACGTTCCGGGGTCACGGTACCTCGTTAGTCCCGCGATTTGAAAATCCCCAACATCATGAAATCTTACACACTTTTAATTACCTGGTATTTCTGATTTTATAATTCTGTCTAAACAAATATTGAACTATAAATTATTAAAAAAAATATATAAAAAAGTTACAACACTAAAAACCAATTTCCCAAACAATTAACACGCCTTATGTCAAACCCTTAAATGTGACGAAACATCCATATTCCACGGTTTTTATCATTTTTATCACAATTACCTTAATTTGACAGTATAGTCGTGTAATAAAATACGTCCGAAGCGACACGCGCCCAATAATTACCAACAAACCCGAAAAAAATGGTTCAAAGAAAGATTTTATCACTAAACCACAATGATACCTCAGCTTTTACAAATTGAAAAACAAACAAAAATCAACTTTATCACCTTCAAATAAGGATGAGATAGATACAATTTGGTTACGTAATAATTTTGTGGATAGCCCACACAGCAATTTACGAGAATCACCGAGTCACAGTTAATTAAATAACAAAAAGAATCAAAAAGTAAAAAAAGTGTTGATTTATTTTAAGTTCAAATCGGATTCCAGTAAAGTTTCACTTTGCAACCACTAGAACTTTTACAAAAGTTAAAAAAATAAAATGAAAAAAATTGATACTAAAGGAAGGAGTAAACTTCGTAGAGTTAAAACAGATTGAATTTTGGATTAAAATAAAGATAATTATACATGAAATGCGTTTTTTTAGACAGGTACACACGGCCACACATCAAGCTATGCAAAACCAGTGTTAGCTGACCGTTCATTGTGTGTAAAAATCGTATGATGGCGAGACCAAGACAAACTGGCTTTGTATAGCTTGATGTGTAGCCGTTTGTACTCATATGTATGATATGATTTTATTCCAAACAGCTTAAAATAACTCATTAATAAACTTATTAGAGTTCAATTGTACTGAAATGACTATTCAATCTTAAAAAAAAAAGGTTTCTTGCAGATGAGAAGGCCATTTTGTATTATATATATGCAAAGTGCGGGGCACCGCCACTCTGCCACCGCACTCCACATACAGTGCGGAAGGAGTAATTTAATGAATTTTCTCTAAAATTCAAGTCCATTTAAATTATCATCACATCAGGGTATTTCTTATAAATTGGCCAAAAGGGAGAGATCCGCATGCTAAAGAGATACGGGAAAACTTTCTTATGAACCTGTGCCTCTTTTTTGATATTGTCAATTTTGGCGTTTTTGATTTTTTGTGTCCACAAGAATTAGTGAAATTAAACAATTTTTTAATGCAATTTGACTTTGTTTCATGTAAGGATCATTTCATGGTATCGGAAGAAAAAAATCGAGATAGTGGAAGTTGGTCAACAAAATATTTTTTCATACAAATTGTATGAAAGAAAAACTTACCATTTTTTTATGCTGTTGGACTTACTTTCATGTAATAACGAGTTCTATTGTCTTAATAAAAATAATAAGTTTTCTGATACTTATATAATAATTATACATATATATCTATCAAGATATAACCGTTTCCAATGCATTGAATTAAAAGCCGGAAAGCCATTGTTCCGAGTCGATACGATTCCGGGCAAACATTGAATGTGTCGTTATTTGATATTCAATTATCCGAATGACCCGACATACGAGCTAATGGGATTTTAAATTAGTATTAATGTTTTAATATTAATACCTGTCTTTATGACCATTGTCTCTCATGGGGTTGGTGCAAAGGAAAATAAGCTTTATGGCTAAATGTTTTACGAGCTATTAAAAATTAGTTCATCATCACTGGATGCAGTTAAATGTCAGCATTGTGATTGCCTGTGTGACCTTCACAACCTAGATCAAAAATCGCTTTTAACGATAAGACCGCCCATTGTGTCACCCTATGTATAAGATATACTCTGTACCAGTAATGTGTATGGTGTGCATAATAAAGTGTATTCTATTCTATTCTAGATAGTACTTACTGGGTTAAATAATGTCCTTTTGTCTAAAGTCTGGTTGCCAGACTTTTGGGCCACTGACATCATTCAACGCTGATGGCAATCGTGTCCAAATCCATCGACTAATGACAGTCGAGTCCAATGGCGTAAAGTGCTATGCGAGACACGGAGGACCTTGACATTGGCAAGAGCGGTTGACCCCGAAGATCGATCAGAGCGTCGCCCTCCTTCTTCAATTAAAAGGTGAAATTGAGAAAAAAACTGCTAAAATCACTTGGTCAATCAAAATTTAATCAAGTACCTTATAGAGTAACTTCGCAGAAAATAATACTTTTAAGCTACTTGAAGAAAAAGTGCTATCAATCAGCAACGTACGTATCAAGTAAAAAAAAAACATACCGACCGAATTGAGATCCTCCTCCTTTTTTTGAAGTCGGTTAAAAATGGTTTATTACTCACGCAAAACCAATTTTCACCTAAGACAAAAAAAACGTTCTAACATAGTTAAACAAAGACCAGACACTTATATTATTTTCGTATCACTAAACCTAACAAATTCGAACAATTTTCAGAAAACATCAGACACTATTAGGAGAACATCAAAACACGAATCCATTTGCTACATTTAATCCTGTTTTAATCTCAAGCTGTATAAAACGACCTAAAATAACAATTGGATAAGTATTTCTATTGACGAAAAAAGAACTAGTGGAATTTTAAGCTTGGAATGAGGGAGATGTAACTGGGTCCTAAACGGTACGCCATTAGGTCTATACGACCGACATTAGTCTTCAACATTTGGGAAATAGGGCGAGACGTGACCCCGAGTGTAGGCCCCTTCGTTCCGTCCGTGTGAACGAAGGAATTTGAGACGCTATATGGCGTCTACGTTACGCTAGATAAGTCTTTGGTGGTGGTATGAATTTTGGAATGTTTTATTTTTTATTTGTTTGCGATGTCTTTACTCTTGACTAAGTCTAAGGCATAGCGGTGATAGTGACAACGACGTCGATCTAGTGAGTATTCATAAGAACACTGTTCACTGTAATATTTAAATTAGATACTAAAGAAAGATCATAACAATAATAAATGGCTATTGGAATGGAGGATTTCTTTCCTTTTACATGGTAAAATCATCAAATGGGGCTCATTTGATGATCCCAATCCAGGGCAGGACGGGTAGGACTATCAGAATTGTACTGACTAAAATCCACTGTGTCCTCCAATAGTCATGGATACCTGCCAAGACTGTCCCACGACCCCGGAATGGAATGGATTATATGATTACAAAGGAGGTGCCTGTTGAGATGACAAGTAATTGAGAAGTATGGAAGAAGACACGCTGCGCTAATGTTATGGAAAGGAAAATGATGATGGTGATAACATTTTTGTGAAGATATATGTTGAATATTGCTGAAAACCTGTATGCTAAAATCACGAATGATGATCGGAACGCACACTTTGATGTCACACAGGCGCTTTGCATTAAATAAATTAGTAAAGGCAGTAATTAGTAAATTAGTCGCTATTCAAGTAACTTTACACCGTTGAAAGAATTATCATATCAATAAATCACCTGGCTAAGTAGGTTATGAGTATATCCGTTTCAAACAAATACAGGCACAAAAAAACAAGTTTTAAACATAAAACATCAACAATGTATAGAAAGTTGATCGCATCGCATTATTCGTGACAATTAAATTATCCCATTTAACTCTAATCATGCTGACTTTCATTATATGACACAGAACAATACTCTTCTAACTGATCAAAAAATCAGTCTAATTAAATCTAAAGAAAAACAGTAAATTAAAAGAAAACAGTAAAATCGAAACTCTTATTCAATTACCAACAAAGATTCTTGATTACTAACTAGAATGAGCGTGAAATAAAACTAAATTAATTGATGACAGACAAAAAGATAAAATACAGAATTGTAAATTCTCATCTTACAGATACAGATGTAGTACCACATAATAAAAGTCAGAAATTAATTTGTCTCGTGCTTACAAATACGTATTAACGAATAAAACTTAATTTGATTAATCTATGGTGAGTATAATATAAATCTTTGGACAACTGCTCGAGTACATGTACTAAGAAAAGTGTTAAGATTTTTGGAGTAAAAATCCAGGCCGTGGCTGGCAAAAGTTTAGGCACATCGATCTAATGCGTCTTGAGGTGATTTAGGAGTCGAAAAAAAGACTGGCACGTGTGATTTATTGTTCATTTTTAAAAGCTTAGAACATCAGGGGATGTTGGAAATCATCTTTTTAAAATCTGACTGTATCTCACTACTAACAGTCATGTTTGTCATTCTCTTTGGAGACTGTAAAATCTGTTTTTATTTCCATAGGTTTAACCCACAGGTGTTTGCTTTTTCCCTTTAAAAACATTATCTGAAAACAAATAATTATACAATTGGCTACATATACCTAGGTACAGACTCCGATAAGTTTTCCTCTAAAATATTAGAGCTTCCCATTTTGATGGTGACACGAAAGTAAAGATACATAAACAAACATCTTTTTCTTGAAAGTACGCAACGCCATCTGCCACGATCCATACATACTCTTCTCCGTTTGGTGATTAGAGTACTACGCACATGACCTTTCCAAAGGACCTTACGAATTAGAATTAATTATATTTGAACAGTTTTGTTATTGACTGTACATTTTCAAGTTTACAACGTATTTAACTGTGTAGTGGCTTAATACCAATCTCAGACCGAAGCTAATAAGGTGAAGCCTTTATTGTTAGCCATAAAACTAATTGATGTCTAACAATTTTCGAATTGGTATGTCGTTTTATAGGTTCTCACCCGCCTTAGATTGTCAGATTCAATTTATAAGTTGAGGTTTATCTAAGTAGGTATCGGGTAACATGTGTTGTAAATAAAATAGGTATATATATTTATATATATATATTTATATATATTTTTTTTATAAAAACTAAATAATGTTAACTTGTGATGATGTGATGAACGACTTAAGGTTTTTTTGGTTCTGCTTTTAAAAAAGAGTAATCAAACTTTTTATCGTATAATAAACCCCCGACACAAAAACAAAGTTCCCTTTAAAAAGTAAATAACAAAAATACGTCGCGTTGGGGGACTGCTCCAAATTATTCACCATCTCCTGTTTTTTTGCAGTCCCCCAACGCGACGTATTTTTGTTATTATTTACTTTTTAAAGGGAACTTTGTTTTTGTGTCGGGGGTTTATTAAATTTTTAATTTATTTTATACTTTTTATAGGTACATACTTATATAATTTTTTTTGTTGCTAAGAGTACTGCCGATTAAGTCATCAATATTCCCTTTCAGTACGCTTTCATTTGATACCCAACTCGAGTATATTTGCAGACCCTCGGTAACCTTTCCCCACTTTCACCCCCATAACTTCTAAACGGCTCAACCGATTTTCATCAAACATGTCTAAGAACACTCGCAGGTAAGTTACCTTTCATACAAAAAAAACTAAATTGAAATCGACAGACAGACATACAGACAGACAGACAGACAGACACGTCAAACTTATAACACCCCTCTTTTTCCGTCGGGGGTTAAAAATCAAAAGATAAACACAACACGTCTACGTTACCTACTTACCTCGAAAGTATTCCTTTCTTTCGGAATTTAGAATTAAAATATCAAGTTTGTTATGATTATTTATTTACAACTATGAGCAACAAAATACATTTTGCTGCATAAAGTTTAAAATAAATTGATATGTACGTATAGGCAGACGTAATGTCTGAGGCATTATCTACCAATAAAGAAAGGGTGGTGGAGAGAAAATTCCAAAATAAATTCGTCTAAATAATAATAGCAAATAAATGCTCCTAGCACAGGAAGAATTTCGCCCAAATGCACAAAATAATGTAGTTCTATTTTCTTGAGCTAAGAAAAGACAGCAAGATGTTTAAATTGGGTTACAATATGTTTCTACCCAGTTAAAGTCTGTTACGAATCCTTAAATGAGTTTTCCTCATTGTCAAAAGCACTCGAAAATTCTAAAAGGGACATAAACCAAAAATAATTTTATAAAAATATATTTTTACCATCATCCTTTTTATTGCCACTTTATTTTTGAGACAGCTCAATCAAATACGCCTTAAAAAAAACTGAAAACTTAATAACTATACTCTCATTTGCTGACATCAAATGCACAAAATAATGTAGTTCTATTTTCTTGAGCTAAGAAAAGACAGCAAGATGTTTAAATTGGGTTACAATATGTTTCTACCCAGTTAAAGTCTGTTACGAATCCTTAAATGAGTTTTCCTCATTGTCAAAAGCACTCGAAAATTCTAAAAGGGACATAAACCAAAAATAATTTTATAAAAATATATTTTTACCATCATCCTTTTTATTGCCACTTTATTTTTGAGACAGCTCAATCAAATACGCCTTAAAAAAAACTGAAAACTTAATAACTATACTCTCATTTGCTGACATCAAATTGATTATAGCTAACAGCGTACCCTCATTAGACGCGGTCCGTAGCTTTTTATGACAGATTCATTAAAGCCCTACCTATTTGCCAGTTTTCTTTTTTTTTATAATATAAAGCGAAAAATTCTCTCCTCGAGCCTTCCGACGTAGAAAGAGAAATATATTTCGTTTCTGCATAATTAGTTTAAACTTGGTCCGCGGGTCACTCAAGTGAATTATGTCTGTTTGTTTGTTTGTATTACAAGGGCCAAGTTTGATTGTTTGTCCAGGACGCTGCTTTTATTTTTATGCAGTGTCTTTATTTTCAACAATGTTTGAAGCTTTTTTTTTTTAAATTTTCCTATCGCCTTCTTGCTCTCCTGTTATGAACAATTATAAAATATATTTTTGAACATAGGACCTAGGTTCAGCGACAATCTCCATTTCTACAAAAGCTTAGAACATATATTATTATTGGGAAACATCAATCCTTTGGCTACATCTGTGAGTTTTCTAATGTATATCTTTATGTCCAGGGCTTCGGGTATTAATAATGATATAATCATAAAATCTTTATTTTTCACAGACACTGGTTAACAGGAACAATGTTAAATAGAAATCTATCTAAAGGTATCTGAAATAGGAAGATCCTGTGGTCACCGCACCAAATTGTAATTATTATAATTTTAGATTATTGTAGTAAAATAATTTAAGATAGAGATGTAGTTTTTCATTTGATTAGAACACTAGCATAAGATTCGAAACATCACAGGATTAATGAAGACTGAATTAGTTTCGTTACATCTTCAAGTATTTACGTCCAGACTACTATCTTAGTCTGCCATCGCTCATTCTCTTTCATTGTTATTTGCAAACCAGAATTATTCTTCTTCATTTTCTGATCAGCGTAAATGACAAGTGCAACTGTCACTGATACAACATTTCTATAGTGAACAAATGTCATTTTACTGTCATTTTACTGACTACAATTAATAATCGTACTTTAAGCGCCGTATTCACCATCTGTCACGGCTGTACGTCATGCACGATGCACGACGCAAAAACAACGTGAATAGGCTTGACGTACGTCCAGTACGTCATAATCACGGTGTTTTTGCTTCGTGTATCGTGTATGACCTTGGCGGGACGTACAGCAAGATGGAACGTGAATACGGCGCTTTAGTACTATTTTATTTGCGGACAGTTCTTACTGAAATACTCTCTTTTTTAATATCACAGACTTACTGTAATAAAACCTTTTTAGCCAGTTTCAATTAAGGTCACATACCTACGTATTTGTTATCAATCCTATTTCGACCAGTATCATTTTATTTGTGGCCAGTTACTTCTTATAAATTCACCTTCCTTTTTTAAAATCCACTGACGTATATACGAATACTACCATGAAACCTTTTTCTGACCCGTCCCATTTTATTTGCGGCCAGTCCTTTACCATTTGAATCGATATACCTAAATAATTGGTATCAAAACCGAATCGAGATGCGTAGTAACTCGACTAGAGTTTGGAGGCAAGGCATTGTTAGTGCGAACAAAGAGTGCGGCTGGAACGACGGGCATCTGCCTTCAGTGTGGCTGGCTTATTGTGAAATAGACAACTGGTTGGCGGCCAGTAAAGCAGCGAGTTACAAGAGAGGCTACTGTTATTGCCTGGTCCGGTAAGGTAGATGATCTGATAATAGAGTCCTGACTAGCTAGAAAATTTCAAATCTGTAGTGGCTTAAAGGAAAGGCATACAGACACATTTAGTCAGTTTTATATAGTCTTTAGCCTATTGCTGTTAAACTATGTAGGTATTGAGCTAAGTAACCATCAACTAATATACTTCATTGGCTATTATCTGAGTAATTTATGAAATGTTTTCTTTAATTTAGCATTTTTACTTACAGCCACAACTGCGTCCCTGAGAGCAAAATAAGTAATGGACGTAATCATCGGATAGATTGTGCCGTTAAAAACTATTATTTACTTACAAACTACTATTTACTATGTAAAGAACTACTATTTACTATGTAAAGAACGATTAATCCATTAGAGCAAGTCTTGGAAATGGACTGCTTGTGACTGTCTAATAAGAAACTCCTGCGCATTTAAGCAATCTTCTCTGTTACCACTGAACAACCAAGAAAATTATTGATAGAAAATATGAATCAGAATAGTGTTCAAAGCTTAGAAGAAAATTATCATCATCTGCCCGTATTTATCAACTGAATTCAGGTATCTTTCCAATGTACAGCTAGACTGCCAACACATCAACATACCTCAATCTGATAAATTTCTTTAATAGAATTTCAACCTTATCATAATAGTGGAAGGTTAAAGTTCGATTGGTAAAATTTTACAGGTTGACCTGCTGGCGTATGTACGTCACTGAGCTCGACTCGATATTTCCTCGCGAAGTGCCTTTCGTAGGTTGCTCTACTTGACTGGCGAAATTTATTAGTTACAGATCAAACCCAAGGCCAACAGTTTTCATGGCCACACCGAGGATTACAGTGAATATCTGAGGGCCATCTTCTTATTCAGATCTGAATGGCAAATACCGAGAAAACCAGTAATCTTTGATAGAAATGAATATTTTTATCCTCCAATTACTTGACTGTCTAGCTGGCATAAGGAAATTATTCCTTCAACATTTTTCAAATGCTGAAAAGAGTTATAAGTGCCTTGGTAAATAAGTAGATCGTTGCAGTACGTTGATTTTTTTTCTGACATTGAGTATGAGAGATAAGATAATTTTGTCATGTATCAAACACTAGCTGTATGCCAAGTGGGCGTTGTGCGGTAAAATATGCATGATATTCGTATAATTTATAGCTAATAGCTCTCACGGAATAATTTAGCTTTCTACTAGAAAGGCAACTTTTAAAATTGGTGCATTACTTCCGGAGATTACCCCCTACATACAAACTTACAAACAAATTTTACTTCTTTATTATAATTATTAGTATAGATGATACCATCGTCAATAGAGTCTCCTCATTCAGCATATTAAATGAAAAAAAAAACCTAACACACCATCACCCATCTTTCTTGTCCAATTCTACTTGGCTATCGTTAAGCAAATTATGATGTTGTTAAGAGGCCTTTTTTGATCGGCAAGGTGGTGATGATTCAGAATTTATTTCACAAACAACTGGCAACATTAATTAACCCTATTATTGGTGCTGTATACAATCTGATACGTTGTCTTTTTCAAAAATTTTGACACAAACTGAGATATATTTTGAAAAGTTTTCTTAGTTTAGAAGACACTAAATATAATTAAATTTCTACTAAAAATGCTGCTTCACCATTATTAACACTGAGTAAGCAATAGAATTCAAGATGGCAAATTGTACCAATGAGTCTACTCATCACAAGGTAAGAAAATTCATTTTAAATTGTATTGATCGGTTATTTGAAACGTAAGTGATATTATTTGAATAGCTTAGAATATTTGACTAGTCGGTATTCTGTTTTGATCTTTCAAAATTGATTGTAACTATATTTTATTCACTGGTTTTTTTGGGTGTATCAAATCTGATACATTGCCAGATAACGAATATCATAGATATTGTTGCCTATGTATCTAATATGTTACATTGCCAGAGGTAAAATGTGAGGTAACTGCTTAAACAACGCCTGGCTTTTATACAGGCGTGATAAAAAAGGTAGACTAATTATTCCAAAAACAGAAGTCACTAACACTCAAAACATTTAGAATAGAAATATTCGAAAGTCTACGTAAATTTGAACGAAATGAGAGGAACGATATCGGTAAGGGCGCCCTTCCAGCTCAACAGTTACGATACAGAAACCAGTAGCTGAAAGACCTTCCGATGCTGTGATATGACCAGGTTGGTCATAACCCTAAAATAATAATTACCAGGGGAAGGTGTAAGTACTGCACAAAAGGACAGACGATTTTTTCTTTGTCATACATGTGAAATACGACTTGTCCGAACATAATTGTTTTTTGACAACCATTCCAAAGGTTAATTCACGCACATCAGTCACGTCACGTCACCGTGGCGTCACCGTCACGTCACCGAAAGAAACTTGTATGAAAATATGCCTGACCGGTGACTGGCCGGTGACTGACGAGTTGGAACAAATATAATATAGGAGTGTAGAAAGATTACATTTTTTAAAACAGACCGCTGACGTGACGTGACGGTGACTGATGAGTGTGAATGCACCTTATGAATTGAAAATTAGTTATTAATAATAAAAAGAATCTCTTTAGACTAGTATGCATACGTATTACATACGTATAAAGTAGTTATATATAAAATTGATCTCATTTTATTCATAAATAATACTCAATAATTAGGTAAGACCTAAAGGCTGATTAAAACTGATAATTATGTTGAATTCTAGAAGTTTTTTTTTATACTTGTTGTATAAGAAAACAGAATTTATATTATTTTTAATTTTCCCATTCTAAGCAATGTGTCAAATATGATACGTAGTTTTTATTCTTTTGATTATTATGAACCTGGCAATGTGCCTAATGTGATACATATAATAAAACTTAAACCAAACAATTTCAATTTTTTTAAATATTTTTTCCCCTTCCAGTGAACACCTAGGAACACAAACGAAACATTTTTTTTCCAAAAAAACTGAAAAAAAATGCCTGCCAAGTATAGGGTTAATATGTAATACATACTAGCAACTACATTACAAACTATTCGATTCTACGTCACTCTTGATTTCTAGCCACGAGGTCGGCTTTGTGATCGTAGACAGCTGCTGTCAAAACATGATTGATGATGTGCAAACGATTGATCCGATGATGAATATAATTATATTGCTGTATTGTAATAAGCTTGTCGAGTCGATAGGACAATGACCGGTGTATAATGACTGTTGGAATGGAGTAGGGACTTATTGGGTCATCTCACAAATAATTCAAACGAATTAAAAAATATTTCTTAATCTGGGGGCACGGTAGTGCCCCCCGCCAAGACGAGCCAAGCGAAGCGCAAGGGCACTACCTACCTTTTCTCGAAGTGTTTCGTCGGTTTTTTGAACCCTCATAGAGTTGGTTTCCGATGTACCAGATAGTTCATATTCACAGGATATGATGCCAATAATAGACTTATTAAGCATACAAAATCTCAATGGAATAGCTCTAATAGTTTAGATTTTATTGACATCTAAAATACACGGATTTCGTCACTGATATATTGACACACTGACACACTGATGATCATCAAAATGTTTGGCTAGTTCCTGCAGTGCTAGAGAGCTGAAATTCGGTATGCAGTTTAAGTTTAGTATACAACCAACAAGAAAATTCACAAACTTATAACTTTCGCCCCCCATCGCCTAAAATTGGGGGTGGAAGTTTGTATAAGATCTTGAGATGTTAGGATACTTCCTGCAGTAAGTACTAGAGACCTGAAATTCGGTATTTAGTCTAAGTTTAGTATACAATCAACAAACAAATTCATTAACCTAATATTTTCACCCCCCATCCCCTAAAATTGGGGTGGAAGATTGTATGAGACCTTAAACCTTATTAGGGTGGAATCAAAAAGTCAAAAAAGTAAAAAAAGTCAAAAAAGTCAAAAAAGTCAAAAAAGTCAAATTAATCAAAAAACAAAAAAGTCGAAAAAAACAAAAATGTCAAAAAACCACAAAAAGTCAAAAATCACTTAAACAATATGGGTTTCAAATGAAAGGACTCATTGAGAGCAACTCGAAAAATAATGTAACGTCATTATAAATCCAACATGGCGGACCATATAAGATGGTAGAATAGTTATTGTTAATGCACTTCTACAATGTGGGTATCAAATGAAAGGGCTCGTTGATGGCAACACGAAAAATAATGTGACGTCATTCTAAATCCAAGATGGCGGATTAATTTGTTTTTAATGCACTACTGCAATATGGGTATCAAATGAAAGGGCCCGTTGAGATCAATTCGAAAAATAATGTGACGTTATAAATCCAAGATGCTAGCAACTTACAAAAAGAACTGAAATCCCACCAAAAACATTTCATGTAAACTGTTGCCAAAACGAGCACATAAGGTTTGTCCTACGAAAAAGATATCAGATCTCATGTACAACCAAGCTTCTGAATCTACACGGCCTAACTCTAGAAACCTTAACTTCACAAATTCTACAAATCAGTAAAATGTATGGCTTGGCTGTTTCGTTACTTAGGTACTTCAGAAACTAAATATTAGCATCACCTCCACAACGGTAGCGAAACGGTGAAGCCATACATTTTACTGATTTGTAGAATTTGTGAAGTTAGGGTTTCTAGAGTTAGGCCGTGTAGATTCAGAAGCTTGGTTGTACATGAGATCTGATATCTTTTTCGTAGGACAAACCTTATGTGCTCGTTTTGGCAACAGTTTACATGAAATGTTTTTGGTGGGATTACCTATTTACAAAATGGCTGAAAAAAACTCTTTACCTCCTGTGTTAAATTATTAAAAAAATAGTTTACTCGTACCTTTTTTTTGTTACGTAAGCCAGAATCGACGAAGATACAATACTTTAAATAAAAAATAAATTAAAAATTTAATAAACCCCCGACACAAAACCCTATGTACCTACGAATGTACCTTTAAGGGTACATACTTATATCATTTTATGTTGCTAAGAGTACTCCCGATTAAGTCATCAATATTCCCTTTCAGTACGCTTTCATTTGATACCCAACTCGCATATTTGCAGACCCTCGGTTACCTTTCCCCACTTTTACCCCCACAACTTCTAAACGGCTCAACCGATTTTCATCAAACATGTCTAAGAATACCGAAGGTACCTATCATACAAAAATAAATAAATGGAAATCGCTTCTTCCGTTCGGGCTCTATGATGCCACAGACAGACAGACAGACACGTCAAACTTATAACACCCCACTTTTTCCGTCGGGGGTTAATTAGTAATTTTTCAAGCCGTGGATCATAAACGTACAGTGCGTTTTGACGTGATACGATTCGCATTCCCGAGTTTCAATGCTTTGTCAAAATTTATCTCATTCACACTTACTTTGATGCATTAATAAATTGATTTAAATATGATGTTACAGAAACAACAGCGATTAGCCCACAAGTCCACTACAAATGACTTTTCCGTTTGTCATTTAAAAAGATAAAAATACGGTCTTCTTAACGCAAAAAGAATATCATTTAAAAAAATATGCTTCTTTCTCGAAATTGGTAAAATTAGATCCTAAACACTAATATACTAGTTCTTAAATACCTAAACTGCGTACTACTGGTATCTATCTATACATATAATAAAACTGTAGAAAAGTTATTTTTGTACATTAAAAAAAAACTCAAAAAATTTAGCCAGGGTATTAAAGGACAACCAATAGAACCCATTTCTAGCATTTTTAGAATTTTTGTCTGTTTGTCTGTTTGTCTGTTTGTCTGTTTGTATGTTTATTTGTCCAGGTATCACGTAAAATGTACGAAATTTATGTAGATAACTTTTATACACAACGATTAAGCGTAACTTGGAGAGGAATTTAGTTTTTGTTTCATTGGAATCGGTTCAGTCTATCAAAAGTTATTCGAATATAAAGTGTTTCAGAAGTAAAATTACGGTCAGTTCACACCAAGACGCGTAGTTCATAGCGCGATCTAGCTTCGATTCTGCTACATATTCAAATAAAAATTCATCTAATGATTATGATAGGATGGGATAGGATAGGATAGGATGGGATAGAATAGGATAGGATGGGATAGGATGGGATAGGATGGGATAGGACGCGACAGGACGGGACAGGACGGACAGGACGGGATAGGACGGGATAGGATGGGACAGGACGGGATAGGATGGGACAGGACGGGACAGGACGGGACAGAACGGGACAGGACAGGATAGGACGGGACAGGACGGGACAGAATGGGAGAGGACGGGACAGGGCGGGACAGGACGGGACAGGACGGACAGGACGGGACAGCTCGGGACAGGACGGGACTGGACGGGACAGGACGGGACAGTACGGGACAGGACGAGACAGGACGGAACAGGACGGGATAAGATGGGATAAGATGGGATAAGATGGGATAAGATGGGATAAGATGGGATAAGATGGGATAAGATGGGATAAGATGGGATAAGATGGGATAAGATGGGATAAGATGGGATAAGATGGGATAAGATGGGATAAGATGGGATAAGATGGGATAAGATGGGATAAGATGGGATAAGATGGGATAAGATGGGATAAGATGGGATAAGATGGGATAAGATGGGATAAGATGGGATACGATGGGATACGGTGGGATTTTGGAGGGAGACCTTTTTACCCGACGCTTCGCACAAAAAAATACATTGGTAATTTCCGACATCCACGCGAACGAAGTCGCGGGCACAGCTAGTAACTAAATAAAACAAATGTAACACAGTCGTACTCATAATACATTACTGGCCACTTGACCCATTTTTCCCAATAATTACCATTACTTACGTACATTAGTACTTATACTAAATTACGTCTAACGCTCTGTATCGAACATTTACTTCCATTAGTCTAAGACTTTATTATATTGTAAATGCCTTACTCCTACAACTACACGAACCATACGGCATGTGTGTATGACCAGAAATCTTATTACATTTTTCTTATTTTACCTAAAGTGTACTTAAAACATTAACGGATTTTATTGTATTGAGTGGTTTCGGGACTAACAAGACGTAACCCTGGAACGTAAACGGCTATTGAAGGATAACGTGGACTTTGGTTAATACAAGTCTTACAGTCCCTCCTGCCCTGCCCTAGGTTTGACTCGTTTGATGATTGTACCACGTTAAAAAAGGGAACACACGATTTTTTTTTTGTTATAGCCATATTCTGATGTATGAATGTGGAAGATGCGAAATGACAATGTAAGGATAATAGAAAGTGACCATGTTTGAAATTATTGGAGGCAAAAATGATATAAAAATCTTTTAAATGAAAGGAGTATTAAATTATCGCGTCCGGTACAACTTGACAGTTGCTGTTTTAGTTAGAATTCTGTGTATGTGAGTTTCAACTAAGGTCACTCACGGTGCAGGAGTATCAATCATGTTGTGAGAAAATAAAATAAATAAATAATAAATAAAAGAGAGAGCAGTGGTGGCCCAGTGGTATCGGTCCCGACTTACGAGTTGTAGGTCGTGGGTTCGAACCCAGCTTGGCGCATTACTTTGTGTAATTTATTTCATCACCACTGCTCTCAAAACGGTGAAGGAAAACATCGTGAGGAAACCGGCATGTCTTAGAACCATCAAATTCGAAGACATGTGACATCTGCCGCACTGGGCCCGCGTGGTGGATTATGGCCCACTCCCTCTCACAAGAGAGGAGGCCTGTGTCCCAGCAGTGGGAACGTTATAGGCTGCTGATGATGTGAGAAAATGTATTTTTTTAATTAAGAAAAAAATTAATACAGCCAGCAAATTTATACTTTTCAAATTGTACGTACCTAATTAAATCCATTGTTCTAGTTCGGATCTTCTACTATACAGCATATACTTAAGTTGTGCGCCTCTAGGTAGGAAGGTTCGCCAGATTAACCAAAAGGTCGAAGGTTAATCAAAACTTTTGGACCTTAACGTTGTCTGGGTTTAATTCGGAGTTCTATTTTTGAGCAATAATTGGGTATCGTAGTTGTACTCTCAGCTCGGTCATTAAATATTGTAATTGGTAGTTGAGAACTTATTTCAAACTTTATATTATTCATACAAATAGAAAACAAATTATAAATAGAGCATTTAAAGATAGGAATTAATGGAGGAGGCTTTAATTCAAAACAAAATGTCTCATTATTTAAGAAACTGGCGATAATTATTATTAATATTTGAATAAGTAAGAGTATCTAATGTATCTGTTACTAAGAATGTTAATGTTGTATTGTTGTTTTCGTTATAAAGTTTTACGAATAATTCAGGATAATCGATTCAGTAATTTGGGCGTATAAAAGTAACATACATACTTACTTTCTCATTTATATTATAAGTTACTATAAGGATATCCGCTTAAATATTTAAGATAAATAATAGCGATACATATATAATACGAATTGATTGACAATTTCTCATAAAACGCATAAAAACCTATTAAAAATGCCAGTATGAAATAAATCACTTATTTTCATATTAAAAAACGGAATATGAATATGCCTTAAATCAGGAAGATATGTCTGCAATAATTAAATAAATAGATGCTTAGTATTTTAAAAACGGAATTGTACAAAATAATTCCAATATATATGACAGCAAAAAAACCCTTATACACCCACAATAAACAACAATAGGATTATTACGCCGCACAGCGGTAATAACCAAAATTTTGTGACCCAGAAACCACAGCGCAACCAAAATACTCGGTGAGGGGAAAAAAATTAAGGGTCCCCCAATTAACAATAATGAATTGGAGCTTTAAAGTATTAGGCTTTCGACCTATTCGTCGTCTCGTCGCCGCCTCGTTCCAGGTTCGAATTTGCTGACATTTTGAAAGATGGCCCCACTAATATTTACCAAGCTTAATTTGTTTGAGAGTCTTCTCTGCGAATTTATTGCTGGATCTTGCCAATTTACGGTTTTTTGTTTTGTCATTTTTTATATTAATACCTTGTTCTTCAGTTGTTGTCTTACCTGGAACAAAGACAATATTTTTTATTAGTTGGCGTTTTTTAAAAGGTTTAAATGCTTAATCAAAATATTATTGTCAGTAAAGAAAATTACAAAATGATCCGCGTGGGATCCGTTGGGTCACACTCGTAAAAGCACTCTTTCTATAAGTTTATTTTCTTTTTAAGTTGAAAAGTCAAAATCATAACGATAAACAAAAAAGATAATTTGATAACTGTATTAAGAGTTAATTGTATCATTAGGGCGTCTTGTCACATAAAACCCTTTTGGTATCCGATTTCAAAATCGCTCTAAGTTTATATCGAAGTGTTAAGTTATGTATGTAGGCGTTACAAACAACTTGGCTCACAAATAAATTCACTGACCTATCACAATCGCCTGTCATGAATATTATTCCTTCACCCTATCCGCCGTAGTCGCCGATGTAATAAATATGTAACGCGCGCGTAAACGTTACTGATACGGAGTAAACGGCAAGCCGGTGTGACGGTAACCCGGCCGTGTGACAGGTCAAGGTATGAACGGGTTCGATGGACTCGCAGTGATAGCGCCAATGCACTCCGTGTACAGTTAGCAGATCAATATTTTTTAATATGTTTATTGCATTTAATTGGATTGAATTAAAATAAGAGTTTCATCTTAATTAGGTACTTAGTATTTGAAAAAGTAAAAAATGTTCAAAAATTACCGACAAAACAATTACATATTTTCAAAAACAGACACTAAATTAAATAGGTATTTTTGAAACAGACAACACATAAGGATCAATTATACAATAGTAAAAAAATCAAGTTGTTAAAATGATTTCAAGTCTTCAATTACAATCAGTGAAGTTTTAACTGATTCTAGAATAATACTTATGCAAATATACCTATTTTAGTTTAAAAAAATGTAATTAACCGACGAACGATGAAAAAAAGGCGGAGGTTCTCAATTCCACATGTATATATATTTATTTATACTAGTATTCCTGATTTGATGACGGATAAAATTGAGAAAATTCTGTACTTTTATTGAAATATCAGCTAAGTGTAGGATGAGCACAACTACAATAGTTCAAAAGGTACTTAAAAAAACATTAAATAAATTAATAAAACTGTCACACTATAATTTTTTTGCGGACGCTACGATAAATCGGCACACACAGTGCGATGCTCCGTTGTTACTGCTACAATATAGGGCCCATTCACACGATTGATATTTGCACGAATCACTATATTTTGGTCGTTGGTATAAAGTTATTATGTGTGCAGGCAATTTGGGCCAGTTTCAGTGAAAAAAATTGGAGAATAACGTGCTGAATATGATTGGTATTATGATTTTATTTTGTGTAAAATAGAAATCAGGTTTCAAACGAATAGAAAATATTTTCCATTTTGTAGAATAGCTTGTGTTGTCAGCAATATATAAATGTTTGGTGGCCAATTAAGAGCCAATAATAATATATATTATTGACATCATGATGATCATGGCAATCTGTGACACATCATCATCATCATCATCTTCCTGCCCTTATCCTTAGATCCATCCATTTCACTTAAAGTTAGATAAAAACACTCTGTGTTTCTATTCTCCCATGTCAGATGAAAAGGCATTATTTACTTCTTTTTCTTACTTATTTCTTCACAAGTACCTAATAGGTGTTTCCTTGAAAAATTGCGGACACTGCATAAAATTTTCTTTATCGCCGCTCCAAGTACAAAGCGCAAAGTAAACACAAACAAAAACTAAATTACACAAAAGTTA
The DNA here is from genome assembly GCA_028554685.1 of Agrotis ipsilon. Lineage (NCBI taxonomy): Eukaryota > Metazoa > Arthropoda > Insecta > Lepidoptera > Noctuidae > Agrotis > Agrotis ipsilon. The sequence goes on along the minus strand of CM052960.1, from coordinate 14,808,912 downwards.
TTATGACAGCTATATATTCAAGCCATAAAAATTTCAAGCCAGACGTAAAACATTACACAAAGAGCTATAATTCAAAACTTAACAAGAAGTTCATTGCGAAAGAAAACTAAAGGAAATCGGGTATCTTTTCCCCACCTTAGCTGCTATTCTAATCCCTAGAGAATCTCCCATTTGCAGAATACCCACACTTGCAGGGATACGTGACGTCTGCACCTTGCATTTTATTATTACTGCCCACCCCCTAACGGTAGGGGAGTGGTAAGTGCCTGGTAATTGTGTAGGATAACTTAGATTGGGTTTTTAATTCGAAGAACTTATAGGGTGTGGTAACTTAGTGTGGTCGGTGCAAGAAATTCATAACTTGTAAATGTGAGGGTGTGGAAAATGTTAATGGTGGGATTTTGAACTTTATTTTTTAAGGAGCTGGTCTGAGATTCTGTTTATTTGAATACGAGTATTCGGGTACTTGAAACTGCAGTCAGCGCCACCACCACCTTTTCACGCGGTGCTATTGTCTTTGTCAAATTGCATTAAAAAACCATAAGTACCACTTTTACGGGGCGTGGACTCTATTGCTGATTTTAGTAAATACTTATTAATTTGATTATGTGACACTGGTTTTGGAGCTAATAAGATTCATCAGAACATGTTAAGTAAACTGTCAGCTGACCAACTATTGAAGATAACGGTATTGGAAGAAATTTCTAGCATAAAAATGTTATGTTTCATAGTTCAACCTTTAGATGGAGCAGAGTATAGATCTCTCTTTGCTCTACTAGGTATCTCAAATTCTCACATTTAATTTTAACACTATTCTAGTTTTCAATCTCAAACATTTATTGACTTTCGTTATTTTTTCCTGAAGTTTGGTTTCATACATCTACTATTACCCAATACTACTAAAACATTAAAATAAATAGCGGTTTCCTTCATGTTTCGAGTAGTATTACTAAATTCTTCATAGAATTCTAAAATTTATTGCTTGAATACTAGAATCGTTGCGCTAGAATTTATCCTAGGTATTAGTGCAGTTGCACTGGTAGAAATATTAAACGACCCTTCAGGAAAGGAATTATATTTCTCTCATCTTTGCTGAAGGCGACAAGTTTGGGTTATAAATCTTTTATACAAATCTTAGGAAAACTTTTATATTGCAAGAATTTTCAAATGTTTGTATGGTATGAAATAGTATTAAATTGTAAGATAAACTTTTTCCTAAAGAAGTAATTAATGTTGTCGCCTAACTACATGTTTTTTACCTGTAAACTATTAACAACTCAACGCAATTTCGTGAAATTCGGCACACGGATACTTATGCATTTTTTTTAAACTTTGCCTCACAATCGGAATTTCTTCTGTGTCATCGGTACGTTTACAAACATTTAAACTTACATGTATACACAAACGCCCAGACCCGGAACAATTACTTGTAGATCATATAAATATTTGCTGCGTGCGGGAATCAAACCCACGATACGCAGCGCAGCAGTCCAATCACTCACCCTCTGCGCCAACTGCGCCGTGACTTGGTTTAGGATTGGACATGGCATTATCGTTCCCGTGGGACAAATCCCAGCTTTCATGCGGGTGAAGAATCTATAAATTATTAAAAAATACTTCTCTAAAATTAAAGATTTAGATTTGACAGATTAAAAGAAGAAATCTTATTTAAATTCCAACAATGGTACATTAAGCAATCGTAAATCTCAAATCTATTTCCAATCTAATCTTCAAATATCACAAAATACCCTTTAATATATTCATTTCGATCACAAAATAAATAAATCCTGAGACTAGTACGTACCCATTTCATCTTATAAATACATCAGTCAGTGCCTTAACCGTCTCTTCGATCGTAGGCCTTATTGTGAGGGAACAACTTTATTTTGCACTGACGTGTACAAGATTCGCTCGCTGTCCCGAATTTATGGGCTCTTCGCACCACCCGCCTCTTTATATCACTTTTCATCGGTTGAAAAACAAAATATCTCTCGTGGTGTATTAATTTGAAATGCTATGAAAAGGTGATGATTTTTGTAAGTCTTGTTTTTAGGATTTTAGTCAATTTAAGTCTGACAGTAGTGGTGGGACTCATTTGATGGTTATACCACAATAAAAAAATAAACACTAAAAAAATTGCGATAACTTTTATAAATCTTTTTTTTTTTATTCATTTATTGCAAGAGCAAGAGCAGTGGTGGCCCAGTGGTATCGGCCCCGACTTACGAGTTGTAGGTCGTGGGTTCGAACCCAGCCTGGCGCATTACTTTGTGTAATTTCTTTCATCACCACTGCTCTCAAAACGGTGAAGAAATACATCATGAGGAAACCGGCATGTCTTAGAACCATCAAATTCGAAGACATGTGACATCTGCCAACCCGCACTGGGCCCGCGTGGTGGATTATGGTCCACTCCCTCTCACAAGAGAGGAGGCCTGTGTTCCAGCAGTGGGAACGTTATAGGCTGACGATGATGATTCATTTATTTAATAATTAATTTATGTACACACAAAACAACGCAAATTTAAAACTACAGTACAAGGGTACTGTACTGTATTTCTTCTTCTTTTTAGATTAATAATACAGGGTATTTCTAAAGAAAACACATAACAAAGAGTTTTCCTGATAAAATTCAATTAAAAAAAAAAACAGCTGCTAGAGATCACAAACTTCTTTTGATGTGTAGGTAAATTTTACGTTCATCTCTGACACGTGTATTCTACAAGCAGATCGCAAATATAAACATATTTTTCCACGCTGCTTCACAGATCCTACAAGACCAAGGCACTCTAAAAATAGCTAAGTATGTACCTATTCAATTTAGAATTTTTCATAGAATCTTAGGAAGGAAAAACATGCAAATTGAAAGCGCCTCGTGCGGATAAAGTTGCACGTGTAGAAATTTTTTCTACAAAAAACAAGGCTAATCTCCATCATCAGCGTATAAAGTTCCCACTGCTGGGACACAGGCCTCTTGTCTGTAAGAGGGTGTGGGACAAGATTTTCCACGGGGGCCCAGTGCGGGTTGGTAGATTTCATGTCTTCAAATTTTGGTTTCAGTGCATGCCGGTTTCCTCACGATGTTTTCCTTCACCGTTTTGAGAGCAGTGGTGATGAAATAATAGTATATTTTGCAACTAGTGAATAAAGAGCGGATTTAAAGCGAGGGCCATTATATGAATCAAGATCAAGCGAAGGATTTTAATGATTGAATCACGACCGTAGGGAGTGATTTTTAATGATTGAATCACGAGCAAAGCGAGTGATTCAAGTATTTAAATCCTGAGCGACGCGAGTGATTCAGGCCCTCGAATTAAATCCGTTTTATTCAAGAGTTGCAAACGATACTTTATACCATGACTACCAGAAAAAGAAAGATTTGAGCGATAAAAGATATTCAACGAAACAAAGTAAAGTTTTTTTTAATAAGTCTGCTCCACACACACGTGGGTGCGAAGTAGTCCAATCGCTCGGTCACTGCGCCAACAAGCTGACATTAAAATCGGAGCAATGATTTGAATTAAGAGTAATTCTCATATTAGCAAGGGGGTTGTCCAGCATCGCGGTCGATGTCGAATGTACTAAAGTGTTCTAAATTCGAACACCAAAACAGTGCGTAAAAAACTACTTTTACGCACTGTTTTCCGTGAGTAAAAGTAGCTTTTTCGAGGGGGAATGGTATAAATTATATTATACAAAGTAATGCACCTCTCTGATGATTTTTGCTTCTCGATTTCAATCAGAGTAATACCCGATTAATTTGATAGGCAAAGCGAAGCCACAGGCAAAAGCTAGTGTCGCATGTTTGGCGCAGTGGGTTAGCAATTGGACTGCTGCGCTGAGGGTCGCATTATCATTTAACATATTTTTTTCGTCATCCTATAACGTCCCCACTGCTGGGACACAGGCCTCCTCTCTTGTGAGAGGGAGTGGGCCATAATCCACCACCAGGCCCAGTGCGGATTGGCAGGTGACACATGCCTTCGAATATGACGTTTCTAGGACATGCCGGTTTCCTCACGATGTTTTCCTTCACCATTTTGAGAGCAGTAGTGATGAAATAAATAACACAAAGTAATGCGCCAAGCTGGGTTCGAACCCACGACCTACAACTCTTAAGTCGGGACCGATACCACTGGGCCACCACTGGGCCACCACTGCTCTCTATATTTCTATATTTTTTTCAATACCACAGTATTTCATCAGAACAGCTACTGCGGGCCTTAAATAAGACATAATCGTTTTTCTATAAATGTATTCCAAAATGCGCTTTATTACACAATTTTGAATGACATTTATCCTATTCAGACTTATAAATTACTAACAGAGAGATTAAATAAAAAATGTCTTTGATCAGTTCGAACGTAATCTGATCAAACCCTTAATCCCTTGTAACAATGACTTTTCAAGTGTCATCGAATCTTTTTTAAATGTTAAGGGTACTCTTAAGCTTTTTGGAAAGGACATAATTTTTTAAATTGGATCATTTTTTTTTCATCTATGCAACTTCTTTTTTTTAACGTTTTGTGGGTGCGGTCGAGGGTCACATACACCAACACTAGACTGGAATTACTACTTGTAGGTCACCCAAACAACAAAAATGCTATGTTCCGTACGGGGATCATACCCGCGACACCCTGCACAACTGTTGATCGGGCAACCCACGGTAAGTATGAAATCGGGATAAAATCTAAATCCGTTCAGTAGTTTTGGCGTAAAAGAGTAACAAACATCCAGCCAAACAAACTTTCAGTAAGATAAGGGACATTTTGTTGTTGTCAATACAATTTGTTTTATGATACGAACAGTACCTTTAGCACGAGTTTTCACTATTTTACATTGCAGCGTCTTTCCAGTATTTACAGCGTTTCTTGTATGAAAAATGAAACAGCGCCTCTAGTATGCGAAGAAGGAACTAATTTTTTCCTTGGAAATTGTCAATTTGAAATAGTCAAAATTCCAGTTTACTTTACGTCTCAAATACTTAAAACTCGTACTAAGGGTACTGAAAGGTGAAACATTCAAAACCTACTCCATAACCTTTTTAATTACAAGCATGTACGAGTACGTTGAATGTAGGTATACCTGTATAATATCCGCAACCTACTTACTGCTGTTTTTATTCCAGTTGACAAACCCCGACCGTTGTTATGGTTCATTATAGTAAAGGATAAAGGACGCAGTGGGGAACTAGGGAAAAAATGCTTGACAAAACGTTTTGACATGTTGAGATAGGGCTGGTACCTGTGTGGACGAGAAATGAAATGTTGTTCGAATGATTTTGAATTTTGCATAAGTATGGAATGTGTTATGATTGGCATTACTGTTTTGCCCTTTACCTTTTTTTAGTGTAGTGAAATCATCAAAAGACTCCTTACAGGGCAGCCCGGGAGGGACTGTCACACTCGTACTAACTAAAATATACAGTGTCTTTTAGTAGCCCTTTACGTTCCAGGGTCAAGGTAATTCGTGAGTCCCGTGAGGCGAGCGTGGAACACAACGCGCCTTCGACCCGGGCATGGTTCATGGTCGGACAGCGGGTCGCCCATTACTCACACAGGTGGCCAGAAATCGAAACTAAAACTCAAAGAGGATTACGTTAAGATAAAGACATGAAACACATTTAGATATTCTTGTAAATAATTTTTATTTACCAAATATTAAATTTCAACAGCCCTAAATTTAAATCAACGGTTCCCATCAAGCTGAGGACACTGATCTTATAAAATTATTTACAGATTGTATACATTTTACGCACTGGCAACTTTCAATCAATGTCGCAGGCCATTCTAGAAAGAATCAAGTTTGCAACAAATGACTATAAACTTTAATGCTTCACTGAATTTAGTGAATTTGTCGACAAAGTTTTTGTCGTTAGTTTAATGAATTCAATGCTATGTTTAAAAGGGAACGAGGGAGAATATTTTTTATTGAGTGGGCAAGAAGAAATGATTTTCTTGACAAAGTTTTGTAACAACATTAATCCGTTTCGGTTTGTTGAATAAGAAGGAAAATACTGTACTAAATTGGGCTTGAAACATTTTATTTGGTCGCCTTTTTGTTTGTGTTGATCATAATAACAAAATGTTTTTAACTAAAAATAAAATAAAACTTGCTTTTGTGCGGACTCGATTCTCTCGATCACACTTTTACATTTCCCGAAATGCTATACTAAAACCGTGATAGCTCAGCTAGTATGTATGATATACATAATAATGTCTAATCTATAGTACTCAGGAAGAATGTAGCTTCCTACCAGAAAAAAAAAAACAAAAATTAGACCTATAGTTCCAGAAAGTACCCCAAGGACTGACTAATTTTACGTCTTCATAATATACATTTAATATTATAAAATTATATAAACTTCTAGAAGATTACACAGTCAAGACAATCTATGAACAATGCCATAACTGTAAATTAAAGCGATTATCTTTTTACAGGAGAATACGGCTCATATTTGAAACTCTTACAAAAACTGTGTAATTACTGTCACCCAACATGTAGCCGTCGGCTTTCGGCGAAAATTGTATGGAAAAAATGTCGGTCGGGAAACGTCGAGTCACGATCCCAGTCACCTTTCTGAACACTCGTAAATTACGATGAAAATTGGTAAAAAAATATCAGCGCAGCATTATTATGACTCGGTATTTGCCTCGGGCCCTCTGTGCATGTACTTGTTGCAAAATATTGACGGATTTTATTACTGTATGTGGGAAAACTCGAGTAAATTGATGAATTCGGTTTGGATGCACTTTCCCATACCTTTTCTGCGAATGTTTTTGGTAGCGAATGTGAGATTTTAATTGTGGAAGTGTGTTAATGGAACTTTTTTGATTGATAATATAATATAATATTCCACAACTATCACACAACGCCATCTAGTCCCAAGCTAAGCAGAGCTAGTGTTATGGGTACTAGACAACTGATAAACATACTTATATATTTCTAAATACATACCTATTATAGATAAATTACACCCAGACACAGAACAAATGATCATTCTCATCACACAAACATTTGTCCCGGGTGGGAATCGAACCCACGACCTCCGGCATAGTAGTCAGGGTAACTAACCACTAGACCAACAGGCCAGTCAAAATTGATGGCACCTAATTTTAGAACGAAGCAGCAAAATTAAGCTTACTATTGGTAATTCGTTGAATGGTCTGAAGGTAACATAGGTCTTATGCTATGTAATTATCCAATTACTTTAACTGACGACAGCCTAGGAATAAAACTACTACGGCTTCCTTTCGTGTCAATCATTATCTGATTGTAAAAGCTTAAGGTAGTAAAGGGGAGGCAATTTAGTAGTAAAAATTAAAATCTTTTCATAACCAATTCTCATCATTTATTCCAAAAAAACAGAATTTTACAGCCAGCAAAGATTACGAGTATAACGATTCTGCGTGGGAATCTTATAATATAAACGAGTATTAGTTTCAACGAAATTATTCAATGACACGTTGACGTTATAATTATTTCTTTCACTTATTACTAGACAATTCTACAAGTCTTATTTTTAAAACATTTCAAATATTATGGAGCAGCTTGATTCAGCCAGTCTGTTATAAGGATTAAGGTTAGCTACACAAAAACAAAGCCGACCTTTCCTGTTCCTCGATTATGACATGCGCGGAACCACATCCATTTTACAATCAGTCCAGATGAAAGCAAAGTTAAGTTGTAACGTGTCTGTATTATAGTCTTGAACCCTAGATCAGAACATCACTCATAGAGCGCTTATAGGCCAATCGGGCACGATCGTACGCCTTATAAGCCGATAAAACGTTTCCACCAAGCCTCATTGTTACCGGTAATGCCAGTAAAGTACGGTAAATTACCGTAAGGTTACTGCTATACAGTTATTGTGTAGATGAACCTTGATTTTACGAGGTGCCCGTGGGGTCAGAAGTAAATGGGACACTTGGGGATGAGGTATGAAGCTTGAGATATGGTATTTTCTGAAGTCCAAGGTCATAACTCTGTGTTAGAGTGTCATTTGATGTAATGACCTTGAATATCTTGGGTCGATTCAAGATGGAAGAATAGTGCTAGCTTATATATGTAGACTCCCACCAGTGCCCAAAACCAAAACGTCTTAAATCTTAAAAAAGCCAAATTAGCTCATTACGAATGTGACTTTTTTACAAAATACGGTTCCCCACATTGCGAACGTTTGCCTTTGGCCATAATGATAGTGTTCAACCTGGAAAAAACAAGCTATTGCACAAAGTCCCTTTATTGCTTTATACCTACTTCTCAAAGTGCTATGGTAATACATTCGTCGCGGGACACACGTATACCGCGACTCCGGTACACAAAGGGCTACTGAAGGACACCGTGGATTTTAGTCAGTACAAGTCTGACAGTCCCTCCCACCATTCCCCGAGTAGGAAAACTCATTTGATTATTTAACCACGATAAAAAAAACGGTAAAACATTCGATTCTGCTGCTTGTAAAATTATTTATCATTCATACAATTTTTTTAATACTCTAAAAAATATTAAGCAGATTGTAAAAGGTGATCATGACCATTAAACCAAATCGTCACTTACAAAAACAATCACCGTATCACTAAATTCTAATATAATCAATCATTCTTACAGCAAAAAACCAGGTAATTAGACCCACTCATCCGTTTTTACTGGCTCCAGTGAAATGTCAAGTGAAAGTGGACAGTGACGAGTTGCACCGGTGAGAATGTCTGGGCCCTCATCAAGGAACGAGACAAAATTGTAGTTTTTGCTGCAATAGAAAGCTAGTTTTCGAACTTTATTGCTGCCATTTCTTTGACGATGATATTATGGGGGAGTTTGACGATTTCTAATGTTCTGTCTTACTTTTGCATGACAAGAACAGTGTATCATCGTGTATAGCATGACTTTTCGCGTTTTTATAACGTTAAGTAAACTGGAACTTTGACGTCATTTGATGAAAAACATTGTTCTTCGTTCGTGCACTAGAAACGCTTTTTCAATTTTTCATTTAAAAGTCCCAATAAATACTTCAAGTACGCTGTAAATAAAAAACAGAAATCTTGTGCTAAGGCTTTAGGTCAGATATTAGATAGTGTTATCCAATAACTAGATTGTGGAGGTCTGACAGGCAGTCAGCACCAGCATTCAATTTAGCTTCAAACAGCTGCATACGAGACTGAAAGCAAAACCTAACCGGCATATACCTGCACGCTTGTGAAACCCAATACTGAGTCGCCTCGCTACCAGTAACTGAAATACTTTCTCATATATATTTACCGTTTAGTAATCAGCCTATAAATAACAGGTACAAAAGGTAGCCTTGCCATACTTGCGCCTCAGTCGTCAGTGAAAGTAAGATCATCAGCAGGAGAGTAAAGTGTCAGAGTTCCATCATACCTAAAATGTATTCTTCGTGTTTTCTAGTTTAAGCTCCCATTTAGCATATTACCTAAAATCATAATGATCTTTATAGTAGTAACAATAAAGTTGGTTTTGAAATGTAAGTGCTAAGCCAGCATACTATACGTACTTTCGGAGGTAAATTAACTGTCAAAGTCCTGCACTCACATACTTAATCACTGATCCATCTATAAAACGTGATCATCATCATCATCATCATCTCAGCCATAGGACGTCCACTGCTGAACATAGGCCTCCCCTTTTGATCGCCACAAGTACCGGTTGGAAGCGACTTGCATCCAGCGTCTTCCGGCGACCTTCATAAGGTCGTCTGTCCACCTTGTTGGTGGACGTCCTACGCTGCGCTTGCTAGTCCGTGGTCTCCACTCTAGCACTTTTCGACCCCATCTGCCATCCGCTCTGCGAGCAATATGGCCTGCCCATTGCCACTTCAGCTTGCTAATCCAGTGGGCTATATCGGTGACTTTAACGTGATCATTGAGAAAATTTAACGCCATTTTGAAAACAATTAAAACGTAACGTTCTTTTAACGAATAATTTAATAGCACGTTCTCTTTTAAAATTATTTCGTACAAAAACAGTCGTTAAATTGGCAAATTGGCCACACAACCGGCACTTTCATATTATTATTATCATTAGTTACATTAAAGGCCTCAAACCGCATTATTAAAATGTTTTCTGGTTGCTTTACGTTGTTAAAATGTTTACTGTTTTTGTAAAGTTGTAAAATATAACCTTTTTGGGTAATTACAGTAAGGGTGGGTAGAGCTTATAATTCAGTTTTATATTTACAGCCGTAGCATTATTGATGGGTGGTGATAATATCAATCAATAAACTTTTCTACAACTGAAAATCAGAGTCAGGTGGCAAACTTTGTGTTGCCATCTGGCATTACGCTGAGCTGAGGCCCTTTCGCATTAAATTTCCTCTCTTTTTACTACCTACTTTATTTATAACTTTATTTGTATTGTTTTAGTTTTAAGTTTTAGTGCCAATAAACACAATTTTCTTTCTTTCTTTGGACATGACGTCATGCAAAACCAACAAATCAAGGTAGGGCCCTTCTTTTGCAATGGGAGACGAAATTTAATCGCGTATCTCATACCTTGAAAGTTGTGATCCACTTTTCCTCTCATTCTGCACTTGTCACAATTCAGCATATCAGTCACTGTATTTTTCTCTAACCAGAGGAGTGATGGCAAAATGTTCTGCATGATTTCTAAAAGTCATGACGGGGCCTCCTCTCAGAGGGCCAAAACCTGCAGGGGTCGCGGGACTTATTCCATCACCATGACCCCGGAACATAAAGGGCTACTGAAGGACACCGTACTGAAGGATTTTAGTCAGTAAAAGTCTGACAGTCCTTTCCGCCCTGCCCGGGGTGGGAAAACACATTTGATAATTTTACCACGTAAAAAATGGTTTCTAAAAGTTAGATCAACAGATTTTGCAGTAAAAAAATCATATTCTTTTCAAAATAATGATGAGCTGAGTCATCAATATTGTACGCATACACTTCATGTGAAAATACATAATAAATATTTTTCTTTATATTAAAGCAGGCATTCTACACAATGGTGTTATATTCCAAGTGTTCGGATGCTTTATGAGATAACGCCCATGTCATAACGGAGCGATGTGAGCGATGCCTTATAATCAGAGGTAACGTTAGCAAAAACAGCTTGAAAATTTTACTTATTAAAAACAAATAAGACAAGTATCGATGACGAGATGAGTAGACACATAGTTACCGTCGCGATTGCGATTGTATCCTGCTAACTCATTGGATAGTGCGATATGCATCAGACATACGTATACTTACCGCGTTTTTGTTAAAGAAAAACGCATAAAAACTGTAATTTAACAAATTCAGCAGTATGTAAAGTTGGACTGTTGCAGTAATGATTTGTGAGATATTAATTTTTTTTTGTACTGAGCCCTTATCACGAGTTTTCAGTATCTTACTTTACAGCGTCTTTCCAATATTTACAGTGTTTCTTGTAAAAATGGAACAGCGCCTCTGGTGTACGAAGAATGAACTAATTTTTTCCTTGAAATTAATGTCAATGTTCCAGTTTCCTTTACGTCATAATAACTGAAAATTCATGATAAGGCCTTAGGAAGGTTATAACAATGGTAAGACAAACTTTTTTGTGTCTGTATACTTCCAAAGGAACGGGAAAGCAAAGTTTATTCTTGTGTGGGTTTTGAGTCGGTTGTTGAAAGTAAATACGATTAAAACTAGTTCTTGAATAGACTAATAAAGACAAATAAAGTAAGGTCTCCTTTTAGCATTGACCTTCAATGTGGTTCACCATTTAATAAAATATTTTTCATCTCCTTTTACTGCCTCAGAAAAAATATTTTACCTATTTAAAATTCAATTCATGAATTTATTGTAAGTTTTTAATAACACTAGTTAAATATTTATTACGATTTTATTTAAGCCACGTTTTTCATTTAGGTTAAATTAATATTCAACGCAAACACGGAGGATGAATTATGATTGAAATAATTAAAAACTTAGCCCACATGGAATAGAAGGCTGAAATTAAATTACGTATGTCACTCTTTAACCTACCAAAATATCTACCTAATTTAAAACTCTATTTTCCAAGATCGTGCAGTAACAACATGCCACCAGACGCATTACTTTGTGTAATTTATTTCATCACCTGTAAAAAACTGTGAAGGTAAACATCTTGAGGATAGCATATTGTCGTGGTCGCGGGACTTATACCATCCCCGGAACCTAAAGGGCTATCAAAGGACACCGTGGATTTTAGGCAGTACAAGTCTGACAGTCCCTCCCGCCCTGCCCGGGGTTGGAGGACTCATCTGATGATCTTACCACGTAAAAAAAAAAAGGATATTGTTGTAAAACCAAAAAATCCAAAACAAGCGATATTTTCCTACTCGTACTGTGCCCAAGAGGTGGATTACAGCCCACTCCCTATCACAGAAAGGAGCTGAGGAAATGCTATAAGCTGTTCTATTCTAAGATCTGTCTTATATCGAATGCTCATATTAGTCTCAATTCTTGAAAATGGTTCCAAACGCCCACTATATCATATTCTTAGACGTAATTTGGATATCTTTAAAGACAGTGTCATGAAACCTCTTCATTCGTAGGCGTTGATATCAACCTACACTACTACTTGACCATCTTATCACTTCCTCTTCCACGAATTTGCCAAAATCTTGTTCCTGTACACCTTTTAACTTGATATGTCTTGTTTGAACTGTGCGTTGATTTGGTTTAGTTGCATGGTATGGTTTGGTTCATGTTTCAAAATCAAATTATTGTTTCAATTCATCAATTTTTTTTTAAATCATGGATGCTTTGAATTGAAAAAGGGACACAGAATTTTTATAAGAATGAGAAAATAAATAATTATAAATTTCTGTTAAACACGTTTAACAGAAATTTACGTGGGAAAAAGATGAAACTGTAACGTTCAAAATCTCTTAACAAAATTTGGAATCTAGATTCCAAAGTTACAGAACAAAAAAAAAATCAACTATTAATTAATCAAAAAATTAAAAATCTCTGAACTACTAATCAATTAATTTTGACCAACCCTTTCTGCTGACCGTACCTGAGGTCATCACTTGTCCGTGCAGCGATACCTTATATTTCTTTTTCGCCCATTAGTTTCTTAATTAATATCCCGGGCTTGGCATGTTGAGGGTCCCGGCTTCGAATCAATCATAATTATTTGTTATAAAATATTTATCATTATTTTACTAATAGATTTACCGCGGGAATTTTTGAATGTAAGGCAGTGCTTGGTTGTCTACTATTTTAGATGTGCTTGTCATGTTACTTATGGTACAAGTCAATAGATAGATGGATAAGGGTCGTATGAAAGTATTTCTAGTAATTGGGACTTTAATTGGTACTATCACAATAATTTGTTTTAAATGTTATTAAAACTTGGAAGTGAAACCTTTTTAAATGGGATGGAAAATATACTCGTAGTGACTAAAAAAAACATGTCTTAATGCAGCTAAAATTATGATCGCTTAAATACTCGTATAAATTAATTATTCTAAGATCCACTAAACACTAAGGGCATTCCTTCTCTTCTCGCCATGAGAAGGAATGGTAATATAATCAGGATTATTCAGAGTTTAAATTCCAGTGAAACTTAAAAGTCAATATCTTTTAATTCTTTAAACAACATTATCATAGAACAACACAATTTAGGTGCTATTACTAAGAAGTAAGAATAACTCTAGCTTGTACCTCGTGACCTGTGTGACCGTTTTGAGATCATGATTATGAATAATAGCTTATTATAATAATAATAACGTATAGGGAAGATTTATCATAAAATTAAAAACGTACCGCAAGATCAATCAAAAATTTTGCAAAAACTTAAAATGAATAATGATTTTCTGTTATATGAATCACGATATAGATCCGCTATTACCTATAACTTGTCAAGTGAAATCATTTATCAAAATGACGGCAGTGCATCAGTTTGCGGCCTAATTTATAAAACTAGGCATGGTGATTAATACTGGTTGTTCACTAACGAGGTCGCAGGGCTATCGAATTACCGTGACCCCGGAACGTAAAGGGCTATTGAAGGACACCGTGGCTTTTAGTCAGTACGAGTCTAACAGTCCCTCCCGCTCTGCTTTGGGTGGGAGGATTTATTTGATGATTTTACCACTATTAAAAAAAAAAACAGAACATTGTGATTAATACTGAATCAGGAAAGCTTTGTTTAAAATAATTAGGGTGGATTTCGCCCATTTTTTTACTCTCGGTTTCCCGTTTCGACAGCCCGTAACCCTGGTAGACTTTTGACCCATATAGGGGCCCCATACACTTCGGTGGTCCTAGCTTTCATTTGCAGTCCATCATTCTAATTCGAACAGAAACTTTGCTCAATTAATGGATTTCTCAACTATGATTCACGTTACTTAGATAAGCCATTACCGATAACTTGTCAAGTACAATCATTCATCAAAATGCTGACAGTTCGCCGGCTAACTAATAAAACTACGCATGCTAATTAATACTGATTCATGTAAGAGCTTACGTCATGTTCTGCGAATCACTTAATGACTGGATGGGAGCCAATCTACTTTAATATCAGATTCATTTGCGTGTGTGAAAGATATGGGTTCAACGCTGTTGTGCTTTTAATTAATCAATCAGTGTCAATAGTTAGTACATTAACATCAATTCTCTAAAATTATATGCGGTGATTAAAGCTTAAATTAAGCTAAATTCTGGTACAGGAAAATGTATAAGTCAGAACTGCTTTGTGGGCTCATAGTTTATGAGGCCTTTCTTTTTGAGCTATATGCGTTAAACCGCTATCTCGCCTGATGGCAAGCGATGATGTGGTCAACGGTAAATCACGCTTGCCTAGAAGTAACCTTTTTACTCTTGACTTATCCCTTCAATTATTATATTCATTTAAGTATTTTACAAAATTACGTTTTTTAAATTTCATTATTATATTATTAATTCTATAAAGTTTAACTAAATAAAATATTCCAGAAGAACATAACCCATTTCCAACTATTCAATAAAACACAAAATTCCTTTTTGTGTTTAATGCAAGAGTACCTTTCCCTACACCCACTTTTAATGATTAAAATAAAATGATTTGTTAAGTAATACATCATTTTGCTGTACATGCATAACCTATCACTATTCCTGGTAGGAAAAAATAAATTAAAAATTTAATAAACCCCGATACTATATGTACTTTATTATTTTTTACACTTTAAATTGGTTTTTGTGTTGGGGGTTTATTAAATTTTTAATTTATTTTTTATTTTACACTTTTTATAGGTACAAACTTATATCATTTTATGTTGCTAAGAGTACTCCCGACTAAGTCATCAATATTACCTTTCAATACGCTTTCATTTGATACCCAACTCGAGTATATTTGCAGACCCTCGGTTACCTTTCCCCACTTTCACCCCCACAACTTCTAAACGGCTCAACCGATTTTCATCAAACATGTCTAAGAACACTCGCAGATAAGTCACCTTTCATATAAAAAAAACTAAATTGAAATCGCTTCATCCGTTCGGGCTCTATGATGCCACAGACAGACAGACAGACAGACAGACAGATAGACAGACAGACAGATAGACAGACAGACAGACACGTCAAACTTATAACACCCCTCTTTTTCCGTCGGGGGTTAAAAATGACTCGTATCAAGGGTAGTCAGTCGAAATGTAAAATTGCTAATTTAGTTAGCTATTGCAAGCACCAATTTTATTAGCGACTAAAGAGAGAACCTTTATGAGCAGCTTATACGACACAATTAGCATCGATATACATTCCACTATCAGCATATTTTATAGATTATCTTTGAGCATCTCTCTCCGTCTTGACTTGCGCTGGCGCACTATGGCTGATCGCAATCTTGAAATCACGATGCACTTTATCTCAGAGAAATGCAGATTTATACGGCTAATTGTGTCTTCACTATGAATAAACTTGTTCTATGTATCACTCACGAAGTGTTTATTATTTCAATTAAGGGTTTTTATCCCATGAAACGTTTATAAGGGTTTAGCCACATCATTCGCTTTAAAAGTCTTTGGGTCTAGTCAAGTTGATAGCGAACTGTCTTTAGAAAGCATTGTAACGCAAAGAACAAGTGTGAGTGACAGGGTCGTTTCAAATCAGTAATAAGTCTGACAGTCCCTGGTCGCGGGACTTATTTCTTTACGGTGACCCCGGAACATAAAGGGCTATTGAAGGACACCGTGGATTAAAGTCAGTACAATCTGACAGTCCCTCTCGCCCTGCCCGGGTTGGGAGGACTCATTTGATGATTTTACCACGATAAAAAAAAAGTCTGACAGTCCCTTCCACTCTGCATAGAATGACACTTTTCCAGGCTAAATTCCATTTTCCTGGCCATAAGGATTCTTCATTATTATTTCTGCTTTTTGCAGTACACCGTTTCTTGAAAGCCTATCTATGTCCAGCAATGGACTGTGGCTGTGGGCTACATTGTACTTTCTCCAGACTTTTTCATACCACTCATTTACGAGCGGTCTCAATTTGAGAACCTCCCTTTTCCAACTTTCTTCGGTTCTACGACAGACATAATCAGCCTATCCACCACTAGTCATTTCAGTTTGTTAGTTTTGGACAATATCTGTCAGTTTGGTCTCTAACCATATGACCTGGTTGCGGGACTTATTTCTATTACCTTGACCCCGGAACATAAAGGGCTATCGAAGGACACCGTGGATTTTTGTCAGTACAAGTCTGACAGTCCCTCCTGCCCTGCCCGGGGTTGGAGGACTCATTTGATGATTTTACCACGCTAAAAAAAAAAAACCAGACCTCTTTTTATCTATTAGCGAGATCTCAAATATAGATCTTTCCATAGCTGCACATTGCCTGACATACAGAATTCTATGGTTTGATAAATAGACGTAATCCTTTGAATTTACTAGAAATTGAGCCGTATAAAGCCTGTTTAACAAGATGACATAAGCTCGCGTGAATACGTTAAGTGCATGCAGTCAATTGATTGAAGAGGTTATTAGCACACTTAATGACTTGTAACATGTCAGTATTAATTGCGATATTTTAACATGGCATCTTAATGCATGGTTTTAATTATTATTGGCCCAGAAAAATTAAAGTAAAACTATGGCGCTTGAATTTAGAACCAAATATTTCTAAGAATGGCGGACCTCCTTTTTTAGATTTCTTGAAAAGACCTTCATATTGGATTTTCAATCATGCCAAAAGTTTTGTACGAATTCCGATAACATCACCTTTTCTCTTATCAAATTTCGACCAATCTAAAAAAATCCTAGAAATTCCTCTAACGTTTAGATCTGTGCAAAGCATTCCTATTTCTTTTGTCGTTTCTCTACTGGCATTCCTGATTTTATTCACTACCTTTAGCCAGCTTATTGTCTTATTAATTGAGCTCGGCATCGTATCTCTAGAATCCAGTAACTTGGAATTTTGATACACCTTGTAAACCCAGGTCCTATTCCACTGTCGAGCAAAAATAAATACTCACAACCAATTAATTAACCTTAACCAACTAGGCCATTCCAATCCACACTTGCAAGCTTCGGCTTGCAAGTGTGGATTGCAATGGCCTATTCACTATTCCTTGTTTGAAACGCTTTGCGGTAGCGTGGCGCCATCTCTTGGATTAGTTTTTAACTAACTTCCTTTTTTTCATCTTTAAACACAACCAATTTTCATACTTTATATTTTAAAATTAAAGTCCACTAATTACATAAACCCAACTTCCTTCCAGTTCAGTACATTAACACTTTCCTCTTCTTCCCCACCACAATGAATCCCTAATCACAGTTAGGGTGTTTAGCAATAAATTTTAATGATAACCTAAAGTTATTCATTACCTAATCACGGCAGGGCCAGTATGATTGATGAACGATGAACGTTTTCCTAAGCTTCTCCTCGGAGTGAGTGAATGAAGGTAGCTGAGCGGAAACATTCGGTCAATCATTCGTGTTAGGAGTGTAATGATGGGTATAAATGTATTGTGGGAGTGGATTTGATATTTTTTTGGGTTGGTTAGAGGTGTTTAATATGTGTTATTAATCAAATTATTAGGATAAATATACATATTGTTTAGGCTATACTTTGAAATCCTTCCTATATTTTCTTAAAAGCATAATATGCGCCTTCTTAGTGGTCAAGTTTATTTGGTGGCAAATTCCGAAAAAAACCATGTTACTCTAAAAAAATACGAAACAGTAACAAATACGTTATACGTTTACACAGATAATATTATAACAGGTTTCACAGTGCGACATAAATTACTTTTTATTAATCTTTCATGGTTTTTTTTTCAGTCTTTTCAATCTACAGAAATTACCTGATGAACCCTGTCCTAACAAATATCGATTCCTTGTTATATAACCCGAAAAAAAATAGGTTCTAATCGAACCACATAATTGTTCGAGGCAACCAACTAAGATTGAGATAGCATGTCGATTAGTGTGTGACTTACACTGTAATTATTTAAGTATACCGATTTCACTGTATACTTATTTATGTCCTCATTTGTAACTTCAGTTACATCATTATAATATATTAATTATTTATATTTGTCGTTAAAATAACAATTTTGATTGTAAATGCCAGCTGTATACCTAATAATTTAGAAAGCTAAGATGATAATTACCATGTTATATAACATTTTCTTAAGTAAAAGTATGAAAATACTACATTCAATATGGCCTAGCTTTCTCTCAAATATGCTTAGTTTGACTGGCTCTATAACATAATACAACTTACTAAAGACCATACACAACGTCCTTATGGTGCAAAATAAAATTAAACAACCACTTTATCGGGGGCAAAACCAACAATCATTTCAAATAACGGTAAAAAGGAGCTATTAATAGAAAGTACACGACGAATAAAAACCTAACAACCCTAGTTAACGTATTTCGTAATAACATCCTATCATTACACCTTCCGCCATATTGGAAGACATAAGACAGATGCGCTTGCGCCGTTACGGTGTTCACCTGTTACCTCAGGCTAAAAAGGGGTATTTTTAAAGCTTTTTGTACCCGTCTTCATACGATTTGATGTTGCGAATTTGCATCTGATGTGAGCGAAAAATTATGGGACATTAAAGTCGATTCGGTATTTGACGCTAAAGGCGGTAATTTTGACACTATTGAATGCAGTTTCAAAGTGTATCGATAATTCTCGGAATACTTTGTTTTTTATAAGTATTGTAGTTACTCGATTCCTACTCTTTTAATAGAAATCACAGGACTTTTTAAGGGGAGAATTTTTAGTTTATGTATCCATCCTAACTTTTTGTAAAGCCTTTTTTTGTGGTAAAACCATGTAATGAGATATCGGATACAGCTAAAGGGACCGTCAAATTATTACTAATCAAAAACCTACAACAAAACATAATACCCTGTAATGTAATAATTCAGTAAATTGAAATTTATCGCTGTACAAGATCTATACAGAGTTATTGGTAATTATTTGTTGGCAATCCGTTGAGGGCAGTAGAGGACCATTGACCCCTACTACCCTCTTACAGATTCATCATCATCATCATCATATCAGCCGTAAGACGTCCACTGCTGAACATAGGCCTCCCCTTTAGACTTCCAGTAGGACCGGTTGTAAGCGGCCTGCATCCAGCGTGATCCTGTGGCCTTCATAAGATCGTCTGCCCACGTCGTCTTACAGATCGTCTTACAGATTGCCCGCATAATTATATTCCTGTATGTTTAAATTTCAGTATTCCTCTTACAGAATTATCTCATTACATTTTTTGGTCTTAATTTTTACTACCGTAAAACCTTAAATGAATCTAAATCACATTCCAAAAGAAAATAGTTTCATATCAACGTCTATGAATTAATTAAAAATGTATTATAAGCGCTAAAACGTGCTATCTCGAGTGTAGTTTATAATTGCATAGAAAATAATGTACCAGGCTTTCATTACGTCTGGAAGCTCGCTCCGCAGTCCCCGCCTCGTTATGCCGAATAAAAAAACCTGTAATTCCTTTTTCATTTTATTTATCGGTTCATTAAAATGTTCGTTTTAGAATTGCGTATAATTTACTTTTGCTCGGAGACGGAGAAACAGTTAAACGATTTGCTGCTACGTTTTTCTGTGATCGGATTTGTATTAGGTTTGTTAACTTACAGGTTTTTAAATGATTAATACTAATTGCAGCTGTTATTTTAACAATTTTTAGGACTTCGGAATTAATAATGATGATGGAAAACCTGAAAATATATTTCCGAAAGCTTATAAATAGTAGTAGTGGAAACTCATTGTAGAAATATGGAATACTTAATCAGCATTTGCCAGTTTCACTGGAAAGATTACATTTGGCTGAAGAGGTAACAGACATAAGTGTGTTGTTCAAAGTATTGTTAGTAGTTTATAACCTTAGTGTTGGTCATAAAAAAATTAGAAGCACGGTTAGCATAGTAGACCGAACGGCTTCTACGCTACGTGTCGGTCTACGGTTTGATATCCGTATATGAAACACATATTTGACTAAAAGTAGTTGTTCCGGATGAATTTAATTTAATAGCATAGCCAAAGAAATATAAATTTATGGAGGAGGCCCATGTTCAGCAGTGGACGTGCTACGGCTGATATGATGATGATGAAAGAAAATACATGATTTCTAGAGTTTAAACTAGACAACATTTCTTAAAAAATACTTGGACATGGACTTTAGCATTGGATCATAA
Source organism: Agrotis ipsilon (assembly GCA_028554685.1). Taxonomy (NCBI): domain Eukaryota; kingdom Metazoa; phylum Arthropoda; class Insecta; order Lepidoptera; family Noctuidae; genus Agrotis; species Agrotis ipsilon. The sequence continues at coordinate 14,788,271 of CM052960.1, read as the reverse complement.
ATGGATAAATGATTCGGCTAGTAGCAAAATATAATTCGTCATACAGAACCGGCACTTGATTCGCGTGCCGAGCTCGCGTGACGGCCTACCAACGTTGCTTTTATGCGTTTTCATAGTGTAAGCCCTGGTACTCCTTCTTAACCTATATAGGGAATGAGTGGTAAGCGCTCAGCTAACGCAGGGTTTATAGTAATGTCGTACTTACATTTGTATATTGTTTGAGAAGCCATTTGTTTGTTGTTAATGTGCATGTTGCATATGTTGTACGCATGGTTGAATGTATTGATAGCACGTTTTTTGTACAGCCTGTACGTGAAGAAGTCATAATGTTCTTCGTCTAAGCGGTGTGTGACTTTTATAATAATATAATTCATTAACATCAGGAAATGTTGGGCACGACGCAATCGCGGCGGTAAGACCGCTCTTTGAGGAGTGGCTGGAGAGACGTCACGGCGTCCTCACCTACCGCATGACGCAGGTCCTCACCTGGTCTGATGAGAAAGTAGGAAACGCCTGGGTGTCACCGCTGCGAAGATCGCCCGGAGGACACAGTAGAGCATACGGTGCAAGACTGACCAGCTTGGGCAGAGCACCGACGTGTCCTCAGGGAGGCGACCTCTCGCGCCCGGCATTGGTCGGACCATGCTGCGGGCGAGACGCAGTGGGAAGCGGTTGCCTCCTTCTGCGAAGCAGTAATGCTCGTGAAGAAGGAGGCGGGCCGTGAGAGGGAGAAGAAATTTAATTACGTAATGTGAAGCAAACTAGTTTTTGTAATGATTACTTTTTTATAGAACTACCCATTACGAATTTTCTTTCAGTTGTGTGCAAAACGTCTAATGCTGAATGGTCTATCCGGGTAAGTCAAAGATTGCAAGAGACTATACTAAAACGAATCGAAATGTGACATTTAGTTACATGTGCTAAGAGTAGGTAGAAGCAATACATATAGGGCTATGATAATATAATTAAGTGTAAGGAACCTACAGTACATTTTAAAATGCAGGTAATAAATAAAAATAATATTGTACCTCGACCTTTTGAAGTCCTGACTATTTTCAGCTTTGCACAGCGTTATCTCTCGAATCCGAAACTAATCGAAATCTCTTTTTTGTGTTAAACTTTTAAACTAGAACACGTCATTCTAACTACGTCACAACATATGATGGAACATACTACCTCCGATTGAAACCGTTCCATTCAAATTCTTTTCAAATTCAAATTTCGAATTCGCAACGGACAACAGCCAACGACAACACTGTCCGTTTGTATAGTGACGGGAATCGGGCGCTTGAATCGATTATTCGAATGAGCTGTCTATCTGATTGTACTCGGCAACGGGACCGTCTCATTCTGAACATATGTTGAACGAGTGAACGAGTGAATGATGTTTTGTTGCGAATGTTTTGGGAATAGCTGTCTTTTTAATGTTTTTTTTTCACACGTTCTTGGAGTATATTATTAATCTCTGCTATGTTTCAGCCTGTCTGTTTGGATACCTATTTGTTTCCTATTAAAAAAACGAAGAAATGGAGAATGATTGTATCGATTCTGACTATGGCTCTGGTAAAGCTGTCTTTTTAGACTTCCAAAACTGGACAAGAAGCAGATATCATCCTTTCCAAGCCCGGTTGTGTATCAGCAGCCAATACGCAGTCCAACACTTGCTTTAATTACACCTTTACAAGACCACATGTGACTCGCAGGGGATCAAGTTCCCTAAAAATAAAAACCGCAAAGTACCGTCACGAGCCACGCTAAATTATCTTAAAAAGTACATCCGATTCTTTATGTATTCCCATCATGCCATAAATTACCATGAAAATATGCACACGTGCGATCTTCAATGCATTATTAAGAGGAGAGCAAGCTGATGCCTGCAATTCTTTTAAGTGAGCGGAACGACGCCCGAACAAAAGGACATGAAGATAAATATCAGGTGGAACGACGAATGATATAATCAAAACCGGCCATCAATAATATCGGCAGAGCAATTTCATACGAGATTATCATGAAAGTCAAATTAACAGCGATCAGATTTGTTCAAACACACGATTTTAAATGTTCAAATGTATCAGTGACTGTATTATCTCATCAAACGGCCGGGCGGTTAGAGATCCCATTAGGATAATGGTCGGCTGTAGTTGACTAATGGCCGTGTGTTCAGAGCTCTTTCATTCACTCGTTCGCATTCCATTCAACTCGTTCATACGGTCGCTCGGCTATTTACAGCTTTATGAGTCCGCGCCAAAGATCAAATAAGTCTTGATTTATTTAAATATGTTTTGGAATTTTGTGCTATATTGAAATCGTTTTGATGGAAAGTGGCTCTTTCTATTCTATTTCTGTAGCATCTTGAGCTTAGTATAAAGGAATGAATTGCTGGAATAAAGATTCAAATGCCTCTTGAAGTGGGAAATAGTCTCTACTGTTTCACTCCCTACTGTATTGTGAAGCTTTTATCGCATTTATTTTGAAATGAAAGCGGCGAGAAAATATTTCAAAACTACTTATTACAACACTGTTCACTATAAACAAAACAATACAACTTAAACAAAGTCAATGGGCAAACAACAAACAACTTTAAAACAACGCATTGAAATCGATTATCGATTCGAATAGAATAATCGGTAAGTTTGAAGAGTCACTCGGCTTTTGAAAATCGAATCGTTATGCTCCGTACACTACAAACTGAACTGAATAAAGGTTACTCATACATTTAAATGTGTATCTTAGCTTAATTTAAATAAAGTCGAAAATAGAATCGGATAGGTTCAATTTTTTTTCGGACATGTATTTTTGCAGTGTCGGAGTTGTCTACATTCTGAGTACTGACAATAACAATGCTGCGTATTTCGAGGTTCTGTCTATTCGATAGCTTTTGCTGAATTCAGGTGATTAGTTGAGCACTATTTAGTGTTATCTATATTTAGTGGTTGTTTCTGTTTCCAGCTAATTCAATAAACGTCAGAAATGTTTAGAGCTCATTAGGAACTATCTTCATTAGTATTGAGAGTAATATAATTAGAATTTCACACTTCAAATTCAAATAGATATTAATTAATGTTTCCGAATGCCTGTCGTTTATTTTTATTTAATTTTAGAATAGTAGGTGTGATTTCGTAAATGATTTTATTTATTAAAATTCTTAAAATATATTTTTTTTACGTTTGGTTGTCATGTTAACAGATTATTAACATTTTCGCAAATTACGAGTATAATGTGCCTTGCATTTTTAATTTGTAGACAACATTAATTAAGAACTGTATTTAGTGAAGAAAAACCTTACAGAGTTTTAAAACTGAACAATTCAGTTTCTGAATACGACTTATTGGTGTTTTTTCGATCCTAAGTAAGTGTGACTGAAAGATCCAGTTTTTTTCACTGTTTCTTTATATTTTTCAATAAGCGGAAAGCGATCTTAGAAAATATTTTTTTTAGCTTATTCCACATAGGTTTGCTCAACAGAGACCTGTTCACTCTAACTTTGATGCGCTCTAGAAGACCGATAAACAAGCAACCTTGCCTCGATAATTCAAACTAATTAATTAATGTTAGTAAGAATCAAAGTTCTCTATAAAACAGAATAATAAAAGCAAAACTCCTAACAATTACAGCCGGCTATCAACGTTAACTATCTAACCCCTAACATGCCGTATTACACCACAGCAATAAAAGAACAACTAACTTCTACAACTAAAAGACACCGACAACGATTAATATTATTTGATAAGACCACAAAATAATCCTTTTATAACAAGAAAAGTCGCATTAAAAGTGTAGCCATAACAAGGCGTTAACTTAAAACAGTGTGACTAGGGTTAATAAAGTCCCCCTACTCCCACACTATATTAACCCATTCGAAATTACTTACACGATATACATTGCTGTATTTTAACACACGGTTATAAACGGAGGTGGTACAAAAGCAGTAATGAAACGCATACGTTATAGGTATGGTCGTAAACAGAGAGTTTTATGAGATTATGTCTTATACGGAGGAAGCGAGGGCAAGCGATAAGGTATCACTAGAGACAAATGCTATGGACTTAATAAAGATATTTCCCTTGTAATAAAACGTATGTGCTGAGTTACGTTGAAATTATGGGAGTAATAATTTCTGTATGAGGAAAGAAAGGTGACATAATAATAATAAACAAATTTATGGGCGCTGTTGTATGAAAGGATAAACAGTCGGTGCGGAAACGTAGCGTATTGAAAAATATTATAAAATTCTATGGAGTCCCACAAACAATCCAAGAGTTAACCACTCAGGGACGAAATAGGCAATTTAAGCTTAAAAAATCTTAAATTCATAAAATTACTGTCAAACTACAAATTAGGAACCTCTATAATGTGCCGTATTACAATACAAAGACTTTTGAAAAAGGGAAATAGGGATTGAATATTTTGAAGATCTTCGCAAACTAGTAGTGAAGGGATGATAGTTGCGAGAATCGAGCTAAGTTGCCTGCAATTGGAGACACAACTGTTTTTATTTTTCAAGTACATAACACTTTGGCCCACACTTGGTATTTCTCCAGTACCGTGGGTTAGTTTACAAACATTTAAACTCACATAAATAAAGACCCAGACATGAAAATATTTATAATTTACTTGAACGCTGCACGGTTGTCCATCGCTCAGCCACTTCACCAACCGTACCGGCCACCAGTAATGATATCATCATCATCTGCCTAGCCATTTCCCAACTATGTTAGGGTTGGCTTCCGGTCAAACCGGATGCAGTTAAATATCAGTATTTTACATGGAGCGACTGCCTGTCGGACCTCAACAACGCAGAAACTGCGTTATACGATATCCATGGTAAGACTGTTTGTCAGACTTTAGAGCTTCTGACTAACAGTAACGACTGTCAAAGATCTTCAAATGATAGCCGAGGCCAACGGCTTTACGTGCTTTCCGAGGCACGGATCGCACCCATCAACAGACCAACATCGGCAAGCGCGGCTTAACCTGCAAGATTGGTGTGTGCGGCTGTTATTATTTGAATTGATGAAATGATGATTATGACAATACAACTACAAAAAAAAAAGAAGAAAATACCAAACAAAATATGACCACAAAGTCCCATAACATCGTGAACACAGAATCAGCCAGGTAATCTGTGCAACGTTAGACAATAACAACAATAGCCGCGATGGATCAACCGAGGCGAGGGGTCGCGCATGCGTTGTTGTAAATTATAATCCCGAGCTATGAACTCGCTATCTGACGAAGTACGAATGAGCTGAGAAATGTCGGAGCTACGAAGCAAAGTGTAAAGAGCAAGTTAGTTTTGAAATAAATCAACAAAATTAATTATCTTTACAGTGACACTGATCATAATACCTCTGATTTTAGGAAGGCTGTACAATTTCATCAAAATATCAGACTTTTTAATAGACAAAATGATAGACTGTATGTAGTAAGATATTTGTTATCTATAGCGATGTTTATAATGTAGAACAGCAGAGGAAACTTTTTCTAATCAGCTCGGATTTACGAGTTTCGCATCGCTAGTTCAAACCCAGTCAAGTTCATTACTTGGTGGAATTAATTTCATCACTATTGCTCTGAAAATAGTGAATGAAACATCGTGTGGAATCCGACACATGTCCTAGAACTAAAAATTTGTAGACATGATTGTGACATCTACCAACCCTACTGGGTCCTCGTGGTGGATTACGGCTCACTTCGTCTTACAAAGAGCAGACCTGTGTCTCATCAATGGGAACATTATAGGCTAATTTTATAAATAGATGAACGAACAATAATCAAAAATTTTCTTCCTATTTTTCTTATCTACCTTCTTGTCATGATAACTAAAATTTGATTAACCAGAATATTGACTATTTTCCAGAAGAAAGGTTTTCATTTATGCAACGTTCTTAATCTCTTGCTTTTTTCTGATTTTACAAGATACTACATCAATTGAATGTTGTGAAAAGGGCTAGTAGATCCGTGGATGATGAATATGATTTTAAGTAATAAGCCGGATTTCCAGGAAAATAGGCTAATCCAGGCATTGACGTTCCCGTGGTATAATTTCCAAGTAACATGCACTCGAAGCCGCTGCAGCTCGTAACACATTATTCAATTTACAAAGCAAATCTAAATTCTACGAGTAACTCAACCAATACCTAAACGACGATACCCTCTCTACTTTCCTATTTAATAATTCGGAACTTGTAGAGAAACAAAGCTGAACTATGTTGGTGCAAGTTGAACGCATAAATCTGTAGCCAGGCGCGGTGCCCCGGGCAAGTCGCGGCCCGGCCATCGAACCGAAACACCTTTGAATTAAATCCAACGTATTACTCTTTAACTATTATTTCCTGATGTCGGTGGGAGGAAAATTTTAGACGGGTTACATTGTCATCGGGTTTTGCGAGGTAATTCGATCTGGTAAGTAATATTCTTCTGATACTTTTTCACTAATCTTCGGTTATCTAAGGAGTTACTTTTTCACTAATCTTCGGTTATATAAGTTATCTAAGGAGAGGTAAAGACCATGGAACGCAAAGGTCTTCTGAAGGACCAGGGTAAAGTTTTAGTCAGTAAGAGGGTCAGTCTGACTGTCTTCCGCACCACCCAAGGCGAAAACACTCATTTCATCATATACCTAAAAAAAACGAGATTTGAAAATTTGGCCGGTTACTTACACTATACAAGGCTAAAAGTTTTTTTTTTAAAGGAAAGAAAATTCTTAGACTATTACCGAAAACAAACAGGCCACACATTTAGATGATACATGGAATAAACCAACAAAAGAAACCCTCAGAAAGTCAAAGTCAGAAATAAAAACAAATATCATATCCCTCCTTAGCAAAAGTAATACCTTCGCGGCAAACCTTAACCAATAATTAATTATGTAACCTTGTTAACCCAACACGTACCCATAAACGTGATGCAACTTTATACAGCTATTTAAACAAGCAGAATTTAGTTTTATTTTCTTAACAAAATAGGGGAAGGAGACCCCAGCGAGTTAATATGAATCAGGTGGACGCGAGACCCCTATTTCCAAAACCCACGAGCCCTATTCGGACCCCTTAAAAATTTATCAAATGCACCGCAAAGGAAATATCTAGCATTCTTGTATGTATAGGTGAGAGTGAAAGTTGTAAAGCAGAGTTGGGGGATCGCCAAAGATTTACAGCGTTTCAACTGAAGTCCCTAATAGACGTAAATTACACTGCGGTCCGATTTATAGACTATATTTCTTTTGTTTTCCTTTTTTTATCGATTTATCGCCAGGTGCGGTTACGCTGTTTGGATATTTAACACTGGCAGGTGCTTCGGAAACTACATGATGGAATCGTTTTATTTATTCAATGTTCAGACATTCTGTATTACTGCTGATTGGTACCTGAAAGTTGGCACGTGATCACTTTTTTTTTGCCTTAATTGGAGCACTTGAAACTCTACCGATAACAAGAGCTTTTAGGCTATTGACTAAGTTTTTGTTGTATTATTATATTATAGAGTGGAGTACACTTGAGTTGTCGTATTAATAGCGCTTCTTATTTATTTAACGTCAAACAATTGTGTTATTGTTCAATTGATTGTTGTCGGCTGTTTACTCGATGTTATTAATTCAACAAAGTATATCATTAACAAAAGCCCACTCATTCATTTCCACTGACTTTTACCGACTTCATTTTGATAATATTTTCTATAACTTTGAGGTTCTCAAGTCAAGAGTGAATAGGTTACTTATAGCAAGCGTGTTTCACCGGCGACCACATCAACGCTTTTTTTTTTTTTTTTTTTTTTTTTTACGTGGTAAAATCATCAAATGAGACCTCCCACCCCGGGCAGGGCGAGAGGTACTGTCAGACTTGTACTGACTAAAATCCACGGTGTTCCTCAGTAGCCCTTTATGTTCCGGGGTCACGGTGATGGTATGAGTCCCGCAACCCCGGCAGGCTTTGGCCCTCTGAGAGGGGGCCCCGTCATTTTGCTGACAGGACCACATCAACGCTTGCCATGAGGCGAGATAGTGGTGAAACGCGAACCTATCTATAAAAAAAACAATTGCTTACCAAAAGTAATCATAATACACTAGCCACTGCCAGCGGTTTCACCCGCTACAACTCGATAATTATCCCACGGGAACATAAATTGGGATAAAAACTACTATGTGTTAATCCAGGTTATCTGTGAAGCTATCATAGTGTGTCAAGCTATCTGTGTATCAATTTTCATTCACATCCGTTCAATAGTTTTTGCGTGAAAGAGTAACAAACATACATCTACACAAACAAACTTTCACATTTATAATATTAGTAGGATATTAGTAAGATAATAAATAAAGATAATAACCAATAACGAAGTTAAGGAAGTCAATCTCGTCATCTGATGAACTGACGAAGAGATCGACTCTCTGATCTACTTAAAAAGTACATCAGGTGAGACTGTATGCCATGCCAACCCGAGAACAGGCTAGGCAGGTGATAAAGCAAATTGACCACATAGGTACACAGTCAGCATCAAAAGTTGCTGACCACATTCAGATTTCAAAACCACTGTACACCGTATTATTAAGTATTGTTACGATGTACAGCGATTTTGAAAATCTGAATATGGTCAGCAACTTTTGATACTGACTGTACTATCTACCAAATAATGACCACAACGTACAAGGTAAACGCAGGAATCAAAGGTAATAGCCAACATGACCTATAACGGACCTATACTTATCCGTTTGGTTCAGTTGACTTTTGAAACTTTCCTAGGAAATAACAGCTGGTTACACCATGTATTTTGACTCGATTGTACTTTCAATTCAAATGTCATAGTTGCAAAGAACTAAAGAGTGAATTTCAACAAGTCCTATAAAATCTTCATTTCCGTGGTTTTTTTAATATTAAGCTTTTTTAAAAAAAAGAAACGCTCTTATTAAAGTTTTTGATAATTTATATATTCTTGCTTAATGTCTAGCAGATAACTTAAAAAACTAACGAGATATAAGGATTTAAAAATTTCGTGCCACGGCGATGAAACATGCGTGCACGGCAATGAAACAAGCGCCCACGGCAATGAAAGAACTGTGGCATGGCAATGAAAGAATCAATCAACGATGAGTACAATATATGTTAAAATTAGAACTACAATTATATTCAAACTGATTGGCAGACTTTGACAAAATAATATTATGCACCATACCGTCATTTGAAATTTAAAAAAAAAATCGCCCACCCATTGTGAAACTCAGTCGAGGCCATCAAGCATCATGCTGAGTTCCTCCATCGACTTGCCATGACTATGATGTCGTCGGCAAATCGAAGGTGAGTGATGTATTCGCCGTTGATGTTAAGTCCTTGTCATTCCAGGAGCTTGAAGGCGTCTTCCATTGTGGCAGTAAACAGTTTCAGGGAGATAACATCCTTCTTACGCCTCTTCTCAATGGAATCGCCTTCGTGCTCTGCTCCTGTACTCGAACCGACATGGTGGCGTTATCATACAAACACTTCAACACTGATGTACCGATAGTCAATACGGCATCGCTGGAGTTACTCAAGTACCACCCATGTTTCCACCGATACGATGGCTTTCTCATAGTCCACAAACGCTAAGCATAATGGCAAGTTATACTCTTCGGTCTTCTGTATAACTTGCCGCAGCGTATGGATGTGGTGTATGGTACTATAGCCTCCTCGGAAACCGGCTTGTTCGGGAGGCTAGAAGTCATCAAGTCTGACAGTCATGACTCAGAAGCATGATGGGTCTGTAGTTCTTCAATAGGCTGTTATCAACTTTTTTTAAGCACCGCTTCACCTTTGCTCCATGTTTCAGGCGTTTTGCCCTAGAACAGGACGGTATTAGTGAGCTTCTGGAGGACTTTAAGTACCGGTATTCCACCCGCTTTCAGAAGCTCTGAAGTGACTTAGATATACGTCTATTTAGCTGCTTATATGACTTCGTGTCATTGGAAGACTGCAACTGTAGCAAACCTCGTTCAGACATGAGGTTTAAGGTTTGCTCGGTCAATAAGTTCTCAGGGATAGCAAAGCGATTAGAAAGCTCGAGTTGATTTCGGGGTTCTGAATATGGGACCGAGTAGGTGGGAGCGTAGACTTCATCAGGCTGGACCTTACAAATCAAATCTAAAGAGAGACCAGAGAGAAACAATCTAGAGTTAACTTGACGAGTTTTGTACTGTCAGTAATCGGTATTACCTGAATCGCAGGTGACAAAAGATGTTTTCTTTGCCTAATCATAATATGGCGATGAAAACACAAGTCACGGAAATGAAATACCTGCCCACGGCAATGAAACTAAATTGTTTTACAAGGCATGGCAATGAAATTTTTTTAATTGCCATGTCTTTTTTTTCATTTCCATAGCAAATTTCGGCCACGGAAACCACGGCAATGAAAACACGTCGATGAAAATCAAGGCAAAAAATATAAATAACAAAAAATCTATTAATTATTCGAAGAAATAAGCACCTCACAAATGAACATATGAGGAATGGTGTTCTATCGAATGCTTACTCATGAAGACAAACTTATTCAAATATCAGTTATATCTATCCACGGCGATGAAAGATTTTTTTTCCAGTAACATAAAAATTGATTATTTAAATTTATGGTGCGAAAACGCAGGCACGTGTGTACTTCCTTCCACGTTGAGCACTTAGGCAGCACTAATATGCAACGTTTAGCATACCGGTAGGGGGGAAGAAAGTAGTAGGTAAAACAATATCCTTGAACATGATTAGGACACGGCGATGAAGGGTAGTTCTGGGACAAGTGATTTTTTATTAACCTTTCGTTGTTTTGTTTAAATATTTGAATAAATGTATTCTGTAGTAATACTTTAACTATTCATGTTTCAAATAAAACGAGGTTTTAGTATTAATAACCAATAGATTTTTATCAATGTGGAATAATACACAACAAGGTGAAGTGTGGACAAACACGGCAATGAAAGATTTCGAGGTTTAATATTTTTTTTTTTGGAATATCCATTAATCCAATTAAATAAACATTTAGTGCTACACATAGATTACTATTTCACCTACCCGGAAAAAAAATTGAGAACGTTATAACTATGTTTTTTAGTACCGATTTCATTGATGCCACGCAATTTTCGGTCCCGGGAAATTCACTCTAAAGTAAAGTTTATTGGAAAATTATAGGCAGAAATTTCTTCTACTACGTATGTTTACGAAGAAACGTGTACAGATTTCGAAGATGTTGCATTACCTGACACATTATAAACTTTTTTTTATCTATAGTTAGGGTTAAATAACAAACAACAAACTAACATTTGCTGACAACAATCATGGTATGGTTCCCAATTGGGTTTTAAAAAAAAGGTCGACTATTACTCGTGATTTTTTTAAAGTATAGCTGAGAAAGTTTTCTTTTATAAAAGAGGCAGGATAAACAAGCAGGGGTTGCGTGCTGTTTAACCGGACAATCAAATAGTGCCTTGAAGGTGAGCTCTCCAGCTGTGGGGTGATAGTGTGACCGATTAGTAGATCCATAGATTTCATTTAGCTAGGTTCATCAATCAAACGAAAAAGGTTAAAAAAATGGTATTTTTATAAAAAAATCCAAACTAATAAACAAATTTTTGAATTGTAAAATAATTTATCAAAAACAAATTATATCACAGTCTAAATTTTAATAAAGAAATATTGTTGCCAGACAGAATAAATAAACCCAATTTTATCTACGTATTAACTTTTTTCGTAAGCTAAAGTAACTTGCCAGTGATGAAAATTTAAAATGTCATCATGACCTTTTTAAGGGCGCAGATGTTGCCAAACTTTTCTTTATAACAATACAAAATAAACTTTCTTAAAAGTTAATAATATTCAAATACTTATACTAACATCATACTTTATACGTTTTTTGTCTTTGTCTTTCATATGATAGTAAAGAAGAGCTGTCAATGATTGTTCCAACTTAGTACCTAATCTACGACAAAATATAAAAGTAAGTACAGTACATACACACGGCTACACATCAAGCTACGCAAAACCAGTATTAGCTGACCGTTCATTGTGTGTAAAAATCGTACGAAGTGAGATTAAGACAAATTGGTTTTGTAAGGCTTGAGTGTACATTGAACGACTATTACTGGTTAATTAGGTTTACAGGGTGCAGGATTGTGAATGATTTTCAGATGAAATATCTGAAAGTCATTCACGACCCTGCACCCTGTTCCTTCCATTGCTTCCAGGGTAGAGGTACCCACTTAAGACATTTGTGCCACTCCAATTACATTTTTTTTACGTGGTAAAATCATCAAACGAGTCCTCCAACCCCGAGCAGGATGGGAGGGACTGCTTGATATTACTGACTTAAATCCACGGTGTCCTTCAACAGCCTTATAAGTTCCAGGGCCACGGCTACCTGATAACATAGTCCCGCGACCCGGGAGGGCTTTGGCCATCTAACTAAGGCGTAATATGCCCCCCCCCCCCCCCCCTTTCATAATTATTGCTGACAGCTCTTTGAGGCGCACGCGGAACACGACGGACTGGTCCACGTTCCACCCGGGTATGGTCCATGTTCGGTCGGCGAGTCCCCATTACTCGTCGTCCACATGCCCGCTCCTACGGTGACCGAATTACATCTTGAAATAACTTATGCATAATTATGCAATTTATATTGTAAAAATTTTAATTACGAATAGTAAAGAATAAATAAGTCAAAAATAAATACTAAAAACCATTGAGCTATTGCTACTACGTATAGAGATGACACCACGCATCACCACTGTGTCCCATCCAGGATGAGTGCGCGCGTCTAAAGCACGCCACAGAGCTGTCAAACAATTGAATGAACTTGTGCGCGTGCACTCATCCTGGATGGGACATAGTGGTGATACGTGGGGTCGTCTCTATACGTAATAATAATAGCTCAATGCTAAAAACAAAATAGAACGATTGTATCGAATGCTATACATAAAACGCGTGAGCTGTGAAAGTCAATTGAGGGAAAGTTATTATTGTTCACATGGCCAATAGCTATAACTCGTACTATTTATGTTTTATTGCGATCTATAAACTCAGCATGCCATTGCTCCGAGTTTTAGGAGAAACCGAAACATTTCGTGTTTTATGACAGGTATTTCGGCTAAGTGATTTTGTTTAAATGGTGGGTAGGTAAAGTGGTTTATAAGATTAAAGGTAATTTTGTTAGATTGTAAGATAAAGTTTATTTTTGTTGCAAAGAGAGGTAGCACGCTGTGATACGTTTTAGGCACAATTCTTATGTTTATCTTGATGGTCTTGATCGTCTGTTTTCAGGACGACCTACGATCATTAGTATTTTGCTAGAAAGGTATTTAATTATTATTGTTTAGTTTTGCGAGTATTAATAGTAGTAAAAAGGTTATAAGTGTACGTACCTACTTCAGACTGCTTTTTATAAAAAGTACGATCACATTCTTGTCAAAAATATTGTATCCGAAAAGTAGCAAAAGAAAACAGTTTTATGAACGCCTGTAATTTACTAATCTTTACCAAAACTCAAATTTAATATCGACAAGTTTTCAATTTATTTTTCCTTTTAAGGATAATGAAATATTTTAATGAAAACGTAAACGATTTTGGTGAAAACGGCAACCACTCTAAACCTGATAATATCAAAGACATATTTTTTAATTTCATGACCACTTTTGCTGAACCCAACGTTGTCGTTACGAAAAATCTACGGTAATCTCCTGCTTGTATTAAATTTTATAAATTATATTACGAAAATGGTTTATATAAAGCTAGCTACGCAAGGAAAAGGGAAAGTATACATTGCTATCAAGACTGGCCACGTACCAAACCTCGTTTACTAAAGATTTACGCAACAGATAGATCTTACTCGAACCCTTTTCAGTCGTTTTATACCCCTAATTCTACCTACGCAACGTCAAAACGTAACATGTCTTTTAGAAGCCCGAACCGAATAAGTTTTTACCGAATTGATTCGGGATTTTTATTCGGCAACATTAACATAAACCTATAGAAACTTTCCTTGTAACTTATGGGGCAGGATATAAGGTTTCAATTTGAGTAACTGTACTCAAATACAAGTGTATAATGTAAAGTTGCGGGATGCGTTCAAAAGTTAGGCGTTCGTTTTGTTCATTTTTCTTCTCCCCTACGACGGCCATAGAATGCTATTTTTAAAACATTCAGCGAGCTATCTCAGTTGTGTTATGGGAATTTGGTTTCAGAATGAATACTTGTTGATTTTTCAGGTTTCAGGTGGTATTTGTAAAGTGCACTAGTCCAAATATTGGCCGCGTTTAAGCTCTGGATTGAGATCTTAAGTACTTTCGTGAAAAAGGGCTGAGAGATTATTCATTTTGCCAATAAATTACTATCAAAAAGGAGATTGATGAGGTCGTCAACGCCTTAGCAGACGTAATAGATGGCTTTAATAATGTTACTGAGACATTTGAAATGACTACGTAAGTATTTTTAGACAGTCAATTTCTCAACTCTAAAAATTACAGGGATATATATTTTTTTTAATGAGGTACAAAAATAAGTAGTGAAACAGAAAATATCAAGACATATGGTAGCCTTTTCCCAACTAAGTTGGGGTCAGTTTGCATTTGAACCGAAAGCAGAGTATCAGTATTTCAAATAAAGCATCTTCCTATTTAGCTAATACAACCCAGTAACTAAGTAACACGATACAGTTTTACTTACTTCCCGAGGCACAGATGAATCTCTCACTATGATATAATTAAATTATGTTCATCCATCCACTGATCAACCTAGGCTAGCTAGCGACGCATTTCCTAGAAAAAGCGTTTGTGGCTGTTACATAAACAGTCATAGGCTAGCAAAAAAGCTTTTAAACAAAAACACTTTAACCAAATAATAAAAATCCCCAATAAAATAACAGTATTCACGCAAAAAACCAAACGATCACAATCACCAATTGAATGAAATTGAACGAGTACATGACCCGTCCGTTTTCGTAATGAAATTAATCGGCGTCACCAATTGACCGTACGCGAATGACCGCCTGACGGGACACTGAAATGATTGCCGCCCAAACTTTAATGTTGCCAGCCATTTTATACATATTTTGTAATTATAATCACGTTATTAATGTTTTCGAACACCAATTTAATGATAAACTTTGATTGCGCGTTTTTTTCGGTTGGTTGGGCAGCGGGAATTTATTTATATTTCGATGCTGGTTACCCTTTGGGAGTTGTTCAGTTTGGTATTTTGTACTGATAAAGTTTAATGTGGCATAATTTAGTTATGGTCACTGAAAATTCATGAAAAATGTAAATGGTAACTTACACTTTGAAAATCATCATTTCGGTAGTTTAACGACAACTTTTTCTAACTGCTATTTCCAAACATAATACGTTGTTTCTAGCAAGGCAAAAATTTAAAAATACTTTTGAAATATCCAGACAAAAAAATGTATCGGGAACTTTGTCAATTCGCCTCGTATACCATAGATTTTACTACGACATCGCCAGTACCCTAACCAAAAACAAATGTGTGAGCAGATACCTTTTATCACCCCTCGAATTTTATCTTCCCCTCTATCTTTGACCACACTGACATACGTTCCATCCTTCTTCGGAAGCGGCATCGATCTTGGTTCAGTAATTATTAGTGCCAGTCCCCTGTAATTGGCGCAATCGGTCATGGTATGCCGTAAGCTCTTCCATCATTGGCAGAAGCTATTTAGTAGAAGCGTTCTGATTGGCGGAGACAGGCAGGTGTGGATTGAACGAAGATTCGGAAAATGGACAATAATAAGCGAAAAGTAAATGCTTGAGTTATGAGAAATCCCTAGACAATTGTTTTCAAAGTATTCTGCATTCTTAACTAATATGGACTTGTAGATACTTGTGCTTGGTCTGAAATAAAATCATTTCAATTTTCAATTCCTATTGTATACTGACTTTTTTATCTTGGTAATATCAAAAAATAAGTTCTCCCACCCAGGGTGAGGAGGGAGAGACTGTCAGACTCGTACTGACTAAAATCCACGGTGTTGCTTCAGCTTTTAACGTTGCAAGGTCTCCGTTAACTGTTTTGACTATCTCGCGACCTTCTATATACTGACTTTTAATGGGTTTTAACATACGTTTTTTGGTAAAATATTTAAGCAAATCCTATACATTTTTACTGTCATCAGTTAGATCAAAATAAAAGCAAGTAAGAAGTATGTTTCACATACACGTAAGTACCTAAGTAAATAAGCTTTATGCCAATAGCAGAATGTATTCCTGGAACTTCCAGTATTCCAGTGTCACAGCTAATTTTCAGAGCAAATTATTGGTTAACGAATCGAGTCTAATTTGTCGATATACAACGGAGACTTGGTGCTAATTTGCAATAATTGAACCATGCCGATTGGATTTGCAATTGAGACGTCTGGATCCTGAGCAAACTGAGTTATTACTACCTGAAGGAAATTGAATTAAAGAAAAAGATTTTTCTTAAAATAGTTTTATGGTAAATAATTGTAATTTTTTAACATTCATATTAATACAAAAAAAGTATATTGTGCTAGTCTCTTTCCAAAATAATAATTTCGCACTCATAGATACTTCATATATTCTAATATATCAATCTGTCTAGCCTTTTCTAGGGGTGTAAAATCATCATCCCCTGTTTTGTGTGGAGCGGAAGAGTCTGTCAGACTTACAACTAACTAAAAACTACCTGCTTCCTTTTCAGGGCCGCGGTCTAGCTAGAGTCGCTCACTCAAATATGCTGGGATGTATTTTGAAGATATTGTATATTTTTGGCAGGTTTGACATTTATTATATAATTAGTAATTTACAACCTTTTTGCTCTTCCATAACTCCACACCCATTACAAACTATTTTCGCAATTATCCATCGTGTTTCAGTGTACAGTTTTATTACATACAACCTAGCAACACTACCACACTATTTAATATAAAGCTATACATATATTTGGTGTGTGGTCTGAGGTTTCATGGGGTGGCCGCGTTAATCGGACAAATTGATTGCAATTTGGAAACCAACCCCCATAATTACGGAACGTTATTTGGTACTGATGGCTCTGGTGGGTTTCTTGTGGTGCAATTGTATACGAAAACTGTCACTTTGATGTTCAACACGTACAACAACAAGGGTGCAGTTTTCTTTCTTATGCTTCTTCGAATTTTACACAAATACTTACAATTTTTATTCATTAAAAATTCTCAAGTCTTATTCTATTTTTAACCCCCGACGGAAAAAGAGGGGTGTTATAAGTTTGACGTGTCTGTCTGTCTGTCTATCTGTCTGTCTGTGGCATCATAGAGCCCGAACGGATGGAGCGATTTCAATTTAGTTTTTTTTGTATGAAAGGTGACTTACCTGCGAGTGTTCTTAGACATGTTTGATGAAAATCAGTTGAGCCGTTTAGAAGTTGTGGGGGTGAAAGTGGGGAAAGGTAACCGAGGGTCTGCAAATATACTCGAGTTGGGTATCAAATGAAAGCGTACTGAAAGGAAATATTGATGACTTAATCGGGAGTACTCTTAGCAACATAAAATGATATAAGTATGTATCTTTAAAAAGTATAAAATAAAAATTAATTAAAAATTAAAAAAACCCCCGACACAAAAACCAAGTTCCCTTTAAAAAGTAAAAAATAATAAAAATACGTCGCGTTGGGGGACTGCAAAAAAACAGGAGATGATTCATAATTTGGAGCAGTCCCCCAACGCTACGTATTTTTATTATTTTTTACTTTTTAAAGGGAACTTGGTTTTGTGTCGGGGGTTTTTTAAATTTTTAATATTTTTTTTTTTTGAATTTATAATTACTTTTTGGTATGAATGCAATGTAGGGATTGGAAGGACTATGGTTTCTACCTGCCCTATGGGAAAAGGGCGTGAGTTTATGTATGTAAGTATGTAACTTATGGTAGTTTCTCTTTCTTCCCCTTCTTTATTGTTTTTGGAGATACTAACAAAAACTTAAATAAAGAATCAGTAGACAAGAGTGTCTCCCTGACAGTATTGTAAGCATCCAGGTACTTTGTACACACGGCTATACATCAAGCTATACAAAAACAGTTTGTCTTGGTCTCGCTTTGTACGATTTTTACACACAATAAACAGTCAGCTAATACTGGTTATGGTATGTATAGCTTGATGTGTAGCCGTGTGTACTACAGTTAGTGTGGTCAGTTCAGATTTGTACCTACGATTCCTCAAAGACTATTGGGCTACAGTACGATTTCGTTACCTAGCCGTTTCGATACCAAAATATTTGCGATGAGGCAGTGATCGGCAAAAATAGTTGGTTGCTAATCCTAAATAAGGATAGTCTGATTAACAAAAGTCAGTATGTAGCCATGTAATTGATCCATCCTATTATCATTGCCACACAAAACGCTTATTGAATACACCGCAATTTGATGTCCAGAAAACATTGATCTATAGAACCCTTGCTTTCCCAAACTAGCCTGGACCTAGTATAATGACGTGGATGGGATCTAAATGAATTGGCTGGACTATCGGTCCCAATAGGATTGAATATTGATGCACCAGATGGCGGCACATTCGACACATAATTAATTTCTCAGTTGCCCAACGTGGGTTTGGACATTGTTGTTCTATTTACATATTTGCTACTGTATCTAGTGGTAAAATGTTTGCTGTTAGTTTATTTATTTTTTCTGTTACTCTTTCTGATACTATTTTCTATACTACCTCTATTGAAGGGCTGTGTGGTGTATAGTCAAGAGAGTATAACAGCTTGGAGGGTTTGTCAGCAGTCATTTTCTAGTATGAAAATTTGATAGACTGATGAAAGAACGTTCAGACTTTACTATGGAAATATTCCGATGGATTCTTCTATCCATAGGCCATATTTAGTTTTCGAAGCCGCCTAAAACTTGTAGTAGACTATTCAGCAAAGTTGTTTTTTTATTGTAAGGTGTTTGGCACACTACCCCGCATGACGCAGCTAGATGCGTAGCGACGAAGTAATAAACGCGCTCTAGAATGCGTTTTCGAAGTATTGTACTGCGCGTAATTTTAATGCAAAGAGACTTTGAAGCAATAAAAGAACACACACTCCTGCCATAAGCTGCAGTATGCGATGCAGTCTGACAATCACCTAATACAACGAAGACTTGCTAATGTTAGATCAATCAGAGTAGTAAAGAGAAATTGCCGTCTGGCGTTCATGTTCCGGACACAGACAGTCTCTATTTATGTGTATGGTTTTCTAACTAAATCTGTATGTGACTAAATGTTTAATTTTGTGACTAAATCTGTATAAAAAGGTGAATGATATATCTCACACTTAATTTTCCCATAGCCAAAAAGTTCCTAAGTAAATAAAATCTTATTCATAGTCTTGCAATACTTTCCACAAAACCACAAGTAAACGGTAACCACTGTCTATTAGTAAATGACGTCTAATGTGAGCAAGAACAATGAGTAAGCCGTGAATGACTCGACCGTTCGTTAGGGGTGCTATACTTACGCTCGGGTCGGCATGGCCGGCCTGACCGGGCGGTAAAACCAAATGTTATACTTACGAGAAAAAGCCGCCCGGCATAAATCCAATTTTTCCTGGAGATGATAATTATATTAGATGACGAATTGTGTTTACCGATCGGCACCAGTGTTATCTATGCCGACTATAAATATAATTCATTTGAAGTCAGTGTCATTGTAGAACACGTACCGTCTTTTTCTTCTTTTCAGACTTGAATCACACGTATTATTATTTTTTGGCTTTCGCATTACTGTTTACGCATAGTTACTTGTCCCATTTACCTAAAGATAGATTGATAGGTTTTCCAAACAGCTATCCATAGGTTAGATCCAACAAATCTGCCGACCCGAACATTTTATGTAACACCCCTAACCAACGAGCGGTCAATTGTTTGACAATCTACGGTAGACGGTATGTTACATGAGTCAGGATATATGATTGACATATATACGAGTCGGTTACTTGCGGTTTTTGTTGGTCGTGAGAAAAAGTAGTGGTAATATAACAAAACCATTCGTGTGTGGTTGTTTTAAAAGTTGTGATTAAGACATTTTTTTTTTTTTTTTTTTTTTTTTAGCGTGGTAAGATCATCAAATGAGACCTCCAACCCCGGGCAGGGCGGGAGGTACTGTCAGACTTGTACTGACTAAAATCCACGGTGTCCTTCAGTAGCCCTTTATGTTCCGGGGTCACGGTAATAGAAATAAATCCCGCGACCGTGATTAAGACATAACGTCAATAGTCAAGAGAATGTTGTTTTCGTAGCAAATCATGTCATCTTCCCTAAAAGGAAATTTCAGACAGCGAAGTTTTACCGTTACATACCTATTTATTTGATTTTTTGAGGTGATAAAATCATCAAATGAGTCTGGCCGCCCTGGTTTGAGCTGAAGGGTGTGTAAAATTATTTTTGACTAAAACTCCACATTGTATTTTCAGTTCCTTTTTGCATTCCAAGGCCATTGTGCATAGCATAGTATACTATAATAACACCCTAAAGGCCATCACGATGCTTGACAATTAATTATTTTGATTATTATAATAGAAACTAATTAAAATAAGTACATACCGTAGCACATCTTTTTAATGAAAATACACTCTAAATCTGTCTATCAAAAAAACAAAAGGCCATTCCCATAACATTGCAAAAACAAGGCCGTCCAAGCTTGCCTGAAAAACAGAACTACTTAATTTCTTCCAAGTTCAATATGAAAAGTTATTCAAACCCGATATATCTAAATAATGACAAAGACGTAAAGTATGACGCATTATACATGAATATATTTGTGTTAGTACATAATATGCAGGCTCATGCATTATGCATCGGAGATCATCGCGGTAAACGTTCAGATTAAAGTAGGCTTTACATGAGCCGAGCGCCGGAGGGGAACCGGACGGGGACCGGAGGAGTCATTGATTTAATTTGCTTGAAAATGGGGTTGACCCTGCCATTGTTACCTTTTGATACCTATGTTGCTGCTGATACAAGTAGTAAGCATTGGTTTTTTCTCCAAAGTGTTTTGCAGTGTATGAATGAAGGTAAAACGTTTCATCATAGTCAGCATAAAAAATATCAAGACTTGATTGTAAATCAAAATACAATATGATTTATGCCTTACTGCCCAAAAACGGCTACTTCGGGTACAGACTACCATTGACAACCATTTCCTGTGTCCTGTAAATGGACTAGCGATAACTACCGGACGAAATAACCGCAACCGGACTGTACCAGTGGAAACTCTCCCTAACGCATAGCATGCGTCGCTATGGAGAAACGCATCCGGTCATATTTCGACCGGTATTAAGAGTTATAGCCGCATTTTTATTCATAGAGCAATTTTAGAAATCCTTTCTTGGACACTCCTAGGATTTTTAGGGGTTTCAAATGCAACCAACCCTTATTTGGGGGAGCAACTGACCTTTTATACCGGTCATAAAATGGGGTACGTAATGGCATTTCATATACATATTCGAAAAACGCATAATTTAAAGTGCTCCGCAGCACGTTTGTCATGCTTAATGTGGTGGCACCTTTAAATGTGTTTTTAGGATTACAAAATTTCTATTTAGTAATATTTATGAAAACGTTTCCATCCACTAAATGTAAACAAAAATGTACGACTGAAGTGTTTTCCTGGAAATATGCTTTTGGAAGAATATTTCTATGAAGCTACACCCCTCTCAAAGATTTGTCGAGTGCTGGAAAAACCGCTGAAAGATCCTTTTCAATTTATTATTATGAAATCTAACTCTTGACTGAATAGCGGAATATTTTCGCAAAGTAAAATCCGGAATAGTACTGGAGCTAAAGTTGGACTACTCCAACTTCAATACCTATTTTAATTTGTAACATTATTATCTGTCTTAACTTACGCAAGGAGATAAACAATTAATACTCTTTTGATCCTTTCTTAAGCCACACTTGAACGTTCAACCAATATAAATTGAAACTCCAATAAATGTTGAAAGTGCTCTCAGAATTAATCAAAATAACCCTTCGAACGCTTCGAAAACTTAACAGAGCCATCGAGATCTTAAATCGTTTAGAAGGGGCCCCATATTGAGTTATCCGGCGGTTAGACATAAGTAATAATGTATGGCAAGGGTGTAGTAACATTGGCGCTTTAGACCCCGATACCGGTTTGATAGAGACTGCCTCAATGAGAAAGGGTTAGTACCGATAGAATATTAGGTTGCTATTAATTTTGGAATGTCAATTATGTTCACAATTGATTTGACGTGGAACTTGAAGGAACTCTTAGCACAAGTATATCGTGACCGCAAATTGACATTGTTTGCGGTGGCAGACAATACAAGTGAATCATTAACAAAACCTACTGAAGACTGCATGGCGTCTGATTTACCGTTAGGTAAAATGCAAATCTGTTTGAATCACCACAAAGAACATTTACATACAAAAGTACCTTGCTATTTATTTTAGCTTTAGTAGATAAACTAAAAGAGATAATTTCTGACATGTGTTGAAAAGCAAGGCCCACCCACACCTTCAAGATTTATTTTAAATTACTGACTCAATTTAATACCTATGTCTGTTGACGCTACTAACCCGACGAACAAGTATCGTGTATGCTTAGACCGTAAGTTATCGAGATGCGTTAAAGGCCCGGCCTCAGTAATTAATAATGATTGAAATACGATGCATATACGGAACACAGTTTAAGCATTAGTGGCTAGAGCACATTGGGCCTGGTAATGTATTCGATGGACGGTGGTTCTTGATATAGTTTAAATAGATGTATTTACGTGAGCTACTGCCTAATAAAGCTGTTTTAGGTAAATTAAGAATTGAGTTGTGTAACTTTTGTCTTTGCTTCTGAATAATGTTTTGTTCTTGGTGTTATAGACGATAAAAATAAATCAATAAACTGCCTACATGTTTTTTATTTAGTGGCTCTTATTGATTCATTTAAGGGTTAATGTGTGATGGGTCCCTTGCCTGGGCAATCTCTTACCCCTAGGGCCCAGACTGCTAAAATTAGGAGTATTTCTTCATTTATTAATGGTTTACTTACATTCTTATTTTATTTTCCCCACACAAGTTATGACTTCAAATATTTTTGAAGGAAGGTTGCTTTTTCAACACTTGCACGTTTTTATATAAGCAATTATCATTTGTAAATAACTAAAACAAGATATAGGTAAGAAATAATATAGGTAAACTGTATACTATTTTAAAATAATTTGCACGAAGTAACTTAATTCTTATTTTTATAGTTATTTTCCAGTGGCAGTTGACAAATGGAGGCCATTTAAAGGTTCCCTAAGAAGAAGACCGAAGATATTAAAATTGTAAAAACAAAATGCCTACTTACGCATATTTTACAAACACACTTACTATAACTGTATGTGACTACGTTACATGGAGCTAAGTGACGTGACAGGAAGACACGAAAGTCCTGACAGTTTTAGAGATTTATAGTCAGATTTAAGTCTTATATTAAAGTTTTCACCCGGTTGAAGTTAAAAGGTATGAGTCGCACGCGTTTTTTTTAACATTGCGGATCTGAGAAAGTTATTTTTACCATACAGCCTTAATTACTATTGCTATTCTTCGACAATGCACGGGTGGACTCATTAATTTTGCATCGTAGATGTTTGTTTAAATTTAAAAAGACTTATTTCTAGTAAGAAATTAGACTAAGAGAAAGTTCATCTGTTTTAGTACGCAGGTCTTTTTTTAACTTGATAATATCATCAAATGAGTTCTACCCAATGCCCCTTATTAATAAAAACGTGGACTAAAGTTACGCCATGGTTAATCCTTAAAAAATGTATGGTAAATCCGAAGATTAACCTTGGTGTAACTTTAGTCCGCGTTTATTAATAAGGGGGCAAATGATTATATTATTATTATTTAGGTAAACCTGACAGGCTGATAAAAGATAGAGATAACAAAGCTGGGTCTAGATAATAAAAACAGAATGTACCTATGTCCAAAGGCATCACAAATGACAAAATGATGTCGGTGACAGTGTAACCTGGCCTTGGATAATTATAAAGAGAAGACCTTGTTTGTTTCCATGGAATTAATTTGTTGCTTTTACTGTAACAGTTCTATTCCCGTAAAAAAAAAACATGTATTTTTTATTTACTGACTTGTTACTAGCTTAATCCCCGCGGCTTGTAGTTACTGTGTAAGACAAAGAACAGCAAAGAAAAGAGAGGGGATCGTGGAATTTTGTCAGTACAAGTCTGACAGTCCCTCTCGTCCTGGTCCTGGGTGGGAGGACTCATTTTATGATAATTAACACGGTAAAAAAAAACAAAAGGTTTTTTTACTATAGATAGATTCGCGTTTGACCCTATCTCGCCTAATGGTAAGCGAAGACGTGGTCGACGGTGAAGCATGCTTGCCTAGAAGTAACCTGTTCACTCTTGACTTGAAGACCCAAATGTTATAGCTGTCGGGAAATACAGATGTTGGCAGGGAATTCCACTCCTTAGCTGTGCGTACAATAAAGGTATTGGCAAAACGCTTTGTACGCATCTGAGGGATGTCCACCATAATGGAAAGGGCTAGGCGGAATCAAGTTGTGCAGTTCCATCGCACAATCTCCGAAATGTAACCGATAAAAAATTCGATCTGTGTGCCAAATTCCATTTTGAAATGGTACTTTTGTATTGCTATTTTGAGTTGAAGTTAAGTTGATGAAAAGGGAAAGTGAAGACAGGATGTAGCCTAAACATACTTCAAAATATAACGGAGGGCGAGAAGACAGACATGTAACCGTACGACTCCGCACGAGCTTCGTCGGTGGTCGCGGCATCGGATTGCTAACAGTTTCGGCATTCGTCGCGTACGCCGCCGACCTCGTGCGTACGCGATCCGAATTGTTTATCAATTGGGGGATACATCGCACAAGTGTTGTTGAAGGGATGGTGATTCATTTGTGTATTGGAGTTCTGTTTATATGGATATGGAAAACAAGATAGTATGTATTAGCTGTTGGTAGTAGCTGTGTCTGTGGAAAAATGGATCCAGTGTGAATTCAGGCTACAAACTATCTTTTTTTTTACGTGGTAAAATCATCAAATGAGTCCTCCCACCCCAGGCAGAGCGAGAGGGTCTGTCAGACTTCTACTGACTAAAATCCACGGTGGCCTTCAATAGCCCTTTATACTCCGGGGTCACAGTAATGAAATAAGTCCCGCGACCAGCTACCACCGACCCAGCGGCTACAAACTATCTAGGTAGCAAATGACATCCAAATTGTGTTCGGTAGTTTTTGTGCGGATGACCAAAATACTCCACAAACAGAGCACATGACTTAGATTAAAATTTTGACAAATATTTTCAGATCTTACCTACGCTGAACCTGATCTAGGGCATCGTCACTGCTTGATAGTTAATCAGCTGTCATATTCTTAAAATGAAAGGTCTGTTAGAAGTATTTCGCTGTAGAAAATTTGGCGACACTGAGTATAATTATGGTGTTTCTAGGCAAATGAAGTTGAACATAGTAGTTTATGGTTATGAGTTAATGCCGCCTCTATGCGAAGCTTCATATACGTTTCTGGCGAAAGAATGGCCTCGCGTATACAATCATGTAAATTATTAACATTTTTGGTTGACATGATAATGATTATAAGCAACGATGTATGACAAATTAGAAAGTTTCAAATACTGCAGCCTGTTCTAGCAAAATGTCAAAATCAGCTGGATGCTGTCATCCTAAAAGCAATGACGCATTACATTAGTTGTTCAAATAGACAATCGTGTGGTGAGGAATGTGTACGAAGAGTGGATACCGAGAATCATCGTTTTCCTTATACTGCCAATCAAAATTCATGCGGTGGATATTTCTGGTGGTATACTTAGTCATCAGGTGAGAGCTCTGTACTTGATGTGGAGTACTGAGTCAACTTTATATCGGTATCTTATGAAGTATGTTGAATTTCTTTAGAATGTGTAATAAAGTTGTGGTTACTGTTAGTTCTTTGTTTTATTATGTACTCTTTTGGTGATAAATTGTAATACTGACTCTATTTTGTTAGTATTAAATCTACAATATATTAAATTTGAGTGTCTCGACTATATTCGTGAGACTTTCTCTATAGAGCACTTCGGCCCCGGTACGGAAATGGCAAATGAAAAAACAGGTTAATTTTTAGTCAATCAAGTTTAGCAGGACATTTTCAATTAAATTGACATAATTATGTACCCTTTTTTTGTTGTTATTACAATATCTTACATGTTAAGCTTTTGAAGCATTCTTTGTTACTAATGCAATATGTCTAGGTATGTTTATCTTTGCAGATACACCCAATCGTTGCCCAGAATATAATTCAAACAGGTTCCAAACCCGCTCTTATTTTTCGATACCTAACCCAATTCACTATCACCAATCCCTGAGTACCCGTAAATAAGTAACGAGAGGTGACCGCGACACAACACAATCCTACAGTATGTTTCATGCGATCCGTCAACGGCACGGGACCGGCACGACACCGACAAGGTACCGGCACGGAAACTCGGTGTTACGATGAATATGTTATGATCAAGAGATCTAAGCCCCTTCGTACACAACGCCACGCAAGTCTCCGATACCTAACAACTTCAGTATGGACGGCGACTACCGTAATACAAATTCATTAAGGTCGCACACAGGCAGGCGTCAATGGATACCAGAAATCTTGAATTTTTCGGAGTCGGGACAAGAAGGAGCGTAAACTACTTTAACAAAATTATAATTTTAATTGCAATCAAATTATTTGATATCTGTTACTTATTCTATTACTTAAATTTTATTATACAATATTCAATATAACTAATTTTATCACAAAATATGATTAATAATGATTCTATCTGAAACTTATTGCCCGTGGCTTTTGAGAGTTCCTGGTTCCATTGTTTGTAATATAGTTCCTGGATAGATGATTTGGTCCATTTATTATTATGTGTCTGTCATAATACTGGTTTTATGATGAATTAATTGCTTTTTTGTCAGTTGTTTTTAATATGTTCATAGAGGTTTAGTCCCGAAAATAAGATGCTCTATAAATTGATCCACAGATAATTGAATTTTGGTAAGTTGACTTACTTTTCTTGCTGATTTTATCATAGCTTTTGGTAAAATAGGACTGACAGTTTTCAAGTGTTTTCTAAATTTTATCTGCCTTTGTATGCTTCAAGATGTAATAAATAGAAGAAAAAAAAACTTCCCAAAATATTACATACTGAAAAGACGGATAAACATCATTTATTACCAGAAACTGACTTACAAATTAATTATTTAGATTCCACTAACAAATCCGTACGTTCAACTTTCCTGCCTCCGGCAACCCACGCTCGGATTGTTCAGACTGAAAGAGTAACATTATTTTCTAGTAATAAATAAAGTTAAATCAAGCAAAGTACAATATTTGTTATAGTTAAATTGAAAGCTTATTTAAGACAACGATAATTTAAAATGCTGTTATTTTAAAATACAAGGTGAAATAAAATCGTACATTCAATTATAATCGATATTAAAGGAATGTAAAAATTTGAAATTATAGTTTCACATTGTATGCTTATTGTTTTTTTTTTTAATTTAATTTACATTTACAAATTAAATTAACAGAAAAGTTTGTTATGTCGTTAAAATCTTCTACACATTCTATGATAATAAATACTATTACAATAATTAAACAAAGCTAAATATTATTAAAACATCGAATTACTTATTCTCAACGCTATCAGCTGCCAAAATTTCTTAGAACTTCTATTAAAGATCAGATAAAGGTTTTAATAATCTAATTTAATTCGCTACATAAAAAAGCTTTTTTAAAAAAAATGTAACCGCCTTCAAAACCAACCACTAAAAAAGAGTAAAATAACCTACAAAATAACTTTTCTTTCGGAAGTCGGTGTTTTTTTTTTTTCATTGTCTTTTTTGCCACCGACTTCCGAAAGAAAAGTTATTTTGTTTTTAGTTTAAATAGTAAACCCAAATTCTTGTCAAATAGGTAAGTACATAATTTTCTTACATGTGCACTGGAATTTTGTAATCCGTAGCACCGGTAATAACATCGCTCATGTACAAAATTAGCTAATAAAATTCCCTATCTCAAAAACTACTGAACCGATTTTGATGAAACTTGAAGTGTTCCCTCAGTTGAACGATACCTAGTATAACAAAAAAAGAATGACTTAAATCGGACTTGTAGTTCCGGAGATAAGCGAACACAAACTAAATCAGTCGATGCCTACTCCTTACAGTTAAGGAGTTGTACCTTCCATCATCAGCTCAGCTACATGAGATTATCATTACCATACGCAAATACTTAAATTACTTCATAATATTTGCGAAAAACTATATGTGGGCCTATAAAATTTGAGGGTTGCCCTCGATTTCTCCAGGATCTAATCATAAGGTCTTGACTTGGTGAATATGGGACCACTCCGAAAGCATCTCCTTTCGAAAAAAAAAGAATTTTGAAAATCAGTCCACAATCGCCGGAGTAATCGCGTAACAAACACAAAAAAAAAAAAAGAACATACCGTCGAATTGATAACCTCCTTCTTTTTGAAGTCGGTTAAAAAGGTTATGAACTTATTTTTAAAACGCCTGCTGAATTTGGTGCATTCACCTTAACTGCCTTCGGCGACGCTCGTGTAGCGGATTGGGTCAGACAGAAATATCAGTAGTTATTTGTGTTACTTTTATTTATTTATGGCACAAGTATGCTCTACAGATCACAGAAATGAAAAATGTGAGAGCCCCGATTAATCTTTTATTTAAAAGGCAGAAAATGACCGAGAAAGGATTTATATGGATGCCGAAAATGATCCTTACGTACTATTTATAAATATGAGAGTTTTATAAGGAGGTATGGATGTTTCTGAATTGATCCAAATTGTATTTGGCTCACAGATATTTTGTGCTCAGGATTAAAACATAATTTATTTTTTGCAATAGGTTTGCATAAGTGTAACCCTTTTTTATCGTAGTAAAATTATATAGAGGGACTATTAGACTTTACTGACTAAAATTCTTCAAGAGCCATTTACGTTCCAGTTACCTGATGAGACATCCTTGCGACCCCGGCAGTCTTTGACTCTCTAAGGGGGCCCGTGATTTAAATTCAAATATATTCTAAAACTATAAATGTTACGAGAAAAACAAGTATTTTCATTTTTTAAATCCTTTGAATTTAGTAGCGTTTCCTCCACAAGGTCGTGTTGGGCCCACAGGGAGATGCCGAAATCCGCCTGTGTACATTCCCTAAGTTAAATAAATAACTAAAGTTGTTACCGTCCGCCGTTTTCTATAACACTACATTTCAATTTGAAAAACACCGATAGGTACTTCTAAGTGCTGGAAAAGTCTCTGGTAGCAGTGAATGAAATATTTTTGCACAGAAGGTCATAAGACTGATAATCAGTCTGACCAAGTGTTATTGTATTACCCAGTTAGTGTGTTAAGTGGGTTATGAAGATCCAATAGATAGGAGATATATGTAAAATAAATACATTCAGCTAATTTCGGTTCGACTGGAATCAGACCTCAACATAGAACTGGTTAGACCTCAACGTAGAACTGGAACTATGTTGAGGTCTGCTTCCAGTCGAAGTACCTAGGTAGATGATGATAATATTCGAATTATAAATACTGTTTATAAACAACTTAGGTCAACACCTACATACGTGTCTAAGTACCTAGAAGTCTTGATAAAAAGCTATGCCATGGTATGATGCGAATTATCAGCAATACACAATGGAGCCATCAAACCAAAGCTACAATGGCATGCAAAACTGCAACCGTACTGTTGACCATCATTCAGTGTGTCGAATCTTAAACAGTAACTGGTATTCCTGCTTGTTAAAGACTTTGGATTAATTAAACTATCCAACTATAACAATAATTTTACCCAAGACAAGAGACCCAACACCTGCAAGTGATTAAAAAAAAATACAAAAACAAACGACGTCGGCTTCGACTGCCGATTGCGACCCGACATTACCATTAATTAAGAGGGCGCAGTTAAAAATCGTGACTGCGCTGCGACTGTCGTAAAATATATCTTCCTTCTAAAACAAAACGATGTTTTGACGTATGCTCCCGCGCATCGGAGCCGACGCCCGCCGAAATAGCCCGACTAATTACGATCGCAGTTCGTGTTGTTCTTATTAATTTTTGAATTATGAATGGTGGATGGTGCTGTGATTGGTGTCAGGATATGAGTGTGTAGTTACATTATGAGTCGGTGCTTAAACTTAACAGTTTAAGATAGATTGATCCTTTAAGGGGTTATTTCTGTTCAAATGAAAGACTTTCAGTTATTTTAACGTGCGATAACATAGTATGTATCCCTGGCGATTTTACTACTTTACACAGCTGGTCGAGATTCGCGCAGATCAGAGAAGAATGGGAATGGATAAAACAAGGATGACTGTTATCATGGCAGAACTTTCCAATTGTTTCTAAACTTAATTTCTAATAAATAACTTATACTTAACTGGGCTGGCCACGTATGTCGAATGCCATACAATCGCTGGGAAAAACATACATCCGATTGGGTGCCAGAAGGGAGAGCTCGACGTCGTGGCAAGGCCCAAGCGAAGATGGCGAGATGATTTGGACTGCTTCATGAAGGACTGGACCACGGTCGCAGAAAGCCGCCAGAAGTGGAGGGAGGCCTTTGCCCAGCAGAAGGACACTATGGGCTGATTAATAATAAATAATAATAAAAAAAAACCTCCAACAGCCCAATTTTTAATCCTGGAAAAAACATCGTCCTTACAAAACTGAAATCCACACACCATTACAGTTTAAGGACTAGGTGGGTTTTTTTATACTTCTGCTGATTTAATAGACCCCTTTTGATAATGCTAGATAAAGGGTCTTCAAAAATAAGAATCTTGATTTAAAAAATTACATTACATCTCACACACTACCCCGTTAATCCTAAATCCAGCACAACAGTTTCGCGAGTAGAGTGGGCGCAAGCGAGCGCGGTGGCGCGGCTCCGGGCAATTAATAAGTTTAGACCGGCGTCGAGACGGCCGGGGCCGGACGTCCGGCACGCGGCTGTCACATTGTTGCGGACTGCCGTACGGACGGCAGAATAGATTATAATGGAAATATTGTACGACTGGCAGTTTACAGGCGCAAAGTAAAATGTGGATTCGAGATAAAATATATGTTGGTAGGTAATTAATAAGAAACGGCGTGACGGTTACAAGAAAGATTTTCTGTATTGATTTTACAAACGATTTCCGAACTGTCCGGTGGAAAAAAATGTGCAAAAACTTGTATGATTTCAAAAAAACAATGTCGATTTTCGAATAATTTGGAATTTAACCTATTTTGACAGGATTAGAAATAAAAAAAAACTTATAAAAAGATTCCAGAATCGATTTTCAACTTGGATCTGTTTTGACATTTATAGGTACGGTAGGTAAGGTAATCCCGTGACAAATCTGTGTTCCAATTTCAAAAAGATTAGAAATATTTTGTCTAGGTACTAGCATGGTTTAAACTATAGAGGGCAGTTATTAATTTGATGCTGGGTTGATCGTGTTTCTTGCATTCACGCCTTAAGGCATTTGAAAGTTAGGATTTAAATTGCATACTATGAACCTACCTTTATTTATCACAGATTCCTTTTAATCGATACTAATAATTCACCTACCTCAATTGTAATAGATTTTCAACCTTATCACAATAGCGGAAGGTAAAATTTGACAAATTTGGGCAGGTGGGTAACCTGCCCAAACGACGCTGCATACAGACGCTATCTGTAAAATTTTGTATTTCAGTTTGTCATCCGACATAATTTAGTAACTAGCTTTATCACACTAAATAAATATGCCATATATCACTATTTCTGTAATTTTAGTGAACAACAATGTTACTTTTGTAAACTTTTCTGCTGACGTTACATGTGTCAAAGAAGCCGGCATGGGCAGGCCAGCACTGGACACCAAACACAGGCGTGCTAACTCAATGAACACCAAAACTTCTCTTAAGTAGTACTTAGTAATATATTGCTAAATGAATCGAAAGGAACCTTCTTCACTCATAAATATAACTACGCTTGTGAGTTTGTGCGACTTCTTGATTTTTTATTTAAATAAGTTGTGAAACACTAAAGTGTTCTCATGTAGGTACTTACCGTCGATGCGCTTACAAACATTAAAAAAAAACGATTAAAATAAACGAACTGAAAATAAATAAGTTGATTCATTAATCATTTTTATTTAATACTTATTTCAATATTTACCCTATACCACATTGATATAGTGCACTTTAAATATCGAATGATTTTCAAAGGAATAGTTAGTTCTTCACTTTATTTTTAAATCTTCGACTAAAGGGCTTCGCACAAAATTTAAAAACATTCTAAACTGTCTACTGATCTTTAAAGTCTATGCTAAATGTCGAAATCAGTTTGAATACTAATAAAAAATGCTTCATACCCATTGAGCTATTACTACTACGTATAGAGACGACACCACGTATCACCATAGCGCGCTCATTCATCCTGGATGGGACATAGTGGTGATTCGTGGTGTCGTCTCTATACGTAGTTATAAGCTCAATGTTCATACCATATAAAACAAACATTACTTTCCTTGTTGTCGTTACAACATAGTGACAGAAGAGCCAATGACTCCGTGGACTGAGGCCTAACTCTGGTCAGCCATAAGTATTTACAAAGTTGTGCCCAAAACTATGGCCTAGTTAGTTTATCATTAACAAAAGTAGTACAGTGAGCCTATGAAAACATTGGCCAGATTTGGTACGTTAAATGATACACAAAAACGGTGAGGTTTGGGGACTTGAAAAATTACCTTGATCAATTGAAATAAACTTAAAAAAAAAAATACTGTATTTTTTCTTTTTTTTTTACTATTGTTTTTTTTTATAATCAAACGTCATAACAGACGTTATTGTTAATACAAAAAAAAATTGTAATGACTTTTTGTATTGATAAATCTTATAACATTTTCAGATCGATTAAACATTTATATAAACAAGTCATTAGGTACTGTTAGGTAAGTTAAGATGTCACCACCATTTTACAAATTTAGTATTTTTCCCGCAAAAAGGAACTAGAATTGCCACAGGCTATAAAAAATAAAATGAACCTTTAAAATAGCTGTGAGTATAAACGGTAACTGATGTGTTCATGTATAATTCAATGGTCTGTTAGTCCCCACATCACTCAATTACCTAGAACTAGTGTCAAACACGCAAACCAACGTTTAACCTTTTTAGTTACTAATAATATTTTAATGTCATAATTGTCATTTTAATCGTTAACACGATTTTACTGTGGTTTTCTATAATATCGTTGATTGAGGTTTTGTTTTATCAATAAACTCTTAATTGATTAAACATGCTGCCTTTTATTTATAAATGTTATAATTTTACAGAAAATTAATAGTTCTCTTTGTACAGTATGATAAATGATGGTCTATTTCCGATAATATGTAATCGGAATCCTGAAGATCTTCCTTCCTTTTAATTATTTATAGAAACAGGTAATGAACATTCAATATACCTATAAAAATTAAAGTTTCTGCCAAATTATATATCTATAAAAAATCCAAATCTTAGACACAATAACTAATCAGTATATATCATATTCCTATTGAGTAACTTTGACTGTGACACATCTGTATACCAAAAAGTGCCAATCACAGTTCACACTTGCCCCCAACACAAGATCAGGAACAAAATAAACCCAGGAAACCGAAACCAGAACATTAAACAAAGAGGTCACGTCTGAATAACTAATAATACGGTCACAAAACTATCCCTGTATAACTCACAAACAAACTTCCATGATAAATCTCAACCAGATATCGTATAAAACAAATTTTTCCAACTAAATACATAATTCATACAAAGACTGTATCGATAATCGGTTGGCCTGCTACCGAGTACCGCGGCTACCGGGGCTGGCCAGTAGGTATTTTCTTTCTGAACGCCTGAAGCCACGCAGATACGGTCCTCGGCAGAAATAATAGGACAACTTTTATCAGTGGCAGAGACAAGCAAACCGAATGGTGGCTTATCGCTGAAATACTCTTTCAAATTACAGTGGTGGCGTAAGTTTTTATCGGCTTGCCCTCCGGGTTTGGACCTCATAATCAATAAGTGGCTACTGCTATCTAATGTTGCGATTGCTAAGGAAGTGGTGTAAGTCTGAAATTGTTTGAAAGTTGTTCAATGAGTTGGTTTTTGGGAATGGCGGAATGTTCTTTTGGTTTTTTTGTTAACAAGAATCAGAAATGGTGGAATGTTCTTTTGTTTTACCAGAAATTATTACTGAGAACTTATTTTTCATTTCTTGTAATAATTACAAACATGTGGTTCTATTATTATACTACCTAAGGGATAAAAAACATATAATTATAATTATTATTCAGTGCAACCTTCGAGTAATCTGTGTTTTTGGGTTAACATTATCATGTTATGGTAAAAGATAGTAGGTATTCATGTCATAGTAGCCTTATTAATGTTAACGTAAATCTATCAGCTGCAGCTGAAAATCAGCATCAGGTGGCATACCTGGTGGGGCCATTTGAAATTGCTGATCTGTTGGCCTGGCCCTATTGACACAAATAACTTGGTTTAATATGGTAAAGATTTAGGATTATTAGACAAAAAACTCAATTTTCGGTCTTCGAATATCAAGAGTATTCGTATTTCTCATTCGGGTTAATTTAATATTGATCAAGCAAAACCATAATTAATCCTAACTCGATCAAACGGCGATCATTCTAATGCTGGACTAATGTCCATAGCCAAGCGATCCGAACCACACATAACACGTTATCTCCCAAGTGTCATACACAAAACATTTTCCGGCTAAAACTGGGTTATCACAGTTCACAATGGGTCTGCTAGCCGCGACTCCATCTGATAGGCCTCTTGCCAGTTGCCTCAGACTTGGCTCACTAACAAATATGACTGGAAATACTCTGTAGGGTGACTATGAGTTCTTTGAGCTACTAGGAATTGTTGTCTAAGAAAGTTTTGAGTAGATGGATCAAAAGTTATTGTTGTAGTTGACTGACGCTTTTCGCTGCCTTTGTTTTCCTACGAAATTTTGTATGTATCAGGACTTTCTGTAATTACAGTTTTGATGGATACGTGTGACTGGAACCGTGTGGGCTCAACGTAAAGGACTACTACCCAAAAATTAAATTCATCTTATTTCTTCAGTAAGCTATTATAATTGCAAAAATTGAGATGCTTGTGTGTATGGCTTCTAATTAATATTATAAATGCAAAAAAATAGTTGCTTGTTTTTATGATTGGATAGATAGATGAATGGATGTATGTTACTCAATCACGTCAGACCGCCTCAAAGGATCTTGACGAAATTTGACTCGGAGATATCTTAGTCCTGAAAAACACATAGAATACAGTTTTTCCTGGTATCAAGTTTCGGTGGGAAAGTTTTCAAGGTGCTTACATGCGAGCAAAGACAGCACAGCTAGTTGTGAAACAGTATGCTTTACGAATTTCCATTAAAATCATTAAGTCTTAATAGCAACCACAAAATGACAAAGTATTCTATTTATATCTTGATTGGGATCTAAGGTACAACAGATTTCCAAAATTCTAGAGAAACTTAGTGAATTATTGAGTGGTGTCGTGGGCGTCCTTTATGTTTACCTACTTTCAATGAAGTAAACTTTTCAGTTTGAATAATTAACAACTGGGGAAATTAGTGGCCGATTATATACATAGTGATTAGTGAAGAATGAATGCAGAAAATTTTCTATGAAAACGACCGAAATTCTGCGAATCAAACTCAAATAACACTCGTTTGGCTTGAAAAAAATAATAAAAATAAACATTATCAGATCTCATCGTTCATATGTTCCAGATTATTGGAGTTTCAAATCCTTTCTATTCGTATTAAAGACTCATGTAAACATCGTGTAC
Organism: Agrotis ipsilon; assembly: GCA_028554685.1. Taxonomy (NCBI): domain Eukaryota; kingdom Metazoa; phylum Arthropoda; class Insecta; order Lepidoptera; family Noctuidae; genus Agrotis; species Agrotis ipsilon. The sequence goes on along the minus strand of CM052960.1, from coordinate 14,752,392 downwards.
CAGAATAGGATGACTTTAAACTATAAGCTATCGTTTTTCCGTAACGACACCATTCTGAACATAGTCATAAACGCCACGTTGCAGATAGAGACTAGACACCGATCCGTTCGTCCCTGAGTCGACGCGCGCGCAACTAATATTTGATTTTGGAGATGTTTCTTCTTCATTTTATACCTACGTATAATTTGAGTACATAGATTAAGAACTTAATACACGTAACCAAATATTGCAAGCAGAATAAAAATAAACTAAGTAGGTATAACTATGTAAATGTAACTTCAACTTAATCCCAACTCCGCACATGTCATGTTTGCAAGTGATTGCTCACTTAATTTAAACTTTCTTGCTGCTTCACAAACATCGTACTAGTAAATATGGAATCGAAGTTTCGGATTCCATTTTTAGCGTATTTGAATTCGCTTTCCTCAGGTAGTGACCACAGCAAGTACAGAAGGTCTACCCTTATTGGTACGAAAGTGCTAGTTTAATTGGTACGGTCTCAAGTAGGTACTAAGCGCTCCAAGTTTCAACTAAAATAAATGTCGTGTACAAACTTACTTTATATTATAGTTATTTCCTCAGTATTTTTGCTTATTCAGCATTCAGCATTCAGCATGTCAGTGAAGAAAAGCGTGTTTTAAATAAAAAATAGCGCTAAGTTTCATCCTATTATTAGTTATACTAACGCTTTTTAATAAAACATCCTAACGCTCTTGAATCTAGTAGCCTTTACTACGATTTTCAACTTTATGACCTATAGCATAAAGTTTAATATCTATTGATTACAGAGCGTTTTCTTTTATCGTTTGCAACTAGTCTGAGCGTTCTTTTTACGTTTAGTTCGGAGTTGTTATTCTATTCTATGCTATTCCATGGCAGTAAACAGGTAGCTACGACCTCACCCGTCCGGTCGGATGTTATTAGCTATCAAAGCTGCGATGCCCTAAGCCATAATTAATGGCACATTAATTTCTAATTTCCTACTACGCGAAAGCATTTCTCGGTACGCTTATGAACTATAATTGGTTTGGAGTCACTCCCATTCCTTTGAATGAAAAATATTGACGTAATTATTTAGGGGATAACCTAGTTCCCGTCTTCGGGTTTGGAGTTCAAATTTCATACCAATGAGGGATATTAACAAAGAAAATCAGTCATAATCTTGATCATGGTTTAGAGTGCTAAATATTGAAATTCAGATCGACAATTATTTTCGCATTAATAACAATATTAAAAAAGTTTATACATATTTGTGTGTTACATAATTACGTAAAATACTTCAGTCTTTCTCTAAATAGCTGCAATCAATCAATAATAGCAGTCAATTTTATTATCTACCGTTTAATTCTATAAACCTAAACCTATGGTCAAAACCAAGGACTTCAGGAAGGTTGTCTAGAAGCACGGCAGTGCCCCCGCCAAGTCGGGAATAACCTTTTTTGTGTGAATTAATATTAAGTTTTTTTTTTTATTCGCTCGTTACATGAATTTGAAAACTTTTTGTGGAAAGAAAAATCGATTGCGTGCGATTTTTATTGTACTTTTGAATCATTCAGTATTTTTTTCTTTTCACATAAAGCTTTTAATAAAGTTTTTGATTTTATCAACTTTATTTTGCGTGGTAAATTACAAGGGTTGAATTATAAATATAAACTCCTTATTACTCCTTATTTAACTAAACGTTTTGTACTACATAACGTACTAGAAGCCAATTTATTTGTCAATTATCGTGACCACTTCTGGAATTCGAAAGCGTTACATTCATTAAATGTATTGACTGGGAATCTAGTTACGCTTCTGTCTCAATGCCTGGTAGACCCTATTCCAATTATCGTTAAACACATAACAATATAGAAAGGCAATATTGATTAGATGTCCTAGGAAAACTACCTACTACATTAACGGTTTTTTTTAAGTATGGTCTGTATATCATGGATACTCAGTAAACCAAAGCAAACAATATTCATAGAAAATTAGCAATATTATGTTGAAGAGGTAGTTAAGTTTCTATCACAAATCTGATAAAGCTTATAAATATTTGATAGCGAATCATAATTTAAATGAAGTACACCAACACGGTCTGGGACCCCATTCACAATAATAATTTGTTCTATTTGTGCATAAGCCACCCATATTTCCCTCGATTTTGACGATACCGTCACACCAATATGCTTGGATAGCATGGAAAAACCGTCAATAATATCCTGACGGCGTCATCATGGTACCCCTACTGTAACTAGGAAGAGGCCGTTATACCAGCACACTCTTTTAATAGGTCCGGTTTTCGCTCAACTATTAAATACGCAGTAAGAAGGGGTTGCCAAATTGGTTTCTACTAGTTACAGCCGCCATTTGCAATCTTAGAGATTTGTACCGCTCTTAGATTTTATTTTTATTGACGCTGTGGGATTCTATTGAGGAGCTTTTTCTTTTATTAGAGTAATAACCGCTGGAACTGTAGTTAAATATAACTTTCTGTTTTTTTTTTCAGCGCCTTTGGTAGCACTTAACTCGTAGTATTCGTATGGGTTCATAGTGTTATTTCTGTAGGTCAATTTGACATACGTAATTTAACATTACTTACCAGAAAGAGTCTTTTGTAACAAAATGAAATAAAAGTTAATTCTGAAGGTATTCTATAATATTCTTTAAAAATCAAATTGGAATATAAATCTTATAGGTATTAGACACATGATTTGGACTACAGCCGCCGATTTAAAAACATAATAATTTTCAACAGCAAGAAGTCTCTAGCGACACCATCGTTCTAGATGGAACCTTGGAACGAACAGGTAAATCAGAGTAGGTCTGCACAGACGCCAGCACATCAAACTAATCCAATCTGTCAAAATTATTTAATAGATAGATGTAGCTTTTCAGTCACTGTCAATGTTAGTAAGGGAAGGTTCATATCTGGCGAAACATGCGTCGCGTATTATCAGTCGCGGAACGCCAGAGCCGTTGGTCAGAGCAGATGTAGTACGAAAAAACAATTGGCCATTAGTGCGTCAAAGAACATTCAATGATACGCTCGAATTATTTTCCGTCAGATATGAACTTTGCCTAAAGTTTAAGTAAGAACATCGTACTGCCGTGTGTACAAGCAGTAGGTAGTAGTACCTAGTTGGCAGAGTTGACGTCTGCCGAACTTAATAACAGAAACTACACGTAGATTGGATACCAGCGGCTTATTTGCAAAGGTGAATATTGGAATTTGGGCAGGTATGTCCATACTATTATAAATACCGAAGTGTTGCGTTTTGGCAGGGGAGACAGTTGCTGAACATATAGACAGAGAGAAAGTAAAGATGTTTGATGACAGTCTGATAGCCCTGCAGGCTTTGTAATGTCAATTAATATTAATGACATCACTCTATGTACGATTTCGTGCTTCCAAATTCTAAATTAATTTTCAATATTTTTTCTAAGAGTAACATCACGTATCCTCATTATTGTATACATAATTATATACCTAGTTCTTACATTGTAATCAACAAAACTAAAAAAAAAAGTAATCACTTTAAATGAAGAACAAAGTGATTGTTGAAGCGATACCATAGACTGAAATAAAATTCTAGGTATATAACGACTAGTCATTTTAGTTCACGTCTGCCTTGCATATGATTGTATCGATTTTGGACACTTCTCATTTCAAAACATTATTTCAAAAATGTTTTATAAATACCTACGTTATATTAATAATTTTTTGAAAACTATCTTTTGTCAAAACATTTTTCTTAATAAGGGTCTCCGCTGGATTTTACTCAGAAATCACTACTAATAAAATAGTTTGTTTAATTTTAAAAATTTACTGTATTATTTCTAGTATTTATAGTACTGTAAATATTTTTGCTATATTAAGATTCGTGCCTCTGTCAGCCAAAGTTGCTTTTTTATGTCAATTGACAGTGCATTGGGTATATTCTTTAATTTCATTATTTAGTGATCCAAAGCGTTTTTCAAGATACATAGACGAACTCAAATCTGTTGATAATTTGATGGATGTTACTTTAGGCACTGATATACCAATCACTCGGATTCTATTTATCATTGTAAAAATAGTTTCCGTATACGCTGCTTATGTACTTTACAAATATGAAATGTTTAAAATGGTTAGTGTAATACCTTTCATTATTAAAAATTACTTGGAGGTTGTACAATGCACGATGTGTTTGCCACAATTCGTGGTTTTTGAATTACTGTGGTACAGAATGCGAGCATGTAGAAAACGCCTGGAAAAGCAATTATTAGAATTTAACCAAACAGGAAACGTTCAGGAATTGAAACATCATTTACGTTACTTTATGTTGAACTATACAAAGTTATTAGGTTGTGTTAAAAATACAGGAGCACCGATGAAGACAATGGTAAGTCGGTACAATCAAATAACACGTATGTAGTGATGTTTCACGTAATGGGATACCTAGTGTTAAATGGAAAACTGCACCATTACTGAATCCACCATTTATTCAATAAAATATAATTATCATCTTGGAACTTGAATTTGCCGGTCATGTCAAATCACACCGCGCTGACATACGTCGCCCTGACTTGTCTCTGCTTGCTCCACTAAGGATGTACCACGATGCGTAGGGTTGGGATTCCAGTTACCGTTTCTCGTTTAACACTAGTTATAATAGTTTTGGTTTAAAAAACATTAAAAAGTAACCGACTTCAAAAACGACCACAAAAAAGTATAAAAAAACTGGTTTGTTTTTATTTCATTGCCTTTTTTTTATTGCGGACTTCCGAAAGAAAATTTATTTACATTTTTTAGTGGTTGTTTCTGAAGTCGGTTTAAAATCATTAATTCTTAAAATATATCAGCTGTTCCTTACATTTCGACGATTTACATAAGAGTAAATATATGGTCCAGATGTTTTTTTCGATCTCGTACTTTGGTTCCATATTATAAAGTGATCTTAAAAATGATATAATGAAACCCCTTTATTTAGGGAGGTAAAACGTTAAATGAGTCCTCCCGATCTTAGTGGCAGGACAAGTAGACTTGAATGACTTAAAAACCACCCTGGGCTTTCAGCTCACAGAGTCTTTTATGACAGTCTCGTGGCCCCGTAGAAGAATATACTTCCTTATGAGGTCTCCCCAAGGTGGAGCTAAACGCTGGGTCCACTAGTTATCATCAACATGCTGCGAACATGGAAAAAATTAAACAATGAAAATATTTTGTACCTTAATATTTTTTTTTTTTCAGATAATGGCAACTGGCTTATTTAATATTCCTGTTATACTGGTTATGGTTTTTGGAATGATAGAAACTTCTGCAGATGATGTATGACTTTACTATATTGAAGCGTAGATATTCTCGTTGGTCTTGTGGTCGCAAACTTGACTGAGCGTGGGGTCCTGGGTTCAATTCCCGGATCGGGTAAAAAGTGCTATTAGGTTTTTCTATAACAATTTCTCAGTAACTAGCAGCTCGGAGTTTAGCCGTCTGCGTTATGATATACCTGTGCTTCGGAAAGCACGTCAAACTGTTGGTCCTTTACCTGATCTCTCTTCGGACGTGTCCGAATGCCGTCCTATTGGACTATGAGAGTAACTGGACAGAGAGTGCACCTGTGCTTGCGCACACACTTGTGCGCTATAATATGTCCCACGCAGATGGTTACTTCGTTCAGATAGGCCGCCGTGGCCTGGCCGTCAGGATATATTCAGCATGGTTCTTTTAGCGTTCAAAGGATATTTTGTAAAGGGATACTGTTGGCAAATAATTATGTGACTTTGTGTAGAAATTATGTATTTAAAATCATGAGCAGTTAGCTAAATACACAGACTGCATCGGCAGACATACAGTCCGACCTTTCCAAGCAGTTTAACTGAGGGTACCGGTGTACGAAGAAGATTGAGGTTTTCTATATGGCCATGGTTCCAACAATGACCACGCGCCGAAAGAGTCATGGTATCAATTTTAACGTCTTACTACAAATATATTAAACGTCTAATTGAACACTTGTCTAAAAAAACGGACAACGTCAAAACGGCATTCGACCTTTTGATATAAGGGTTGCTTTCCAGTAACACTTTTTTAGACACGCGTTCAACACAAATGTTTATCTTTTTGTAGTACGACGAGAGTCCTTACACTTTAAATATTGGTTCTGCGCACGACTTCAACACCAAATACCGTTAGCAACTATGCTAACTCGCACCATGGTGATTAAAGAAATAAAAAAATTAACAAGTAAATTTTTTTTGGGTACCATGGCGATCCATTTATTTTACTATTTCTACCAATATTTTTGCAGTTTACAACACAACAACTGATGTAAAATTACGTATGTAATATATGTATGTATAATGTATTATGTATAACGTACGTCTAAAAGATTGATTCGACATTGGCAAATGACACAAATGCCTCCATTAATTCTACTTTTTGCCGCCATAAGCGCTGCAATTGATTATGATAACTAAAACCTACCACACAGCGAATAAAGTGTTTTATGAAATTTCAGTTATTTTCCAAGATTTTGTTTCTACTAAAAGATTTCGCACTGATAACACTGCCAGGCTTGCTAGTGGAATTAAGTTCTATTGAAGTCAACGGGATGAAACAAATTATTGGGAAGCAAATTGTTACATGTAAAGGTGAGTTACTTATCAAAATTTAGGCATTTTAACAGCATCAATCAAATTGTCAATCTAATTAGTCTTTTAATAAGAGTTTTGGGAAATAATCGTTACGTATGTTTTCTTCAGATAAATCAATTCATATTAAAAAAGGCACAACGTATCAAAATTCGCGTTGGACGTCGAAAGTTAGTAAAATCTGTACTTGCTTGTGACATACTCGCAGTTTTAAAAGCGTCGTCAATTGTGGTTTACCTTACAAACGGAAAAATATGTGTTATTACTTTTTTAATAACAAAGTGGCTAGATTTTCAATATGCAAGGCATTTTTGTGTACTTACTGCGGTAATTTTGGTATATTTGACATGTGATACTCGTTTTCCCGAATAAACATACGATTTACTGATGCTAGCCGAGCATTCAGGACTATCTTAAAACGACGCAGTGTCTTTTTAAGATAGTCCTGGAACGCGCACTGTGTTCCATTTGTGAGACTAATACGTCTTTGGAAATAGGCAGAAACCACAGAACGCCAACTAGGACTATCCGTACATACTTCTTTCCCCTCGTCCAAATTCATAAATTTCGTCACAGTTCACCTTTCCTTTCTCAAGAACTTTTGTTGTACATTGCAGATGAACATCCTAAAATCTTACTGGAAGACTGTCAACAGTTCCTGGAACATAAACCTTTCCAATATACGGTTTGGCGATTATTTTCTGTCAATTTAAACATGATTGTCAGCATAATACATATGTGCATCGCTTATTCTCTGGTCATGGTGCAGTTTTCACATTTTTATGATTGATTTGTATTCTACGGCGAGTACATTAATGATATTCTAGGTAAATGACCACGCGTCAAAAGAATCATGTATCAATGTTAACTGACTTACTACAAATATATTAAACATCTAATTGAGCACTTGTCTAAAAAAACTGACAACGTCAAAACGGCATTCGACGTTTTGATATAAGGGTTTTTTTCCAGTTACCCTTTTTTAGACAGGCGTTCAACACATGTTTATCTTTTTGTGGCTCACGACTTCAGCGCCATATACCGTTAGCAACTATGCTGACTCGGACCATTTTAATTAAATCGAAAAACAAATTAACAAACCACTTTATTTTGGGTGCCATGGTGATCCATTAAATTTACTATTTCTGCCAATATTCTTGCGGTTTACAACACAAGTGCTACTGCTGTAAAAATACGTATAGTACCTTATCTAACAGATTGCTTGACATTGGCAAATGAAAGAGCCTACATTATTTCTACTTTTATGGTGACACCATGAACGCTGCTATTGATTATGATACCTAAACCTTTTCACAATACGAATAAAGTTTCTTTCTGAAATTTCAGTTATATTCCATGATTTTGCTTCTACTGCTTCTACTAAAAGATTTCGCACTGATTACACTACCAGGCTTGCTAAATTTGTTGTTAAAATTGCTTGTGGAATTAAGTATTATTGAAGTCAATGGAATGAAACAAGTTATTGGGAAGCAAATTGTTACATGTAAAGGTGAGTTACTTATCGAAATTTAGACATTTTAACAGCATCAATCAAATTGACAATCTAATTAGTCTTTTAATAAGAGTTTTGGAAAATAATAGATAAGTACGTATTTTTTTCTTCTGTTAAATCAATTCATATTGTAATTTGCAAAGATACAACACATCAAAATTCCAGAATAGGGGCTCGTGAATTCGGAAGTAAAATCTGTACTTGCTTGTGACATACTCGCAGTTTTAAAAGCGTCGTCAATTTTGGTTTACCTAACAAAAGGAAAAATATGTGTTGTTACTTTTTTAATAACAAAGTGGCTAGATTTTCAATATGCAAGGCATTTTTGTGTACTTACTGCGGTAATTTTGTACATTTGACATGTGATACTACGTTTACGTTTACGTACGTTTTCCCGAATAAACATACGATTTACTGATGCTAGTCGAGCTTTCAGGACTATCTTAAAAAGACGCAGTGTCTTTTTAAGACAGTCCTGGAACGTGCACTGTGTTCCATTTGTGAGACTACTACGTCTTTGGAATTAGGCAGAAACCACAGAACGCCAACTAGGACTATCCGTACATACTTCTCTCCCCTCGTCCAAATTCATAAATTTCGTCACAGCACCTTTCCTTTCTGAATAACCTTTGTTGTGAATTGCAGATGAAAATTCTAAAATCTTACTGGAAGACTGTCAACAGTTCCTGGAACATAAACCTTTCCAATATACGGTTTGGCGATTATTTTCTGTCAATATAAACATGATTGTCAACATACTACATATGTGCATCTCTTATTCCCTGGTCATGGTGCAGTTTTCACATTTTTATGATTGATTTGTATTCTACGGCGAGTACATTGATGATATTCTAGGTAAATGACCACGCGCCAAAATAATCATGTATCAATGTTAACCGTCTTACTCCAAATATATTAAACATCTTTTGAACATTTGTATAAAAAAAATTGACAACGTCAAAACGGCATTCGACGTTTTGATATAAGGGTTGTTTTCCAGTTACCCCTTTTTAGACAGGCGTTCAACACATGTTTATCTTTTTGTGGCTCACGACTTCAGCGCCAAATACCGATAGCAACTATGCTGACTCGGACCATTTTAATTAAATCGTTTTTTTTTAACAAACCACTTTATTTTGGGTGCCATGGTGATCCATTAAATTTACTATTTCTGCCAATATTCTTGCGGTTTACAACACAAGTGCTACTGCTGTAAAAATACGTATAGTACCTTATCTAACAGATTGCTTGACATTGGCAAATGAAAGAGCCTACATCATTTTTACTTTTATGGTGACACCATGAACGCTGCTATTGATTATGATACCTAAACCTTATCACAATACGAATAAAGTTTTTTTCTGAAATTTCAGTTATATTCCATGATTTTGCTTCTACTGCTTCTACTAAAAGATTTCGCACTGATAACACTGCCAGGCTTGCTAGTAGAATTAAGTTCTATTGAAATCAACGGAATGAAACAAATTATTGGGAAGCAAATTGTTACATGTAAAGGTGAGTCACTTATCGAAATTTAGGCATTTTAACAGCATCAATCAAATTGACAATCGAATTAGTCTTTTAATAAGAGTTTTGGGAAATAATCGTTAAGTATGTTTTCTTCAGCTAAATCAATTCATATTAAAAAAGGCACAACGTATCAAAATTCGCGTTGGACGTCGAAAGTTAGTAAAATCTGTACTTGCTTGTGACATACTCGCAGTTTTAAAAGCGTCGTCAATTTTGGTTTAACCTAACAAAAGGAAAAATATTGTGTTGTTACTTTTTTAATAACAAAGTGGCTAGATTTTCAATATACAAGGCATTTTTGTGTATTTACTGCGGTACTTTTGGTATATTTGACATGTGATACTCGTTTTCCCGAATGCACATATGATTTACTGATGCTAGCCGAGCTTTCAGGACTATCTTAAAAAGACGCAGTGTCTTTTTAAGATAGTCCTGGAACGCGCACTGTGTTCCATTTATGAGACTAATACGTCTTTGGAAATAGGTAGAAACCACAGAACGCCAACTAGGACTATCCGTACATACTTCTTTCTCCTCGTCCAAATTCATAATTTCTCAAGAACTTTTGTTGTACATTGCAGATGAACATTCTAAAATCTTACTGGAAGACTGTCAACAGTTCCTGGAACATAAACCTTTCCAATATACGGTTTGGCGATTATTTTCTGTCAATTTAAACATGATTGTCAGCATAATACATATGTGCATCGCTTATTCTCTGGTCATGGTGCAGTTTTCACATTTTTATGATTGATTTCTATTCTACATTTATGATATTCTAGGTAATCATGGCAATGATCTGGGGGCACGGCAGTGCCCCCGCCAAGACGTAATAGTATTTTAATGAATTGCATTAACTTGGTTGTTTGAATATAGTTTTTCTTTGCAAACATGTGACATGTTTTTTTTAGCCTGTTATCTTCCGCAACTGTCAAAGGCGCATTATGCATAATTAAAATATAAGTATATCTTAAATAATTTTACATTTTTAATTTTAAGAGCATTGGTGAAAATATATTTGTACGTATTTTTCTTCTATAAAAAACCTACACCTTACATAACAATATACCTACTTTCAGTTTACATAAAAATTGTGTGAAACAACCAACTGAAGAACGGAACGGACCACGGAAGAATAAAAAGTATAATATTATAAGTTGTTTATAATATAAAAGATAAATATTTAAAGGTTCATATTTGGAAAAATATCGGTCAAATGAAAATTCTTTTTGTTTTATATTTTTCATTGCGCGATTTTATCATAGTCGGGTTTTAGTTATTTTTAACTTATTTTTCATTGGCCTTAATTATGCTCACTCTATTTTCCATTTCATGTTTTCAAATTCTAAATTAATTTTCAATATAATATAATATAGAACATCACATATCCCCACTAATTTATACATAATTATATAGCTCTTGTATGCAACAAAAATAAAAATAATAACTATAAAATGAATCAAGTAATCACGTTATATGAAACAGAGTGATTGTTATACCGATAACATAGACTGAAATAAAATTCTAGATATGGAATGATCAGTCGTTTTAGTTGACGTCTGCCTAGCATATGATGTATTGATTTTAGACACTCTTCAATTTTAAAATATTTCAAAAATGTTTTATAAACACCTACGTTATATTAATAATTTTTTGAAAACTATCTTTTCAGTCAAAACATTTTTCTTAATAAGGGTCTCCGCTGGATTTTACTCAGAAATCACTACTAATAAAATAGTTTGTTTAATTTTAAAAATTTACTGTATTATTTCTAGTATTTATAGTACTCTAAATATTTTTGCTATATTAAGATTCGTGCCTCTGTCAGCCAAAGTTGCTTTTTTATGTCAATTGACAGTGCATTGGGTATATTCTTTAATTTCATTATTTAGTGATCCAAAGCGTTTTTCAAGATACATAGACGAACTCAAATCTGTTGATAATTTAATGGGTGTTGCTTTAGGCACTGATATACCAATCACTCGGATTCTATTTATCATTGTAAAAATAGTTTCCGTGTACGCTAATTATGTACTCACCAAATATGAAATGTTTAAAATGGTTAGTGTAACACCATTCATTATCAAAAATTACTTCAAGGTTGTACAAAACACGATGTGTTTGCCACAATTCATTGTTTTTGAATTACTGTGGTACAGAATGCGAGCATGTAGAAAACGCCTGGAAAAACAATTATTAGAATTTAACCAAACAGGAAACGTTCAGGAATTGAAACATCATTTACGTTACTTTATGTTGAACTATACAAAGTTATTAGATTGTGTTAAAAATACAGGAGCACCGATGAAGACGATGGTACGTCGTTACAATTAAATAATACGTATGTAGTGCTGTTTCACTTGATGGTATACCTAGTTAACATAGTTTTGGTTGAAAAAACTAAAGAGCGCGAATTCTGAAAGCTGATAACGTTGCAGATAGTTGTCAGATATAAACAAATTTTAATTAATTTAGCAATCAACACACTGCGAAAATGGCAATAATCAAGCTTTAAAAATTAAATATTTATTTCGTACCTTAATTAATATTTTCTTTATATTTTCAGATAATGGCCACTGCTTTATTTAATATTCCTGTTATGTTGGTTATGGTTTTTGGAATCATAGAAACTTCTGCAGATGATGTATGACTTTACAATGTTAATACGTATACATTAAGGATGTTTCTTCTGGCGTTCAAAGTACTATAAGGGGCGTCTTTGACAAATATTTATGAAATTTTGTAAAGCAATGATATTTTAAATAAAGATGGGGCGTTAAAGCGGCCATACACGGACTGCTTGAGCAATTAGCTAGTGATCGTCATACACAGACTGCTCTGGAGGTACTGCATCGTGTAGTCCAGCCTCTCAAAGCAGTTCATCTGAGGGTACTTACCGTTGCACATACAAGTCTGTAGTTTGTTGTATGGCCGGCCATAGTTTCAACAATGACCACAAACCGAAAGAACCATGTAACAATTATACTTTTTTCTCTTTTATAAAATTAAAATATGTATTTTAAAATTTCAGTTACCTTTAAAGATTTTGCTTCTACTAAAAGATTTCGCATTGATTACATTACCAGGCTTGCTAGTGGAATTAAGTTCTATTGAAGTGAATGGAATGAAAAAAAATATTGGGAAGCAAATTCTTTTATGTAAAGGTGAGTTACTTTTCGAAATAGGCATTTTGACAGCTGAAATTTGTAAAAAGGACATTGGTGAACGATTGTTAAACTTTTATGAACTGAGCGGTTAAGTTGCTATAGTTTCCCCTAGATAAGTATGGAATAAAATTCGTTGACCCCAGTGTACCAATGTATTCCAGTACTTCAAAACGATTCGAAAAAATGTATAGAAAGTGTCGTAACACGATCAGAACAAACGTATCGTGGTAAGAGGCGGCCGTGACCTTATTTTATTTTGAAATTCGAACGATGGCATTGCGGAATTCGAACGATGCATTATTAGGATCAATGACCTTTATTCCAGACTTATCAGCGGGGCCTTTAAAGACTTGTAATTAAAAGACATCGCAGATGTGTTATTATTCTGAGACTAAGTTGTTAAGTCTAACAAACATACAGAACCTTATTTCTTTTTTTCATTGGGTAAGTAGAAATCATACAAAGCCATCTGTGACTTTACAAACTCCTTTCACCTCGTCCAAACTCATACATTTCGTCACACAAGTTCACCTGTTGTGAGTAATTTTTCTTTCTGAAGAACTTTTGTTGTACATATATTGCAGATGAACATTCTAAAATCTTACTGGAAGACTGTCAACAGTTCCTGGAACATAAACCGTTCCAGTACACGGTTTGGCGATTATTTTCTGTCAATATAAACATGATTGTCAGCATACTACATATGTGCATCTCTTATTCCCTTATCATGGTGCAGTTTTCACATTTTTATGATTGACTTGTATTCTACATTAATTACATTCTAGGTAATCATGGCAATTTTAACAGTATTTTTATAAGTTGCATTAAATTGGTTGTTTGAATATAGATTTTGTTTGCAAAGGTATGACATGTTTTTTTAGCCTATTATTTTCCGCATCTGTCAAAGGTAAATAAATAATAATCAGGTAATTAAAATATACCTCTTAAATAATTTTATATATTTTATTTTATAACTTTTACAGAGAGTAGGCAAAAATATATAATTGTACGTATAAAAAGCCTATACCGAACAGAATAATATACTTTCAGCTTACATAAAAATTCACATTGAAAATCTATTTTTTTGAAGTTGGTTCAAAACGCAAGCCTTCAGAACGGTTGATAGCGAGTGTGTACAAACTTATTTATACGTCGCTCGCAACTACGGCGGAGTGTCTGGCGTTATGGGGTGCCGAGTGCTTGCTACTGTGCTGCCTTTACACTACTCTCTCAACCACTTGCTAGTGCAACACATGCAGGTAAAAGCTAATAAAATGAGATAAAACGCTGATATTGATACTGCTAGCCTACATCATCCCGCTGATAGGCAAAGGTCTCCCCATGTCTCCAGTTTTCAGGACCAAAGTGGACCACTTGTCATCGGTTTTGTCAAGGTCTGCCGCGACGCCTTCTGGCTGTGTCAGGACTCCACAAACTGTTTATTATCTCAGTCACGAGATAATACGCATTAGTAAAAAAAGGAACAGTGATATATTGATATCGTGTCTTATGTGCTCAATTGTCTGTTCACTACAAGAAATGATGGTCGCTACTGAAATACTCTTATCAATTTTTAAGCTGTCCTAGTTGATTTACGACATGCTAAAAAGTGGTTGGCTAACAAATGAAATTTATACAAAGTACAAGTAAAGTACAAAGTATTTCTTACTTCACTTTAGTACTTCTTATTTCAATTCACTTAGCATTACGTACATGCACTGGTAACTTACTTTCAAAACTGCAACTACTTAAAGATCGAACAGGAGAAAAATATTTGTGTACGTTATCAAAATCAAAATCCAAAGTCACTTATTCAAATTAGTCTGATTTATTAGCACTTTTTGAATGTCAATTTTTACATAAGACAGTCCCCCAAAGCGCTGCCCCTTCGACTAATATTTAATTATTAACTTATTGGTCTTACAGTGATCGTGATCAGTCTCTAAAGTTAGATATAATTAAGATATAATTTAAATGGTCTATGAAACGATTTAAGGGGTGAACTGGAATGTCAAAAATTAGTATGTCGGAAAGTGACTTGTTCAAGTGAACTTGCCAGATACAACGGTACTACGGGACGCGTGTCTCGTCACTCAGTGGTACTCAATAATGTATATGCAGACTGAATCGCGCGGCCTACGATCCGCTTCTATCACACAAAAATGCCACTTTGACACACTGGCCATGTAAACAATGGCTTGATGAAATGGCTTGATTAGGTACCTGATGGTTTTTGGTCAAAATGGATTTGCCTGGTTTGATAAAGAATTTGACTACAGAAATTAACTATTTTTGAGAGCATTCTTACAAAGAGTATTTGCCAATTTGATGATATGAAATTGTTGGCTGTTTAATGGCAAAGTCTTTGAGGGTTCAGAAGTAGTCGGGGTAGTAATGGCAACAGCAAAAAAATGGCACATTGGTACTTACAAGTATCGAATCGATAAGCATTTACATGGTGAATTCTATCGATTTACAATTATATGAAATCGATGTGTTTTAAATAAAGAATTCAAAAATCTATCAAAGTTCAAAGGGACCATAAAATTCTATAGATTTTACAGAATTATACTATTATATTCAAAAAACAGTAATAAAAATACCACAAAGATTTCAAATAAGTTTAACACTTAAAAAAATCTCATACAAAATAGCGATTCTTATTTCAAAAGTTGAAAAACCTCATTTATCTGTTCTGTTTTCTTCTCTCCACAATTTTCCCACATATCCTAATGAGTCCCCAACACCACAAAAATCACACGCACTGCAATATAACCTTGAACCTGATGGGGGTACTTTTCGCACCCACTCGTCAGCACTACAGCCGTCTGAAGTAGTCTGGCGAGACACCAAGGGTTCCTGGCTCTTGTACCAGGAGGTTGGAAAGATAGGACACGCAAAGGTGTTAAGTATTTAGTAACAGGTAAAAAATATATGAAATCTATACTAATATTATATAGCTTTAGAGTTTGTTTGGTAGATCGCGATAATCTAAGGAACCTGGTTGGTCGCGGGACACACATATACCGCAACTCCGGTACATAAAGGGCTACTGAAGGACACCGTGGATTTTAGTAAGTACGAGTCTGACAGTCCCTCCTGCTCTGCCCTGGGTGGGAGGACTCATTTGATGATTTTACAACACGCTAAAAAAAGGAACCTGGTTGGAATTGAGCAAATCTTTTTGTTTTGAATAGCTCATTTATCGAGAAAGGCTATCGGCTATTCTACGTGAATAGGAGAGCAGCGTTAAACCGCGGGGAACAGCTATTAAAAATAGAATATTGTTATCCGTACTGGAAAGATGAAATTGAACATTGAAAAACATGGCAGGATTGAAGGGAGTCCTTTGCTCAGTAGCGGGATAGAAAGCTAGCTAGCTAAGAAAAAATGTGGAAATGTGTATTCGGTAATATAATTATCCAACCGATTTCGGCTAAGGCGATTGCTTCAGCTACCTTGTCGGTAAGGATATTTGTGAACAGGTACAAAAAAAAAATGAAAATGCTAAAATACGTCTGTGGCATCTGATAATGCTTTTAAAATGAAGTAAAATAATTAAAACAATCCTGACTGATACCACGATGACTCACAACACCTTCTGGGCCAAAGTTGTTTGATAAATGTACCCTATAAAATATGAAGGTGTGTCATCCCTGTCAATCCTAAAATTATTTTCTAGTTGTGGGGACAAAACAATTTTAAACAGGTTTAATCGTTCTGTTATAATTATTTGGAATTTTGAAATGCATTTTAAAACCTCTACTACTGAGATGAAACCAACCTTGCGCGGTATGATTTTGGACAAGAAATAATCCATCAAAAAATAAATAAGACGATCTGCATTCTGCAATTTATCCGAAGTTTCGAGACGCGTGTCAAAATAAATTATTTAATCGAATTATTCTGGATTCTCTTGACTAATCTGATAAGTAAAGTCTATTTCAGAAACGAATATTAGACACAACTAAGTGTGTAATTTCTATAATGTGTAACAGCTTGCCATAATTATTTAGATAGTAAATAACTACTATGTAATTAAATTATCAACAATTACCTCACTGTAAATTTATTCAGTCAAATTATCATCATGCCACACTTAAGAGTTACCTATATCTAAGTATATTATTATATTTTTTCGAGAAGTTCGTAAGCTAGAAGATAATTTTACTGTTTATTCTTTACATCAATATCGATTTGTTAGGTACTCAATACAAAGTCTAATTTTAAAATTTCACAAAAAAAAAACTTGTAGCCAATAAATCCGCGAAACCCAAACCAATTTTCACAGCGTAATCAAGTCCAATGTAGCTTAGAATTATATCCCTAGGTACCCTAAATAAAAAGGACTTATTTCCGTCCGTTTACCCTTCGTTTAGGGGCTGTTTAGGACGTGACTGCCTACCATTTGCACCCTCTACCTTCACCTGGCAGACACCCCTTATTCAGTTTGCAGATTCTATTCATGATTTAAGGTTCGTGATATACGTAGTTGCGTGAAATATTCGCAATAGGCCGCGATAGGTCGCGATAAAGGGGAAAGGGGTTCACGCGCTTGCATTTCGTCGGGAATTAAAGTTTAAGTGTGCTAAGGTTTTATTCACTATTGTGAGGATTAGGAGACTTGTTAATAATAACCACGGTGTAGCTACTTTTTTTATCGTGGTAAAATCATCAAATGAGGCCTCCCACCCCAGGCAGGGCGGGAGGGACTTTCAGACTTGCAGTGACTAAAATCCACGGTGTCCGTTAATAGCCCTTTATGTTCCGGGGTCACGGTAATGGTATAAGTCCCGCGACCCCGGACGGTGTAGCTACTAAAGTAGAAATTAGTTTTCATGTAGGTTTTTATTAAAGCCTTGAAGCTATGGTTGGGGCGGGAGGCACTGTCAGATTGGCTGAGTGGAAACCAATGCGTTCCTCCAGTTACTCTTTGAGTACAAAAGCCGCATTAAAATTCTAAGGCAGTGGGTGGGAGGCTTCATTTGATGATTTTAAAACTTTTTCTTGACATGTGTTATAAAATTATTTTATTTTTAGTATTGCTCATTATAGCGTATTCAGAAAGTTTATCACGCACAAATTAAGACGATTTGTGAGCAGTGATTTTTTTATGGATAATAATAATCGACAAAAACTTTAAGTTCAACAATCTAAATATATCGTGGCCACCATGTGTCGGATAAACTAATTTTCCCCGATTAAAACCTACCTATCTCTGCATAGCGTATCTTTTACTACCCCCAGGGCTGTCTACCCCTTTAATTGTGACAACATATTGCTGCGAATTGTGTGAAATCGACCAAACCACCCGTCTAGGCGGTACCTAACCGACCAAGCGTGAAGTTATAGGTAAGGGGGACGTCAGGTAGGTAGGACTTGTGTGTGTATAATATCTATTACAAAGTTATAAGGGGTGATTTTTTGTTTTTTTTTTCAATACATTTTAAAATAAGATCATGATTTGTTTTTTGTTTTGGATAAGGCTCTTATGAGTTCGTTCAGTTAGACCCAATGTTGCCGATTATATTTTTTTTAGGTAGTATACGTTTTTAAAGCAACCGTCGTAATCCAATAAACATTTTCGTAGAAGAAGTAAACACTTATTCATCAACATTTTAAATGGCATTAGCTTTAAGTTTAATGTTAAATTATGAGAAAACAGTCATGTAATAATTGGTCAATATCTTACCTTGGGTATACAGCATACTATTCCCACCAGGAAGTTTCCATTCCCCTTTTCTCGTCTTAATCATTCATACAGCACTCACCTGGAAAAAAAGAAAAATATTATAAGATTCTCATTTTTAAATATTATTAAAAAATAGGAATTTACATTACATAAAGTAAAAAAACTTACTAACTAAATATTTACAAAAGATAGGTACTAAATTAAAACTAATAGGTATTTAAAAATAAAACAAATATACAAATAGGGGAGATACTCTTAAAGATAAGATATAATATTCTTGTTTGAAAAAATAATTGACAACTTACGCCAATATGCCATTTAAAACAAAAAGGTACCAAAGAATAAACAACTTGCTTTTCTTTTTTTAATCGTGATAAAATCATCAAATTAGTCCTCCCACCCAAGGCATGGCAGGAGGAGTGTCAGACTCTTGTACTGACTAAAATCCACGGTGTCCTTCAATAGCCCTTTACGTTCCGGGGTCACCGACTTTGAGCAACTGGCTAAGGTAGTTTCTCTAACTTATCTTAAGAGCGCGTTTCCACTAGGCAAGTCTTGCATACAATCACCTATATGACATCACATTTGTATAAAAGTTTTCGAGAATGTGCAAATTGCATGCAGTTTTTATACTTGTATAATATTTCTTAACATAAACGTCTCTTCACGTCTTTTTAATCAAAATGTACATGACCATAGTACCTACTTGTAACTTTTATGTAGATTAAATGGAATATTATTTCCAACTTGTACACAAGTAACTTGTATAATGTAAACGCGCCTTAAATGCCAATTCTTTTTTTTTATTGACTTCGATCTAAACTTATCTTCACAATTAAAACAACTTTGACTTTCAGTCCATTTATCGAAAAGAGCATTTAACCTTAATTACAGAAAGAGAACATTTTCATTATCACGATCCTTCTAGTTATATCAAGAATTAACTTCAGTTCGCAAGTAGCTTCAACAGAGCCAGTAAATTGGACTGGATTGTTACACAGCTCGCGCGAAACGAACCTCACTAAATTATTTAACAGACTAGTCAAAATTCAACACAGATTGTATAAAGCAAATATTACAATGAATGTTGCTGTTAAATGCACGGAGGCTGGTGTAGGGATGGGAACTGCTTCGTTATTACTATCGATAGTATTTTGGTACCTACTAAAAGTGCTGTATTCCGTTAATCACCAGTTTGTTGATGAAATGAACTTAAAAGATAACGTGCTGTTGCATAAAATAAAAATCTTTCAACTGGTAAGTTGGTAACTACCAAAAAACTCCATTATTTAAAATCGACCAAATTTTTGAGTTATTCTACAATATCTTTACGTGAATGCAATTTAAAGCATGCTATTGTGATTGCAACAAAATACTAGTCGAGCTATAATGGTACAAGGTGATACTGGAACCACATATTACTGAGAAAACCTAATAGTAACAATAATAAATCTTACTGAACTTCCAATGAAATCGAGAAATGATCGAGTAGTTGGAAATGTCAACGGCGTTAATACAACTGTCTTTTGGTGGCAAACAACAATCGACAAGACAAATTTCCGTGTCTGCCCACACTGGCGTGCACACAAACAAACAGGTGTTCCCGAGCCAAGTGGAACGCATAAATATCGCAAAACACAAAGTTATCGATGCCCACTAAGCCGCCTTTATTGACTACGTTTCCCTTCACTAGCGAAACGGCTGAACAACTACTGTTGTCACGCAATTTTAGACTTCAACGCTAGAATGTAGAGCTTAGTTTGTGTTCTGAGTGTAACTAAGGATGTTCCGTTAGTGTTTGACAAACTTCGGTTTTGCAATAATGATAGCATGACAGCAACGGTGTGTATAAAGTGCGTTTCATATAGTAAATCGATACGGGGGCTTCGACGCCGAATACAAACTAGTGTAAAGTACTGGGATCACTGATTTGTGGTGTTGAAAATCGTGAGCCTAAATTCCAAATGACATGAATAGCGAAATTTCAAAATCAATCAAAGCTTATATGAAAAAGAAACGGAAACTACTAGCTTAGTGATACACATACGGCAAACCGATATTTTCACCTACCCAAAAACCATTTTTCAGACGCTAATTTGATCATCTTTTCATCAGAATGTTAGCTTCTTATTATTATTTTCTTATGCTCCAAAAAAGTTCACTAAAATTGACTTTTTAATTCCAAATTCGTGGACAACTAAAATAAGTTACTCTAAAATTAAACAAGCCAAAAAGATCCCAGATTTTAGTACTAATTTTATGAATTGAATTCATGAAAACTGGACTACGACCTCTTGTGTCGCAGTCCAGTATCAGCCATGGTGAAAGTAATCCGATTATAAATATATATATATATATAAACTGCTGTCTCTGAGACCGGCTGTAGTAAGTAATTGCTTCTTTTATTACAAAATAGTATCTTGATCTTTTGTTTTCAAGCAGTTGGTTGTTATTGACTCTGTTCGGTTCCTTTTGTTTGTTGGTTCGGTTTAACTCTTGACTTTGATTGTTATTTTATTGATTGGTTTGTTGTTCTATATTTATTACTTGGTTACTGTTTATTTAGTCTATAATGCTATGAAGTAACAAGTTGTTTTAACGGAAGCTTTTATCACATTATAATGGTCAACGACCATTACTAGAACTATCATCAGCCTCATCATCTCACCTTTCCCAAACTACATTGGGGTCGGCTTCCAGTCGAACCAGATTCAGCTAAATATCAGTAACTTACATGGACCGACTGCTTGTCAGACCTCCACAACCCAGTACATAACTGGGCAATACAATACCCAATGGTAAGACTGGTTGTCAGACTAGTGATCAGTAGAACTATAAAATTAAATCATTCCTTTTGCGATTTCTCTGCAATTAATTTTACGAATCTGCTAAACGTCTTTTAGACATCTTGTTCTATAACATGTCATCATTTACTTAAACTTTAAATGTTGTGTTTTAGAAGGATTTTTATGAAAATCCTTCAGAAAAACCTCGGTTTCATGACACAATGTTGTTTAAAGTCAGCAACAGTGAATACCGGGGTTTGTGGGACTATCTAAGCAAGATACTGTGGCCCTGGAACGGGATTCGCACTCATCATGAATATGATGATTTCTAGAATGCAAAAAAAAAACATTTCTTTGAATTTTTCACCACCACTATCGCGATATGATCAATTTATTTACATTTATGTAACGAAACCAAAAACTAATTTCTAAACTATCAACAAAACTTTCCAAAGAAAATGAACCTTATATAAATGTCTACAAGATATAACCAAAACACATTCATTAAGATAACAATCTAGACGCCTCCGACGCCAATCTAAGTTTGCTCTACTCTTCATAACGACGCCAACCTCTGGCAATTTGAAGGAACACTGTAGGACTATAGCTAGGTATGAAATTAAGAAGGTCGAATTAAAAATGGTGAATGAGGAGTTGCTTGGGATTAATTAATGCAATGAATTAGACGATTTTTTTTACAGAAATAAGTCTTTAAAAACAAAACTCCATAAAATCAGTTTTGTTTTGAATTATGACTTTAATAATGGTTAGAATTCAGAATTTAATACAGCGACTTAGAGTAATTAAAGCTTAACATTGTATTGGACAAACCAATTCATTTAGAATCAAGGAGTTAGAAAGGCGTCTATTAAAATAATACGCGTGGTACCCGGGGACTGTCGCGGTAAAGCTATTGTATAGAATTTTTATATCAAATTATACATTTTCTTTGTCAATCAAGTGAAACTTTAAGAAAAACAAACACCGCGCCGAAGTCTGTCGAACTGAACCGACGTTAGATGATGAGGGGTGTTAGGTTTATTTTCGTTATGAAATTTCTTAATTCGGTGGCCTCGCTCAAAGCCGGCGATAAAAGCTATGCAACCACAGAGCCGGTTACCCGGTTCCCGCTACTGGTTCTACCAGAACACATGCTATTCAAGTGATCAATCATTCTAATCACCCCGCGCGGAATACCTTAATCCAACATTTAATTTGTCTCTTTGTCTATTCGCGTCACGTAGTAATTAAATTATATTAGTAGTACCTATTAGAATTACGTGCGGTTTCGCTCGAATTTCAGTCTTGAGTTAGCTTTAAAATTTTCTGTTTACATGAATGCAACCATGTAGACATTAAATTTCTCCACACACTGTTTATTTATTTATTTTTTAAACTTGTCTTAAGAATGCATGATATTTTCGGCGTTAACCGTATGACGATGATCTTACAATTGTTGACAAGGCATTTATGTCTTAGCAGTAAAAGAGATTTTCGTATTGCTAGTGGATCCAGGCTCCAGATCAAGGCTGCATTAAATGGTCCCCCTACACGAATGTACCAGGAAAGCAGCGGAAAGCAGAGAATATGGTATTGTTTTACAAACTGATTGTTACAAGTTACTGATCGTTAAAAGCCTAGATTAACACGGGAGATATTTTTCTGTTCCCGTGGCATAATTTCCAACTAAAAAGAAGAAGCCCCGGGTAGCAAACATGCCTATTAAAAACTATGTTTAGATTTTCAGAACTTGCTTTATGAACCTAGTTTACGTTTGATTTTAGATAATAACGACGGCTGTCTGACCTTAAAGATCCTAAGGGAAATAATAATATTGAACTTCGTAGACAATGGACTGAATAACTCGCTACATGCCCTTAACGAGGCCTAAGATCGAAGGCAGGCCCTAGACTTAAAATTAAATGGCTTGTACTTTGTCACCTTGGTCAGACAAAGCTTGGTTGTATAGTTACAAGTTTAGGTAAGTAGTATAATAAAACTAGTAATTATTGTATTAGATATCGGTAATTTTAAGTAAATTAAACTAACCTTGTAGAAACAAGAAACATAAAATTTTCAAATTGAAAGACAAATCTCGTTTGGATGCCCTTTGGATGATGACATGATTTAAATACCACCAATAGAAACTCTCATACACAAACACCCAGACCCGAAGCAACTACTTGTAGATCATACAAATATTTCCTCAGTGCAGGAATCGAACACGCGACACGCAGCGCAGAAATCCAATCACTTAGCTACTGCGCTAACCGTGCCGTCTAAATTCGAAATTATTTGCTTCCAATAATTACAAAAAGATATTTATCATTCGAGTTAACTATAGTAAATAGATAAAAGTAAAACAAATTACAAATCCTTATTTCGGTTTCCAACTAATTATATTCTATCTACTTAGGTACCTTCCTCACAAAATAATCAAACAGTTTTACTGAACCAACATTTTTTCGAGTCCCAATGTCGTAATTATCACCCACGACTTCAGTGAGACATGTAAATACGCATCCAAATGCAACAATAGTAGTGTCGACAATTAGTCGTGCCGTCTAGCCGAAGCCTTTCAACTCTAAGCTGTAGCCAGACGCCGTTGTCGCCACTTTTATTTCGACTGTACCTATAGGTAGGCTCCTATAGGCTGGAGGGCCCTGGAAGTGTCTCGGCGTGTGAAGTTTAGGACAATAAGGGTGCTGATGATTTTATCGTAGGTTGTTTGAGAGACGACAATCTCAGAATGTGATGTGGTAATGAATCTATGTGCTGCAAAATTAGCAGAAAGACACGAAAATAAAATGGGAAGGGAAGTCTTGTGTCGTATGTGTAACTGTGTAATAACATTGAGTAACTGCAACACATTACAGGCTGATAACAATGTTTTTAGTAGTTAAACTTGAAACCTTGTTTAAATATTGTGATTAGTTTCGTTACATACCAAGTAAATAGAGATTCTAGCATATTTTGCAATCAATATTTTTTGACTTTTGAAAAGGCCTCTATTTTGATTTGAATGATTAGATTTAGACGCAGTAGTGACGATAATTTCTACCGAAAAAATATGTCGGTAAAAAAATTAAATTTTCAAGGTCTCAAAACCATCGTTCATCACGTATTCATGATACTCGTGTCCTTATCCAGAGTCGAACTGAGCTGGATGGACTTTTTAATCGTGGTTAAATCATTAAATGAGTCCTGGGAGGACTCATTTGATGATTTTACTGTCAAACTCGTACTGACTAAAATCCACGGTGTCCTTCAAAAGCCCTTTACGTTCCGGGGTTATGGTAATTCCGTAAGTCTCGCGACCAAGCTGGAAGGGCTTAACCTTATTACAAACCTGAGTAATCTTTTTTAAAATATTCGCTACCAAATTCGAGGATGGCCTGCACACAGGTTCAACTATCTCATCTAGTCCGCATTAGGTTCCAAGAGCTGTTATACCTAGCCTGCAGTTTCTTCTTACGTAAGGTAAGCCTTACCAAAGAAGGAGACTGCTGGCTTTCTTGTAAATAAAGAACCTTCAGTATAAGGTGTAAGTTAGTGAAGCGACATTACTCGTGCCATGCGTAGCGGGGCTTCTTTTAAACGCATTATTCTTCATCTCTTTTGTGTTTTAAATATGTCTTCTACATCAAATATTTAGTTATAATTCTTAAGAGATATTTCGTGGTCACGGGACTAATGTATACCGTGACCCTTGAACGTAAAGGGCTATTGAAAGCCGACGTGTATTTTAGTCAATACAAGTCTGATAGTCCCCCTCCTGTCCTGCCCTGGGTGGAAAGACTCAATTGATGATTTTACAACGCTAAAATAAATAGAAATAATTCGTGAAAAAGTTTTAAGAATCGCTTTTGCTATTGCATAAAACAGCACATATCTCAAACTTTTAACAAAATCTTTCCCTCCACATAGCGACACATAATAAGTTGAATAGATACAGGGATATTCGCTTCTAACTGAAGTTTACAGAACAAGCGCATCAGAGACGCTCCTGAAACAAATGTCGTCGGCAATTCTTTCTCACGGCGTACGGAGTGTAACATCTCTGCCATCTTATGCATGGCGTGTGGGGTAAGTTTTGATACTGAGCGGTTCTATGTGTGTCGAGATAGGTGGAGCGGGAAAGAAACTCTTCGGAATCGAACATAGGTATATAACTCCTTCAAACGCGACCACAATTGTCCAGAAGGCAACTTTTTTGTGTTTAAATCATCAAATGAGTCCTAACAACTACCCCGTTTCTTCCCTTTCTGTTCGAGGACCACGGGCCCTTATTCAGTGGCACACAGAGTGACACATGGTAGTCTATGAAAAAAGACATAACAGAAAGCAAGCGGTTCCTTTTCAGTTATATAATCCGCTTAAATGCCAAAATTAATTAACAATAATAATGTCTCGTGGTGGCGTATTGTTAGGCGAACCACTAGCAGCTGAAATGACGACTACGACCACTCTGCCAAGAGTACAACGACGAAGAAGAAGAAGAATTTATGTCTCCAATAATTGAGTTTGCCGGTATAAAACAAAAGTCCATCTTTCGGTACACAACCTTATGCTGTTTCTCTCGCTCTTGCAGAAAATGCTCAACTGTTACACTATCCACAACCGCATCAAGACTATCCATTACACCATCCAACCAACAGGCCATCAAATTGTCAATTCGCTCCGTCTTCCACCAAACACCATACAAAAAACTACCTCAAGTAAAAGTTGCTATTTTTCCCATCTTAAAGGCTTCTAATATCGCAGCTACCCGCCTCAGGCCGGTTGTCATTTGTCTGCTGCTCTGTAGGCAAACTTCGCTTCAATGTTTGAAAGCACTACATTATATCCGTCCTTCTTTATCGTCTTCGTCTAGAGAAATAGTGATGGGCTGTGAATGGCATGTCGATAGTTTTTGAAACCTTTTTAAAGAAGCTCGCAAAAGATCAAACTCACTTTGAATATACATGCGTACTGAGCATAACCAAAAACCATATATTTGAGGCATAAAAGGATGTTTGTATAATGGAAAAATAATAATCACTATTAATATTTGAAACCATTATTAGGCCACTCAAACAGATACGGTTAATTCATGATAAAATTATCAATGGAGCTTTCATATTTCAGACATATTAGTAACATCATTAGCGGTAAACATTATAGGCTTGACAAAATAACAACATACTGAACAAAATAGGTACCCAAAAACTCAAAAAGAATTGTTAATTGGATGAAAAAAAGATATAAATATATATCGCTATGAAAGTTACAAAGCCGAAAATGTTTAATTAATATTTACTGGCCTTTGCGTACACTTCAAAGGTGTCTACATTAAAATAATTAATTTTCTGTTATTAATGAGATCATTTTCGGAAAAGCGGAAGCTGATTAGAAACTTTGAGTTATGTATCTCATTTTAATTATCTAGGTTAATTATTTTAACATGTTATTTTGGTTTCAGAATGCATTTACCGACAGTTTTCTTATAAACCATATTAAATGTTATCAATAGAAATTATATTTTACAATCAATAATTTTAAAATCGTAAGTAAGTGAATGTAAGTGTCATCAAACAAGTTTTTCTATCGATAGTCATTTTTATCGATAGTGTCACGAAACTACAAGAGCTCAAGACTCGGCACTTCGTAACATAGCTTAGATTTCTTTTTAATACCACACATTTAAACTCTTTGTAGGAAGCACATGTCGTTGGTTAAACTTTATATCTACTTCATCTATTGTACTATATTGGAAGTTTATGTTGGAGTGGTTTTACTTGCTTCTAGGACTTATTTGAACTAGTTTCGTTTGCTTTGACATGGACTACTTGTGTTTGACATCGATATTCTTGTCATTTGTATGGATTAGAGTACTAACGCAACTTTATCAGTAATATAGGTAAAACAATTACTCTATTGAGTATACTAGGTAGGTTTAAGCTTAGAATTTTATTCTAATAAATCTTATACAAGGCCTGACTCATCCATCTGTTACGAGCATTCAGTAATAGAATAGTCTTCAAATTAAATACATTTTCCAATTTAAAGACAACTGGGACGCTTTGTGCCGAAATAAATTGTTTGTCATTACAGAAAAAATGCTTTTGAAATTACTGAAAAAATGCATCAATATCACATGTTGACTGAGTTATAATCTACAAAAATAAAAAGGGGATAAGCCAAAAAACTCTCAATCTTAAAAACAATTTCCACAACCTCACAATTCGCCTCGCTGTCGCATCAGCAAGAAAAATCAAATAAAATAGTGCGAATTTTAAAATATCCTACAAAAAATCTGTCGCCAAGGGCGTCCACGAGGGCTGTAGCCACAAAAACAATAAACTGTCATAAATCAGAACGAAAGTTTAATATACCCCTACTTCGTGCAAGTTCGCACACTTTTGTACTAGCCATGTTACATTCACCAGCGCGGGTTTTGTTATTGCGGGGAATTTTAAACTTTCCCGTGATATATAACTGTGTAATGTAAATAAATGAGTGATTTTAAAGATTATTTATGAAGGAGTTTGGTTAGGATACCGTGTCTGGTCGGGTAGCTGAATTTTGCAGGTTTAGAAGAGTGTCTTGGGTTTGAAATACGCTTGGATATAAAAGATAAAAAAAACACATAGGTTAAAAGACTGTTAAGGAACCTGAAATTACACAAACATGTTTTTGGTTTGATGAGTTTTATCAGACAAAATGCTTTATTGCACAACGTTTTGTTTATCAGTCTACAAGGTCAATAAAAAACAATTTACCAGGGACATCTCAATACCGGGTGTTAGGGACAGCCCTCCGCAAATTTTAGGGCTTGCTCACTAGATGAAACTAAACAATCTTCTACAAAAAATAGTAACAATATCATTTCTTTAATTAGCTTACTTCTAAAAAACTCAAGATAAGACCCACAAAATCACTTCACTTAAGTCTAACTCCAAAAAAGAAATCAAAAGTAATTCTCGTGCACTTTTAATGGCTAGAGAGGAAATATGTTGGCTTAGTGAAAAAATAATAATTTACCACAAGTAGAATTTTGTAGAAGGCAAGAGGAAGGTTTCCTTAGTGAACGACCCTCCTGTGGGAGCGCTGCTCTAACAAGAACATCTTAGCGCTTGCCACGACAAATTTAAGTAGGAAATTTTCTTTTCTGACGATTAAGGAAATGTGGAAACAAACATAAACATGTTATAAAGTTCTTAAGTGTTTTAGCTCACAAAACTTACGTTGTGAACTCCTAAGGAAATGTTCGTAATAAGTTTTTGTGGGACTTGCGTAAGAAACTGCAGTAGTCATAACGTGTTGTTTTGTAATTTGTCTCAAGTTATGGTGCATATTATAGTGGTTGTTGTACCATTGACTTTTACGATAACATAAAGATCTGATGATGAGTAAGGTATTACCTTTTCGGAGCCATGTTTTTTTGGCCCCATTCTGCATAAAGCCGAATATATACTTTAGAAAAGCGTTGTAATAAATAGAACTACACTCACTGTTTCTTTTTGTGGACAATTATCAAACGTGTCCACCCGCATTGGGTAGAGTAGAAGAGACTATCAAACTCGTACTGAATAAAACCACCTTGCTCCTTCAGTTTCAGAGCTATGGTAACCTATTTAGACAGTCCCGTGATCCAACTTACTAGGCCCGTTTTATCATCTTTATGACTATCGAAATGATAAAATTAAATTGAGCAATAAGTACTGAAGTTATTGAAGAAACTTAGATCCTGTACTGGGTTCAATTTATTGAAGAAAAATACTTTTAAAGGCAGATAGCACTTTTAGGTTGAACTAGCTAACCCTATCTTCAACCAACAGCTAATTTGTTCATTTAATTCGTTCCAAAAGCACCCTAGATTAGTTCAACATATCTATTAGTTGTTAAAATTCCAGAAAAAAAAACACTAAGCCAAAGTGCCTTGGCACCGCCGTAACGTTCACACTCCACGGACCATACAATATTCAGGAGGTCGCATTATGCATTGGGACATAACAAGCAAAATCAATATGGCTTTTGTACTGCGAAAGATTTCCTAAGCACCTTTGTCATAAATATTTAAAGACGTGTTGACATTTCGTATATTTCAGGGGATTTTTTCTCTTGATTGGATTGAGGTTGTCCGTATTTTAGGAAAACATGTGTTTTGTTCGTTTATTTTATCAGGAGAAATACCCTGGGGGCTGTTAACTGATTTCAAAAATGGAACAGCATTTTTTTTCCTTTTAGTTGTATATCAATATTTTCAACTGATGTTGGCTATTACAATATTGTTTGTATTAGAATGTACATTCTGGCAATACAATCAAGCTTAACACATTCCAAAACAACCTAACTTGATTCCTTTCCTAAATCCCCAATACCAAGAAATTTGTAAGCCCGCTACCTTCACGAATTTACACTTTTCTGGCGACATTTTTTCGAATCGGTTGTAAACTCATTTGGGGAAATTGAGAACGGAACACAAGAGTATTTCGACACTTACGATTTCTTTTTTAACCCTTCATTTAACTCCGTTTTAGCTGAAAAACCCTCTCGATACTGTATTCAACGTGTGTGCTAGGCATCCGAGATTCTCGGTACGATTCGATACGCTCCCCTGACGGACTTCCATAAATTCTCGTCGTAGGCTTCAGGCCGCCTCAAGACTTTGATTTCCCAAGTGGCCTGAGACACAAGTTTATTTTTTTTAAATTGGATTATTTTATTTTTATATGACCTTGACCTTTTTTGGTATCAAGGTGAAGTTCTGTATTTCCTTGTTTTGAAGTAAGTGCCGTAGATTTCGTTGGTCTTTAGTTTTGTTTAATATGATTTATCTTTTTACTAGACCAAAATTATCCTTTTCTCCTTTCTGTGACAATTCGGTCAATAAAACTATTTCAAATTAGAATAATATATGGTACAGAATGTAATATATTATCTGTGGCGTCCGTTTTTGTAGAACGCTTTTTGTTTTCATTGTGTGCCGGTCTATACATAGAAAATCGAATGAAAAAACATTGTCCTTTGCGCCGGCCTTCGGATCGGTCACTGTAGCTTTTGTCAAAGACGCATAAAAAAGTAACGCTGACTGCTACTCTACTTTCATATGCTTTTCTTTTTTGACTAACTATTTTCCAAATGGGCATGATTTAACTTCTGCTCACTATGTAATTTCTTTTATTTAGAATATTTCGTGTTCCTCAAAATACTCAAAGTAAAGTAAGCATACAATTAAGTCATAAGTCCCCGATTTTGATCATACTGTGAAAAGTGAACGTTATAACCAAACCAAATATACAATTAGGTATGCATCTGAAGAATAC
Organism: Agrotis ipsilon; assembly: GCA_028554685.1. Taxonomy (NCBI): domain Eukaryota; kingdom Metazoa; phylum Arthropoda; class Insecta; order Lepidoptera; family Noctuidae; genus Agrotis; species Agrotis ipsilon. The sequence continues at coordinate 14,721,784 of CM052960.1, read as the reverse complement.
ACACTGAAAATATTTTTCTACCCTAGATAATATACCAAATTGTTTCGGAATAGCAACGGACCATTCAAAAATAGTCTTAATACATGTCTGCAACTCTGCGCACAGCCTAAGAACGATTTAGTATCCAAGATTTCAACTAAATCAAAACTTCGCTCACTTATTCTCCAAATGTTATCCTTATTTATAGACCGGCTACATTTGACTAACTGCAACCAGCTCAGCAGTTAATCAGCGCGTCTAAATGTTAACTCAAGACTTGTTGAACTTAATTAGAAAGTTGAAAACGTTTGTAAGTCGAAGAGGACTAAGTTTTGGGAAGCGTGCGCCCGTTTCGCTGGAGCTATGCGATCGTGTTATGTAAAAATTGAATGTTGGATATATTTTAAAGTGTTAATGAAAACTAGTCTCTATTGCTATGATTGATTAGCACTTACTTTTGCTTAGCTGATGTAAACTTAAATATTTCTGTATAATAAGAATAATATAATAATAATATTCCACATTTCTGTATGCTTGTTCTTTCTTCATTTCGCAGGTCTACCGAATGTGAGATGCACAAGATGGACAATGATGGTCACAGTTGCATTACTTCGGTCCGAAATGTAGACTTAATGAAAAAAAGTTTTCTCATTTTAATTGCTAGTTATAGCTTAGATGTTTCATTATTCATAATAACTTTTCCACCGTTTATCATTCATATCTGCAATCGATTACGTCATAATCAGATGTTTAGGCTTTTTCATGTTTGTTCTGTAAATTCCCGGTTTCCCAAAAAAAGTATCTGACTTCTAGCATTTTTGATCGAACGTATTTACTATCTTTTCATGAAGTGTTTTTGTTGTAGATTAGAACTTTTTTTTTCATCGTTGTAAAATCATCAAATGAGGCCTCCCACCCCCTACTGTCAGACTTGTACTGACTAAAATCCACGGTGTCCTTCAATAGCCCTTTATGTTCCGGGGTCACAGTGATGGTATGAGTCCCGCGACCCCGGTGTTGATTCGAATTTGGCTTGTGTAGCTTTGCAGTCTCTCCATGTGTTAAGCACAATATCTGCTTACCTCTTCCTCCATTATTGTTGGCACTTTATGTATAAGTATTTGAGTATCTTTACATTTCTAGCAAAACCATGGTGAATTTGAGATTACTGATATGAGTATTTTTTAAAATATAAACTCTCGTAATTTATTGTAGTGTGCATTAGCACACTGCTCTGAAGAAAACCATGTGCTAGAAACAAAACTTCGAAGACATGTTACATCCACCAATGCGCACTGGGCTCACGTGGTAGATTATAGTCCTTTCCCCTTTCACATAGAGGAGGCCTGTGGCCCAACAGTGGGAGCGTTTATAGGCTAATGATGATGATGATATTCCGGGTACAAAGAAAAAAAGAAGAATTGTATTTTTAAGGCAATCTATATATCTATACATATAATAAAATAGTAGGAAAGTCAAAACTGTACATTGAATATTTTTTTAAAAGAATACTTGGGGTGTGATCTACAATCGATACCGAAGCCGAAAATATAGTTTTTAGAATTTTTGTCTGTTTGTCTGTTTATCTGTTTGTCTGTTTATCTGTTTGTCTGTTTGTCTGTATGTATGTCCGGGATAAACTCAAAAAGTACTGGACGGATTTGAATGATTCTTTTTTTGTTGTATAGGTATTAAGTCTAGTCAAAACATAGGTTATAATTTATTTTGGAAAATTGAACACCTGGCGCAGAACCGCAACAGACCAGCTAAACTATAAGAGATACAAAATTGGTGCGATAGCAAAAATTGTTCCACGTGATGAGCATTTTCTGCTGAGAGAATAAATTTGAGGATCTGGAACACCTGATGTGGAACTCCAAGAGCCCAGCGACACTATAACATATACAGGGATAAAGTCTTAGCAAGAGTTGTTCAGCCTGATGAGCACTCTCTGTTGACGTATACTACTTGAAGTATAAAACTTGAAGATCTGGAATACCTAATGTAGAACTCCAAGAGCCCAGCTGCACTATAGCAATGACGTCTTAGAAAGAGTTCTTCAGCCTGATGAGCATTATTTATTCATGTATAAAATTTTAAGATCTGGAACACCTGATGTGGAAATCAAAGCTATCACTAATTTCACTGTATAGTTATAAAATAACATAAGCTGGGATTACCTCCACGCCGTGAAGGCGGTCGCAGTTTAGGACTGATTTTCGATGATGATAAATTTATTGATAAAATTTTTATTCTACTGGCCAAACTTCCATTAATTTTTTACCCGGGCTCTTGGGGTTGGGTATCAGACTATTCAGATCTTCGATTTTGACGACCCCACTGTCGCTGGTATAAGCAACGAGATCCGCGTACGAAGTCGCGGGCAGAAGCTAGTGATTTAATAAATGTAGTAGATATTCACATAACGGTTCCTTTCGTGTATATTCAGTAGTAAGTCTGTTTAAATCTCATACCTAAGATAAAACTAAGCATGTAATAACTTGTGTAAACATGTTTGTCCGCCAACTTAAGGTAAAAACTCCTCGACGTACACCATACTTGAAAAGTCTGAACAAACTTAAGTTTTAGTGAAACGTAACATAGTTTATGTTTACGTTTAATGTTTGCATTTAAACATGCTTACTTAATTGGTTTACATGTGGAACGCATGTCTGACTGGGTTTTGGCAATTTAATAAATATTTAATTAGGTATCAATAGATACAAATTAAAATATCACCGAGGAAATAGAGCATGGAAATTAAAATAAAATATTACTTGTTATTAGCGTACATGGCAACATTTTAAATGTTCATTTTATTAATTTAATTCATCATTTACTCCCCATTTATAAATTTAAAAGAAAAAGTAAAAAAAAGCTGACGTTCTTAAGAAAAATGGTTTAACGATAATTAACCTAGTAACTAAGTTGTTAATGAAATTTAGCCCAGTAATCTTCATTGACTTTTCAGTTATTTGAGTAATTACATGCTGTAATTACGAAAAATAAAAAATCATTTCTACAATTGGCACTTTTTGTATTATATGCTAATGATATAACACGGTACAGTCGAGATCTAAAGTAAGTGTGCACTTTTGAACCTCATTTTGTCAGAATGAGGTACAAAAGTATTATAAAAATTTCCGAACTCGGCAATACTATTTTATGTAGCTACCTATTGTCTAGTCTAATGTCAATTTTATTGTAACAAATAGTAACCCCAAACAGTACTTACAGCACCTGTTTCACCTAACTACCCCGATCAGAGTGGAAAAAAATAAATTTGTCACCAACATTTGACATGACACGTCGTCAATGTCAATTCGTCGCACGTCAGTTGTCAGTGAACAACTAAAACAACAACATGGCTGATAGAAGCACACCGACATCCGCTTCCAGCAACCGCACAAGACGAATCGGGGCAAAGACTAAATAGAGGGAGAGTGACCTTGACTTTTGAACTGTTTTAAAAGGTATTAGTTTTTTTTAAGAATTAAGGAAGAAGATGTTTTGCTTGTTTTGTTAAGCATAGAGATTTATAATGTAGATGTTACGGTAAATGTGATTAATTGAAAATTATTAATATTTTTACAAAATAATTAATAATAACCACATGTTTTGGTAAATGTGAATAAACGATCGAAATTTATTACTTTCAGTAGTAATTATTAATAATTCACGACACATATTGATAAAAGTGATAAAATTAATAAACTAAACGGCTAAACCTAGTGCTAACTGAAGATAAGTATGATACACGTAGGTTTAACCGCATGTGGTCGGTTACACCTAGGTTTAGCCGGTTAGAACTAGGCCTAACCTCGGGACTAGCTGGCACCCCGACTCGGACAATTTAGGTTAGAAGAGGATGGCGGGGTCTGAAAGACCCCGCCATCCTCTTCGTGGTTATTTTTTTTTAACCATGCAGAAGTAGGAGCCCCGCGGAGCGGGGCTCCGTCGACTTGTTCCTGTGAAGGAAGTTTACTTATTACATTTATCACTACTAGGGTCAAATTATTAATAAAAACCGACAAATGTGATTAGTTAATCACTTTAACCTCGACTTTCGGTAATTATTAATAATAATAGATAATTATTAATAATCTTCAATTATTCACTCTTACCGTAACATAGATACTAAGATCTATTGGCGAAAAACCTTTCTGTGATTGTATTTTTTTTATGGTTCTGCAATTCGTGCATGTTACTTTGTTAGTAAGATATTTTTATATCACTCTACGAGGCTTTTGATAGTATAAAACTTATTAGTATATAGTTGTATACACTATCGCATTAGGTTCTCATTCTGTAATGATAGTTGTAAGACGGAAATAAATAAATAAGTAAATAAATACCTATGTTATTTCATTCGTTTATTTTTTTTTCGAAAACGTTGTCGTGAAAATATGATTGAAATACACACGTAGCAGTAAATTGAAAAAGCCTATAACTGACAGTCAACAAATTGTACAGTCAGAATAAAACTGAATTTCAAGTGTAATTCAAAAAATTACTAACTCTATATGTCATAGAGAAAGTTTAAGTTTAACCGGGGAGTAACCGGAACAGAACCAGCTCAGAAAAGATGGCGGGATGACCTGCAGACACATTGCAATGGTTGATTGGAAGTTGTTGCACAAAGGAAATAAATGGAAAGATGTGAGGGAGGCGATTGCAACCCAGCAATGAGAATTTCATGACTTCTGAAACGCTGTCAAAAGTTATCGTGTATTTCAAGGATGTTAAAGCCTATGCTCGCGGACACAATGTAGACCACGGACTGTTTCCAAAAGGTCCGCATCATAGTGCATATCAGAAAATACTAACACGTCCTCCTGTAGACTCGACATATTTCGAGAGTTCGAGCAGTCCGTAATGCTTTTTCAAATTGCAGAAGCCTAAAAAGTAACTAAAATAGTAACCATCAGGGGCTAAAAATGGATGTGTCGTGTCTGGTCGTTTAGCCTTACTGCTATCTGATAGAAAAGTTAAAGTTAAACCTGCCCTGGTTTATGCCATGGTCTATGGCTATTAAAACGGTTTATACCATTTTATTCACCTGGGTGAACAAAGTGGACAACATTGGTGTCCTCAATGTGCTATCACCCAGATAAATTGCGGACACCAAAGTTGTGCACTTTGTTCACCTTTTTTTTTCCTGGTAAAATCATCAAATGAGTAGTCCCGAACCGGGGCAGGGCGGGAGGGACTGTCAGACTTGTACTGACTAAAATCCACGGTGTCCTTCAATAGCCCTTTATGTTCCGGAGTCACGGTGATGGAAATAAGTCCCGTGACCCCGGCAGGCACTTTGTTCACCTCGGAAAAATATCACCTGGGTGAACAAAGGCGACTTTTTTTCCGCGATGACAGTTCCATAACGAATTTTGTAGCCATAATTTTCTAGTCACATTTCCACCTACCAAGTTCTACCCTCGATGTACGTACTGCACATTACCCGAACCATTTAAGTCTAATACGTTTAATCCGGCAGGTGATCTAGCATTGTAATTAATACATATTAATCGAATGTCAGCCTGCACGCGTCAATGCTAATGAATTCATTAATAACGTTTGCGTTTATAGAAAATGGCTGGGTATGTAGGTTTCTATGGGATTTTGAAAGTCGCTATGGTATTTGGGTTTTCTTTATCATTAGTAGGAGCTTAGAGTAGGAGTCTCTTCGATATTTTTTTTTTATTATGGTGCGAAATTATAAAATAAGTCTTAGGATACTCAAGGTGGATAGAAAGGGACTTTTAGACTCGTTCCTTGAATATCAGGGCCGCGGTAACCTCTTAGGACATCCACGCAACCACGGCAAGCAATTGGCCCTATCGTGCCTTGCCAGACATGCTGATATTATGAGGCACGCATGGAACACTACGCGTAGTCGACTTTTTTTAACCGACTTCAAAAAAAAAGTAGGTTCTCAGTTCTACCTGTATGTATGTATGTATGTAAGTATGTATGTATGTATGTATGTTTGTCCGCGATTATCTCGCGTTAGGCGGGACGGATTTGGATGCGGTTTTCAGGAAAGTGTTCATTATATTCCGGAGAAGGTTTTAGTATATAACACTAACAGATATCCCGTGACGTTGCCCACGTGGATCCGTTTTTGCTTACTTGGATTGTACACTTTCAGAGACGATTGCATGTTTGTCCGCGATTATCTCGCGTTTGGCTGAACCGATTTTGATACGGTTTTTAGAAAAGTGATCTTTACATTCTGGAGAAGGTTTGAGTATATAACAATAAAATATACCTCGTGAAGTTGCCCACGTAGATTCGTTTTTGTTGCTTACTAGGATTGTAGATTTTCAAAGGCGCCGATTATATTATGAAGATTTTTTTGAATATTTAAACTAAAAAGGGAAAAATAAAAAACTTATAAAAAAAAAGAGAACCGACTTCAAAACCAAACACAAAAAAACTGTAAAATAACTTTTCTTTCGGAAGTCGGTGAAATAAAAAAACAAAGCCACCGACTTCCGAAAGAAAAGTTATTTTACAGTTTTTTTGTGTTTGGTTTTTATCGTGGTAAAATCATCAAATGAGTCCTCCCATCCCGGGCAGGGCGGGAGGGACTGTCAGACTTGTACTGACTAAAATCCACGGTCTCCTTCAGTAGCCCTTTATGTTCCGGGGTGGTGGTATAAGTCCGATTTGGATCCGATCCTAAGCGGACGGCAAGTTAAATGCTTTCCATCTGATCTCTAAGATAGTTTCCAAATTAATCAGGAAAAAATAATTATGCAATCCAAAATGTATCCGATACTATATAATTAAAGGTTTAGCCTTTACGCCATTCTACTATCATATTTATTCTGTTAGTGAATGAATAAATAAATAAATAGAATTAAATACAGTTACGCTTTTCTCCAAACTACCCGAAAAATAAAATAACAACATTAAAACACAATCACTAAAACCGCAAACCCAAAAAATATTCAGTCAAAACAAGTAAACAGAAACAACAAAAAGAGCACAGATTATTGAATCGAGTCGCCCCTCTGCATCGACTGACGGTCACGTATGTCGCACGGTGTACGTTAATGTGTCGTACGTGCGCGGCCTGCCTAATGTACGCTTATAAAACGTGTAGTCGCGTTGCAGTCGCGCGATTTTATTCTCCTTTTGATTGTGTCGACGTGCGTACAAGGACACGTGTGTGGTGGGATTTTCGTTACGTTTTCATTTATTTCGGTAGTGTTGAATAGGTGTGTTAGTTTCGTGGAGGAAAATTGGTAGTTGTTTGTGGGGAAAATGTTGGCTAACTATGTTTTATTAAATACAAGCAATCTATCTAACAATTCGAGTTGTACTCTGCTTGTTATATTATAATTCAATCATGATTCAAAAGACTTGTGGCGCCATCTGTTATCATAAGAACATTGTTTTTTCTTCGTGCATAGTACTTCTTTTAGTGATATTCCTTTCTGTACACCTGTAAACTGTAAAAGAGAGAAGTTGTGACGTGGGTTCAAACTAAGGCTGACATTTTACTTCACGAAGATTATTTTAGCACTTTGCTCTCAAAACGATGAAGAAAAAAATATAGGTGTACCCAGGTAATCAAAATATAGTAGAACAAATATTAAAGATTTTTTGGAATCCACCGATAAGACCACGGTGAAAATGGACCAGAGGGGATGCTCTTATAGACAAAAAGCACGTCTTTCAGCAGCACCGCTGTTTGTTAGATAATTTCATAACTTAAATCAATTATGAACACGTGCGTTCGTAGGCAACAACCAACAGTAATGCCGTACCCGTATCTCTTTTAAGTTTTTAATCTTTGACTCGTAAAAGTTTTAGCTGTACAGCAGACTTCAAGCGGTATCTATGTTTCTATCCACTTTAAGTGTGATGTTAGGTGTTTTTATATAATTACTAGCGGCCCGTCCCGGCTTCGCACGGATGGAGGACCCGGTCTAAAATATGAGATTTAAACTATCCTATCTCTCAAGTTGGATCGAACTGCACATGGTGTGCGAATTTTATTATAATCGGTTAAGTGGTTTAGGAGTCCATTGAGGACAAACATTGTGACACGAGATTTATATATATTAAGATTTTCCTAAACAGTTTTCACATAAAAACTGCTGTATGTAACATTTTAACATTCTGGGATCGCCATTTGAAATGTAAACTTTCAAGTTCTTAAAGTTTTCTATATTAGCGTTAAAGGTTTCTTTTTCTAAATGAAAGAAAGGATATTAGTAAAAATCCGTACACAAGCGGCATTGATAGTCTGAAATCCTTTACGAAAGTAATATAAAAAAAGTTAACCTCCAATCCATTATTTTTTCACGACGTGTTTTATACCAATTCTTGTGAAGGTCTTAGCAGTTGAATAGTTTTACTATCATCATGTAAACTGTGAATTAAGACCACTTGTTTGATAAATAGTTTAGCTAACTGTAAGTTAAAATCCCACACATTTTACACTAAAAATGTATAAGATTTTAAATGATAAACGTCTTCTACCAAACGACTGAAGCACTTACCTAGTCAACGCCACTAATTTCATAATACCCCTAAGTAAAGAAAACTAGAAGCAAATTGAGACATAACTCTTAAGAATAAAAATCTCGTATTTCCACCGACACGACAGCAGATGATTTATTACACGAACGATAAAGCCACCAGGCAGCCATCTTGAATATTCGAGAATTTAAATATTGCTCCTTGGAGCCAGATTGACATTAATATTTTGCCTCTTTTCTGTATGTCACTATTTCATAGAGACTGTTGTGTGACCTTGATATTTATGGTTTCCAATATTTGTTGTTGTTCTTGTTTGCTTTTATAACTTTTCTTTATATGTTCGGATTGAATATTCAGCGAGGATTTTACTGGGTCAATGGCCTAAAGAATGCTCGACGAATTTATAAAAGAAATAATGGGAGATTTTGCTTTTTTAACTACTTGGAAGAAGAGCGGTTGCAGCACTGCACTTTTAGTAGTAGGATAGTATAGATACTGTGAAAAGCTAAAAATGGACTATACATTGAATAGATTTAAGGTTAATAATTAATAAATAGAAACTCAGCTTTCCCAAGTAAAGTTAAAACCTTTTCTGTAGGTATCCCAATCCAATTATTATTTTTTACTTCACCAGTATCGCTGGTAGAACGTTACTGTATATGTACAAACCCTCAATTTATTTCCTGAATTATTGGAAATATTATAACAGAGTCAACTCTGACAGCTAAAATAACTCTAATGAAGTGTAATATATATAATAACCCTAATGAAGTGTAATACGGTAAAATAAACTTTTATGAAAAATACACCGCAACACATTTTGAAGTTCGCCATAGTAATGACCCAAAAATGTTTAAAGGTTACTTGCGAAATTCACAGCTTTTCTTGAACAACTTTTTACCATACCACGCACTATACCATAAACACACATGCCATTGAAACCGATCACATAAAAGTCCCTTCAACATAAATAATGTTTGAAAGGAATTGATAGCAATGATTGATTGACGTTGAGTCCCCTTGCATCATATAGAGTAGTTGAGGGAGCTAAGCATACGGGTACATGACAATGTAGGACTGAATTTGAAGTTAAAGGTGAAGAAAATCTTGCAGAATAATCACAAAATGAAAGGAAATGATATTTATTTTTGCAAATAGGTTAATATCAACACTTTTACACGTCGTCTTTTTACAAACTAGATGAAGCCGGTGTTTCGTACCTGACTCTGAGAAGAAACAGCCGAAACAAACTCAGAGGTGACTGTCTCTTTTAAAGTCCAGACATTAAATTGGTAGTTATACGAGGAGACATCAAAGTTGATACAAAGAAGATTGTGAAAGTATTTCAGTCTAGTAGTAGTATTTTTTGATGTTCAACCATAATATCAATAAAAGTTTCACAGTTACACAATTCCTCTGAAAATAATACGGTAACTTTGAACAAACGGAAGAAAAATATTCCAAATGTAGAACAACCGTTCAAAGTAATTATACCTCTTTGTAATCGACCAAGAAAAGTACACGAGCCACAGTCATCCATAACCTGACAGAAAAATTACGACAGGATATTATAACAGTCTAATTTCCACAAAGTCAATTTGCACGTTAAGCGTGACACGTAGAATTGAATTTCCATTGAAAAACGAATGGAAGTTCGGTCGTTCTGGACGGTAAGCTTTCCTGCCAAGTGTCAAACGCTCACTATTATGACGCGATAGAGAAATATCGGCAGGTTAGACACGCTCCATCGACTCTTTTTAACTTCAGATGCCTACAAAATTCGTTCAGTTCATTATTTGCTTTGAGTTGACTTAGTGAGCTTTTTACCACCGACATAACAGGCATTTTGGAGTTTCGTTTTAAATAGCCTGCTTTATGCGGTGATATGGGTTTCGCTTTTCATTCATTCTATGTTTTGATGGTGGGCTGTGTCATTTGAAAAAGGGTTCCCATTAGAACATGGGCTTTTTGGTTCGCAAATTCCGAATATATAACTTGTAACAAACAGATCTTAGGAAGGGTTGATACTACTTGAAATCTGTTTCTCATTGTCCTGTTCCGTGCTTAGTTTGGTCAAAAAAGACAAGGAAAAAAGCTTTTTTTTTAATTCTGCCTGGCCACCAATTACCTAATGTCATAGACACGCCAACTATTTTTAGTTGTTTTGTTAAAATTGTATGAAAATCCAATCGAAGTTAGTTCTAAACTTTGCAAATGATTTGAAAATGAAAAGAGAAAAAAGCAATCGAAAGGAAGTTTGGATTGTTTTTGGTTTTTTGTGTCTGATTAGTTTTTGTGCTTACAAAACATTAATAATATAGTTTACAGGTATGTAAAACAAAAAGACAATGTAAAAGGAAGAGAGTGAGAAAAGTTCAGACTTGACGTGATTTGTTCTCATTTCAGTCCTCTTCGACAGCTCAGTCATATTCTAGTTCATTTGTTAAGAAAGCAATTTGTTTTACCAACAGGAGCATTAAAACAATTAAACACAATGTTTCAAAACCCGACTCCAAATTCAAGGCCACGTCGCGAGGGAGAAACAAAATATTTAACACTAATCATTTAATTATAAATTCCTTGTTTCCCTTTCTTCAAATTGAATTAAGATTTGTCACAGCAAAATCTGGGGGCTTCAAGGATTCGCAGTTCTTAACCGGCATTCTGTTGACTAGCACTGATCTTTATTAGGTTTACGGAAAACGAGGGGCTGCCAGAATAAATTCGGGACGACAGGGGTGGACTGTCAACAGGGGTACACTGTGCCATTCATTGTCCCCCTTTGATGACGTTAGTTCATGTCCGATGCACAAAGTCACCGCTCGCTGACGCATTGTCACTTTTAGTGAAGCAAACAAGTCATGTTGTCCTCTCCTATTCCATGCCTCTCTATTTTTCTTCATTATTCTCTTGTTTATTTCTCCGGATTCCGAGAGATGTTGTTTTTATTTGATTTTCGATTTCAACTTTTTCGTTCGTTGGTTCGGTTTGGGTTCTTCGTGTTTTATTTTTGTTTCGTATCATTTTATATGTAGACAAGATTAGTTGGATTTAAGTATTTGAGTTTAGGCCAGTGACTTTCCAGAACTTTTCATGCGCGATCGCTAAATATTTTCTTAAGTTATTTATTCATATTTGTTGATACAAGCGCTGTACCTTATTTTATACGCGAAGTACTGTTTGATTTTCATGAAAGTTTAATGATTTTGAGTATAACTGGCTGATTACTAATGAATTACTGGTCTTATTTACGTATATATGAATTAAATACCAACTTATGTTGCACGACAATTTTGACCAACGACTAAAATTAAAGTGCCGTTTTATATGGATAAAGAATTATGATAATTATAATACCTACTAATCACCTCTTTGAGCACATCTTACTTATTCTTCAAAGTACAAAGTAATTCTTGTACTCAGACAACTTGAGACTAACATCCTTCCTGTTACAACCCTTGCTATTGTCACTTGAACTCCTACAAAACAGAGTTACATCAAACTTGTAAAGCAAATCTTAATATCTAAAAACGGGACAAAAGAAATTTTCATATATTAAATCCGGTCGTGTGTGTTGAGAACAATAGGCAACTCGGCAACTCGAAGCCAGAGATAAATCATCTGCCGTCACCATGGGAACGACAATTGGGGGACCAAATTAGAAATAAATTCCTTTCGATATGCCAAGGGCTGTTATTAACCGTGTTATTGGTGTATTTGAACTCGAATGTAGAGCGTCAGGTGTGAAAAATGATTTTGGTTTACGCCTAATCGGTTTGTTTGCTCATTTCGTTGGTGGGGTGAACCGAAAGCCCCTGTCTCCCTATCTCTCATGTTGTGCCTCTTATGCTGATAAGCGAATTATGGAAAACGTTGTGTTTGTTTGCTGTTTGTCTTCTCTGAATTGGGTCAAATGGAAAGAATGTATCAGTGGAGAGATCTTGGGTGTACGACCGGTGTTTCTTGTACGCTTTTATTTAAGTCTTTGTTGTGTGTTCGTTGAAGAAATACTCCCGAAACTTCGGGTGATATCGATGAAACCTTCCACGCATGTTTTTAAGGTACTTACTAAGATATCTGTATCCGACCATAAAAGTGCTCCTAATTTTTCTAAACCGTGCTCATTTGTAGTGTACTTTTTATACTCATTGGGCATTAAGTTTTTTATTATTATTATTTTTATTCTTCATGTACACACATAATTAAAACATTTCATAAAAGGGTAAGTAATGTACAAAAGCGAGCTTAACCCAGAATTGGATTTTCTTACAGCAAACCTTAGAGCGATAGAGCACAGAACATTTATTTTTATAAGTGATCAAAGATTTATTGCTGCCAAATAAGTGACCACCACGTATTTCTAAATGGAATACCCAAAAGCACCGCACACCGAAATCAATCAGCTCACTAGGAGTATTTACAAAAACAGAAAACATCTTCTAAATGAAACTGGAAAAAGAAACACGTAAGGAATCCACAATTTTTGGCGCAAAAGTGGAAAAAAGCTCCGAGGTTGATGGATTGCCTCCTCCTTATTACTGTGCGCTTAGACACCTAGCAAACGTTTCGGTTTAGAGATGTTTCAAAGAGGATTTTTAAATCTTTTCGCATGGATTTTGGTAATATTAACTTAATTTTTTTGTGAAGTTGTTATTACCTTAAAATACTAAATGTAATGTTGTGAATATTTTTTTCTCTGTCGATGTAACAAATTGAGGTGTTAAATGGAATGAAAACCAATAGTTATTAATTTGTCTGATATTTCATTTCTTACATAGATTATTTAGGCATTATTAAGGTCAGTAACAATAGATCCAGACATAAATCGTCACATCAAATTACCACTTTGTAAAAATTTGGTAAAAATATATTTAGATACGCAAATGCAATTTCTCAGCGCAAATAAAAAAAGTGATTAATAACCCAATATCGACAGTCACCATAAACAAGTAAAGAGAATTTTAAAAGTATGTAAACTCCACGTAAAGTAAACAACATTCTGTAAGGATAAAACAAACAAGAATTCCTTATCCCGTCAGTGCTGGTTATAAATGATGGCTGGCAACCCTTCGAAGGGTGCTAAAGCTTTTCAAACCCTTGTTTTGGCAGCTTTTCTGGTTTTTCCCTTAACGAAAACGTACTTCGGTTACCTAATACGCGGTTACTCGAAACTTGCGTAATTTATAAGTGTGGCAACATTGTGTAATCCAATTAATTATTATGAGGCAAGTTCTGTTTGACTGATGTTCTCAGAAATCGACGCTATTAGGTAATTTGTATGAAACTTGGTTTATATTTACTGTAAATGAAATTCTTGTTAACAAAAGCTCATCTAGTGGTATTCAGCAGACATTTATTATGGTTATGTTAAGTTTTAAATTAACAAGGTTATGAAAAACTTAGAGCCAAGTATACCTACCTAGCGAAAAGCATATGGGTGTAATCTAGGCAGTATTGTTAAAAAAACAAAAAAGAAAACCATTTAAGAATATTTTTTAAAAATGCAGCACAATATATCCAACAAAAAATACGAACAGGTGAGTGCAAAAATAATGGTGAAAAAGTCGTACGGTCGCGCGATTGCCTGCGGCGATGTCGCACTCATGTCACTGTGACATGCGATACGATACAGCGACGCCTTGTCGCGCGACGTCGCGCCCACGGCCAAAACAACGTTGCAGCACTTTTTTGCATGAACCAAATTTGGATTAGCGCGTATCGATAAAGCGATACTTTTTTTGGTTTTTGCATTTTGTTTTGACAGCTTTTTGTGGTACAATAGTTCTTGTGTGGATTGTATTTGTTTTAAAACAATTTCAAAACGATAAACTTTTAGTAGTAATTTTTTTAACGACCCTCTTGCAGATAATTTTAAAGGCTTCCTTTAGAATGGTTAAATGGCGTTTTTTTACGTGGTAAAATCATCAGATGAGTCCTCCCACCCCGAGAGGGACTGTCAGACTTGTACTGACTTAAATCCACGGTATCCTTCAATGGCCCTTTATGTTCCGGGGTCACGGTGATGGTACCTATAAGTCCCGCGACCATTGTAAAATGGCTTAGCAATAAAAGCAGACTAAACAATTCGCAACATTAAGCAATGAACGTAAGATACATTCAAAAGGAAAATCAAGTCAAAGATGGTGAGACATGTTATTTATGCAAAACATAAAAACATGACGTCATCGATCAACTAATAAACAAACACGATCGCATTATTCATAATTTGTCGCGCGTTCTCACCGGTGTACGGCGGAACCCTAAAACTATAAATTGCAGCGGGCGCGCGATCAATCACCTGGTTCCGTACAGTTAGTAAATTAAGTCCGGTTTTGAATTAGCGACCGCCTGGGCGCTAACTTAGTTATGGTATTGCGTAATTATGCCGAGCTAATGTGATTCAACGTGGATGTTGTACATGGTCACTTATTAAAGCTTTTTTCAGTTTTGCAGCGTTTTTAAAGTCTGGAATTTTATTCTTCAATTGGGTTATCGTAGTTAAATTTTGTTTCGACGCAATCGTGGGATATATGTATATTTTCTGTAGTTTATTTTTGTTTGAATAAAAAAATAAGGAGTTAACCGATATAATTAGTTTCCTCTATTTGTCTACCTGTTTTTGGTTCTAACTTGTAATTAGCGTTTATTCACTATTTTTTAACGTGATGATTCCTCCTGCCCTGGGTGGAGCGAGAAGGGACTATCAGACTCGAACTGACTAAAATCCATGGTGTTCCTTCAATCGTCTTTTACTTTCTAGGGTCACGGTTACCTGATGTAAAAGTCCCGCGACAGACAGTCCCACGATTTTGGTTCTTACCTAAGGATACCATTTGTAATGTTCGCTTACACTCATGGTACTTAATGCAGCTGTGAGGGTTGAAAATTGCAAATACGTCTGTGGTAATAAATTGACACAATTGGCCTAATCTAGTATCGGGTTTACCTAAATAAAGTTGTAAAAATTTTTCGTTGGTGCGCAGGAGCTCCAATTATGGGTGAGCTGACTCCGTTTTAGGTTTCTTATTTGCTTTTAGACTGGATTAAAATCTAGATCAAACTAAAAAAAAGTATAGAGCTTAGAAGCCAGCTATTTTGGACATTATAAGGTGTGTAGTCTAATTTTTTTTTTTTTTTTTTACTTGGTAAAATCATCAAATGAGACCTCCCACCCCGGGCAGGGCGAGAGGTACTGTCAGACTTGTACTGACTAAAATCCACGGTGTCCTTCAATAGCCCTTTATGTTCCGGGGTCACAGTGATGGTATAAGACCCGCGACCCCGGCAGGCTTTAGCCCTCTGAGAGGGGGCCTCGTCATTATGCTGACGCTCTTTGAGGCGCGCGTGGAACACGACGCGCCGTCGACCCGGGCATGGTCCATAGTCGGGCGGCGAGTTGCCGTGTGTAGTCTACTTGGAACGAGCGAGAACGAAGTTAGAAGAACCAAAAGTTTTTCGACAAATTGATTTTCGAAAAAGGGTGTCATTACTCGGGGGATGACCTAGACAAAAATAACGTTCAATGGTTCAAATTAATCCTAGATCGAAACAGTTGGAAGTCACGGGTTGATCCATGCCCAGCAGTAACAGAAACTGGTATTACTGATATTCAGGTACATCTGGTAAGACTTAAAACCCACCTCAGTATTGTTAGAAAAAAAAATAGACAAAATATTTTTGGTTAGTATAGACCATTCAGATTCAGTTTACCATTTCTCCATTCCTTCCTTTAAAATCAGCATTTGTTTCTCATCGGTCACTTTCCGAGACAACAACCTACAATTTCAACTCTTATGAAATTAATATATATATATGTTTGTGTTTTTTTTCTTGTTTTTATTATTACGGTTATTATTACTAGGGGGATGAATTAGACAAGACTAACGACCAGTGGCTCATAGGGCCTAGATCAGAAACAGTTGGAAGTTACGGAGATAGGCCTTTGCCCATCAGTGGGATAACCCAGGCTGACAGTAACAGTAACTGTTATTACTGAAATTCAGGTACATCTAGACTTGAAACCAACGCAAAACTTGTTTAAAATGTAAATAAAAATATGACTATGTCATTGATTAGTAGGTATAAACAGACCAAGCAGTTGGAGGTATACAGTCTCTCCATTCCTTAAAACTCAGCATACAAATACCCATTGGTCACTTTCCGAGACGCCAACCTATAATTTCATCTGCCAAACGTTCAGCTGCTGAGAGGTCAAGCATCGTTGAGTAAACTGCGCTTGACCAATAAGCCGATTAATATTATCTATTCAGAAACAGTTTGCCAGTTGATCATTCCAATAGAACAGCCTCTAATGACAATTAATTGAAAGTGTAATGAGAGATATTAAATTATTCGTTCGCATCAATGGCACGAGTATTAGTATAATATGTTACTATTAATTAGTGTTAATACCTATTGTTTTAATTTTGTACGTTCAATAACGCGAGGAGATTAGTGGAATTATGATAAATAGTTGCCAGTAAGCTTTTCGATATTAGTTGATGATCAATTTGATCTTTTGATAACTCTCATACCAACAGAGTTACATTACTAAAATAATACTGAAAGCTTGTTCATAAAACTAGTCTAATCGAGTAACTGAGTACTCAGTAAGTTGGATAGGCTGTCGTTCCATTTAAAATAGTGGGGTGTTGATGCTGCATCATGGTTAGTTCGAAAAATGAACTCAACATAGAGAGAACCACGCTGCATAGGTTTTAACACTACTTGTCATACCATTCTTTTTATGAATTCCTTCTCATTTAAACACAAAGGGTCCCTGAGCAAGACCTTTAAAGCAACAAATACCTACATAGATATTTTTAAGGAACGAAAAGTTGAGCTGCGAGGAGGATTCAAACCTGCGTCTTCTGGATACTCCAAACGCCTTAGCCAATTAGGCCATCGCAACCACTACACACGAAGCTGAATTTCTTGTTCGCTTGTTTTATGAACGCAGTTTAAACGTTGCGAAGTTTTTACGAAGACGCGACGCAGGCGTTATTGCGTATAAAAATATAACTTACCAAAAATACAAAGTTACCAAAAGAATCTTGTCCAGGGACCGACATAACAAATAACATGCAAGCAAAAGTAGTCATTAAAAACCTACCTCAACATCCATCAAGTAAGAAAATCACAAAGCTCGTACGTACCTGTAAGTAAAAAGACAAGCATTAGCAACATAACAAATGCACTGACCTACGTGAGGGAGATACGAATAAACAGGAGAACGGTACACAAAAAGAAAAACCATAAATTACGTTAAAACGTTGGCAAAAACCAAGGAGCGTTGCTTAAAGGTAAGCGTTCAATGTGCGTCTGTTTGAATGTACGTGCGTCGTATTTGCGTTCACGTTACTTTTACTTTGTAGCTTCCTTTACTCAATCTTTGGCTATTATTATTATGTATTTAGTTTCTCAGACATCGGTGGTCCATGGGTTAGTAACAACATACTTAGAAACTATGTTAGTGAAACCCATGAAATGGAAACAAAAATAACAATTAACATTCAATTCAAATCTTGTCTCACCAGTATTCGCAATGTTATAGCTAAAATTTTAACAACTTGTGCATTGAAATCGTAATCTACTTTGACAAAAAATTCGTGGTACTAAAAATATCAGCCATTTCTTTCAAAGGTGCAATTCTTATGTAGTCCACAAAACTTAGTTATTACTATTATAACGCCTGCTTATTAGTTGAACCTGGTGGTTGAACAACTTTTTTTGCTTCATCGTATGATAAAAATAATATTTTAATTTAATTTTTAATAATATTTAGTCTAGATTTTCAAAGAACATTGCTTTCACACTATTTATTTCAAATGATGTTAAAAAATATTGTAAAACATTTTTTAAAAGAGTAAGTATGGAGTTTCTTGCCTATTCTTCTTCATACAACCTAACTTTGCGAATGGGTGTAGAATCAATCCCAACCCATTTCCTTAATTTTAATTATGCAACGTTGAATAGTGCCTCTTTGATGGCCTAATTAAAATAAATTATTGAATTTGGCTTTGATACACCTTAGTCACAGTCACATTAAACTACATGGACTTATCATAACGAATGTAGAACATCTTTGAATGTTTTCTCTGTCACTCAGACATAAAGATTGAACTGATATCGAAAGGGTTAGACCTTACTAGAAACATTACAATAAAACAACCAATAAACAGAACAACAATATCAAAAACAATTTAAAAATAAAAATAGATATGAGAATCTATCACAGAATTGAATCTAACGGTGCAGTGGAAGCAGTAGCAGTAGTAAGTGTGCAATCAAAAGGCAATGTTTGCGCATGAGGCGTCCTCACGACCAATTAGCGTCGACATCGCGCCACATAAATTGTATCAAACAGCTCGGTTTCTAGCCTTGCTACTCCTAGATGTACAAATGAACTAGATGATGGTATCGGGCTGAGGGATGTAGGGACTTGAGGTTTTGATAATTAAGATTCAATAACTATTGCTGTTATTCAGGATTGTGACAATTCTTGACATTCAATAGCATTCACTAACACGCACCATTCATTTTTTTAATTTGAATTGTTGAATTATGGCTTTTCGAGGAGACTAATGACCCAGCTAGCCAGGATGTTATAGACTTTCATCATAATATTATGGTAATCCGAAACAGCTTGTAATAAAACACAAACATCTATCTGTAATTAAGGACCCAAATCAATAAGTCGACTTTGTTTAGTGTCAATACAAAGTAATTAAAACATTTTAGAATCGTAGAACTTTCATTTGGTCGTCAATCGTCGGTTTATTGTCATTCGTAACTAATTGGCATAATACAATTTATTGAAACTTCAACCAATTGTTTTGTAAGGTCTGACTTGATCAGAATCTTCAACAATACGATCTTCAAAAGAAACCATATCACAAAGCGCTTCCACCAAGTTTCTACATCTACAGTTAGTACTTTTGTCCCTACCCTTCCCTGGCAAGAGTTCATTATCACAAATAAACCGAAGAGCCTTTCCGTTTTTATTGTACGGTGGCAGTGTTCTACCACAATGTACTACGCCATTACACTTGAAACTATGTTAAGTGTTGTTCCACAAGATATTTGGAAGATATGATTGTTGTACTTAAAGTTGAAAGGGTTAAAGTTTAATTTTTATTGTTACGTGTGGTCTCTTCGTAAATGACCTACAATGGTCCCATAACTCCCATATCAAAGGGTATTAGAATACCACTAGCATCTTCAAAATCGCGCATTAGCATTTCATCATCGATTTTTGCGTTTTATATGTAAATTCAAGAGTAACAATTTTTTTATAACAATTTTCATCATACCTTTCTCTAAGCTATAGGGTGAACTATTCCATACAAACCACGAAAAGGGGACACGATCAATAGAGCCCTATTGATTGCATCCCTCAAATAGATTCGTATATTAATATTACTAATACACAAGGGCGTATTGCTAATTTCTTTGAGTCGTCCCCTCATACCATTGTATCTATAGGATATGTCTTATTACATCAATCTACAAAAATGGTTATTTGATATAGGAATTGGAGCCGACATAGACTAGGATCGTTCGTTTTTATTAACATTTTTGTGCTATTGACGAGGTTTCGTCTCTGCATTCTTGCCAAAGTTGTCTTTCGGAGATGGAAAAACATCGTTGGCTGTGTTATTTATGTCATCATTTAGAATAATCAAGGTTTATCCAATTACGATGCTACTTCAGCAAAAAACAACCCATTTTTTCGTTTGTTTTTTTGCTGAGACGTTGTAATTGGTTTTGGTTACTTTTTTTTTTTATTAGCGTTTTATGTCCTGTTCTTAGGCAAAGGTCATATCTTAATAAGTACGTTTTTTTTTCTTCGGGAGGCCTCTATTGATGATTTTACCACGACAAAAAAAAAACATACACGAGCTGGATGATTTATCATTCAAATAATTTCATCTATTTTAAAGCCACTGCAAAAGGACCTTTTTTATCGTTTTAAAATCATCAAATGCGTCTTCCCACCCCGGGCAGGGCGAGAGGGACTGTCAGACTTATAATAACTAAAATCCACGGTGTCCTTCAGTAGCCCTTTATGTTCCGGGGTCACGGTAATGAAATAAGTCCCGCGACCCCGGCAGGCTTTGGCGCTCTGAGAGGGAGCCCCGTCATACTGCAAAAGGACCTACATATTTTAAAGTCATCAACCTAAATAACACAATTAGAAACCAATCAGAAACTAAACTCCAAAACATTAGGGTCCCGCATCAATCACAGAATTCAAAATTTACTCCAAATCGCGTAATCCAACTGCCGAACTATAGATCCAGAGGTCCGTACAGAACATTAGTAATCTAATTAAACAGGCGAAGGATTAATGGAGTGACAATAATCTTACGTCACGTTTGGGGTTGGGGATTATCCCGAATTTAATCAGCGGTAGATGCCACAACCCTTATGACGGCGACTCGTTATATTCAGATTGATGCAACGAGGGTTACGGGGAAATTAAAATTTGGGTTCACAAATCAAATTACTTTTTTCCCTCTTTTTTTAGTTGCTTAGCAAAATTTTTGACGGAACCCTACTGAAAATTTTTGTAAAGGATTTCCTTTGCAAACACTCATAATGCACATAGGTATATTATAGAATAAGCTAGTAAGGTAAGTAAAACACAACGACGATATATTACTAGACTCCGCATGCACGATCTAAGGAACAAAAACTATCCTGTCGACTCGCTGAGGTAATACGTAAGCGAGGGGGACGGGGTACTGCGTTGTGATTGGCTAACTCAAGGCCTGTTCTGTCTCAAGATATGTTTACGGCTCACAGGAGTGGTCGAAATAAGACGAATATAAGACTTTTTTGCCTAATGTGTTGACAGACATCGGTCGCCTGTTATTAGGAGTCTAGTAATATATCGTCGTTGGTAAAACACAATCACAATAAGTGTCAAGACATTAACCACCTATATCTGTCACTTAATTGTTTGGCATAAAAAATATTCTTTGTACAAATTAATTTTCTATATATAATCTAGTGTTGTCCCGTAATGTTTTTTAAAGAATGCAAGTCATAGAAAAGCGTAAGAATCCTCATACTATGGTGACA
This sequence comes from Agrotis ipsilon, assembly GCA_028554685.1. Taxonomy (NCBI): domain Eukaryota; kingdom Metazoa; phylum Arthropoda; class Insecta; order Lepidoptera; family Noctuidae; genus Agrotis; species Agrotis ipsilon. Next base: position 14,700,226 of record CM052960.1, on the reverse strand, counting down.
TCACAGCATGGTAGTTGATATCAATATTGAAAAAGTTTGTGTCAAAAATTACAGGAATAAAAAAATTGAAATGGAACAGTATCTTTCCTTTCATTGTTTAAAACTCCCGGTGCGCAAAAAGTCTGATTTGCATTGTGTAACATTTTTTTACCGTCAGTAGCTTACGTTACATGGAGCTAAAATGAATACAATAATTATACCTATTGAACATCCCGTCAATACCCCTTGGGTACTGTAATGGGTGATTTACGGATTAATTATTTATTATTTTGGTTTATATTTAAAAGCAAGCAAACCCACCTGTTTTGTTTCACTGATATAAGTAATACTCAGCCATCTGTTCGAAAAACTGAGATGAAGTTTGGTCAGTTCAGAAAAATTGCAGATTTTAGATCATTAAGCTAAATATTGATTTTCAATGTAAATTATTTCATTGCAAAGCGACCCCATATTTACAGGATGATTGGGTATGTTAATGTGTGATACTAAACCATTTTAATTTCCTAATAATTATCGGGTTAGAAATGTTGCTGGATGTTTAGGAGACTAAATAGAGGTAGATAAAAATAAGATGCATATTATTAACAGAATAATGGCAGTCTGATAAATATCCTCATTGTTGAATTAAGACTCGTACCATCAAAGTTGCCAAATACATAAACAGCACAGTTTCCATAAACATAATTATTATCTTCTCGATGGCCCTCAAAGTTGACAGCATCAGAACTTCTCATTAATTGTTCGTTATTGTATTCATAATGGACCGTTATAATTATTTACTTCGATATACCTTCTACCGAAGAAAATAAGTCTTTTGTATAAGTAATGAGTAAGTAAAATTATTTCATACAATACATTTTTTTTTCATCAACATCAGCAATCATTTTTGGTAAACATAAACCTTACATTCAAAACTCAACTTTCATACAAGAACTTAAAGTTGAGATTAGTTCACATATTTATTTGCTTAGAAAATATACGTAACATGCACACAGCAGTCATTAAAATTGTAACATAATAATAAAGGGGGGTCGTTTTTATAATAGACCTTGTATTGGGGTCCCATTGTGCCCCAGCGTGGTACGGGTAATTTACAATACGTAACCTTGTAGCAACGTGTGTATCGGACATAAATAGTAACATTTCGATGACAAATAATAGTGATTTAGGGGATCTTACAATAGGACCGAGTTTAAATGTAAAATTAGCTGCAAATGTTGGGTTAAATGTACTGATCGTTAAAACTGGTAAGCCCTTGTCGACTAGTAAAATTGTAATGGTAGTGGTTGATTACTTCAAGTATGTTCAATATTTATAATGATCCTTTGATAGTTTTTATGGCGTTACAAACTCAATAAATGAGTCTTCTTGCCTTGGGTGGAGTGGAAGGGACTATCAGACTCTTACTGGCAAAAAAATCCACCCAGTTTCTTCAGTTTTTTTGTGCATCTCGTGACACAGTGCCCTTTTTAGACACTCTGTGAATCCCTTATTCAGCGTTTCTTTTGATTCTACTGACATCCAGGGTTCTGTGTTTCAGCGTGAGGGGATGGATCTCATGCATGTCAGAACTGGGCTATGAGATTAGTCGCATCTAAACCGTCTATAAGTTTATATAATACACCGATAGACGCTTCTGAAGATAAAAAATGACAAGCAATCTTTAATACAAAGCGCAACTGTCACTAAAATGCGCTTATTTACTATCGACATCAATAAAAACAAATAAAGCTACAAGAAAACGAACACAAATACCGTCATATCAAAGGAGAACTCCTACCACATCCCTATTCTATAGAGAAACTCATCTCGCCATATCCAAGCCAGCACACTATCGTATCGGCCCAATCGCAGCTGCGATCTCGAGATACTACGTAATACGTATGTAAATACTAATTGCGCCAGTTGAAGTATCTACATCAGCTCAGAGTAGATAAGCCTCTTAGCAGTAAATGATCTGAATTCATAATAAACACAGTTAAATGAATTGTGTTCAGATTCAGGCGTGTTGAAGAGACTGGAGCTATGAACTAATGAGGTATGTTTTACACGTGGCCAAGTAATAAGAGTTGCAGTAGCCAATCTTTGAAGGTAAGCACCGTTTTTAAGTGGTAAAATATTATCAAACGGGTCCTTCCTTGGGAGCGGGAAAGGGACTGTCTGACTGATTAAAAGTCCACACTATTTCTTCAGTTTCCTTTTAGGTTTAAGGGGTATTCTGCTTATGCCGTTCCGTGACCTCGGCAGACGTATAGCTCTATGCGGCCCCGTTTACTGTCAGCTCCTAAGCTGCGCTTACCTAAGTTGAGATGGGTGACCATATGTATTTCGACTAAGAGTCCCGGCCTTCATTTGGTCTTGACAGTTGTTACAAGTATTTAGCGACCCGTAAGTCTGAAAACCAGTCTTACCAACGCATTATCTAGTGATATCTGCGACATCTGAATTGTGGAGGTCAGATAGGCAGTTGCGATCCATGTAAAACACAAGACAGTTAATAAAAAGCAGATGAGGAATCCTTTTGAGATTCAAAATACTTGCCTTGTATTTGACAGATCAATTCAAACCATGTAGATATCAAACTGCTGTATGCAATGCTTGAAATATCCCAAACTTTAGCAAATGGTTCCGACACGATATACTACTTAACACTTTCGTACAAACCGTGAAACAAGTCTCCGATAACATAACATTTTGGTATCCAGGTATCGAGGCAATTATAGCAATACAAATCCATAGAGGTTCATACACAAGCACGCTTCAATGGATACCAAAGTCGTAAGGTATCGGAGACTTGCATCGCGTTGTGTACGAAGGGCCTAATACTCTTTAAGAAGAAGTAACTGAAAATAAAAATATCGACATTATGATATTGCAATTGATACCGTCTCGGTATTAATATTTTTGTAAAAAGTATTATAAGAAAATCTAAATATAGACGATACAAATGTATGAAAAATATAATGTTAGGAACGTTATGACAAAATCCATCCATCACAGAAAATAATATGAAATTTTATCTACTTTCTATTAGGAATGTGGAATTTAATAACAAATGATGATAGTGTCAAAGGAATAAAACGGCGTATGTACTTTGGTATTTTGCTTTATATTGAAAAATATTACAGCTATAAATATTTTCAAAAAATCTCTGAGATAGGCTTTACTTTTTTTAGCTTGGTAAAATCAAAATCGACTGTTTCCTTTAATAGCCCTTTATGTTCCGGGGTCACGATAATGAAATAAGTCCCGCGACCCCGGCAAGCTCCCCCATCATCTGACGCTCTTAGTCTTTACTTAGTGAAACTTCTATAGACTAGGTAAACCTTAACTTGTGTTACTAAAAGTAATTATAATCCACTAATATACGTGCAACAAAAACTTTTTACTTTGTGGAATGACGTGGACTGAAGAATATGAAAGGCACAGCTAAATATCAGAAAAAAACAGCGCAGAAATATATTTTTAAATATTAATTACAGACTATGAAAATAAGTAATAACCATTTTGAATTTAAAATTATATTCCGGGGATTAATTGACAAGTAGTTGAAATAAAATATGTATCATGAAACCAGGGCAGCACAAGCTTCAGTTTGAAACAACTTTTAAATCGTAATGAAACATACTTTGGTAAACGCAAACTCAGACTGAATTCTCAGAAAGCTTAATTTAAAGTTTCTCGTGGCATTTAAGTTTGTCATGAAGATGTTACAACTTAACAAAAATTTTTTTTTTTTCAATCTGTTAATCTGCAAACATTGCATTGCAAAAAAAATTAAAGGCTCTAAAATCTAATGTGTCCAAAATCCGGGTCATACTAAGTTTATTGTTTTTTTTTCAGTTTTATGATGTAGCTGTAGGTATTGATGGGTTATATGGATGGGAAAAAAAATCAAGACGTTAGGTCTAGAATAGTTTTTTTAGGAAACAGATGTACTACTGCGAACAGGCGAAAACCGAAGCGTTCGACCAGCACAAGCTTAGTTCGTAAGAGCTTCTGGTGTACTGAATCAGAAGGTCGCATTTTCAAAATCTACTCGCGATCGAATTTTTTCTTTATGCATAAAAACTTCACAGTAGTAGCTCCAAACTTGAGTCCCTCCATACCTGATTTTGAGCTAAAATATATGCAACGAAAAGTGAGTATATTCAGCCTTACCCTTTAAGGATTACAGCCATGATTTTACAAACACGCCAGATCAGAAACCAGTACACAAACAAAATGCAGATCAACATACACATGCAGTACCATAAAGCTATGACATCACACCAGCTGTAGCAGCCAGAGAGGATGATGGATCGCTCGTCGTCGCCTACAAATAGGGTCGCCATTCAGAGGCGCTCGTTATTGTGTTAAAATCAATTTGCGCCCATCCCCGCCGAGCTGCTAGTGTTGGGGTACAAAGATTTATCGATATCGATGTTTTGAGAAGTGATATTGGAGATGACGTAACGATGACAAGGTCGGGGCTGTTGTTTACCTTAACGTTTACTTTAAAGGTAATAGCTTCAGATTATATACAGAAGTAGTTAAATAGCGTGATAAAATATATTGGGAATCTTATTAAGGTATTCCTAATAAAGAAGTTATAGTATTACTATAACTCCGAAAATTTATTTGTTTGTTGCCTTACCACCGGACCAGTCATCCTGAAATAAGAATACCTTATTTTCCGAAAAAAATAACTGTTTCCGAAAACAAGATTGATCAGAGTTAATTTTCAAATTTTAAATGAATGCGAGCGAAGCAAAAGCTAGTACAATATATTTAATTTGTTTTTCAAGTTCATAGAAAGGAAAATTTTCGAGGAACCTAACAACAGTCTCGATGCTATTACGCTTTCCTAGTACCTAATTTAAATCCTCTTAGTTTTATAGATAAACGTAATTTGATTTAAATTCTGATGTCTTATAATCCCTCGACTCATTTATGGTTAGGACGAAATTCATTTAAGTATAGTAGAAGTTTAATGGTACCTATTAATCTAATAAAAATAAAAGGGTATTGTTATTATTTATTTCTCAGCCTACACGGTTCCACTTCGGGGCAAAGCTCTTCACCAATTCCTTCTTTGAACTGTTCTACTAAAATCAAATTGGATATGAGTCGAACTACGAAGACTGTCTTCGTAGATCATTTTGATTATATCTATGTTATAAAAATATCGATAAATGTAAGTCGTCCCATCACTATGCCTATATGCGTCCGGCACGCAAAAATAGTTTTTAGGGCATTCCACCCCACAGATTGTCCATGGCCAAGACAATGCGGCCGGTAACAAAAGTCGCCCTAAAATGTTGTTAATTCGAGACGAGACAGACTTTTTCATATATTTTTTTCCATGTTTTTTTTACTAAAGGGGTGTTCGGTTACTATTTAATAAGCATTCGTTTTGATTTTAATACCAGTGGGGACTTTAAAGGGGTAATTTTTGCGTCAATCTGTCAGTTGGTTTTTTTCCCTTCAGTACCCCTAGCACGAGTTTTCTCTATTTTACTTTACAGAGTTTTTCCAGTATTTACAGCGTTTATTGTATGAAAATATGGTACAGCGCCTCTGGTGTGCGAAGAAGGAACCAATTTTTCCCTTGAAAATTGTCAATTTGAAGTAGTCAAAGTTACAGTTTACTTTACGTCTCAAATACTGAAAACTCGTGCTGACGGTACAGTTTGTACTGATTACTGTAGAAATTGATATTTTTACTATTTGTATAAAAGAAAAAGTAAGAAGCTTATTGTTTACTTGATCCTGTTATCATTACGTCATAATAAACTCTGTTGTGCATGAGAGAAAGTTTGTCCTTGTCAATGAATATCTAAACCACTTAATTGTTTTTGTTGCAAAATGTTGAAGTTTGTGTTTTTAAACTCTGTTCATATTGAGCTCAAAAAATCTAAAATCAATTTCAGTTGCATTGAAACACGACAAGATATTTAACCATTCACTTGCTTGACATTACGTTCTAAAATAAAAAGGACAAAAGCATTTTTAGACATGAAAAATAATCTCCATTTTTCGCTGGTTATTTAAATTTTAATCAGTATATTAACAAATAAAAGCCCCTTATTTAACCACTCAATAAAACCTTTCAAAAAGTCCCTAGACATACCGTAAACCGTAAAACAATACCAGGGAAGAATGACAGCTACATTTGTCAACTCCATTACAGCATTTTTTCCAAATCGGTTTATTTTAGCATTCGAGAAATGGGTTTCTGTTTATTCACGACGGCTTCGAGGGGTTACAGCCGTTAGATAAATAATTTCTTTGTTATAAAGTGCCTTTGAATTAACTTTACGATAAAATTGAATAGTTTAAAATGTTATTTTGTATGGCTTGGCTAAATGGATGCTGCGTTGTTGACTGATCTTGAAAGGGAGATAGTTTTTAAATAGTAATAATTTAATTACATTGTGAGCTGTTTTCTAAAATACCACTTTATCTAACGAGATAAATTAAGGTTACCTCGTAATGCATTTGGATAGATACCATATTCCATCATCATCATCAGCCAAAAGACGTCAATTGCTGAACACAGGCCTCCCCTTTAACAACCGCTGAATGACAACCCGCCACTTGCATACAACGGTTGCCAGCGAGGCTCATGTTTTCTTTGGAGGCCTACCTACGCTGCGTCCCTCAGTTTCTGGTCGCCACACGAGAACTTTTCCTATCCAAGGGTTATCAGTCCTGCAGGCGTACTACCACTCCCAATTAAAAATTTTAAGAATTTTGTCTCATTTCAATAACCTCTTGTTAGCTGGTAAATAGTGATGAAATTTTAACAATATTTCCCTTAGACTGTATAGAAGACTAGGGAGCAAAAAAAACAACTGAAGAAAATAATAATTTATAAGAATTAACCTAGTATTTTATTATAATGTATACTCATATATTGCCTGAGGGCCATGGTTACAGAAAGTGCCAACACAATTTCGAAGGGCTTACATAAACATGTCTAGATTCCTACACTACTCTAATTTGTTTTACTTAGGAACCAAATTCAGTAAACATTATCAAAATAATAATGAGTTCCCCTAACAGGCTTGTGGAAAACCTAATTTTGTTAGTAATAACTTCAATGTAAAAGAAAATTAGTTTTGTCTACAAATTACCAGACGTTTATTTTAGTCAGCACCAGCTTATTTTGTCTGTAAAATATGTTCTAACTATAGTAATAGAACGTTACTTAAGAAAGGGGGTTGCATGAAATTTGTAGACAGGCTACAGAGGTACTGTCTCGCTGTTGACATTGTCTCACGTCTTTGTCTTATTTAGGCAATAAGGATGACCCTAAATATGACCGGCATCTCTCTCTAGATATTTCAGTTAAAGAGGGTACAAAAAAGTTATGTTTTAAAACAACGTAGACTGAAATTTTATTGGTCTAATCACTTACGTAAACAATTAAACAGGATTATTCAACAAAACTATTTTAGTTATTTTTTGTATGCTCATAAATACTTACGAAGTGGTGAACGCATAATTAGAGGGATATATAAAAAAAACTTTTAATTGGGACTGTGAAAATGGAAGCGTTAAGAAATACTGTTATGCGTCCATGTCATGTCCATTAACATGGTGGAAAAAAATAAAATAAAACACAACCTTTAAAGATTAAAAAGTTTAAAATAACTTTACTTTCAGAAGTTGGTGTTTTTTTTTTAATTCTCTTTTCTCACAAACTACCGATACTTACGGATACCCAGCCACAATTATGAGGTAACAAACATAAAAAAAAATCAAATTAACAACCTCCCGTTATTTTTTCGAAGTCGGTTAAAAAAGAAGACAAAATAAATTCAATAAACAATTAACTCATCCGTCATCAAAGTTACTAATACCGTATCCTGAGCTACAACGGGAACGCGCACGTCCCTTGAGCCGTCGTCAAATATTTGCGTAGTAGAATCATCCGCGGGCTAAGTCGACGCTCTATGTAATATCGTGATGGATGGCGTCAGCTGTTTGTCTTGACTTTCTGTTATAGACGATAGTAATGATGGGGTTATCAGCTATTTTTATAGAGGGTAAAAAATGTCTTTCATGGTAAAAAAAAATTTTATTCTGTTATTTTTTTCTGTCTATCGCCGTAACTGACAACATTGGCAAAGAAAAATGACACACACAGCATTTACCATCCTCATACCACCTAGTACCTTAATTATTCACCTCTCCCAAAATTAACTAAAATATGTCTCATACAGTATTATCACCGCATGCATTGCAAGCGACATCCTTTTGCCACTGCATTCATTTGCAACCAGTTACATTTTCCGCTTGGATGCAGCAGTCATGGCTCCAAAGAGCTACGTTCAGAAACCAGGCGTATTGTGTTCTATTTATGCTATGAATTAAATCGTTTGTCATTTGTTTTGGTTCTAATTTTGAAAAAATTCGAAAGCAAGAAGTGGTTTTAAAAAAATGCCCTAAAAACGTTGTTTTTTTTTTTTCAAAATTTATAAAGGTTTTACATTACGACTTTATTTTGTTTTTGGCTAGCACTTTTGTGTTTGAAGATCGCATTCTCGTGTTATATGAAATAATTTGAAAAGGGGTAGACGTAATAATTAATCATTTATGCTATTTGAATGAGTATTTAACTTAGCAGAAAGGCAATAAAATGTAGCTAAAGAAATCGTTATCTCCTTTTCATATTCGATTTCAACCCATACCAAGAAGGTATGGAGAGTGAGGAGACATATATCTCAACTGTGGTAACATTACAGACTGATAATGCCTTTGCCCTTTTCCCAAATTAAAACATCAGAATCTATATTCTAGAGAAAACGAACGTCACGAAATCTCAAATGTACGAGAGTGAGTAATTAACTAAACAACTTTCCTTTAAACAACTCAATAGAATCTAGAGCTCCTGCAAGTTAACTAAATTCTCAAATTCTGATGCGAATTCAATGCAAACATCGCCATACAAACAGCATTACGTAATATGCACTTAACTATTTGAAACTAAACTATTTGAGGTCAGTGTGCCACTCTATACATCGTTGACTGACTCCATTCAGTGCAGGTTTGCATGCAGGCTTTGTTGTCGTAGCGTGCAATTGAAAAAAAGAAAAAAAAACTTTTGAATTTGAATATGGAATTGTAGAATGTCATTATGGTAATAAATAGGTTGCACGTTTATGATCTTTAAGGTAAATGATGTAGCTGAAGTGTTGGCAATTTGTTTGGGTTTTTGTTTATCGTGACAATTCTAGAAAGTGATCTTACAAAGTGTTTTAGACTTAAGTTTTGCTCTCAAAGCTTTATTAGAGTTTTGTATTCTTCTTAAAAGCGTAAATTTAAAAAAAAGTTTTTAAAATTTTTGGCAATTCAAAGTTTTGAAACAACAGGAAGCTTTAAGCTTGTTACAACAATACAAGTAACGCCATCTATTGGATTTTTTTAGAACGAAAATTCACTACACAATTTTATTTCCTCAAAAAAAAGCTAGTTGACAATTATTGTGTTCTAAGTATTACAAAAAGGTCAAGAATTTTTATAAATTTACATCTAGATTTTTCCATTTGTATCAACCAATAGGTTGATACAATTATGCAAAATAATATATTTTGCATGCTGTATTAGATAGTTTTGCCGTAAAAAAATAAAGAATCACTTAAAAAAATGTGCATATACAGACTAAATTTCTTGCCACTATTACACACTATTACTATAAAAACAGAAGCATAATCATGCTCAGTGCAACTCGTAATTGTGCGCAATGCGTTCGCAATATGAGTGACAGTAGCACGCTCCCACGGGGTTGTGATCATGCATTACACTGATTTGGATGGCCTGTTCCATGTTGTACACTACTATGTACTAAGGATTATTAATGTGTATCGAGATGAACATTATAATGGGTATCTGATTAAAATTTTTTGCTTCTTGAAATATGCGTTAGTTTTGGGATAATACAGTCAGAATCAAAGCTGTGATCAATGAGATATGAAGTAAATTAACCATTTTTTTATGTGAATGATGTAGTGCTGGTGCTGGATCGATATTTTTAGTTTTTTGTATCTCCATAAAATAGCCCTTTATGTTTGAAGTTAAAAATTTCCCATTTTTGTGTTTTCTTCAAATAATGTTAACCTACTTGATTTACTTTACTTTCCTGTCTCTGATCTGCTAAACTATATTTCTAAGGATTATTAATGTGCATTGAGATAAACAGTAATTCAACTGTGGGAAAGAGACAGAGCTATACAAGTCGTCTAATAAGTAGTCACATTATAATTATGGCTGCGTGTCCACTGAGAATTGCTCTCCGCTCTACTCCGTTCCGTCTCAGTGTAACCGCAGCCTCACTATCGCTCTAACTAAGAGGTCATGATAGCGTTGTCAAAATATCCATACATAACTAAAATAAATACGATAAATAATATCCACATAGAGAGCACAAATTCAATCATTATGCACTTTAAAAATCTAAACTGTATTATTTCAAACGATATCCTAACAAATACAGAGTATCAGTAGTAACTCACAGAACTGGCGGCATCTTTTGAACAATCTATTGAGTGACAGCGTAATTCACTGAAGAGACGATCAAATGGACACTGTCGTTTGTTTATTCAATTAATTTTTATTGAGTAGAGAGATTTATTGGTAACGGGAACTGGAGATGGAACAATGTATACGCATGCACTTAGGATTTTTAGTTCAAATCAAGGTTTTTTTTTGGGATTCTGAAGCATATTGCCTACAGTAGACGTGCCTTTAATCGTTTTAATGAAAGTGGACATAAAACTACTACGTCTTAGAGTATAATTTCGTTTAGTCTCTAGTGTTTTCTAGGTAACTTATCTAAAAGTAATCTTGACTTCTGACTTTCGGAAAATCGAACACTCACGTATTACTGAAAATCCCGCCGCGTATTCGTAGCTTAAAAAAGTCTTCATTTAAGCCTTTTCCAAAATAACTATTCTCGTTCAGCCTTCAATTTTATTTCTGTAGTTGATTTTAAGAGCTTCTCGAAGTTATAAAACCTTATTTTTACGTCTCTATCTCTAAAAAAACTTGAATTGTATCCATCAGCATAAAAAACTTCGCTTAAATACATCGTTAAATAAGAACGTCCCTAGAAAGTACGTACTCATAAATAAATAATATTAAATCAATACACCAGACACAGTGGAATTGATACCCGTCAAATGTGAATACACACAATAATAATATGTCAGCAATGAAAAGTATCTCGTTCGGAAAACGTATTCTAGCGTTCATTCCATCATTTATCTATAACGTGTATAAGAAAAAAGTATATCTTATTTTGAGCGTGAAGTACAGACCATCAAACCGAAATTGTAGACAGAAAAAGAAATAACGGACGGCGAGATGTGATCGTACTATCGTGTCATCATTATCATCTGTTGACTGGTCTAGTGGTTAGTGACCCTGACTGCTATGCCGGGGGTCGTGGGTTCGATTTCCACACAGGACAAATGTTTGTATGATGAGTACGATCATTTGTTCTGTGTCTGGGTGTAAGCTATCTATAATATGTATGTATTTAGAAATATATAAGTATGTTTATCAGTTGTCTGGTACCCATAACACAAGCTCTGCTTAGCTTGGGACTTGATGGCGTTGTGTGATAGTTGTAGAATATTGTGATTATTGTCTCAGCCATAGGACAACTACTGCTGAACATAGGCCTCCCCTTTAGATCTCCAACTAACCGGTTGGAAGCGACCTGCATCCAGCGTCTTCCAGCGACCTTTAAAAGGTCGTCTGTCCATCTTGTTGGTTGAAGTTCTATGCTGCACTTGCTAGTCCGTGATATCCACGATCCACTATCGTGTTAATGACCTGGTAAAGGTTTGATGCCATGATGAAAATGTCATCCAACTAGCCAAGATGCAAGAGGATGCTGGCTATGAGTGCTCAGAGTGAGTGGAATGTGGTTATCAGCCATGTCCCGCTCCTGGGTTAAATAAGCAATCCCGTTGCCCACAGCTGCGGTCCAGTAATACCTGTGGTAATACTATTCTCTATAAAAAAAATCTCATCTCTGGACTCTACGATCATGTGCTCATCAACGAGTAGGCCTTGAGATCATCCGACCGCTTGTCGCTGTCAGTAGATTACTAAATAGCAAACTTTAGTCGTGAGCGCTGCCGCCGCGCTGTTACAAAGCTGGTTTTACAGAAAAAAGCACTTCTTGTCTTCAAAGTTCTACTATAGCAGAATCATAATACGGTTGCGAATCGTTCCAATTCATTTCGTCATCTTCATCGGCCGAAAACCAGAGAAATCATGAAACATTCGAAAACAATCCCTTTATTTGCTCTCTAAGACCATACATTTCATTACGACAAACAGATTTCAACTTTACCTCCCCTCCTCCCTCCTCCCCCCTCATCTGTTCGATATCGCAACAGCCTAGCTCAACAAATTCGCAATATGTCTGCCACGTCAGTTCAATCATGTAATGGAACGAACGGGACGCCCACTGTGGATTCAATCAATGAAACATTCATACCGGGAGCTAAAAACTTATATAAAACATTTTTGTATCAATGCTTCTGATATTTACTCTGACTTTTATACTTTTCAATTGATGTTTACGAGTAAGTTACTAGGATGATTAGACTTGAATCGGTATTAAAGTAATAGAAACTTCTATGTGAGGTTGAAACAGTTGGTCCATGCTCCCAGTGCCCGATAAGTTTTTAAATATTATATAGCTCTAAGCGTGACCTAAAGGCTGGCCATTTCCTTGGTCAAAGAATCAGTATTACCAACCAACGTGCCAGCGTTCTGGCAATATATTTTCTTTCTTTCTTTTACATTCAATTATAGTCAGTTATTCAAAAAAGTTATTAATTTTCGTAGGTGTCAACCTACGAAAATTAACTAAATGAATGAACGGATATCTTTCCGTGAATAATTTTTGAATGCGGTATGTTTCTCTCATAACAGAGTTTCGATGGCAAAATCTTGTTTTTCCAAAATTTCATGTATTTGAGATCTCCGCTCACTGACTGATAATCATTGATCTTGAAATGAGCGATTTTTTAAAATAGAATTTTATGTTCTTACAAGTGGATCATCAATGTGCATCACATTCTTATTTATTTTTTCGGGATAATAAGAGCTGCTCTTATTACCCGTGGTTGTCCAAAAGAGAAGCAATTTCAATTTAATCTTGATAATTTCGACAACATGCTAACAAACTGCAATCGCCAGACAGTACCAGCATTTCTTATTTGAACAGTATATTTACTCAGGTATAAGGTAAGAGTGAAGTTAAACTCAAGATGCTTTCGAAACAGTTACAAAAATGGCGCCAAATCTTGTTTCTTAACGACCTACCTTTCCGATGAAAATTATTTATTAATAAAATATAATATGGACCGAAATAATCAAGGCGCGACCCAAAAACACGGGCGTCTCTCTCGCCGCGCGTTACATAATCTCATGTAAAAGCGTAACTTCTTTGTAATCTAGAAATAGATGACATTCATAAAACTTTTCCTTTTTATTTTCCGGGCAAATTAAAAAGAAAAAAGTTTAAATGAGTGGAACGGGAACACTAAATTAGGTACGTGGCATGGTTTTTGGACATGAATTAGATGTTTCAGACGTCTTATGGATTGAATGAAAATAGACGTGGTCAGTTGCGCGTTGGGTCATTTTGCAAGATCATTGAGAAATTATACTCAAATGACTTTATACATATTTATACTGCATGGCTCATCATAATGCCAGGAGACATGATGCTAGACTCGTGGAGTGTCAGAAAAAGCTCGGTAGACCTTAGACTATTCGTCGACTATTCTGTTACCATCGTGGAGGCAGAGGGCAGTAGACTAGATGTGGACGCGCAATGTTTGACTGATTCTTCATCCAGCACAGGTGCCCTAGTAGTTCAAGTGAGGGAACGAGACAGAGCTTTACAAGTTGTCTAGCGCCACCTCGTTCCCTCACTGGACTACTCTGGCTTTAAGACGTCATGGTAGGCCACCTGGGGCCTAAGTCTACTAATTTATAAACGTTACAATGGTCTCTCAATGGTGTGTTTTTGACAGTTTTTGTATGGCAAATCTGTCAAAAACTTACCATTGAGAGACCATTGTGACGTATATAAATTAGTAGACTTAGGCCCCTGGGGCCTTAGTCAAACAGCATACGACAGTAAACGACAATCGTTATCGTTCATCTCATTTCAAAAAATCATTGGTGACTGATGAACGATAACGATTGTCGTTTACTGTCGTATGCTGTTTGACTAAGGCCCCTGGTACAGACCAGGGGCCTTAGGGCACACTTGGATGATCTCAGTCAACTCTGCCTATTCTGTAATAGGCAGAGTTGACTGAGATCATCCAAGTGTGATGATGTTACCCAAATTTTTCTAGCTATTTTATTTGACCTTGACAGCTTTAAAACTTCTTGATCTTTCACTCAGTTTATCCTTATAATTTCAAAGGAGCTTGATTTCTCAACTGACCTTTTACAAGCTAGTTAAAGTCAAGTAGCTCAAAAAACAAGTTAAACATATCAAAATATACATAGTCAAATATTAATATAGGTCATATAGGCAGCTAAGCGCTCCTGAGCTTGTCATCCATCATGATCGTTTGCATATGCGTTGTGACAAATGCCTTCCTAATCTGTTTCTGTGAGCGGCTGATATTACAGGTAAATATGTTTATTTTATTAATATCAAGGACATGGTATTAGGTACTGTACTGTTAAAGTAGTTCAGAATATTTTTGTTTATTTGAAATATTTGTTAGGCACATACCTATATCATTTCTTCATTTATAACATTTATTCCATCCGCATAATCCAGAAATCAAAGAACGTTTTTGGTAGTCCATGGATTATTAACTTTTCACTGCATTATAATTTACAGACTGTTAGCAGGTTCTATTCCTTTTTTATACAATTTCGTCACAACCCAAAAGAATATAATATAAGCCAAAAACAAAAATTCTCATCTCGCTTGTGCCGTATCTGATCTCATAACACAAAGACTATTTTCTTTCATACCCAGATCAATATGAGGCATAAACTTGTGGCTTATTCAAGGCATGAATGTCAAGTTTGCGAAAAGTTTGAGGTCAAAGGTCAAACGAATGGTTTCTCGTTTATATCCTCCTATTTATTAAGAGTTTTCGGAATTTTTGTGGCCTTGCGCGGCGGATTCTGAGGTCAAACAGGAAGGTTCGAAAATGTGGTTCTTATTTTTTGTAATATAAGGTGTTTTTTATTTATAAATGAAATCGAAGAGCTGAGAATCTTATTTTTTTTTAAAAAAAAAGCTGTTTAGAATACTTTAGTTGTAAGTACTGGAAATTAACGAAAACTAAGCCGATTGCATGATTCACTTTTTTATTTATTTATCAAGGCCATGACGCATTTAGCCAACCAATGATAATTAAGTGGTTAAGACGTTACTGAAACATGAGATCTTAAGTTCAAATTCTAACCGTAATGTTGGCTTTAGCCTGAAATGAGTCACTAAGTTCACGTAGTGTTAAATGTTTGTTTTCAACAATGTTATTTTTTTTACGTCTGACTACCTTTTCAGTACTTCACGATGTTATTTTTAATTATATTTTCATCGTGAAAAAATATGTGAGTCACGTCAAATTCTCAACCAAAAAAGCCACTTATTTGATAAGCTCAATATTGCATTTCGTACATATAAATCCCACCAAAAACATTTCATGTAAAATGTTGCCAAGACGACCACATAAGGTTTGCTCTGTGAAAAAGATATCAGATCTCATGTAAAGCCAAGCTTCTGAATCTACACGGCCTAAGGATCCTAACTTCAAAAACAGTGAGTCACGTAAAATTCTCAACAAAAAACGCTACTAATTTAATAAGCTCGATATTGCATTTCGTGCTTATAAATCATGTCGGCCATTTCTTAAGGTGACGTGTGACAGCCCATCTTCATCCTCAGCTCTATACGCTTAGTTTATTGGCAGAATGTCAAGTACACTCCCACACAAAAGTGGTTGAAACATAAATATTATAAAAGGTCAAGGTTTGTCAAGGTCATTATTTTTTTAGTATTATTATTTTTGATGATAGTTGTAAAGAATGTGATTATTGAGATAAAGAGAAATAGAGAAATATTGAAGAAGAATACATGTTGCGCCCATCCCAATGACAGGAGAAAAATCTTACTTGTTTGAGAGAATTCGAAGAGAACTATTTTCTTTGCCACCAGCTTTTCTAAATCCAATACATGCTACAATTATTAAAATGTTCCTTTTAATAAAAATAAAATTTATACGATGGACTTCTCTACATTAAAAAAGGTAATGATTCATTAAACAAGTTTAAAACCAGTGTGAGTGATTGTACTTTCATGCAACGCAGACAAGTATTCGATATTCGGTTAATCCTGTCTTATTCTATCAATGGGGAAAGGAGAGAGATGGTGATACTTTAAAATGTATTCGGTTTGATCTGAGTAAGTAGGTATCTAAATTATTTCTAGACAGGATACAGAGTCGGTGGAGCGTTTGAAGTACGTTTTATTTCTGTATTTATGTTGTTATAATAAGAATTTTATAAATAATACTTGTACGTTTTCCCACTTTTATATATAGAAAATTGGAGCGGGTCAGAAAAATATAAATGCAGGGAAAAAGATCTAAAGATACTATACAGAATTTTGATTCATTTTTCTGGTTGAACTATCTACGAAGAAATTTTATATATAAGAAATGATTATATAAAAATTGTTCCTTCATCTGTTTTGACCCGCAGTTTTTTTTCCAATTACTTCTACATACGACTATTGTTTCCCTTCTAAGAAAGACTTTATCTGTCTCATTCACAAAGATAACATTTATGTAACAATTGTTTGCCCACAAAAGATAGATTGCTAAGATATGTCTGTGAGACCACGTACGCACGGGCGTTTTATTAAACGCCACGGAGAAAGCACGCCACGTTTATTTTCCTTGCATTGAACTTACAGTCTATTGACACTGGGGTTGAAAAAGCAACTGCGGATTCTTTTAAATCAATATTATTGTTTTACCGTCCACTGAATTTTTAACTCTATAAGTGGAGTCAATCGTTAAAAACACTATAATGAGATGTTTTAACTGTATGGAGTTCCGTTTTTAATTGCAACTAAAAAACTCCGGTTGGAATAAAAACGTGGCGTTTAAAAAACCGCCCGTGTTTTCATGGACTAATACAACAATTTTCTTTTTGACGCACAAGACAGTACCTAATTCAACTTTCTTCTTTGTCTTATTTATATGTTATGTGAATGTTTGCCAATGGAACTTCAACCTTCGTCTGCCTGTAAACAGCTATAATGTCGCTTGTGTGATTGTAGAGCAAGAGAATACGGTGTAGGTAGCAGAAATAAACTAATTATTTAACTTTTTTTTTGTTGAACTAACAGCTTTACTTATTTTTGTACGATATTTTGCAGAACATTTCGACTCGTGAACCACTGCACTTAGTACACGTATTGTTTTTTTTTTTTTAACCAGTATTTTTTTATAGATATTTGAATAATTTTTTTTTTTCAATCGCGTGATCCAAAATTAGTTTAAATAAATAATTTAAACATGTACCTACTGTATGTTACCCTTCAGAGATTCCGAGCTATAATAATGTTTACGTAATTTAATCCCCATTTAATAATTAATAAAATCTTATACAATTTAACTGTGACTGTGTCTCTCTTTATATATTTTAATTACTTAGGTACAAAATTAAACTAGAACTTTGTTTTCGTAGTTCACACAATATAGTAGTGTATCTTATTTACCTCGCAAGCGACACAGCGCAACATAATGAATGACTTTTCAAATTAAAAGTTTAGCGTAACTTAGCGCCATCTGTCATGTTTGGTTGGAACCGCATACTCATTATAATTTGTAAATACGAGTATTTTCCAATGCCAAATTCACTTCTTTACTGTTTATTTAAATGTTACAGAGTCCCACTGTTTGCTTTTCTATTTAGGACATTTTTTTTCCAATTTTTAAAAAAGAAAGATAACCCAGACCTCCCATGATTAAACCGTGCATCGGAACGTTACGGAAGTATTCATGGCATGGCATACCTACCGGCACCTTAGCGGCACGGTTCCATCCCAACAATTAACTTGCTATTCGAAGTTGAGCAGAAAATCGTGTGTCGTACGTATAATACGCTTCATGATATGTTACTATGATGAAAACAGTCAACGGGCCGCTGACAACGGCGCGGCGGCGGCGGCGTGCGACCTGACAGCAAGACGTAGCCGTATTCGAGGCAATGTCGGCAATGACAACGTACAGTAATTGCCATGCCGGTATAATGTGCCATGATCTTATGCCGTTGGTGCCGGCTGTCATATATGTACATCTTCAACAAATTATGACATTTTAAGACAGTTCGTCACAAAACCTTCGAACACCAGTCTTACTAAAAATGTACGGAGTAGAAACTGTCTCCAACATAGTTAGGCAAGTACAGTCAGCATCAAAAGTTGCTAACCACATTTAGATTTTCAAAATCGATGTACATCGTGATAATACGTAACAATACGGTGTACAGCGATTATGAAAATCTGAATGTGGTCAGTAACATTTGATGCTGACTGTACTAAAAATTTTCCTTTAAAACTTTAAATATAATTCAAAGCAATATCAAATGAATCTTTCCCAAAAACGGCCATAAGTTGAAAAGTTAGTACTCTACTACTACTCAAATGAGTTTACATGATCACAAAGAATTAACCGCACAGTTTCATTAACCCCAATGCCTTTTTCAATGTCAGACAGAACCTCGTTTCACGCCCCGATACTCTTCACCTAAAGAAACCAGACATTTTGGGCCAACCACATGTATTTATAATAAATAATTAACTCACAAGTACCGTTATAGGGTTTAATTAATCCCGGACAACGGGAATGTGTCCCGTACAAATTTATTGCTATAATTTACGACAGTCCCGGAAAAAAGGGAATACAAATACTGTGTAATGTCTACTGTATTAGACGGTTGGTTAGGGAAATTAGTGGGACTATGCTTGTTAGTATTGAATTCGAGAGCTTTCATACAGCGATAATTGTACCGTGACCCTGGAGCAACTGGCAACCGAAGGAAGACGGTGGTTAGTCAGAAAGAATCTGACAGTCTCTCTACACAGAGAAGAAAAAAGTGTTATAACATTAGATTAGTGTGGTTCGAGCTTATTAACTCGTCAAGAATATTAAATACCACCAAAGAAATTATACCATTTTAAAGGTTTAACTGGTAATTTTAAATTAGTACCAAATTCATTCAAATCACGGAATTGGTTAAGAAACTATCCCGTATCAATTCCAAGTAAGTGATTCGATACTTTTGCTCGCGAGTGATATAAAAATACTCGTCTGTTTCCTTCATTATCACATAATTTCATAAATAAATTGGAAATTACAACTGAAATACACAATGTAACCGTCCAATAGTTGTTAGTATCAGCTGAAACTTAATGCATAGTGGTACTTGCATAACAGTACGTATTTAGGAAGCCCTGAAACTGTGAACATCGAAAGCCGATATGAAAGCCGTCGCATTGACGATAGTACTTCGTTGTGTGAAAACAATAGAAAAACAGTTCACTAGTTGTATTACAAGCCTTAGTTTATACTAAAATCGAGTTAAATAATAAACAATTATTAAAATCAATTACAATAACGTATCATAACTAAAATTTTTAACGAAAGAATCATCTATTGCGACCTTCCACTTCAAGCAGGAGGCTTAAGGAAGTTTAATGTAAGGGATATTAAAATAAAATCATCAAATACGACCTTCTACTCTTTTTTACGTGGTAAAATCATCAAATGAGTCCTCCCACCCCGGGCAGGGCGGGAGGGACTGTCAGACTTGTACTGACTAAAATCCACGGTGTCCTTTAATAGCCCCTTATTTTCCGGGGTCACGGTAATGAAATAAGTCCCGCGACCACCACCTTCCACCTAAAGTAGGCTTGAAGTGGCACGGACCGTCAGACTTTTACGTAATATGTGCTTTTACTGACTAAAAACCGCAGCGTCCCTTTTGTTGCCCTCTGTTGCATCTGACTGCCCCCATGGAGGGGCAAAGCCTGCCGGTGTCGCGAGACTCTCTTATCAGGTAATGGTAACCATGAAACCAAAAGGGCTATTGAAAGACATCATGGCTTATGACAGACCCCTCCCATCCCACCCTGGTTGGAAGAACCTATTTGATGATTTTATCACGATAAAGAAAGATTATTTATACGTACCTATATGTTAAAACGACGACGAGGTCGACCGCGGTGGATGTGATGTGACGATCTGATCATGTTCGCGGGGCAGGCATGGCCAGATATTGCCCAAAATAGAGATGTTTGGAAGGAGAAAGGGGAGGCCTTTGCCCAGCAGTGGGACACAAGATAGGCTATTAAAAAAAAATTATATGTTAAAACCCCAAGTAAAATGGAATACGGGCAGATGATGTATATGTTAAAAACAAAGTAGACCTTAAAAATAATAATCTTAATAAAGAACCCAAATCAATAATCTTTAACACTAAATACAATTAGTGTGTATTGACAACCCATTTATTTACATACCGTATCACTTCTCAAAATTAATTTAACACTGAAATACCCAAAGACAAAGAGCGTGTTATTGCACTAACAAATTCGCATACCGAACGCGAATCAGCCATAAACATTTAAACCAAAACCATGTGTAAATGAACCGAGGTTAAAATCGTAACAGGGTGTAAATCAAACGCACTGCACATGTCTGTTCCCATGATTCATGGCACTACAAATCTTACAGCCTTATTACAGTGGAACAGAGTTCAAATTAACGATAGATTCTTGTGCTTGCAGGCGTAAGGACTTATTAAGATCACTTTGCATGCATCATGCCAATTGAGTGCGGGATACATGTGTTTCTGATTTCTTTTTTTTTATTTAAGATGATACTTCGAGTTAGGATGATGTTTATTTGTTTCTTTTTAAATTTATGGGCAGAAATGAGTTGAATGAACATGAAGGAAATGTTATTGAGATTAAATTAAAAATATCAAGGAACTTTATTACTGGAAGTTATGATGGTAGGACCTTTAAATTGTAGCCACAGATGGACATAATACATGCGGGATACATCAAACTAAACGTATGCAGTCAATTTTATTAGTTGTTTTAATAGATTTTAGATATTGTTTCTTAGAAGACCTATGCAGAGTAGTAGGCAGACTTGAAAGCAAAAAATAAATATTATTATGGTTTAGGTCGAAAAGCTTAATTGAAGGATATGGTGCAGGCCTTATGGGACATCAATAGTAATTAAAAAAATGGTATAAGTTTGAAAGTTATTAAAATTAAACAGAATTCGATAAAAGTGTCGAAAAGAAACTTAATTAAAAACTTAAATCTAAATAGGTACCTATCTCTGCAAAAGTTCTAAGGCTACTCACTTAATACAAATGAAAAGAACCAAAATATTTACACTTAATAATAAGGCTTTGTTGGCACCATTAAATGACGTCTCCCCTCAGTTGACTTCCAAGAGCCCGAAGTATCGCGGGAACACCACCAGCTGACACTTTTTGCTCTTTTCTTCTCGACGTGACAACCGAATTTACGATAAAATGTTTGAAGACACTATCTATCTTACTTGCAAGATCATTAAGTGGGTATTATTTTGTAGGAAAATGTATCTTGTTTATAAAACATTAAAAAGATAAATTGATTGTTTGTGACAGTACTTTCCTAGATTCCAAGGTTATTAGGCAAAAATATTTTCGAAGTTCTAGATTTTTACATAAAAAAAAGAAAATAAAACTTACCTATCACGATAAACTAGAAACACTTTATTCACAACCTTAAACTGTTATCCAAAACTAGAGAAAGCAGTTCTAATACACCCAAATATCCAACGTTTTTTAAACTACTATTGTCTATCATCCAAATCTTGAAGAAAAATTAAAGTTATTCACAACACTTCGCGGTATAAGTTAGGGCGGGAGGTTACACGGAGGCTTCGCACAGCCGCCCGACGCCACGACAGCCGGCTAACTGCCGCCCGCCCTAGCCACCCTGAATGTTTTCGCAACAACTGAAAATTTTATTCAGCGAGCGAACATTATCTTCAAGTTTTTGAAGAGTTTGTAAGTACTGTGAATGTAAAACCGAGGCAATATTTTTAGAGATACCTACTCATCTCTGAAAGCCTTTCAGTACCGTTCAGTTTCAGTCCGATCGTTTCACGAATGACCTGATGGGAATGAATTGCTGAAAAATCTGACGATTCAGTTTTCAATCGTATGAATGCAATTTGAATCGTTGGCTGGCTACGATATGCTATAGGCTATGTATTGAGGGATAACTGTCGATCTTTCCAATATCGTTTGCAAATTGTTATGTAAACATTTTTGTAACCCTTTTTTTAAGTGGTAGAATGTAATAATGTAATATTCCACAACTATCACACAACGCCATCTAGTTCCAAGCTAAATCAGAGCTTGTGTTATGGGTACTAGACAACTGATAAACATACTTATTTAGTTCTAAATACATAAATATTATAAATAAATTACACCCAGACACAGAACAAATGATCAGTAAACAGAATCCTCACGAGTCCTTCCAACCCTAGTTGAAGCGGTAGGGACTGTCAGGCTCTTACTGCATCTGCTCTTTGCATTACAGGGCCACGGTTTTCTGCTTAAACAGTGCCGAGATCTTGGATTTTTCTAACCTTATAACAATTTAACTATACGCATATCTATACCAGGACTAACTGGCAGTTATGTAATGAAGTTAATAATGGTATGCAGACTCTTTAGTTTGACCAGACGAAACTGCTATATTTACCAAAGACAAAACTAATTATATATACTTTCGTGGTGAGCACACAGCACAGTCTTAGTGATAAATTAGTCTATGATGGCTATTTTATCGTTAAAAAATAGCCACCACACCTCAACAGTCACCGATAAAGAAGATTCTTTATCTACACCGACCAATCAAAGTGACGCAACCATTGCCATAAAGAAAAAAGAAAAATAAATGGTAATTAATTTATTGGCGCGATCGCGTCAAAACAATGCCTTATCTTTGAAAAAAGCCGCTGTTCTAACGCTTTAAGTTCGCGTGCCAGTGGCTCCCCCTATCCATCACTCAGATAACATGAACAAATACTTGGTAGTATTAGCATAAACCCTAGAAATTGTTACCAACTTTAGTCTAGATTATAATTGGGTATATTCAGTAAGTTTGTACTTTGTACTGTATTTGAAATTTCAGTCCCTTGCCATTTCACAACGATAACTGTGTTAGCTTTAAGACACTGATTAATCGTAATCCTAACTTTATTATACATAAATTATACATTTATATTTCTTTCATACATAACACTATTATGATTGGAAATTAAGTTTATTAGTTTTTTAGCAAAGCTGAAAATCTTAATACCGATTATCCTATTTACGCTGTCAGGTTTACAAATACGGGCATAGAATACCTTACATCGTGAACAACAATAACATCCACTTAATTATAGATGACGACACATATACGATCAGAATTAATTGACAAATTCTAAATTAACGCAAGTAAAGCCACGGGCAAAAGCTTATCTTGAATATTTGAAGTTTTGATTGTTTTTGTGCAATTAGTTGTTTCAGTTTTATGCTAGTAGGAATTTGAAGGACAACTCGCCGTCCGACCATAAACCATGCCCTGGTCGACGGCGCGTTGTGTTCCACGCGCGCTTCAATGAGCGTCAGCATGATGACGGGGCCCCTCTCTAGGCGGCCAAAGCCTGCCGGGGTCGCGGGACTTATCTCATTACCGTGACCCCGGAACTTAAAGGGCTATTGAAGGACTCCGTGGATTTTAGTCAGTACAAGTCTGACCGGCCTTCCCGCCCCGCCTGAAAAGCAAAATTGATTGATGTAATTCTAAATAACATTTAATGCTTTTATTCATAACTTGTCTATTATTTTGTATTCCGTTGCTAATTATAACAGCATTCAGTCAGTGACGTCTAATTAGTTTAACTAAAATGTTTGTATGATTGAATTATTATATGATGACTATGTAAATTGAGGCATTGAAAATAAGGGATGTCATATTTTGATAGTTAGAATAATGAACCTTAATGCATCTACATTTTAACATCATTATCAGCTTGTTAATGTCACTGCTGGTACATACATAGACCTCTTCTCTGTGAAAGTGAGAAGGCCATACTCCACCACGAGGGCCAACACGAGTTGGTAGCTGTTACATGTTTTTGATTTTTTGGTTCTAGGTCATGTCGATTTCCAAATACCTATGTATTTGGAAATGCGAGGATCACAATGTATAACAGTACTCAGCTATTTTTATATTTGAAATACTTAAATGTGTACTCGTAAAAAATATATAAAAGAGTTACATCATTTATCTACCACCTTAATCCTACATTATTTAATTATCGGTAGTATAAATGTTAAGATTATGCACGTTAATATTTCCCATAGCTTAATATCTATTTATAGAAGGATTTTTAAGAAGGAATAATAAATGAATCAGTAGTAACTAACTACTATTTTTGTTGCCAGTAAGCTGCACTTTCATCTACATTAACAATTTGAACTCGAAACTGATGTTCATGTTACATTGGCAACATTTGCGGTGATATGTATTCCAACAAAATTATTCGAATCTTAAAAAAAAAGTTGTTTTTAATTAGTATAATAAACTTAGGCACTAAATTCCTTAACCTTAGGTAGAGGTACCGCACTTGAATTATCTTTTCATTCATTCATTACGTCCGTATAAATTTTGAACGTACACCGATTTCTGATAAAAAGTCGAAAACTTAAACCAAACTGGCTTATTGTTCTTAATTTAAGAGAAAATATTATACTATGTAGTATAGTTGAGCCCTAGAATTGAAACGCTCCAAAACACAAATTGCTGACGTTGGTCAAAAGGCCGCTGCACTGAAATGGGCTTGGGCCGGACACGTTTGCCGCCTGCCCAATGAACTGTGGGCCAAAATAACCACTTTGTGGAGCCCTGACACAGCCAGAAGGCGTCATGGCAGGCCTCGTAAAAGATGGAGGGACGAGCTTGACAAAACCAACGACCAGTGGTCCACTTTGGGCCTGGATCGTGAAAACTGGAAGTCATGGGGAGAGGCCGTTAGGCCCAGTAGTGGGATGATGTAGGCTAGCAGTATCAGTTGAGCCTCGTCGGGCTCAACTGTTAATAATTATATTAAAAACACTATGCAAAAAGGGTTTCTTTTTATATATTTTTTTTTGAAATACCTATTAACTAAAAAAATATCTACTAAACTATTTCATGTAATAAATCGACCCTAATTTAAACCTAAAATTTCAAGAAGCCACGATTTTCAGTAATGCCAACTTTCAAACGAAAAATTAACATTAAAAAATCCCAGCTTTTATTACCCCTTGAACGGCCGACAACGTGCAGTTTAACGACGCAATTAATGTGGCTACAGCATAAACTTGTAAACTATAAGGAATGAACAAACGTATGCAAATTGTGCGATATCGTGAAATGTTGCGTGCGCAATCAAACCGTACCTTTGTGATGGGCTTCATGTAAAGTTGTATGGTGATTGTGAAAGTTGTTACATTGATAGACAGTGTGAGGTTTGAGAATATAGTTTTAAAAAAACTTTATTATGATCAGGCTCGAAAAAAAACTTGCGTAAAGTTGCATAGCAATTTCTTTTCACTTAATGTTTACCTCCTTGCTTTATTTTCCTGAAATGTGTGATTTTATTTTAAATGCAATCAAACACCCTGTTAGAAGCTTCTTCGCCGAAGCTTCTGTCGCGATTGGTAAGGGACCAAACAGAAATTAAAAATTATAATTACTAATTAAAAATGTTGTGTTTTTAAATCTAATTAAAGCATTGATTGATCTTACTGGCAAGTTATTAATACGTGTTTTATTGCAAAGCGTTCTTAAATTATAAGTCCTTAAATGACACAAGAATGGGTTTCACCAGGATATAAAAAGCTACAGACGGGTTATTTTCCCAACTGGGCGGATGGTTTAGTCCGAAAATACGAGGAGTAGTGAAAAATGTTTAAATGAGTCAGTCTTAAGGCCAATATCGACAAAAAATATTCCTCGTAGTTAAGAATTTAGTTAACCACACTCAGTAGAAAAAATCATCCAAGATAAATTCATAATAATAATATAATAATCTGGAGTCACGGCAGTGCCTACGCCAATCTAATATTCCACAACTATCACACAACGCCATCTAGTCCCAAGCTAAGCAAAGCTTGTGTTATGGGTACTAGACAACTGATAAACATATTTATACAAATTATACGTGTATTTTTTTACACATCTGATACCAAGTGTATTTAAAACCAAACTATTCATTAACGTTACCTATCTGTGCATGTTTGTCTTCATCCATCGAGTACACGGTATTTATTCTCTACGACGGACACTATATGACGTGAACACATCAACCAGGGGGTCTACGCTCTAAACACGTAACCTGTAGTTTCGGCCGTAGCAACGGAAGTTTTCTACGCCCCGTAACATCGAGCCTGAACTATGAATGAATGATATTACGATTTGTCGTATAAAAATGTCGTAAATACCTTAACTTTACTGTACACAGAAGTTGTTGGAAAACCTTAATAATAAATTTTACAGAAAGCTTGATACCATCCATAACCTGCAGAAAATTCATGGTACACGTGCTACATTTTTACGGAATTTGATCAAAAGAGATATCAGAGATTTCAGTCGTGACGGTATTATCCGTCCGCAATTAATATTTTGACTATAGTTAGCTAAGTTCGTACATCCGTATCCGTACCCGTGTCTTCGTTGACGGACTTAGAAAGTAGACCCCAGAACGCGGCTAGTATTGCCATGGTCCATCCGTTTTGATTTCCATAACGAACGGCTCCATGGGAAATATTTTGTAGAAAAAGCTAGTGACACTTTCTGACGTAGGATTTTTCTATTCAGGCCTGCATAAAATACAGTTTTTCTTTTTAAAATGCTCGCAGAAGGCCTAAGAAATAATTTTATTGTTCAAATAGGGTTGTTACACAGGCATGTTTTCTATTCTAACCTTTTCTTCCACAGTATGTTAGAGTTGCTGTTACTCACAGCCCTGTGTCATCCCACTGCTGGGCAAAAGCGTCTAGATCCATACCTGCCAACTATTATGGATTGTACAATAATAATTGCACAAATACGTAATCATACCGTTTGAATATGGATGGATTTAATTTTCACTTTTGTTTTTTCTTTCGTATCATTTCATTTTCATTGGTTAAAAAAAATCTTTGCTATAATAGACATTATAATTATGTTCATTGTCCTCCTTTTATTAGAAAGAGTAATATTAGTTCGATGTATTAAAACTATTATAAACGACATTTTAAAACGGAAGTCACGAAAAATTCTACTGCTTCGTTAATTAATATTCGCATTACCTACCAGACAAAACGTAAAAGAGAACTATTCGATTATTGTTTGTCAATAGAAATATTATTTCATAAATAACAAGAGCCATGACCTAAAAACAACCCAATAATTTTCGTGACTCCTTTTCATAGACTTAAAACGCAATTTATATTTTTATAAGCTTTCAAGGGCCTCTTAAACTTCAACAATCTTTAATCAGCTGCCCTTGTTCCACAAGCCGTAAACCTATAGCCAACAGGCTATAACCTTAGTTCTACATAATAGAGCATATAACACATGTCTATGTAGATCGTC
Organism: Agrotis ipsilon; assembly: GCA_028554685.1. Classification (NCBI taxonomy): domain Eukaryota; kingdom Metazoa; phylum Arthropoda; class Insecta; order Lepidoptera; family Noctuidae; genus Agrotis; species Agrotis ipsilon. Next base: position 14,672,484 of record CM052960.1, on the reverse strand, counting down.
TCAGTAAGCGTCATCTCACATTTTATAGCCAATTAAACTGGTAGTTAACAAAGAGTCGTTTGTCTTAATAAAGTCGGTAAAACGAGACCGCCGATAACCTTCAGTTAAACCATGTTTAACAATTGGCTGGTTATATGTAACGTTGGGTGGGTTATTATCTGTGGATAGTTTCAAGGGCAGTTGTTGGAGTAATTTTAAACTTTATGATTTAATATTCTTTTAGCATCGCCATTTTTTCATCTAAAATCAATTTCTTTATAAAAGTCTGTGTGTTTTCAAAGCTATGCAATAGTTATCTAAACGATATTTGACAAAGTTACGCTATGTTAAATAATTATCAAAAAATATCGGGATAAACCTTGTATAAGAAATTTATTAATATTTATGGGTTTACTGTAAATAGATACTTTTAAGTCGAAAGTTGAAGACATTGCACGAAATAATTACTTTGTAACTCAATAGTAATAGTACCGATGCCATATAAGTAATGAGATATTCAAAGTTGCTCAAAAACAATCGATTAAAAAGAAAAGAATAAAGCCCAGCATTACAATTATAATCAGTATTGGAGCAGCTCGCGTATGGTAACACTATCGGCATAAACGAGAAACGACTTCTATGGACAATGATGCACGAAAGAATGGATAGGGTGATTTGTGACACAAAAGTTCATAATATTTTAATTGTGACCTACATGGAGGGTCTCATGACTAATTAATGACAGCCACAATGCTTGCTGTAATGGAACATATTAAAAAACCTACATGTCCCGGAAAACTGAAGTAGCAGTTTGACCATGTTGCCATTTGTAGATTTTGAAAATTTTACAAAAAGTCTTGCCAACAGGTTACATGACCACCTTAAACGGGTTATGAGGGTCAGATAGAAGGATTTTCTTTTCTAGGCCCGACTTTTGAAATAAGAGAAACAAAATATTCATGTTCTTCAGTAGTCTACAGGTCGCGCCATGGATGACCATAAAAGATGTGAATTTTCCTATAATTTTTTTTTCCTATTTTTGATTTAATTGAGATAGAGCATGCTACGCGTGGAAGACACTTTGAGCTCCCAATTCTTTGACTTAACCAACCCAACTGTTGCACATGCCACATCCAATAATCCCCACTCCGGCCACACCATATCTGCTCGACTTTTTGCCACATCCGAACCAGCTGTCGCTATGTTTATGGTGGTTGGTCCACGCACCGCGCTTTGTAGCTTTTTGCTAACGTACGGCACAATTGCAAGGGCACTGCAACTAAGGACTTGACTTACCTAATATGTAGTGAGCGCATTAAGAAAGGTATAAATATCTGGGCTTGTGAGGTGATTTTTTTTGTTGTTTATTGGTCTTTAAGTGGAAACAAAGATTTCGCTAAATTGATTGGCCTTCATGCTGATGATGCTTTTATTTGATGAATACATTTGTTTGTTGCAGACAAATATATGAGTTTGAACATGCGCATGAAAAATGTGTATTAAATATTAACATTTTACAACAATAGCTGAGAGTTACTTAGGACTTCTAGTTTCCAGGTGTTGAAAGAGCGAAAATCCATTTGCATGTTTTCTTTATCTGTAAAGAGCTCGTTGTCTATTAACATTCCGTAGCAGATTCATGAAGCCATAATTATCATCATTCTCCAGCCTTCATTCCTATTCATCAGAGGTCAGTCAACTCAGCAGTCACCTCAATGGTAGCCGAATCATTCTTCACACCATCATCATCATAAGACTATCTAACTCGTTAGTCGAGGCCGATACCACTGGGCCATCATTGCTCTCTTCAGACCATACATCCATCGTTACCATGGCCTGCCTCTATTAAAAAAAACACAATTTCTGAATTGTGGTTTTTAGAATTTTTGAGGTTTTTTGAATTCTGGTTAGCCAGAAATCAGATACCTCCAAAATTTTATGGGTGCCACTAACATTCGGTAAACAAAACCTACCCAAAACAAAAGCACATGAAAATAAGTAAAAACAAAAAAAAAACACTTAAAACAAAAATAAAAAGAATATCTACCGCACAGATTATTGTTCCGAGTTAAATTTACGGACGCAACGACGGGGGTTTTAATCGCATTCGAATTCGCTAAACGATCGCCATTTTTGTAATTGAATTTTGTTTTTTAGTATGTACCAATTTGTCAGGGGTCGCAGTATAGCATGTCTTCCTTTTCCATACTAGTACTCGTCATCTCAACAGTCACCTCCTTGGTAGCCGTATAATGCTTCACCACACCACACACCTACCACTACTTTAGCTTGCCTCTATTCAAAAAACCACAATTCAGACTAACCAGAAATCAGATACCTCCAAAATTTTATGGGTGCCACTAACATTCGGTAAACAAAACCTACCCGAAACAAAAGCACACGAAAATACGTAAAAACAAAAAAAAAACACTTAAAACAAAAATAAAAAGAATATCTACCGCGCAGATTATTGTTCCGAGTTAAATTTACGGACGCAACGACGGGGGTTTTAATCGCATTCGAATTCGCTAAACGATCGCCATTTTTGTAATTGAATTTTGTTTTTTAGTATGTACCAATTTGTCAGGGGTCGCAGTACAGCATGTCTTCCTTTTCCATACTAGTACTCGTCATCTCAACAGTCACCTCCTTGGTAGCCGTATAATGCTTCACCACACCATACACCCACCACTACTTTGGCTTGCCTCTATTCAAAAAACCACAATTCAGACTAACCAGAAATCAGATACCTCCAAAATTTTATGGGTGCCACTAACATTCGGTGAACAAAACCTACCCGAAACAAAAGCACACGAAAATAAGTAAAAACAAAAAAAAACACTAAAATAAGTAAAAACAAAAAAAAACACGAAAATAAGTAAAAACAAAAAAAAACACTAAAAACGAAAATAAAAAGAATATCTACGGCGCCGATTATTGTACCGAGATAAATTTACGGACGCAACGACGGGTTTTTTAATCGCATTCGAATTCGCTAAACGATCGCCATTTTTGTAATTGAATTTTGTTTTCTAGTATACCTCCGTTTGGTTTATGTTGTGTTAAATATTATTGTGTTGTATTATTCATTGAAAATGAAAATATTACCTAAAAATGTCCGTGACCCGTTTATATTCAGTTAGGATTACTCTCTATTTTATGGGACACTGGAATTTATTGGTTCGTGTTGTGTTCATCGGCTAATTTTGGGTTTCTATTATGAGATTTCTATTTATTTTTTTGAATTAAGCATGTTATTGCTTCATATCTGAAAACTATCATGATATCTTGGCATTGTAATCATGACCACGATTTTTTATTGATTAGATTTTTTAGCATAGCAATTATTAAGGGGGCTCTCAACTTCTGTTTGAAACTTCCCTAAAAAAAAATAAAAAAAAACCGAATAATTGAGAACCTCCTCCTTTGTAGAAGTCGGTTAAAAAGACCTATAGTCGACCCAGACAACCTCATAAACGTCTCACAACTCTCCAGACAGCTGTGATATTATATAATCGTGGTTACAATAAACAAGTCAACTTGTATTACTACTGTTACGTTTTACATAGTGTGGATAAACCCTTATGCCATGACAATTTCCATGGATTTTAAGGTTGGTTTTGTTTTCATATTTTTGTTTGTGTTATGATTTATCGCGTTATAAGATTTAGACTATTTATAGAAATTAAACGTTTGATTTTCTGTATCATAATGCCGCGAAAACCGAAAGAAAAATTACGAAAGCTGCCACTACTAGAAACTGCACCCTTAACTGCGCCTTAGCATGCTACCCAAAAACTGTCTGTCCCCTTAACAACATAAACAGCGCATTCCCAACTACAATGGTCGCGCCACATACCACGCAGTCCTTAAGACAGTGTCGTTAAACAATTACCGTTAGTTTCGGTAACTGCCGGGTGGGGCGCCACTGTTTGTGGATGACCCTTTATTTACGATATTACTTGGTATGTGAATGAACAGTATTATTTCACTGACTAAGTTTATTCGCCTGTTAAATGTGAGGCCCTTGTGATGTGCCCTGGGGAGGAAGTTTCGTGGCGTATTATTCACGCTTATTTCTGACGCCTCTTTGGTCGGTGGTGCAAGATTGTGGCCCTTCTGGTACTTGGGGCCTTTTCTTCAGTCCGGTTTATTGTCGTGGTTTATGATTATTTTTGGGTTGGAGTCTTAGACGGAGATCAGGCTCGGAAGATGGCGATAGAACTTCGATTTTATTTATTACTTTCCAAAAACAGCGTTTTTAAGTCATATCGACTGCATTTTCATAACAACTGTTGGTTCTAAAATCGGTGAGAGAAAACATCATGTCCTAGAACAAACAATTTGAAGACATTCCAACCCGGACTGGACACTCCTGGTGGATTACAGTCCTCCCCCTCTCACAGAGTGGAGGCCTGTGTCCTAGCAGTGGGAACTTATGATATGATGATATTGACGGACTGCCTCGTCGGTCTAGTAGTTGCGACTGCTGAATATAAGGTGATGGATTGATTCTCAGTAAGTTGGTAAGGTAAGATTGGGTATTTTACGCAGGTGTTGCTTTTTTTCTCTTTCTGAACAGCTTTTAAGGGAATACAGACGCTATGTAAAGTATTGTGAAATGAAAATTCTAGATTTACAAAAGCTTAGTAAAGTACTTCTTTATACATCTTTTTCATATAAAACTAACATTAAACCCGATTAAAACGTCGTAAACAAAATAAAAGTAACATACATAGCCGTTATCGCCAGCATGGTGTCACGCGCTCGTCCATTGTCTACCATTCTATTGTGCGGGGCAGGCGAGACGTGGTGTCTGCACTTGTATGCAGGTAGGAATGCAGCCGGAGCGTAAGCGCTCTTTATGAGTACGGAACGTGATTTGGAAAAATGTAATCTTGGAATTAAATGTGCGGAAAATTGTTTGGTCGTTTTTTTAAGAATTTAAATTACATTAATAGCTAAAAAATCTTTGTCATTTTAATAATTTCTTGATTTGCTAGTGTATCTATTTTGAAGGTTCAGCCGTACTGGTCTGTCGATTGATGAACATGTACTGACTAAAATCCACGGTGTCCTTCAATAGCCCTTTATGTTCCGGGGTCACGGTGATGGTATAAGACCCGCGACCCCGGCAGGCTTTAGCCCTCTGAGAGGGGGCCTCGTCATTATGCTGACGCTCTTTGAGGCGCGCGTGGAACACGACGCGCCGTCGACCCGGGCATGGTCCATGGTCGGGCGGCGAGTTGCCCTTTACTCGCCGCCCGCATGCCCGCGCCTACGGTGGCCGGAGATCGTCTTGCGACGTCCGACGCCGTGGGCGTCCACCACCGCGGGTGGGGCGGAGGGAGGACCTTGTCCTCTCTCTCACGCGGCCCGCCTCCTCCTTCGCGAGCATGACTGCTTCGCAGAAGGAGGCGACCGCTTCCCACTCCATCTCGCCCCGCAGCATGGCCGCGACCAGTGCTGGGCGCGAGAGGTCTCCGCCTATCACCGCCGTGAGGACACGTCGGTGCTCCGCCCAAGCGGGGCAATCCTGCACCGTATGCTCGACTGTGTCCTCCGGGCGATCTACGCAGTGGTGACACCCAGGCGTTTCTTCCTTTCTCATAAGACACAGGTACCTCCCGAAACATCCGTGTCCGGTGAGGACCTGCGTCAAGCGGAAGCTTAGGACGCCGTGACGTCTCTCCAGCCACTCCTCAAAGAGGGGTCTTATCGCCGCTATTGCGGCGTGCCCGGATCTGAGAGCCTAGCACCACTTTTCACGTTTAAACTTTTACGTGAGACCTAATATAAACGGAAAAACAGTTCTTAAAACATAATAATTGCCTTAAAAATTAATAAATTATCTTCGAATAACAAATATTTTTTCACTTAATCTAATGGGTGATGGTCACGGCTTTTATCTCATTACCGTGACCCCGGAACGTAAAGGGCTATTGAAAGACACCGTGGATTTTACTTAGTGCGAGTCTGACAGTCCCTCTCGCCCTGCCCGTGGTGGGGACTTATTTGATAATTTTACCACGATAAAAAAACGGGTGATAGCCAGAATAACTACGGGTGATACATATACGTAGGTAGATATTTCTTAAGCCGACAAAACCAATCACGGTACATCTCACAATCACCAATCACATTGATGAATGATACGAGATAATCACTGATGGCTACACGGATGATAGATAAGCGTGATAACGATCGGGTCGGCAATTTTCTATGCACCATTTGTATGTGTCCGAATTAAGACGCATCACACCGTGGGCGAGATCGATAGAGATGTTTGTGACTGTAGAGTGTTTGAGTAAAGATATTACTAAATATGAAGGTTAATAAGAAGGAATAATTAGGATAATTTAGTATACAGTAATTATATTTTATTTGTCTTTGACAATTCAAAAGTGCCTGTAACTAGCCTACTTGAAATAAATGCTTGGATTTTGGAAACTTGTTGATCAGAATTTTCATATATTGCAATATTGATTTTTTTTATGAATAATTGTTAAAAAGCAAGTAACTTTTGAGAAATTATCTTCGTTATTTAAAATCTTTTGAAACGCAAATTAATTAATCAGAATTAATTACTTGTACTAGAATAGAAAAGTAGAACTGGAATGAACAAAATAATTTCAGAGAATCGTAATGCAACGAGCTTTGTACTAATTTTAAAAAAAAAATTTTCAGTACAAAAAATAGGTAATTATTAAAAATGAAACTGAATTTCATTACAGGGAAAACAGTTCATTACCTGCTACGCAATTCAGTTTCATATAGTTGTGGAATATTATATTATTATTATATTATATTATATCTTTTCATTGAAACTACATCAAGTTTGATATAGCTTCAAAGACTGACATCACTGATGACCAAATAACTTATCATTATCAGAACAATAAAGATATGTTAACTATCAATATTTTCTTATCTAAATCGTGGACCTCATCTCCAAGGGTCACGAATCTCGCAGGCTCACATTATTATCACTGTTGTTGATAAGAAAACGACAAGAACAACACTTTTTATTGAAGTGAATTGTCACTTTGGAGATAAGATTATGGTTACATTATAGTTAACCCATAGATCTATGAGTGACCTGTCGACTGGCCTGTTGGTCTAGTGGTTAGTGACCCTGACTGCTATGCCGGGGGTCGTGGGTTCGATTCCCACCCAGGACAAATGTTTGTGTGATGAGCATGATCATTTGTTCTGTGTCTGAGTGTAAATTATCTATAAATATGTGTGTATTTAGAAATATATAAGTATGTTTATCAGTTGGCTAGTACCCATAACACAAGCTCTGCTTAGCTTGGGACTAGATGGCGTTGTGTGATAGTTGTGGAATATTATTATATTATGAGTTAACCCATTGAATAACGTGTGTAATGATTCCATGGAAACATTAAAAAGCTTTCCCTTAATCGAATGTCACTGTTTGTCAGTATAACTGTCTTTTTCAGTTTTTGTTTTACTGCTTAATGAGAATATGCTAAATATTTTATATTTTAAGCTTGTTGCCTCTTTATGAGAAAGTAACGAGTAGGAGTGGGGCAGTAGTGGCCCAGTGGTATCGATCCCGACTTACGAGTTGTTAGTCGTGAGTTCGAACCCCGCCAGGCGCATTACTTTGTGTAATTTATTTCATCAGCACTGCTCTCAAAACGGTCAAGGAAAACATCGTGAGGAAACCGGCACGTCCTAGAACCAAAAATTCGAAAATATGTGACATCTAACAATCCTCACTGGGCCAGCGTGGTGGATTATGGCCCACTCCCTCTCTCAGAGAGGAGGCCTGTGTCCCAGCAGTAGGAACATTATAGGCTGATGATGATGAATGAGTAGGAATCATTATCAACCAAGTTCCACAAAACTGAGTTAGTAGCTGCGCATTGCGTAAACAACCCAAGTTTATAATTACACCGAGCCCTGCTTACTCACAGATGACAGAATGAAAACAAACCTCTAATGATTCAACATGGCGTATAATTTAATCCACACGACACTTAACGCCTTAACTCATTACATGCAACATTCAACTTTCTTTGAGTCGCTGTTACAAAACGAATATCTTGATAAACAACCTTTACAACTCTTATCCTTAATCAAGTCTAGCACAGGACTCAAAATCGTGCATACAAAATTGTGAGAGATTTGCCGTTTTGTGTTTGATTTAAACAGTAGCGTCATCTGTCGGGATCAATAAACGTTTCAATTCGAATGTTCTTTTTATAAATTTAGATGACGATGGAGTTATGTGACGTGCGCGCGCGTCGCTCATTTAAAAACTTGTTTGGTGAAGAAAAATTTTACTTGATTTTATTTGGACTTTTTGTATCGTTCATAATTAATTTAATGTGATATGCATACTGTGAAATGTTTAAATTAATGAATTCCAATAAAACGTAGCCATACAAGATCTGACCATACCAAGATGAGAAGTAGCGGACTACTCTATAACACGAAATCTCTAGGCGAAGCCAGATGAGCCACTACAGGATACTCCCATGCAACTAATGGAAAATTTAACTGCAAGCCCTCGTCATGGACGATGACTCACCTCCAGTACCCCTAGCACGAGTTTTCACTATTTTACTTTACAGTATTTACAGCGTTTCTTGTATGGAAAAATGGAACAGCGCCTCTGATGTGCGAAGAAAGAACTATGTTTTTCCACGAAAATTGACAATTTGAAATTCAAAGTTCCAGTTTACTTTACGTCTCAAATACTGAAAACTCATACTAAGGGTACTGGTCACGATTCCTGAGACTGTGTTCTGAGACTCCAACTCCAAAGGTCCCTCAAGGACCTGTCCGAAGTCGAATAAAAAAAGAAATCTGATAATTTTCGGCCTTAACATCTTGGCCAACCAGTCACATCTTAACAAAATTATCACTTTAGTTTCAAGACTCAGTAACGTGTAGTACGCCAAGTAAGAATCGTGATAAAGCCTTTAATGTTGCTAACCTCATTTTCTTGGCCGTCAAGTGCCATTAAAAGTTTAAGCTTCGGCCTAGGATAGTCTGGAGACCTTAGTCGTCTTTATGACTGGATTTAGTGCACTAATAAATAAGCGTGGCCATATCACAGATGTGTTTGTGAAGCAAACTTTCTATATTGTTTGGTAGTTGAAGATTGAAGGTTATTGGGATTGACTGTTTATGTTTTTTTTTATATTATCGGTCTTTTCTGTTAGTCGTACTAATGAATAAAATGTGTAGTGGCTGAGTGATCGACTGTTGCGCAGTGTGTCTTGGGCTCGATCCCCACAAGGAACAAATATTCCTATATACACGTTGTTGTTTCGGGTCTGGGTGTTTGTTTATGTGTTGCTATGTTTGTAAACGCTTCCTTGATACAGGATGAGAACATGCCGGTTTCCTGATGATGTTTTTCGTCAGCGATTTTAAAATCCATCCATTTAAGGTAATGAAATAAATTGCACATACTAAAGAAGATGCGAATCCATGATAGAGACAGCATAAAATCTTGATTTTATATACTTGAATCATACTAAAATAAGCAAAAAGTATTCCTACCCAAGTCTTTTGCAATCACACATTGTCCAAAATAAGACAAAGATAGAAAGACATCCAAGCATATAACAAAAAAAAACTCTTCAAGATAACCAAAACACTCTAAATGGTTTTCCAGCAAGCTCCACACAATAGGCATGACTGCAGCATTATTTCTTCCAAAATCCTCGGTTCGCCATACAAATAACCAAATCGGTTCCAAGTGCGATAGTTCAATGCGGACCGTTTTATCACGCGGTGGGTAGTACGAAACAAATTGAGATCCCCTGATATGTGTGCGTTACATAAATCTTCGCTGTTCGCGGGAATCCTTCGAATTATCTTGTTTTTGTTTTATTTACGGTATTGCGTAAATATTGGGCGTTTTTTGGGAAGCTACTTATTGTTTGTACTTATTTTGGAGAAGTAGGGTACTATATTTTTGTTTTTATGGGAAGTCTTTTTTTTCCAGTGATTTATAAACGTTTCAATTGATAAGAGACGTTTGTAGATAAATGCAATGATTTTATACAAGAATAGTGTTTTTGTTGTTGTAGTAAAAGTATACTCTTTTTTTTAACCGTGGTAAAATCATCAAATGAGTCCTCCCACCTAGGGCAGGGTCAGCAGTCAGACCCTCAGACTCGTACTGACTAAAATCCACGGTATCTTTCAAACACTTTTGAGACGTGCGTGGAAAAAAACTCTTGGCATTTTTGTGTCTAAAATAGTTACCTTGCTTCAAAGCATTCACAAAATCAACAATTTCATCTGCCCTTATCAATTTGGGTCAACGTAGGTACCTAAGTACTTCCATTTCCATACTGCTATCGTAACAAAAAGTATTTATTAGCTAAGCAAGCAGTCTCTTCCTATCAAGTCACACATTCTTCACACAATTTACCAAACGTTTCTTTAGTCAAATGATTTAAAAATCTTCAAAACACAACTTTCCAGTTGCTAAAATCGTTCCTGTATTTAAAACATTGAACAAACTAGCGCCACGTTAAAAAACGGCGCAGAGCAGAAACAAAAGTTAGTTTAACGCCACTCGCCGATAGATGTCGCTACGTATCGGTTGCTACGAAAGCAGCTCATGAATGGGGAAAAGATGAAAGAAAATGTTTGTGTTTACAATACTTTATTCATTTCCTTACGTGTTTATTTACAATGTTAAGTATTGAGTTGATCGGTATTACGATACAACTGTTAAATAAATTGAAAAATTAGCCATTAAATTATCTAGATAATTAAACATACTTCGAATGAATGAAGTATACGTTTATACAACAATTAAGCAGTCATAAAAATTTCAAAGAATTTGAACACTTTTTCCTATTGTGCGCTCTTTGAAAATTGGCTATTTTGTAGATAGGTTTTTGCTTTGCACCCGTCGTTTTGTTCCGTACGGGAATCGAATCCGAGACGCGCAACGCAGTTGTCGATCACTCGCCACTACACCATTCGAGCTATCCATTAAGTACTCATATTTAAATTAAGGAAAATAAGTTTTAAACATAGCTACTGTACTAAAATACCTACTCTTGATCAGATTAGAACTTGAAATTGTAAAAGTTCTGATGCACTCGAGCGTAAACTTGGAACATCAAATATTCGCCATTTTAATTTTATTGAAAACTGAGCAACGCACAGCATAACATTTTCAGGATCTTTCTAGCGAACGCCAGTCGCTGGTCGTCAATAAATTGTACATTATTTTACTTCTTCATGATGATGTCTTTCTAAATGCTCGTAAGAACGATCGCTAAAACGCTCTCATTAATTTTTTTGTAAAGTAATATTCGTTAAAATGCTCACTACAAAGAATGCTCTTTTTAATCAGCGCCTTTTACTCTTAAAACCCAGGTGTTATCAAGATACGCAACCCAAACCACTACTTAAGGTAACACTCAAAACTAAAGTTAAAAGGACTCGTTAGTAGATACTTTAACTGCAGTTTAACCATTAAAACTCCAAGATAAAAGTAATGAACTAAAGATTTGGCAACTTTTTTTAAAACCTAAAGTTTTTCCAAAGTTATCTGATGGTTTTTTAAAGTTTTAAACGAATAAATGAATTATTCAGTTGTAATTAGAGTCAATTAATGTTCTCCGTTAGTCAATGCCTTTTCGTATACCAAAGGGATAAATCTTTTTCCGTAAAAGCCTTAAGACTGATTGGCAGTGGAATTTCTATCCAGGGATTACTCTGAAGTTAGAAGCCATGGATCTAGCTATAGATATACAGTACTGCTTGAAAACGGACTTGATAATCATTTAATCATCCTTTCATACATTCATACTTACAAACGTTTGCATTTACATGTAAAAGAAAAAAAAAGTGAGTAAATTTTTGACTTGCAACAAGTGAGGCTACTATATTTTATTTTTTCAAGAAACGAGATTTTTTTGCCATCAAGTAAAACGACGTGAACTTTGATGAATTCCCTCGTTCGTATAGTAGAGGTGCTGTTTTGTTATTATTATGACAGTTTACGTCATAAATCTTCAAGTACAAAAGTATGGCCAAATACGTAGCGTTCGTGCTAGGGCTTCTGGATGCAACTGAATGAATAATCTGTATATTACATGTCTAACTACTTGAACTCCACAACTTAGTACCTAACTGAATAAAACAATACCCTATGTATGACTGGTTGTCAGACTTTGGAGCTTCTATTTATGACTGACAGTGATCTACATGATGACAGCCGGGACGAATAGCTTTCCGCTCTTTCCGAGGCACAGAGGAAACTCGCTACAAAAGATGATCAACCATCCAAAGACGGTCCGCTAGTGTGGTTTAACCTTTAAGATCGAACTATCCGTCAGTTACCTATGCGGCTGTTACAAGTGCATATATTGTTATCTACATCTACTACATAGACAGAAAAATCGGTTTCTCAAAATTCACATTTTATTTACGTGGATTAATATATAACTTAAAATCATCAAATGAGTCTTCCCGCCCTGGATGGAGCGAAAGAGACTATCAGACTCGTACTGACTAAAATCCTGTTTCTTCAATAGTTTCTAACATTAGATTAAGAAGTTAGCCAAATAAGAAAACTTTAGGCTGAAATTAATCAAAATCTTAAATAGCAATTAGATGTTATTCCAACATCGGAATATTTGTTAGGGTAGCGAAATAGGGCACTCATCGCTTACGTTGCACTTAGGGTTAGCTCCAAGTTATTAGGGGAAGCGGCTTTCAGATACCAAAACTATTTAACTAAACTAAAAATTTGGTAATTCAAAATAGGTTGATTTATCACCACTTTTTGAAGGTTAATTTTACCTGCAACAGACCGCCAAAGCGCCCTTCGCCACTACTAGTATTTTGGCTGAATAGATTATTATTAATAGGAGCCCTGCTCCGCGGGGCTCCTACTTCTGCGTGGTTATTTTTTTCTAACTAAATTGTGCGAGTCGGGGTGCCAGCTAGTCCCGAGGTTAGACCTAGTTCTAACCGGCTAAACCTAGTTCTAACCGAAGTTAAGTAGGATACACCTAGGTTTACCCGTTTGTGGTCGGTTACACCTAAGTTTAGCTGGTTAAACCTAGGTGTAACCGCACTTCGGGTATTAGCCGTAACATATCCAATAACTTTGAAAGCGTTAAATATTTCTACAGCTTTTTGGTATCAAAATTGTTTTGGTCCATCATCGTTACTGCTGATATACTGTAATTTTATCAGGGGCATTAAGGGATTCCTCATCAACAACACAACACACTACATAAAAACTATTGGAACACCAGTCTCACTTTAACAGGGAATGTAGATGCGGGCCGCGTGAGAGAGAGGACAAGGTCCTTCCTCCGCCCCACCCGCGGTGGTGGACGCCCACGGCGTCGGACGTCGAAAGACGATCTCCGGCCACCGTAGGCGCGGGTATGCGGGCGGCGAGTAAAGGGCAACTCGCCGTCCGACCATGCCCGGGTCAACGGCGCCTCGTGTTCCACGCGCGCCTCAAAGAGCGTCAGCATAATGATGAGGCCCCCTCTCAGAGGGCTAAAGCCTGCAGGGGTCGCGGGTCTTATACCATCACCGTGACCCCGGAACATAAAGAGCTATTGAAGGACACCGTGGATTTTAGTCAGTACAAGTCTGACAGTCCCTCCCGCCCTGCCCGGGGTGGGAGGCCTCATTTAATGATTTTACCACGTAAAAAAAAAAAGGAGGGAATGTAGATGTACTTCGCTTTTTGAGAGCAGTGGTGCTAAAAATCAGTGCTGCTCAAAGTAATGCACTTGAGTTACGGGAAACCGGTGGATGCAAGTGGTTTTTTTCATCGTGGTTGAACCACCAAATGAGTCGTTCCACCCAGGGCGAGACAAGAGGAACTGTCAGGCTCGTACTGAATAAAATCTACGGCGATTCTTCAATAGCCCTTTACGTTCCAGGGTCACGGTTACTCGATGAAATGGTCCTGCGATCCCGGCAGGCTTTGGCCAGCTAAGGGGGGGGCCGTCATATTTATGACAGCTCTATGAGGCGTGCGTGGAACGGCACGCGCTGTCGAGTCTTTGAGAGTGGGGGATTGTCGTTCAGGGTGGTCTAAGAGGGAGGCCTTTGATCAGCTGGAAATCTTCCAGCTAAAGATAATGAATGCGCCTAACTTGTACTGGATTGCAAATCACCTGTTACATACTGTTCGCACTTTTATATAATTCTCGACCTTCAAAAGCAGTCCTAACCGCTGTCATCTTCTACCTTAACCCTAGGCCCCAAAAACCTGATTCTGGCCGTGTGCCACGAAGGCAGGTTATTAACACTACGTGAACACTTGGCACATGCCGGGTGACAAATGAAGCCGACATTATGAACGAACCGCTCATATTTTCAACTAATATTGTGCAGCCGCGATGGCGGTCGGACGAAAAATTTGATACTATATTGTGGTATTTTGAGTCGGGTTTAATTAAAAAGACGCTGAAAAGCAGACCTCAGTTTTGGTAAAATAAAATGCGAAATGTGAAGTACATCTAAAGATAGGCTGTAAAAGTCGATAAAACGTGCTGGAATACAAAAGGCGATGAAAAGAACAGGGTTTTAGTCAGTGTGAGAGACTGGTACTATTCCGCTCCACCCAGAGCGAGAGAAGTCATTTGATGATTTCGTACCCCTACCTACCTATCAATTTGCGAGAAGAAGCACAATACTAGTGTTAAGCAACATAAATGGAGGGTGTTGGAGTGAGACAGGTCAGATTTACAAAAAGGATAAAAACAACCATTACCTTATGCTAGTCTATGGTGGCGGATTTTAATAACAAGTCTCATATTAGTATTGGTCTTAATCAAACATGAAGAATAAAATAATACCACGGTCTAAAAAGCAAGGAGTTTTTAAGGAACCCTCTTTTCATACTTTACAAACAAAAATACAGGTAAATTACCAACATACTGCAATACCAATACACCTACATGAAAACAGTCATAATTTGGCGTCCGAACACATTACCCATCTTAACTGCCGCGCCGCCGGTCCCGGATTAGAGCCGGGATCAACGAGTGCAATTCCCGGGACTCGCTCGCGCCGGGCATAGGATCCCGTTTATTGACCATTAGTAAGGTCCGCTATGGTGTTTTCTGCTTACACTTTGCTATATGGTAGTGACATAATAATGGGACTATTTTCAAATTATGGTGACTTAGTGATAATCGCTAGTGGTGGATTAGCTTCACCGGTTATTAGACACGGCTGGCTATATTTATTGATATTGTGTTGATACACAAAGTTAGATACATAGTTTGTAAGTTAGGTATAAGTCTAATAGTAAATGTTGTTAGAAAGGTTACTGAGAAAGTCGTTTATTTAAAATTTTGGGGGCTAATTATGTAGCGAAAAATGTTTTTAACACTGGACTGAAAGACTTGGAAATTATTAAGACCAGCCTAGCGGATTGATACAGGCAAAGTAACAGTAGTTGACATTAACTACTACATTGAATACTTGAGCCGCTTAAAAATTTAGTGCTTAACAATCTACCTATACTCCAATAATCATGAAAGCAAATAAAAACTTTCAACATAATAAACTTCTAAAACTCAAACAACTAGAGCAAATTACAAGAAATATTAAAACAGTTCAGAATTATAACTTTACATTAATCAGACCTCAAATGAAAGCTCTCATAGCAGTTATGAAACTTCAGAAACTATGTTTCATAGTTGGGCACTATTAAAATGGATATAAACCCACTGTTTTCTACACTGGCTACACTCAGAAGCCGGCAAGTAATCAAAGAGGCGTAAAATTTGTTAGATATCCGACTAAAACTAACTTTATGAGGTTAGACGAGGATTTATGGGAACTGGATGTGTTATGTAAGTAAGACATATTTTAAACAAACTTGCAATTATTTTCATAGAGAGACTAATGACTGATACTCCGTCTAGCAGTATAAACTCACAACAGACCGAGGTAAAAATGGTGGGACGACACGGATGACTTGACTTGATTGACTTGACAGTGGCTTTAATCAAGAGAGAAATCTTAGGAATAGGAAGAGATCATTGCCTAGAGAACCGAGATGGAATATAAATACGAGCGGATAATCATGAATCTAAACTTACGATTAAAATATGAAAGAGACGTACCGTACAAACAGATTTTTTCCATTTTCTATGAACTATGTATTATGTGATACCTGACGAATCTTTACTCATGCAACACTAACAGATTCAGTCTCAAATAAATACTCCTTACAAAGTCCTTGGACACAGGATTATTGGAACATTAAACTGATCTTTAGAACAGACCTTTGCTCTCCACGCAGGCCTTCAGCCTCATCCAGTCACATCCAATTATAATCCCATACATACAAGTAAAGCAAGATTATTGCAGAACTTGGTTTCTTCCCACTCTATTTGCGGCAATGTTTATGGCCCATTACGTCGGAAAACCAGTCGTTATAGTAATGAAAACAGAGTGGCCGGCCGTCTCATTATCATTGGATAATCTGAGACCAAGGGGATGGAACTTTCATACTTAGTAGTTTAAGATATTAAAGTGACTGTGTCGTGGATTAGATGCGTGATTAGTTCGTTTTGTTTTGGGTGGGTCGGTGATTTTGGGTTTATGTGTACATGTTCTATTTATCAGTGTTTATGTCCTTACTTATGTAAGGATTATAGCAGGTGTTGTTCTGTAGTTTCTGTCTACCATCATGGGAAAAAGACGATGAATTTATCTATGTATTATATTTAACTATCGTTCTTCAAATTCTTGTACATTAATGGTCCATAGGCAAACTTCCAATGCTATTAAGGATTCTGTATCAGTTAGTCTATTTAGTACAATTTTTCACTGTCATGTAGGCGTTATTTGAATTAGGCAGATTTTTGTGATTATGTTCTTCATTTTGTCTTCTTTGAATTTTTCAGAAGTAACAAATACTATGATGCAAACTATCTACTCCTATCCACACTTAACCAGGAATTCAGTAGGTATGCAAACAACAAAAGCACCCAAGTCAATATTGTTGTCAAAATTGCACAAAAGTTTTCAAGAAGTTAAAAGCCTCCAACTAATTCTACCAAATGTCCATTAAAACAGGTACTGCTCCCATTATTCCAGCAGTCTTTCACTCCCGTCCCGGTTACCTCAGCAAACTTCCTGTCTGCAAAAACAAATCCATCTCTACAAACCTTTCTCCTTTTCAAACACTTAAAAAACTCAACGACGAACGCAAACTTTACCGTTTTAAGAAATTATACGTAGTCCAATTACATTAAACTAGAATAAATGGTGAAATAAAACAGAGAAATCCTTATTAAGACCCCCACTTAGGCAACATCTTATCTGTGGTAATCCTAGAAGCGACTAAAACGTTAGGTCTAAAACACAGTGATATATAGCAAGTGGTCTCGACTTAAACTCAGATTAACTTAGATTCAGTTGGAGTTAATTTGTTTTTAGCTGTATCATAGTTGTTCTGTGAAAGGTTTCATTCTGATAAGTAGTTTTTCGTCGTTTAAGATTAAGAGCGAGTAAACAGACGTACCTA
Source organism: Agrotis ipsilon (assembly GCA_028554685.1). NCBI lineage: Eukaryota > Metazoa > Arthropoda > Insecta > Lepidoptera > Noctuidae > Agrotis > Agrotis ipsilon. The sequence goes on along the minus strand of CM052960.1, from coordinate 14,654,978 downwards.
GACTTTACTTTGTAATTCTCTTTGTTACTTTTTCAAATCAAATCAAATCGTTTATTTCAACTAAGCCAAATATAGGCACTTTTGAAATGTCAAGACAAAAAATAAAACTAGTACTAAAAATAGTTATGGTGCTACAGTCCCAGTCACATGACATTGGTTAAATTAATGAAGCTCTAACTCGAGTGAATGATGTAAACGTTAAGTAATGTATAATTTTTAAACTTGCGTGTGTAAGTATTTACTGACACTTGCAAGTTCTAGTTAATAAATTTAAGAAAATAATTATATAAAACTTCTAAATTGTTCATTTTTTACTTGTTCGTTGTGTCCTTCATTTTTTATAGAAAACGAGTATTAACTTTTAAATAGAAAAATTACGCCTATAGCCGCTAAATCGTCTCATATAGTAGTTTATCAATGTTCTTCATACTTTAACAATGTCAAGCACATCATAATTTCAAAAGGCTTCACCAATTTAGTTGCAATTACAGCAACCCGTGCTTGATTTTTCACGATCAAACATTACACGTTTACAAAGAAATGCAACAAATAAATAAATAAATGATTAATGTACTGCACTAAAATTCCAACATTGATCCACGGTTGAATTTCGATTGGTACTAATAAAATTTTCAAGAGTTTTACTTCAGGAATGCTTTAACTGCAGGCTTTTATGTCCGTAATAAAACAGAATAAGAGCGGAATAGTAGAAATTGTAACGGGGGAAAACCGCGGGTTTAGTGGCCCGCAGCGAAGCGTGGGGGCTTTTCCGCTCCGCTTGCTGTGTGGTCTGGCTTGATACAGGTTAATTAAGATAAACAGTTAACCACATGTCTAATAATCGCAATTATCGATTGAACCGTAGCATGGCACTGATTGATGATGAGCTATTAGTTACGTACCTAATTAGGTACACAAATATCTATTGTAGATAATTATGTACAATAATGACACTTAGGGAAAAGTCGGACTTAAAGTACTTAGGCCTCCTAGACCATTCATGCAATAAAAAAAGCTTTGCAAATAAATTGCTTATTTCACGAGTCCATAATTATCACCTGAAAATAAATCAAGTTTTTTGCATGGATTAGCTTAAGTTAGACTTTTGTTTAAGCCACTTTAGTCATCCGTTGAACACCTTGGCTAAAAAAAGTGTAACTGCAAAACCAACCAACAACATTATTCAACATCACAACATTTATATCAACATCACATACCGTTTAGCAGTTGACACTTTATTTAGACAAAAAATTTCAACTGATGTTTAACTTTTTTGTAGTAAGATTATTAATATTTGTAAACGAACCTACAATTCAGGAGAATTCCTAGTGCGATGCGACGTTTTAAAACGAAAATTTTAAACTCAACCGACCCAATTTCTAAGCCGCCAGATCTCAACAATTCACTCTGCAGTCCACAGTACTCATGCCAGAAAATCAGCTGACACAGAAAGTAATTGCATTAATAAAATGAAACTTCCTCTGTGGAGAATCGCCTTCGCAGTAAAATCGACGGTAATATAATTATTATCTTACTATCTTAACCACGGGATAGTATTACTAATTTAATTGCTTCAGTTGGCCGCTGAGTTCAAGTAACTTACTTAAACAAGACTTCTTTTTTATAAGGATAGAGTTTGTAATATAAGTGAGGTTTGTTAAAATATTCCTTCTTTTTGAATTCTGGTGATTCTAATTTGGCGCTAGCTTTGGACTGTCATAAATGTCTTGCTTGGTCTGTCGATACAGTCTACGTCTCGATGCAGTTGCTTCCCTACGTTCATTACTAGGGTAGGTAACTGATTGATGAAGCCAAGCCACTTTACAGGAACTGTTGGAAGCCTCTGTAGGTAGTAAATATCAAACTCGCAGATGAATCCTGAGCCAACTAAAATTAGATTTTCATGGACACGCTCAGAAGACAAGTATTTTTTTCAAACTAAACAACTCAACAATCCACGAGAAGTAAGAAGAATACTTAAAATATAAATAAACATTTCAATTCCTTAATTGCAAAAATATAGTGCTCAGTCAGAGGGACTATTTTAGCGACGTAATATTATAAATTCAAAAGAAAACACAGGCATATTTCAACCGCATCGTAATACATACTATAACTTTTTTATTGCCTTATCATTTTCCACACAATTTTCACAAACTACGGAGAATTTGAAAATTCCTTCCTTACCAGTATCAGCTTAGCTTTCAGACACCGGTGTGTTCATTAGCATGAGGGTAGTTTCAGGTTCAACACATAGTTACCACCGTCTGATCTCCACGGCCCTTGGGAAACGACTCTCCATAACTATATGCTGTTTTTATTGTATGGGGATGTTGGTGTGCATTCGCCTCAAGTTGTATGGAATAGGACTACACAAAAATCTAAAAAAGAAGTGAAATAAAATCTATGAGGAATAGCGAAAAATTATGAAGGAGTATCGTGCCCGATTTTAATGTATAAACTCATACTCGAAACATCACTTTCAATTTCGAATTTATTTCAAAATAATTCTAACTGGAAATCGAGCATTTTCATTTAAATCCGAAACGCCATATTATAACATCATTTCATATCGTCGCTAATAAAGAAATAGAAGCTAAAAATTTATTAGTTATGACAGCGTTTCATACTTGACCACTGATAATAATCCATCAGATCTTGTATATATGACTTTTCAAATACTAAAGGTTTTTTTTTCTCAATATTCTGATGTTATGACAAGTAAACTTAATTTTCAGATACAAGAATAAACATACCGCCTCAATTTATTGCATCATGCCTTTAAAACCATTTAAGTACTCCCCAAAAATATTGGGTAAATTTTTCAGCATTTCAAATATTAGTTCGGCATAACATGAAAATATTTTCCCCTAGTTTTCGCCTTTTAGTCGTACTATACCGAAGCTCCAGTGCCAGTTTGACGTTTATATCACAAAGCATAGATCCATGACTAACTTTGACAGTGGAACGGCCGAGAGATTTCAATGCAGCCTTATTATTGGGACTCTAATGCCATTCACTCTGGCAATGGGATAGTTTGACGCATTAAAGCGCTGAAAACCGAGAATGAGTTTCAAAATGAAACTGCAGGCGAATTTGATCCTTATAGGCAGTTGCTAACTGGACATGTTGCATTCAACAACCTTTACTTAGAATTATATAAAACATCCAGGAATTTGATTGATATCAGGAACTTGATTGAAGACTAAGGCAAAGTCGTAACGTTGTGGGTCGCAGAAATGTCTTAATAGGTTACTGTCTGAAGAAACAGGATGGTTTTTAGACAGTGAAGATTGACAATCACTTTTGGTCTACCAAGAAGACACTTTTGATGATTTTGTGGCCAAAAAATGAAACAAAAACGATTAAATTTTTCGTTCTGGTTGACCAAAATATATTTAAAGTTTAAATTCTCAAATAAAAACACCGTTTTATTTAGCTATTGACCTAAAATAAATACAGTCTTTCCAATAATTCTGAAACTAAGAGACGTAATACTCGTAGTAAAGTTTATAAATAATCTAGATAAAATTGAATATTTATCAATCTGTTACTAAGACTTGTCCTACAAAAATTGTTCGTGCGTCTAATTCTTCAACAGTTCTACGGCCTCCTCCGAAGTAACAATTGTCAATCCCAGCCAATATTTGTCTTCTCATCCGTAATACAGTTTTAGAAATATCTGAAGTTCTGGACATTAGCTATTCCGAACATCGAGATAAGTTCTACGGTCCAAAAATTTCACATTCAGTTTATTCAAAGTTTATAGCGGGGGAAATTTAATAATCTCAACAACAGTGAAGCGAACTTTGCGTGTTTGTCTTTCTTCGCGCCGTTCCCTTGGGCCCCGTTTAATTCGCCACCCGGACCATCTGTCGCACTGCACTGCTCCCTAAGTTAGACCTGCCGACTTTATAATTTTACACGCCACGATAGAAGCTGTTTCGTTTTTCGGGTCTTGGACCTATTTGAATTTACATTGTTTAGTCTACGGCACGAGTTTCAGATTATAATTAGAGTTCCGTCGTCTCAAGTCTCTGCCTGTAAACAGTAAACATCATTAAATAAACAATAAAGTCTGTTCCAAAAGTTTTTATTTAAAGTCCTATGATTTTAATACAAGAACAAGGCTTGGAGTAACAGAGTCGGGCCATGCGTGAAATGAAAAGAGTTAAAACGGGTTATCCACTTAAAACTTCGGCTCGGATAATACGATCCATCTACCAGCAAATCCACCGTAACGGATAATAAATCGATGCCGTATTTACCAGCTGAAATATTTAATCCAAGTAGAACAATCTGGGGTTTTCACTCAATAAACCCATACTTATTAACTTCAAAGCGGAATGGTAAAGTTAAATAACTATCTGCCAGTATATTTAAACCTTTTTGAGGTAGTGTTAGTGGTTTTATGAAGGATCAGGTTACACTGGTTATGCATTGCGTTTTGTGAGAACACGGGGTTGGTTGTAGTTCGGGTAGTAACACTAATTACGTTAAAAAACAACACTTTTAGTTGTGAAAGCAGACTTGTGGTGGCTCTTGACCCACATTCTAGCCTTCCAGTGTAGTTCTGTTACCTAATTAGCTTTTTTTTTTGTTCTACTAACTGGGCGTAATTTTATTGTGACTCGTCTGAATATATTCGGTTGGAATAATTCAGTTAGAGAATTACTTTTGTTTATTTATTTGCTTATGTGTTCTGAATATAGAGCTTTCTTTTTCGTTGTTAATCAAAAAGGTAATAGTGGATCTGACTGTTCGGGCAAATTATCCAATCAAGGTCAGTTAATTACCCAAAAACGTGGTCACCAATGTTCAGTGGTCATGTCTCAGATATGTCCTCCTTAATGAGAACAGGACTTTGTAAATGTTAATTCATCATCATAGGTTTTGAAAATTAATAATAAAACGTCAAAAAAGGTTTTTTAGTTATCGAACCATAATTTATGTGTATGGTTTTAATTGTTTGTTGTTGGGTTGTGTAGATGTCATGTTATATTTTTATCATTTCCAAACTATTTTTGTTTTATATAAAAAATAAAATTATGACCTTTTATGTCTCTTCCTAGTCATGTAATGTAATGGGTCACAGTCGTATAATTTGGAAACCGAAACGAGAACGGTTACACAACGGCCCAGCTACGACCGAAAAAGCTAAACCCAAGGACATTTTAAACCCGAAGACAGAATGCAAAGTCTACGTCCCGGCATTTTCTTTTTAATCAATCGTAAATGTCAAAGACACGGCGCTTTCCGGCCTGGGGCGCAATTAAAAATTGCTTTGTAAGCGGTGTGCGCGTGTGTCCCTGCCTTTACGAGATTAACGCGAGCAACCGACTGTAGGAGCCGCGCCTTAATTAAATTTTAAATTTTCGAACGTTCACGTTGGCGAAAGGATTGTCGCGAGTGGGTTCGTGGGTTTTGTTAGTTCTTTTTTTGAATTTATTTACGGTTTTTTTTTTTTAATTTATTTGCTGTGTCAACGATAATAAGCACAGCCTTATCAAGTAACTGGATTTAAATCGACCTATGCCTATCTGAACGATCTAACATTTGCCTTTTTGGTTTTATTAAAAGGTCCATTCCACATTATTCAAGTTCATTTTTATCAAATTGAGCTTTTCCAGGGTTATAACTTTCAACTTTTTCTAAAGCCAAGCTAAGCTAAGCTTTTACTCTGCTCTAGTAAATGTATGTTTCGTTCACTAAAATCCTGATTGTTTCAGATGACGTCACGCGTTGCCCTGTCTCTACTACTGAGCACTGAGACGCGTCTTGAAGCTGAGTGAGGATTCAAACAAATGTATCTGTTATCCAGACTAAAGGTATACATTTTACTGGAACTTTCCAACAGTTTGCGATTTTTTTTAAAGCAACTTGTTTTCTAAAAATAAGTAAATCTTTTAGGTGCCTAAACACAAATAGAGACTTAAAAAATGGCTAGAAACATAGTTAAAAAGGCGATAAACATTAAGGTAAAAGTGGTCACTACCATTAGCCAATACTTACCGTTAAAAGATACAAAAGATATCATCATTATCAGCCTATCAATGTTCCCACTGCTGGGACACAGGCCTCCTCTTTGTGAGTACGGTACAGTACGGGTTGGTGCCAGGCGGATGTCACAAATATGTCTTCGAATTTTTGGTTCAAGGACACACCGGTTGCCTCACGAAAATATATTATGTTACCTGTATACAAGTGTCACTAAAAGATAAATATTATGTTAAGCAAACTGTTTCACAATGGCATACGCTGTTAGTTATAGTAATGCATATTAATACCATTGAGCTATTATTACTACGTATAGAGACGACACCAGGCATCACCACTGTGTCCCATCTAGGATGAGTGCGAGCGCCTAGAGCACAGCCCAAAGCTGTCAAACAACTGAATGAACTTGTGCGCGCTCACTCATCCTGGATGGGACACAGTACTGATACGTGGTGTCGTCTCTATACGTCAGGGTTTCTTAAAGTGGGGTCCACGGACCCCCTGGGGGTCCGTGACACGTGCACCAGGGGTCCGCAATAGGTCAGCTAACTCTTAACCTATTTACTAGGAAATAGTATAATAATCTCGTCTAGGTTAAGCCTGTGGTTAAACCAAGAATTCACTGTGACAACAACATGTCGTCTGTCACAAAACATGAATTAATTGAACACTAAACTTCCAGGGCAGGGTTTCTTAGTAGTACAGTTGTTTCATGTTTGACTCTGATACTTTGATCTGTTCAAAATATTCTTTGACAGGGGTCCGTGGAATTATTTATATTGTGAAGGTGGTCCGTGACTGCAAAAAGTTAAAGAAACCCTGCTATACGTAGTAATAATAGCTCAATGATTAATACCAAGCTTTTAATGAAAGACAAATAAGTTGTACAATATATTAACAAACTTAAAATTGTATAGTAAATCAACACTCGCTTCATTAGGAAAACTTTCTAAAGAGACTACAATGATTTACCAGTAAAGGACTATAGTAGGTACACATGGCTACATATGAAGCCATACCATACCAGTTTTCGTGATCTCGTTTTGTAATATCTTTTCGGACATTCAACGGTCAGCTTATACTGGTTTTGCATAGCTTGATGTGTAGCTGTATGTACGAAGTATCAGGTGCATGTCTGTCATGTTTGAGTATGACACTGAGGCACGTTTGAAGTCGTCATCGCTGCGAAGACGCCTCAAGAGCTGCACTGTCGATTCATTTCAAAAAAAGAAACGCATTCATCCGTTTTTGCAGCCAATGATGTTATAATAAGCTTGCTTAGAAATTAGATCGATCCCGTGTTGAAAAAAGTAGGTAATATGTAAGACAAAATAAGTACTGTACTCTGTACTTACAACTACTTGTTTTATTTTAGAAGGTACTTACTATTTTCCGCATCGTTCTTACAGTGTGAAAAATTGCACTAAGCTTAAAAATAAGTAAGTACCAACAAACCCTGTACAACTCCTCTCTTAAAAGTTTGCGTTAAAACTTACGCAGACTTTTTATGAAACAAAAATAAAATTACATTCTGCCTTCTTCCGCATCCTTAACTGCCGACTTCGTTAAAAAACAAAAGTAAATCATGACAACATGTTTCGCACGAAAAAGGAACGCGTTCCAGAATTCCGCATTTGAATAGTCAAAAAATTTAAAAAACGAACTCGCAACCTAGCGCTAACGTTGGCAGCACTGAATAGATACTCGTGTGCTTACGGCTCTAAAGGCTAGGCTGAAAGGCCTGAGATCCGAGCACGCATAAAAAAATGCAGCATTTTTTGTGCTCGACTACCGTGTAACGAACACTAGACTTTTTATATTTTTACTCTAAACCGCCTGTATAGTTTAGAATTCGTGAAAATGGGATGGGTTTGGTTTAGTTACGGACACTAGATAGAAAGCTAAAAATAGAAATACTATGAAACCTAGATTCCAATTATTGTACAAAAGTTCATTTTTCTCCAACTTTTAAACCACAAACGAAATGTTTACTTCAGTTTTGTGCTATAGATAGTTTTTTTTACATATTTTAAAAGCCACGAAAAACAAGAAATTCTTTTAGCTTCACACAAGAAGTGGCCGTGTCGTCAATGTTTTGTCAACAACATGACACAATCATTAGCCTGGCCTCGAGGCCTGGTCTAGACATATATGTTTTCAAAAGGCTACGTTTTACATTCTATCAAATTATGACGCTAATTATAAAGAACATTAAAAATGTAGTGACATCCATCGATATTTATTATACATTTATTACATGACGGCAATGCATTTGTGATCACTAGTAAGCAGATCAGGGTTCATAAAAAGGCTTTTTCAAAAGAATTGATTATCGACTATACGAATTGCTATAAATCCAAAATATTTTGAATGAAATGCATTATTATAAATTTTAATTGAATTAGAATAAATATTAACATTTTATAGATGTTTAATTGATTTTTTCTACTCTTTCGTATGCAGGCATCCGCAGGTTTGAGTATGGTACTCGTAGCTCTACTATCAAATAACGTAGGCAACATCAAAAAAACAAAAAATCAACAGTGTTAACCCTAAAACCGCAACTGGGTCTTTTTGACCCCTCACGCTTAGCCGTCAACAGCACATGTCTTCATAACCCGTTCGCAGCTTAGCAACACACTCACGTCCATAGTAATTCGACGTCGGAAGAATGGACGAACAAATTGCTCGCACGATTGTCTGCGAGTACATACGAAATGAACCAATGATATGAATTGTTGCTGTTGGACTTATGGACCACCGGGCTCGTGATTGTCGCTTTTAGGGTTCCATGGTGCACATGTAGCATCTCTTACTTGCCATTAGTGACATGTCTTCCTGTACTCATACAAAAAAAAAAAAAAACACGAATTTGAAATAGTCTGCCTTACAAATTATTGAAATAAAGGACTTTATCAGAAAAAAAGTTTTCTTATACATAAAATCAATTCAAAGAAAATACAAATTTAATGCTTAAAAAAACGAAAACTAATGTGAAATAATACAAAAATTGCTGGGCAAAGGCCTACGACAAATCTTTAGAATATCTTAAAAAAAAATATGTCTAAAAAAGACAAATAAAATTTCTCCCGGATACTATCGTTTTAAACTTAAATAGATCTAAAACGGTTCTTTTTACAGTGTTGGTAGTACAAATTATCTAAAGCGAATCAAATAAATTCTCGATAAAGGGGGATGAAGTCTAGAGTCCGTAACTTAGACTTTTATAAGATTTAAACTGAAACTATGAAAACTTAGTTTTATTAGTCTAGTCAGACGCGCTGAAACTGAGTGCTAACGCAATTGTAATGACTTAAGATAAGTGGTATTTTTTAATAAGAAGATTTTATTAAACTTTAGTTTTCTTTAGCAAAAGATGATCTGGCCGCGGGACTTATAACATCACCGTGACCCCGGAACATAAAGGGCTATTGAAGGACACCGTGGATTTTAGTCAGTACAAGTCTGACAGTCCCTTTCGCCCTGCCCGGGGTGGGATGACTCATTTGATGATTTTACAACGATAAAAATAAAGATAATCTAGTAAATGTAATTATTTTTATACTACTAATAAAGAACTGTTTTAAGTCAAATGTTATTGAATTAAGTAAGTTTTCTTAATGTATATGTTACGGTAAATGTGATTAATTGAAAATTATTAATAATTTTACAAAATTATTAATAATAATCACATGTTTTGGTAAATGTGAATAAACGATCGAAATTTATTACTTTTAGTAGTAATTATTAATAATTCACGACACATATTGGTAAAAGTGATAAAATTAATAAACTAAACGGCTAAACCTAGTGCTAACTGAAGATAAGTATGATACACGTAGGTTTAACCGATTGTGGTCGGTTACACCTAGGTTTAGCCGGTTAGAACTAGGCCTAACCTCGGGACTTGCTGGCACCCCGACTCGGACAATTTAGGTTAGAAGAGGATGGCGGGGTCTGAAAGACCCCGCCATCCTCTTCGTGGTTATTTTTTTTTTAACCACGCAGAAGTAGGAGCCCCGCGGAGCGGGGCTCCGTCGACTTGCTCCTGTGAAGGAAGTTTACTTATTACATTTATCACTACTAGGGTCAAATTATTAATAATAACCGACAAATGTGATTAATTAATCACTTTAACCTCGACTTTCGGTAATTATTAATAATAATAGATAATTATTAATAATTTTCAATTAATCACATTTACCGTAACATATATATTTTATATGTGTATTTTTTTCATAGCTGTGGGCACCAACCTACTTAAAATGTTAACACAACAAATCGTACCACTCTCGATATACGGAACCAAGTTATTAAACATGAAACACACTTGTGCAGTCTACGTTGTATTGTTTCGCATGCACTATTATTATTTAACCCTTTGATTTGTTGTTGTTTTCGTAGCAAGCGCTTGATAAATGCGCTGTAATAATAATGCACGAATAAATCTCTTAATGCAATGCTTGAATCATTTGACTGAATTAAATTTCCGTGTTGGTTGTCGTTGTTAACACCTGACTAGGCGTATTTAATGCAAAATAAATTAAATCTGAAAACAGGGAAGCTTGTTTCGAAAACCACAACTTGTTAATAGGTTTTGAAGTCATTGTATTCTAAAAATCAACTAGGTAAACGTTTTATTTACAGGGAAAACAATCGAAGCTCATAATTACTCTCAAAATCATAACAAACTTTTCAATGCCAATAAATCCTCACTAATTGAACCAAACATTGCATCATTACGAACCCCTCAAAGAATCATTCTATTCAATCGCACGAAACAGAACAAAATATTTATTAAACATTAATTTCTAAGTAACAAATCGCGAGCCCGCCGTACCGTCTAACCCGTAAATTTCACGTTCGGTCCCAAAGACCGGAACTCTTAAAACTCCGAGGAAAACTTTCGACTCACTGAATATATTTTCTTCCACGCCTTATTAATAAAGACCGGGTGATTAGTAACTTTTGATTCCGACTTTCCGGAGCTCCGATGAGGAGCAATTATTCGACATATTGATTTATTGTTCTACCCTCGTAAAGTTTGAGACGAATCGTCCTTAGATTGGAAACATACGGCGAAAGAGTCTGAGCAGTTATGTCATCCATTATTTTGTTAAGTTCAACATTTTTATTACAGACAGAAATCAGAATTTATTTAAAAGCAAATATGAGTAAATAACACAGATACACGTATATTTCAATTCTGTAAGAAGACTGGTTTCTAAGAGAAAAAAGTATTGCTACTATCAACACAAGAGAATCTTCGAATATTAAGATACTGGATTTTTCTAGAAATACGAGAGAATATCAGTATTGACAATGGGTTTTTCTCGAAAAGATATTTCTGTGGAAGTATTATTTTTGGACTACGATACTTTCAGAAAATATTCTTTTTAGAATGATTGTCTAAAAATATGTTTTTATATAATTTTCCTCGTAAAGCACACAATTTTATTTACATTACAGCAGCGTTCTAGCACCCACTTAATCCCCGTAAGTTTCATTACTTAGAAAGTTTCCCATCGACCCTTAGAGACGGTGATTTTGCTCGTATAAAATATTGGTAGACGCTTTAATAACTTTCCTCGCTGATATGGAGTTTGCTATCAGTTCCCGTGATATGGCACGTTCTGCCCGCGGCTTCAGATACTTTTTTGAGTGTTTCGATATTTTGTCACACTTACTTATTATCGTTACATTTGTTTTGGCAGGGGAGAACTGAAGTTTAAGCGATATCTTTATATCTCATGGGACTGAGGGTAGCAAAAGTTCAAAATGTTTTGACAAAATTGCATTGGAAATATATTCATTGGCTTGGTATATTTCAGTATGAAGCAAGCTGAAGTTCAGAGGGTTAGCCATGTTTGTGGATGAATAACCAATGGGTACTGGAATGGGTGGAATGACATCCAACTAGATATTGATGATCATAAAAAAATGCCTCCAACAGACTGAAGGTGGTAAGCGTAAGACAATGTCTTACATTGTCTAGACTTTTCTTTTACGTCATACACCATGTCATGGTGTATGACGTAAAAGAAAAGTGTCATCAAAAGCAGAGAACTTGTCTAAATAGAACTCGTTAACGACGACCCATCCTCACTTAACCCTCAAACATATCGTTATTAAAATCAACCTCTACCCTCTTTACAAAAAACCAAACAATAGGTGTCTAAAGCCCCGTGCCCTGAGACGCATGAAGTTTTGAAGAACAATGCAACATTCATATTATTATCTATTCAAGACATCAGAGGTCAGGTCTACCTACAAAAAGGAGCAAGGAGGTACAAAATATTAATATTTTTCAACTGGCTACAATGCGAGCTGTGAAATGCTAGCGACCCGAGTACAACATAGATTTTTTTTTGCTCATTTTAAGCGGAGAGTTGTATTAAATTGTCTGTTTAAAATGTTACAATTATTGAAGGATAGAAAAAGAAGAATTCTTATGAACATAATGTTTTCATTGTATTTCATATTGCGATCTTAATATATATGTAGGTAATGCGCTTATAATTTTCTTATCATTCTTCATAAATTAAACATTCCTACTCGTAAATCTCTCAGTTGGTAAGAGTACATTAACAGTCCTTAGTTTCATACAAACAGTCGTCACTTAGTTGTAATTACGTCATTTTTCTTTTTATCTTTTGAGTGTATTTTTGTTGTGATTATGATTATTTATATGTATTTTTATTCAAAATAAGTTATTAAAAAAATAAACGCGTATAATAAAGCGTCGTTAATTTTGCCTCTATCGACGACGCAAGGTGCAAACACCAGGTGAAGGAAGTGTTGCTAAATGCTTATCGAGGACCGAACTAACCTGTCACTGCCCGGGGGTTTGAAATCTTGGGAGAGGAACGATAATAATATGGGACTTCTCTTTTCTAAATATTGTAATTTAAAGAAGAAAATACGAAAACCCCATTGAATTAGAAGTAAGTTATTTACATAATAATAGATTATTTTTCTTTGCACGACATTATTAAAATATCAAGACGGTTTTTCTTCACCAGCTGTTAACGCATGAGTTCAGTGTGCTAGATTTTGAAATATTCTGGTAATTTTCAGCTGAAACCTACTTTTAGATTTTGTAGAAGCATGCCTTTTATTAAATTTTCTTCAAAAATAAGCACAAAATACACAATTTATTACAATTTAACCTCACAATACAGCTATATTCGGTATAAAAATATTAATCTCCGCGTCCTCGCTCCCCGGTGGCGACAACTAAAATATGATTTGAGTCCAAAGCGAATACAAAATGAGAGACAAAATTGGAGTTTTCTCTTCTCGGCTAAGAATGGAATAAAACTGTGCAATAGCAGTTTTACTTTAATATTTCTTCTTGGGTGTGTAAAACGCTTTTTTAGCTTTAAAAGTGTTTTTATTTCATGCTAGATATATCGCTATTTTTTAAATGGAAACGGGGCTAGTTATTTTTGAAACGGAATTTGAACTCGTGGACGTTTTTATTGTACTGTCACAATACATGTCGAGTAGTCACGGCAAGTAGGTATGTACCTATTTTAAGCATGTTTTTGGAACAACAAGTCCATGAACTGTGACGAACAATTAAATGTAAGCACTAAGCAAAATTCAAAAGTAATCTTTTCAGTTCTCGTGAGTAAAATATCAGTCCTATTTATTTCAGTTTGGCATCCAAAAGACTCGTGAAAGACAATGAAATATAAGACGTTAAGCAAAATGTTCGAAGTAAATCGCATTTTAATTTATTTAGTATTAATTAACTGACTCATGGCTGTATGTACAAGTGTACGTACAAAACACTGCAAAATTCTAGTTGTTATATATTTAGTTTTAAAGTTTGTATTTCAACAACATGTGTGGGATATTGATTTAGTAAATCTACGTGTAAATTCAAAGTAGACCCACTCAAAGTATCAGATTGATTTTTCTAAATAAAACGTTGTAAAAACACTCGACCGATTACCACATACACGTAACTCTCATATAAACACAAATAATAGACCTACCAAAATAACAACAGCGGAAAAACAACAAAAAAGAACCAAGCCGCACATGTACGTATATAGTCGTGACAAATTGTCGCAACCAGTTCACTAATTACCTGTGTCTTTTCGACCCGCCCCGCCAGCTGAGGGGTTAAGCCTACCTATTTTTTATACGGCTTTTTTTACCCATTCTCTTTGATTTTTATTCGGATCGCGATAAAATTTTTAAATCGCACATATTTTATGCATTTATGGTAGTCGTATATTTTGTTTTGTTCAAATCGACGGGTAAAAGGCAAAAGGGGTCAAGCGCCACATTTTGCGATCTTAACTTTTTTATTGACCCCAACTCCACTATTTTTTCTCTTTCGAATGGTCATAGTATCGTTTTTCGAGCATGAAAAAAAGTCACTTGCACCAAAGAATTTTTTGTACTGAATTGCCAAATCGATACTTACCATAAGTGCTCAAGCGACACCGACTTTACCTTGCTTGGTTGAAGGACCATTTTGTATATTACATTTTTGTATCGCCTTGTCATTTGGCATAATTTAAAAACAACATTAGAAATAAATATGTCGTTTGTATCCATATTCCTTTTATTTGTTTAGTAATAATTTTTTACTTAACACTATTGATAAGAAAATGAAATACTATAACGTCGCTTACACCAATAGTAAAGATTGTCAACTAAACATAATTGGCGCTTGGCCCCTTTCTTAAATAATTTTATTTTCATTACGTTGCATTTGATTCACTCAGTACGCGCGCCAGCGCCGTTGCAAGTGGGTGTATGTTTTGTGTGAGTGAAAGAAAGTTCACGCGTGTTTGAAACGCGATCGCAGTTTTTAACACAGATTAACATTTTATATTTATGAAACATGTCTTCAACTCCCGAAAACGTGAAATTGAGACGTATTTTAGACCGAAAAAGATTGTTGCTAGTACGAAGAAGGTTATTACTTGATTATAATGATAGCAATAGAGAGGTCGAAGAAATTCAAGATGACGTGATTCCCGTACTATCATCGGTAAGTTCAACCTCATTTTATTTATTTTTTTAAAATGAATTTAACGTTTCTTAGGATAGTTTTTAAAAGAACTGGTAATGTAGGTACGCGTTTCATACAATGTATGAAACGCGTACCTACATTACCAGTTCTATAATAAAATTATCCAACATGTCATGTTGGAAAATTTTATTACGAGAGCAACTTGAAAATGTGTTTTTTTGTTTATTGAGATATCTTAACGATATTGGTGTCAAATAAAAGGTCTAGGTATAAAACCATTTTATCCGTTTGAATCATGTAAATCGGTCCACGCGTTTAGGAAATCATTAAGAATTAGTTTAGTAAAAATGTAAACAATCATAATTTTTGATGTTTTTGTTCTAAGAACTTTTTAACTAATGCAAAATGTGAAAATATTGTTATTGTATGTAAGTTAATGAGGAATGTTAAACAAAAAGGTACTTACCTATCTAGTTAGTCTAAAGATCAAAGATTTGTTTTCAATTGTTAATTATAAATGACGGACTTTAATATTCATTGTCTATCTACCTAGGTATTTGTCCGTGTACTTAATCATACGCATCAAACATTGGATAGGTTACGTGGTCAAGTAGGTAGTTAGACGATAAATATTATAGTAGCAACGGGATGGTAATAGCCTAATTAAATACTGTTATTATTAATTTTTCAGACTGACAATCAACTAAAACCAGCGCACATTAACGAAAACCAATTTACGAGTATTACACAAGATCAAAGTCAAATACAGAGTGACCTAAACAATGTGAAGGTATTTTACATGCTTTTAATTTGCTTATGAAATGTGGGTGTGTGTTACGCCTCTGCCTACCCTTTCAGGAAAAAAGTCTTGATGCTATGTGTGTATGTTAATTAGCTTGACCTGCACATTCTATTTTGACTTTCACTAACTCGATAGATATATTCTCGCTGTGCTGAGTTTATGCTTTTTCGGGCTAATCTCAGAAACTACTGTCTTGATTTTCATACGGTTTAACGAATAGAAAGAGGGATTTTCTAGAGGCGTTATATGCTGTAATTTATATTCAGATACTATTTCCAAAGTCGGTCATAAAACATTTGTGGTTAAAAAAATAGTTGGCACTACAGAAGCTTGCTTTTAAATGGTACTTTTTAAATTATACTGGTTATAGGGTCAATGTTCTACAATTTTGTATGTTACGCTATGATAATGGATTTATTTGGCTTGCAGGATAAAGAACAAAATTACGAAGCGAGTCAGAATGATTTGCAGGCAAACGTGCAGATCTTGGAATGGAATGAAAGGGTTACCGAAGATGAAATTAGCGTCTGTATACCACAGAATGGCGTACAGCTTATTACGAGGGAAGAAGGAGATAATCAAAATATTCTCGGACTCGAAGAACAAAAGGAAGAAGAAATTACTAGTCAGCAGGGTAATTTGGACACACAACATCTTTGGAATGTTCCATCAACGTCTAACTTAGAAGAACAAGAAACACCAGCAAAAGACGAAGCGACTCAGAATGTCTTGCAGGCAAACTTCGTGCAGGATGTGGAATGGAATGAAAGCGTTACTGAAGAAGAAATTGGCGTCTATGTACCAGAAAATAATGTGCAGCTCATCGGGGGGAAAGAAGGAGAGATTCAAAATATACTTGGGCTCGAAGGACAAAAGATCGGAGAAATTACTATTCAGCAGAGTAATTTGGATATACAAGATCTTTGGAGTGTTCCATCAACGTCTAACTTAGAAGAGCAACAGGAAACAGTAGCAAATAAAACAAATAGAACTTCAAAAAAGAGAAAACAATTCAATAAATCATACTTGGATTATTTTGTTGATGAAGAAGAAGACGAAGATGATGTCTTACTTAAGGAAGCTTTTGGAGATCTCAGTGATAGTGAATGGTCAGACGTAGAAGTCACTAAATCTAAATCGAAAAGAATTAATAAACGGAAAGAAAGAAAGTTGTTAAAACATAAAGGTGAAAAATATATTACTAAAAATGGAAAAGAAAAAAGGGAAAGACACCTTCAAATTAATCCATGTACTTCTTCTAATTGTGGAAATAAATGTGGAGTAATTACTGAAGAAAAAAGACAATCTATATTTAATTATTTCCAAAGTCTTACATTACAAGAGCGACGAAACTGGATTGCCAACAATGCTGTTATTACAAATGTGAAAAGAAGGCGAGTTAACGATAGCGAACCAAAGAGAGGAAAGACTGTGAAATATTTTATTAATGAAGGTGAAAGCAGGCGTCAAGTCTGTAGACAATTTCTAGTTGCAACTTTGGATGTATCAAGAAAATTTATAGCATATACTGTTGAAAACTCTGATGAAGGAATTGCTAAGCAGGAAGGACGTGGAAAGCATGTACCTGCTAATAAAACAAGCCCCCAAGCAATTGAATATGTCAAAAAGTATATTTCTTCATTGCCAGCCCTTCCATCGCATTACTGTCGAAAGGAAACTACTCGTACTTACTTACCACAGGACTTCAAAAATCCTTCGCACTTGTACCGATTGTATAAAAGATATTTATTAGAAGTGGATAAGCAAGATTTGAGTTTGTTAGTATCTGAAAGTATATTTAAAAAAATATTTGTAAATGATTTTAATATCTCTTTTCATGTTCCCAAAAAAGATAAGTGTGCAATGTGCACAAAATACGAAAATAATCGCGATGAAGAAGCCAAGAACTGTGAAGAAAAAATTGCACACGATCAAGAGAAAGAAGCTACATCTAAAAGGTTTTTGTTTCACCAAGAAATTGCAAATAAAAATACATTATGCGCTTCATTCGACCTTCAAAAGGTCTTAAATACACCTCACGGAGAAAGTATGCTGCTCTACTATAGCAGAAAATATGCCTACTATAATTTAACTGTCTATGAGAGCAGAACAAGAAATGGTATGGCATATATTTGGGGTGAGTGCGATGGAAAGAGAGGTAGCAAAGAAATTGGCTCATGTCTTTTTCACTACATAGATTCAGTAGACAAAAGGCAAATCAAGAATCTGATTCTTTATTGCGACAATTGCCCTGGCCAAAATAAGAACAAAACAATATTGGCAATTCTCAATTATGCTTTAAAAAGATCCACCTTTTTGGAAACAATACAAATCAACTACTTACTTGCAGGACATACATATATGCCAGTTGATTCGTGTCACTCAGTCATTGAAAAAGAAGTTCGGAATATGATTGTGTGGGCGCCCTCACAGTGGGCAACTTTAATCGAATCAGCTAGAAAAAAACCGAGACCATATACAGTAACTGTTATGGAAAACTTTCAAGATTGGGATCCCATAACAAACAAAACTTTTAGTAAGTGTAAAAAGAACATTAATTTATCCAAAATTAGAATTGCGACTTTCAAAAAAACCAAAACAGATGAGATGACGGTTAAATATACTATGTCTGTGGATTCAGAAAATACTCAAATAAAATTAGTTTGCCCGGATATGAAAAAAAAAAATTGCTGCTTTGTACAAGGAACCATTACCAATCAGTAAAGCTAAATACATGGACTTAAAAAAGCTATGTGACTCTGGAGTAATACCGAGAAGATATCATGAAGAATATCTAAAGATGCCTTATGAAACCGGAAAAAGGGACGAATTGATTGAAACTGATGAAGAGGATGAAGAAGAAAATACTCATTCATAATAATTGTATGAAAAAAGATTGGTTAATAATTTTTGATTTTCACTTCGGTATTGTAGTAAGAGATAAGTACCTACCTAATTATTGTGATTTATTTTGGATAATAATTGTTGATTTTTTTTTTATTAAGAATTAAGTACCAAATTATTGTGGTTTATTTACTCAAATAATGTGATAACATGCTGTTGTACATGTACTAACAGTTAGGTAACTGCTGTTTTTTGGATCTCAGTTTTGTTCCTTGTATTGTTTTAGTTTAATACATAATTCATAGTTCTATTACCTACCTGCTGTGCCAAATATAAAATAATACTGTATTAAGATTATGGTAGCTTAAGCCAAAATCTGAATTAGTTCTATGATCTGTTGTGCCAAATAAAATAAAATATTACTTTATTAACATGAAGCTTAGGCCAAAATCTAAATATTACAACATAAAATATTGTTACTTGACCCCTCGCAAATGCGAAAAACATGGTAAAAACCTGGAGTCAAACGACACCTATCTTTGAAACTATTGATCTCAGGCTTATTTTGATGTAAAATTATTATAGAACATTGTTTTTTAGTAAACTTTTCTGAAGATTGTGATGTGATTCAATAAAGCAATAAAGAGATATTTTTTTTTAAAACTTTCTTTTTATTCTCCTGAACAATATGATCTGTGGTGCTTGACCCCTTTTGCCTTTTACCCGTCGAAATATAATAACCACGGAATTGATTAAAATGTTGAGTCATTTTCTGGACAGGGAGATTTAAGGGTTTTTGTTTTATTTACTCCATATTCAAAATAATAAAGGTATTGAATTTTACAATAGAACGTAAAAAGCTATTGAAGCTAGTTTTAGTCACTGACAATCCCTTCTGCTCTACACGGAGCGAGAGGACTCATTCAATGATTTTTCACCCCAAAAAGAAAAAAGACCCTGTTAGATTTTTTCTATAAATTTCTCTGGCTATGGCTCTGGCTATTATTTGGCTCTTCAGCCATAGACAAAAAATATTCAGTAGAGCCGTCATATTACAAAACACCTCATTCATTACAGTCATCTTCGCATCTAATTATAATTTACTATCAATTTCAAGCATCAACGAACTGACGTAAAACATCATAACTGTCATCCGAAACTAATAATTTAATCTTTTTTAACTCGGCGCAGGAGCATTAATTTCGACTCTATGGACATCCGACTGCGTTGACAGTAAATTTAAATTTCGAAAATAATCAACACGAAAATAACGTGATTTGTTATGACCGTCTCATTATGAATGTGTGACACGTTATAATAAGTTCAGTGGAAGAAAAAAGATTTTGAAATGAGAGATTATTTGCATTATCTTTCAGTTGTTTGATGTGTAGGTATGTTAAAATGGTGTATTTTATAAGTAAAAATGTTATATGCTTTTTAAACAACCCACCCATCTTTTCTTTGGCCTTTCTCTTCCTCTCCATCAATGCAATAGAAGAAACAAACGTGTTGCGCCGACCCCAAGTAAAATGGGATAAGGGCAGGAAGATGATGATGACTGTTGTTTTGTCAAGGAATCAGTCAGACATTTAAAGCTATAATGTAGTTAATGAGAAACGACACGAGTTACTGTAACCCACATGCGTATTTCAAGCATACGAAGCAAGAAAAAAAGAGTTATTCTAAGTCTATATTCTGTGAATCTTCTGTTAATAACAAACATTACAATAGATCTTATCAATGGAAACAGGATGCTACACAACAACGACCTAAAATAATTTACACGTAGATAGAAACTAAAAAGCTCATAAAAGCTATCCATGTACACAATTATGGGAACAAAAAAGAAAAAAGCAGTATCAACAGTGAAGAGCGTTTTAAAATAGATGAAAAAACTAATGGGTGGTGCTGACGGTCGCGACGGGGCGATCCGTTGAATTATGTCCCATAAGCGAAGGGTAATAACTTGCTTGTACCCCGTACCATCCTTATGATGATCTATATTGTCTAGTGTAGTGTTGTGTAGGATGGGAGATACATGACTCGTGTATGCAGGTATTAATAGTGTGGTGTGAGGTGGTTAGGAAATTAATGTTTTGAGTTAGTGCTTCGGGGTGTGGCAATTGTTTGTTGTAATTGAGAATATGAATAAGATGGATTTTGTTTAAGTTTGATTGTTTTAAATGAATTTGGTGGAAAATGAGACTTCATGAAGTTTTACATAATGTCATATCATAACTGACGAATATAGTTTCTGCCTTAAGTATAATTCTTTTTTATCTATGTTATTATTTTCAAGTAACTCGTGTGCCATGCTGAAAGTCAGCATTGGACGCGGACTGCACAGAAGTGGAGACGATAGAGGATGTGTTTGAATAACCAATCAGATTTCCATTGAAGCTAAGCGGAGACATCTCCTCTCCGCTTAGCTTCGGTGAAAATCTAGATTTCTGATTGGTTACTGAAACACAATCTCCTTGTCTCCGCTTTGGTGGACCGGGCTTTATTGTGTGTTCAGCTAACTTGTCAATTCGATCAATTATTGATTCCAGCTCATAAGTGTAAATCGCACAATAAAAACCCCCTTTTTATAAAAATAGTATACAAATTTCAACATTGAACATACAAACTAGCTTCAAAGAAACTTGTGGCTACAACGCCCCAGTTACAAATGTAATACAAAATGTCCAGAGGCGAGCCACTGTTGTGTACCCCACCTTACAGTATTGAATAACTATATTGTTTATGTTACGAGTGTTGCATTGTTTGACTAGCCAAATATTGTATTAATTTGTACAAGAAATTAAAATCTTGCCAAATTAAAAATATTTTTACTTGGGTAAAATTTAAATTGATCGTTACTGCAGTATTTTTTTAAATGAGCAAGTATTTAATTTTTTTTTGTCCAGTTGTTCAAGTAACAGTTAATAGTTTGAGACAAAAACAAACCAAATGGATACAGTGTTGAGAACAAATATTCTGTACAAAAAAAAATTCATTGCAATGGCAATTTCTGGGTGTAAATATCGAAAAATTTAATACAAAATAAGCTATGTTAAGGAAAACTATATTAAAACTCTTATAATTTTCTGTGAAATAGGAATACATATTTATTTTTAGCTACTTCTAGTTAAATTAAGAATGTTACTTTCAATTCAAATTAACTCAACTCTTTTGAAAAATTATACTACTACCGACGAACGTAAGTGGGTGTCATATAAAGTTCTGCCCACACCGAGAGAGAAAATAGCGTGAAATTATCCTCTACAAAAACAGAATGTGGCCATAATTTACGGTGACACGTCAAACTGTAGCGTGTAAACAAATTAACACATAATTTTAGCTGCACCGTTCACGGTTGGCGACGCATTAAAATATGAAGTCCGAAAAAATATATAAACTGAGCACAGTCAGGATTAACTGAAGTGGCATAAGATTGGTATGACGTATCACGTATCCCTATATATTTTTTTAATTCTTTAAGTTTGCTATTTTGGACACTTCTATTATACAAAACTATTTTTTTCTTTATTTGCTTCCTCACACTTGTAATTTCTCCTGTACCGTGGGTCCGTTTACAATTATTGAAACTGACATACACCGGATCAGGAACAAGTACTTGTAGATCAAATCAAATCTGAGTCGTAGTGTAGGGGTCATCATCATTTATCAGACTCAATCAAAAAAAACACTCGTTTTAATAAGTACAAGGACCATTTTTGTAATACTTTCTTTTTGTCTTTTGACAATTCATAAGTGCAACTGGCCTACCTACCAAAAAATATATTATTTTTTTACGAATGCAAAACTTTTGGATGGATGTTTTTTAATCAATCAAGCCAGAAAAATATTTAGGTTAAAATTGCACAGAGACAGCTTAATACCTAGAATAAAACATAGAGATAATACTTAAATTACTTAAATTCCCGTGGGATATTATTCGAACACCTAAAACTAGTTTAATTTAAACATTAAACTACTTAGGTACTCATATTAAAATTCGCATTTTACGTTCCTGTGTGACTAAAAAAAAGGTCTTAGCTTAATCGGTTAAACTTTTTGATAACTTACACCGTCTTGGGTCCAAAAATTAACATAATTTGTACCCTTGGGTCACGGAACCCATAATTATTATTATATCTACTATAATTTCGTTTCAAATAACGATTATTTTTATGATCATATCGATTATGTATTAAAATTATAATAAATTACCTAGTTTACCTTTATTTTGAAAATGTGAGCTAATTTTATTTGAGTGCAATTTTTAGAACATGATTTTTGAATTTTAGTTTGAAAAAAAATTAAATGGGGAATTTTGTGACTCAGGGTATACCTACCTACATAGTGGTTCGACTAATACATATACCTACTTAGTTTAGAGATAAGATAGATAAAATTTACTGTATTGCAAAATTGTTAAACTCTATATGAGGATATAAAAAAACAGGTTAACAGAATAATGACAAAAAATCATCATTATCTTTCCCGTCCCAAGTCCAGTCTATCCATAAACACAACTCATAACAAACAACGAATATCAATCAGGCACTATATTTCAGACATACATCGCCGGCTCACTTCGCGCACGTCAGCTTTTAACGTCAAATGTACGGGCAATACGCATCATGTCGGTCGTAAATCTCGCTGGGACTCGACGAAGATCGATTGTGACAGGCCAGCGTTGCAACAGGCGCATTTTGGATGCTACTGGCGATTCTCGACAGTGTGCACTGTACTAGCATGAATTAATTAATGTGGATGCTAAGATTTTAGTTGGTTAACGTGTTAAATGAAGAAGGTTTTATTGGGTTCAGGAGTGAAATCATGCTAGAAATAAGTGATCTACAGCAGTGTTAATAGGTAAGTTACTTTTGCATTAGTCATAAAATTATAGTTTGGTATTATCCCACAGAAACGCCATACCGGGATTAAAAGTATGTTTTTATTAGTTCAAATTATAAACTATAATAGTTTCATTATATTTTTGAAAAGTGTCACCCAAATCCATTCAGAAGTTTCTCGTGTAAAAGTAATAAAAATGCATCAATTCTCAAAAAAATCGCATTTTGATAATAGTGCTTTTTGACATGGATGCCTAGCCAAGTAACAATCGTTTGTTAAGCTTACACTATTTTCACAACTTTAAATACGTTAAACTTAATACAGCTTTTTAATGGTATTTTTAATGTTTGCATTGTCGTCGCAGCTAGAAGATAGTCACTTAATCTAAGTTAAGTTTTCAAGTTTTTAAAATTGACATAATAATATCCATAACGTTTTATATTTGTATTTAATTTGTTCTTGACATTCTTAATGACTCTTTTCCTATTATTCATTTTATTATATTTTTACCAGACTGTGCGACGCAAAGGAGGGTAATGTGTTTATCAGGCTATGTATGTATGTATGTTGTCGTTCGTAATTCTTACGTCAATCGATTCGGGTTAACCTTGCGATATACAAACAACCGAACTGTCTACATGAAGACTCTGAGTAGAATTTTAAAAGTTATTTCTCAGCTCGCTGTAAAAATTAACCCCGTTACGTCAGCAGCCATATTGACTTCACATTTCCTGTCATCGACAGAGCATGGCGGAAACTAACTAACGATATTTCAAAACTGCACGCTCAACGTTTTCCCTTTACCTCTTTCGGCGTACTCAAATTTAAACGTAAGATGCATATCACACAACGCCATTGCCACACAAAATATTCTATTTACAATACATACGTTTCGTTCAGGAATATTTTTAAAATTTCACGCGCGGCGACAATTTGAGAGAGAATCTTGAATCTCGAATTTTGCAGGTCGACCGGTAAATCAGAAATTTATATTCGAATATCAGATAGTGGAGGTTTTTTTTTCTCTTTTTTTTGCTTACTTTAAGAGAAATCGTGACAATAGGTTTTTGGTGCGCGGAATTTTAAAAGTTAAATCCTTTTGTGTTCTGTACAATAAGGGGTCAGTTCATGATCAGTACAGGAATTGTGACTTTTGTCTTTTATTTAAATAAAAACCAGGACTCTCGAAAATATTTTACATCTGCGCAATGACCTAGCGTTACCTCCATTTCATGTTAAAGTTTTTATGGACTTACTTATGGCGAAACCCAAAGGCGTCTGGATTTACGTACCATGCCAATGAGAGCCATCCGCCCTCAGATATTACCGACAGTAGTTACAGGAATCTGTACTTTTACGACTTCTGAAAGGACCTCAAATAGATCTCGTAGGATCGTTTGGTATTAAAGTTTCGAATAACGAAGTACCTATGCAAAACATAATATTTATAAAAGCATCATTAAATCATTGTATTTAACAAATAAAATGCATTTGTTAAGTATCTTATTGATATCGATATTCTTGAAAACAAAGACAAGACAAATACTGTAGTAAATGTCCATAAAGAATCCAAAAATTGTTCAAGAATTTTAATATTATTTCTAAGGTTTCATTTATCGTGCATCCATAAAATTTAATGCTCAAAATGAAACCCTTTCTAGAACTGCTTAGCTAAGGAATGATAAGAAAGAGTTCAATAATAAATTAAGAGTTGTAACATTTTGACCTTGACCTCTGAGACTGTAAATATATGACCTTGGACGTCAAAACATTTTCAATTCTCCAAATGTATTTGCCATTACGTTTAGTGATATACAATAAGGACCGAAATAGATTTTGATACTTAAGATAAGCGTAGAAAATGGAGCTAAATTTTTGCGATAGCGAAAATTCATTTATTTTTAGGTACTTATTTATTTTCACTTTTTGGCACGAGATGAAAATGAAAAAAATGTGGGAATTATTGACACTAGTCGCTATAGTTTTTAATCTGATTCTTTAAGATTTATATTGCAGTTTATCTTAAGTACTGAGACCTTCCGTCCTTCTTAGTAATTTTCATTATCTTTTTGATCTTGAACTTTCTGAAACGACTAGACATTTTATGTGAGATTGAGAAAAGAAGGCCGCACATAAGGAGTGGCTAAGAGTAAAAGGCCATATGCAGACTTTTGCTCAGTAGTCCAGTCGGACAACAAAGGTCAATTTTATTTTTCTCTCATTCACTCTTAGAAAATCATGCTAAAATACTGCCTTCTTCTCAGCCATAAGTGTCCTTTCAACAATACTTGGTAATACCGTATGTGGAATTGTGGATATAAAGGCGAAAATACCTAGAAGTCAGGTTGCACTTTGGCACTAAAGTGTTAGTAGCGCGGGTCGGGCCTACGGCAAATTGAAACTGCCCTCCGGTTTGATTCGCACACCGGTCACGGCCCGACACCGGGACGTACGGTCTGCAGAAAAGAGTGATAGTAGATAGAGAATTTCATTCGTTGATACTTGAAGAAAGTACTCAGGAAAAGCATTGTGGTTTTTATTTTACATCTTAACATTCCTTCAAATTTAAAGGAAAAAGGTTACGAAATGCATAGTGACTATTGTTGCTTGTGATTCACGCGCCATGTGAGGACGCCATATAAATGAGGTTGAGGTAATCAGTGTTTTCTTATTTGTAAATTATAAAAATAAAATAATCAGAGTTATTTCACTGGAAATAACGAAGTAACATTGAGAATTAGTCAGATTTATAAAATTTCACCTGTATTCGAAAAAAAAATAGTACAGAATAATACACAAAGGAATAATTAGTAATACAATATAAGAATTTAGTTAGAGGCCTTTAAATAGTGAGTTCGTTATCAGTTTTACTGATGTAGAAAAGGTTAAATGTGTGGACATTAATAAATGTTACCGAAATCAATTTTGACAAATGGCGTTAAGTTAATATTTATGAAAAGCTTCAAAAGGTAAAATTTTACATAAAGCTTTGAAAAAGAACAAAGAAAAATACAAAAATCTTAGAACTCTTTATAAAATGAATTCGCTGTCGGTACTTGGATGTCGGACGGTGTCCGGCGCGGACGAATTGGCATGCATTGCGCCCTGCCTTTTTACATGCCTATTCCGAAACCGGCCGGTCTACAAGCGATGAACTGTAGCGGGTATTAGAAAGTGGATATTTTATTTCTAGTTATTTGAAAATCGAATGTCGGTTGGCCAGGAATAGGTTATTTATGTCAGATTTTGTTTTGAATATAGCACTCACGTAATTATTTTGTAATTTTGACTTATGGGTTTAAAGCTTGTTGACCCACAGATCACCTCATGCTGCCCAGCGACATTACATTTTTTGACGACACAAAAGAAAGTGCATGCATTTATTAGACTAACAATATATATTTTATCACAGCTTTTGCCAGACTTGGTTATTGCGACTATTTCAAGAAAATGCTTTTTGTTTAGTTTCTCTGATTAACTATCTGATTTCAGTCGAAAAACTCGTATTAGTCGAATCAAATATTTTATTCAATTTACGTTCCCCGCTTCAACCTGTACCTTGTGAGGCACCCTATGAAAACGGCCAATAACGTAATAGGCACGTTCGCCAAAAACGATATCTGTATCTCGTCTATTTGTTTATTATATTATTTGGTGTTGGGCCCCAGAGTATTATTAGCGTTATTTATTTAAATACTAACGTTAGAAGAGTGGCCGTTTTATCGGGTGTGGAATATTGTCTGTGAAGTTATTATTTTTACGTATATTAGAAAGATGCTTTTCATAACATCTATTGACGTTAATCGTTATCAATAATCTGAGGCCTTATCATGAATTTTCAGTTTTTGTGACAAGGAAAAAAATTGTTCCTTCTTCGCACGCTAAAGACGCTTTTCCATTTTTCCACACGATAAACGCTGGAAAGACGCTGTTAAGTAAAATACTGAAAACTCGTGATATGGACTCTGTAGCCCTGTTTACCGTAGCCCAAATCTTGTTCTTGCAAATCTGAAAAGGTTAATCTTTAACGTCTTTCTTTTTCACGTCTAGCAAAACAGTTGTTGTAATCATCACCATTACAAGAAAAGAGGTCCTAAAAAGACTTGTCAAGTTTTTTGTGACGTAAATTAAACGGATCTTTGACGAAAATTATATGGAAAAAAATAAACGCCTTAAATACTTCAAGTAGGTTGTATATTACGTAAATTTTGTGCTACGGCCTCCGTGTTATTAAACTGACTTAAATTTTAGCACATAGACTGAATTTGATGGTAAATTTTCAAATATAGCTATTCGAAAATTTACTAAATATATTTAATTTAGCGTTTTGTAATTCTTTATTTTGAATTAGAACGGGATCGATATTGGTATTCCACTTCGGCAACTTTAGTGTCTTCAATTCACCTTGGAATAATATCACCAAGGTGAACAAATGCAATTTTTTTTCTACGATCTTGTGGACTTTTATCACCGAGGTGAATTGAGGACACCAAAGTTGTCCACTTTGTTCATCTAGGTGATGTCACCCAGGTGAACAAAGTGGAATAATAAACCTTTATTGTTCGTAGATGTCAGCCTTGATATTTCCATCACAGATATAGCTGATCAGAACTTCGTTTTTTAATTATTCGAAAAAGTATAATTTGCATGATTTTCCGTTCTCAGTATTTTTTCAAATCTTTAGCAATTCCTCTAAAACCATGACCTACCTCAACCTTCACATCCACCATCAAATTAATCGTACATTGATTAAATGTTTATGGGCATTAGGTGCTGTATACACCATCGTTATTTATTATGCATAGCACGACACCAGACGGACATTACGTGACGTGTCCCCGTGGACTTAATCTCATGCTTATGTATAGCTAGCCTATGTGGAGCCATTTATCTAGTTAGGGAAATGGGAATGGATGGTTAGGTATGGATAGGGTTAAGGTTTCCTAGATTGTTTCTTGGTATTATCATTGATGGTTTCCTTTTTTACTTTCAGAACCTGATATTTAGTGATGATGGCGAAGAGGGAAGCAAAAATGCGAGACGGAGAGGACATCCTCCAACTCACGTCCCAACCACAGCGGGAGACACCGAGGGCATCGAACCTTTCCAAAATATTTCCAGCCACCGTAGGTAAGACTTGTGAACGGCGAGGACCAGCTGGAGCTGTTAGCAAAACAGACGGGACTAAACGCCTGCCGAGGTCGTTTTTTTTGTGTGGATGTTTTGAAGTTTCAGAGGTCAAGTATTTGAAGGAGGTTTTTAATGTGGAACAGCGTGTATTTCGAACAAAAAAGGTATCCAAACGTCAATTTTAAACTTGATTGTGTCATAAAATTCACGAACATGACAGGCCTTTTTAAGAATACACAGAACCCCATATTATACCAGTAATTTTTCAGATGACATATTAATTCAGACAAAAATAAATCCAATCATTCCGTATCAAACATATTCACTTCACAATTCCTCGACCAATCTTATACGAAACAGAGCAACTGTATCACATTCTACCAACCTATACAGATGTATTGCCCAATAACCTACGATGGCACAGGACAAAGCCCCATTTAGAGCAATCAGGGGATTAATTGCTCAGATTAGACGTTGGTAGACGTCTGTTAACGCGTAACAAGTGTGTTCCAGGCAGCATTACGAAAATGGCAACATTTTTATTTATTGCGCTTGGCAACGAGGCTGACAGGGCTCTCTTCCGCTCTCGCCGCGTCCGCCTCACGGACACATTATTGTCGGGTTTAAATATTATATTATAATTAATGATATTTATGAATATATCACTAAATTGGAAGTCTGCGGCCTCATTTCTACAACCCAAGATTTACCCAGCACACACATCAAAATACATCTCTGGTCCTTCTCGAAGAAATTTGAATCAGCGTGCCTGCGGTCCTCGTGTTCGCCGTGTTCCAGAGCGTTCGCCGCCATTGTGTGAACAATGAATTGATTTGACAACAAAATCTTCTGTGCATCCATTCTCCGAGCATAAACAATTACGTCGTGGATTATTGTGAGAAATTAACAAGGAATTGAGTTTCAAGAGGAAATAAGGCGTGCGCCGAAGTCATCATTATATGTACGAGAGCGCCCACGTGGTTTGTACTTACGCCGGCCTGAAGAACAATTTGGGAGTTGGTTTCTTGTGAGGAATAAGGGATTGATTGGCATGCGCCCGCGTGGTTTGTTATAACGCCGGCCTGAAGGCCCTCTGCTCTGCTTTGCATTTGTTAGCTAAGTATCACCTTTTTTTCTCTCGCACCTTTCATCCACCGGTTTGTTTTCACTAGCTCGTTGTGGGCAGCTGCACTGTTAAATCTGCTTTGCATTTTGTGTGTCACATTTAACTTAATTGTATCAGTAAAATGGAAATGGACCTCAAGGCTTTAAAAAAGATTCGCAGTTCACAAAAATGTAAATTAACTATATTCAAAAAGTACTTCGATACAGCTCTGAGCTGTGAGAAGCTTAGTAGTGTCCAAATAAGGGAACTGACACTACGCTTGGGTAAAATCAAATCAATTTATAGTGAGTTTGATAAAACGCAGACTACAATAGAATCCTTAACCGACATTCCAGAGGCAGAGGAGGACGAACGTGAGGAGTTTGAAGGGGCATACTTCGGAGCCGTAGCTGCTGCGGAGGAGCTCTTGGTGCGTAGCGGGGAGCCCATGACAGGCCATGACCCAAAGACAGGTACCGCTACGGATTTGCCAAATCTTAAGTTGCCCACCATTCATTTGCCTACCTTTTCTGGCCGCTATCAAGACTGGCTAGGGTATCATGACACATACTCCTCACTCATACACAATAATCAGTCCATACCTAAAATACATAAATTCCATTATTTACGGGCTTCATTAAAGGAGAGTGCTGCTTTAGTCATTCAATCTCTTGAGTTTTCTGCTGAGAATTATGACACTGCATGGCAGTTATTGTGTGATCGGTTTCACAATGATAGGCTTCTAGGTAATAACCACATGACCGCTATACTCAACATTGAACCTCTCACTCATGAGTCAGCAGATGCTATTCGCAACTTAACTGATACAGTATATAAGAACCTCCGTGCACTCAAAATTCTATCGTTACCAACAGAGCATTGGGACTTTATGATCATTTGTGTAGTAAACACTAAACTTGATCCGGTTACTGCTCGTGAGTGGGAGGAGAAGCGGTGCACAATAAAAGGGTTTCCAACATTGGAACAGCTTATGGAATTTTTGAGGGGTCGGGCAGACATGCTTGAGACTATGGAGGGGGCACAAAAGGCTAGTGATAGTAGTAATAGTCAGTCAACAAAGGCCTTTATTGCTAGTGACACGCCATCAAAACCTTCCTCCAAGTGTTTGATGTGCAACAAAGGATCTCATGCAATATTTAAATGTTTTAAATTTAAGGCATTACCAGTCGAAAAACGCATTGAGAAAGTCAAAGAATTGAACCTATGCATGATCTGTTTGCGCAAAGGACATGGTAAAGGCACATCATGCACATTAGGCCCTTGCAAAATTTGTACCAAGAAGCACAATAGCTTATTACATTTAGCAGAGAAATCAAATTCTAATCCTACACAGTGTGTTGTTCTTTCTGGCACACAGGAGGACACTACTAAGTCAAACACACAAACTGAAGTGCAGACACAAAATAATATCACTCTGTCATCTACACATCAGAGCCATGTTTTATTATCAACTGCCATTGTTGGTGTAATGGACCACAATGGTCAAGTTCACAAGGTCCGCTGTCTTCTTGATAATGGAAGTACTTCCAGCTTCATTACTGAGAGACTGTACAACAAACTCAAGCTTCCTACTTATAAAACATGTATCTCAGTACAGGGACTCAATAATCAACAATCACACATCACCTCCAGGTGTGACATTAAAATGTTGTCATTGACAAATAGTGGATTTAATACCAAAGTTAATTGTTTTATTGTAAGAGATATTACTCAGTTACTACCAAGATGCAAGATTGATACCTCATCATTCAATATTCCCTCACACATCCACCTCGCAGACCCTTCATTCTACATACCGTCCGAGGTAGAGATGTTGTTGGGTGCAGACATCTTTTGGCAGGTACTCTGCAATAATAATATTTCCTTAGGAAAACATAAACCATCTCTAAATGAAACCAAGTTAGGGTGGCTGGTATCAGGTATTATTCATAATACTAATCATTCATACAATCTTACAAATGAGTCACATTCATGCAATTGTAATAATGTACACAACAAAATTCAGGATTTAGTGTATTGTAAATTTATTAATAATTCAGACATTGACTTACAAAATAGTCTTGACCATTATTTTGAATGTGAAAATATTAATAGTCTTCACAGTTTAAGTAATGATGAACTTGAATGTGAAAAGTTATTTCAACAAACGACCACGCGTTTGTCAAACGGGCGTTTTGTGGTGGAAATTCCCCTTAAACAGTCCCCATCGACTCTAGGTGATTCTAGAGAAAGGGCTTTAGCTAGATTCTTTGCATTAGAACACAGGTTTCAACATGATCTTGTGTTTAAACAAAAGTACATTGACTTCATGACAGAATACATTCAGTTGGGTCACATGTGTGAAACCACAGCTCAACACAAACATGAATACTTCTTACCACATCATGGTGTTTTAAAAGAAACAAGTCTCACAACAAAACTTCGAACAGTATTTGATGCTTCTGCTGTCACAAGCAGTGGTCTTTCATTTAACAATATCCAGCGAATCGGTCCGACTGTGCAAGATGATTTACTTAGTATTCTGATCCGATTTCGTCAACACAAATACATTGTCACAGCAGACATTGATAAATTTTATAGGCAGATTCTTGTTACTCCAGCACAGCGTCCATTGCAACAAATATTTTGGCGTTCAGATCCCAATGCTCGTTTGAAGGTATACCAACTTAATACTATAACTTATGGTACTGCCTCTGCGCCCTACCTTGCCACTAGGTGTCTCATTCAGCTTGGTCGAGATTGTACTAATAAATCTGTAAGCTCCACAATATTACATGATATATATATTGATGATCTTGTGACAGGATCTGATGATGCATCACAGCTAGTCCAGACCTGTAAGGGAGTTATTCACGAGTTAGAAT
Source organism: Agrotis ipsilon (assembly GCA_028554685.1). Classification (NCBI taxonomy): domain Eukaryota; kingdom Metazoa; phylum Arthropoda; class Insecta; order Lepidoptera; family Noctuidae; genus Agrotis; species Agrotis ipsilon. The sequence goes on along the minus strand of CM052960.1, from coordinate 14,622,375 downwards.
CTGCACAATTACATCTACGCAAATGGAGATCAAATGACAGACACATATTAGAAAAATTACATGATAATGGTGAAATGAACAATGATCCCTTGTTAATAATTAAAAATGAAAAAAATGCTAAAATTTTAGGTATCACCTGGGATTTAGATAGCGACTCTATAATGTTTATGCCATCACTTACAGTAAGTTCCACTTTAACTCAAACAAAACGGACCATATTATCCACACTTGCACAAATATTTGACCCTTTGGGCTTAATTAATCCAAGCTTACTGCAATTAAAATTAATTTTGCAACAGTTATGGAAGGATAATTCATCATGGGATAGTGAGATTCCTGAAAACTTAAATAAACAATGGGAAAAATTTATAAAGCACTTACCTTGTCTTCAACAGCACATACAGATACCGCGTCGTGTAATCTGTGATTCACCGGTCCTGGTAGAACTGCATGCCTTCTGTGATGCGTCCAAGAGTGCATACGCAGCTTGTGTGTATATACGTAGTATTACATGTGATGGTAAAGTTCTTGTTCGTCTACTCATTGCCAAATCCAGGGTGGCACCATTTAAAAGAAATATGACTATACCTAAACTTGAGTTGTCTGGCGCAGTGCTAGCAGCACAACTTGTCAAAAAGGTGAAATCTGCCTTGTCAGTACAGCTGAGTAGTGAAACATATTGGTGTGATTCAACCATAGTCCTTGGTTGGATACAAATGTCAAAATCCAGATTAAAACAATACATACTCAATAGAGTCAACATAATTACAGATATCACCAAGGGCTGTGATTGGAACCATGTACCTACTGAGAAAAATCCAGCTGACATAGGATCACGTGGCATAAACTTTGAACAGCTACGCACTAGCGACCTCTGGTGGTCAGGCTGTGATTTTCTCCATGACATAGACATTAAGAAACCACCACAACCACAGGAATATATAGATTTACCTGAGACAAAACTATATTGTCATATGACATTCACACAGACAGATTCTCTAGATTTTATTTCACGATTCTCTAATTTTACAAAATTACAACATGTACTGTCTTATATGCAAAGATTTATAAACAACTGCCGTAATCCACAACATAAAATTATTGATAATCATCTACTAATGTCAGAATTACAACAAGCGACAGATACATTGTGTAGGATTGTGCAAAAGGAAATGTTTGGAAAGCAGTATCAGTTATTAAATGGCAAGCATAATTTATCACCTAAAGATAATTTAATTTCCTTAAATCCGTTTATGGACAGCGAACAGTTATTAAGAGTTGGTGGAAGACTATCTAACTCTAACTATGATTATAACACCAAACATCCCATACTTTTACATGCAAATCATCACATAACACAACTTATTGTCAGACATCATCACATAAAACTCATGCATGCTGGCCCACAGCAATTACTTTCAATTTTACGACATACATTTTGGATTGTTGGTGGCCGTAACCTTGCCAGGAAGACAGTAAAAAACTGTGTAACTTGTTGCCGCTTTGGAGGCAAAGCACTCCAACCCATAATGGGGAATCTTCCTCAAGCAAGGCTGCATGCTGAATATCCATTCCAGAGTACTGCTGTGGACTATGCAGGGCCTATCATGATTTCGGACAGAAAAGGTAGAGGATCTCGTTTAATTAAAGCATATATTTGTGTTTTTGTATGTTTGGCAGTCCGTGCAGTACACGTAGAGCTTGTCACAGAGCTGAGTACGGAGAGCTTCCTCGCAGCACTAAATCGATTTATTGCCCGTCGCGGTATGCCTCAACATATATTCTCAGACAATGGCACAAACTTTGTAGGTGCCTACAACGAGCTGTCAAAATTTTTGAAATCTAAATGTAACACAATTTCTAGTTATGCAGCAGAGAATAAAATTAATTTTCACTTTTCGCCTGCATATAGTCCTCATTTTAATGGCCTAGCAGAGGGTTCTGTCAAGTCAGTTAAACACCATTTAAAGAGAGTTCTCGGGCTAGCCAATTTAACTTATGAAGAAATGTCAACAGTATTAGTACAGATAGAGGGCATTCTGAATTCCAGACCACTCACTCCCTTGTCGACTGACCCATCTGACCTTGTAGCGCTGACTCCATCACACTTCCTCATCGGGCGCACGCCTACATCACTGCCGACGTCTCAAGTACCGGAGGATGAAAATAAGATTCACACACTAACAAGACACAAGCGTGTGCAGGCTCTGAAGGAGCAATTTTGGAGGCGTTATCAACGTGATTACATTACAGAGCTGCAGAAGCGCACCAAATGGAGCAAACCAGGTGCTGAACTACATCTTCATCAGCTGGTCATCGTGAAGGACGAGCGACTGCCTCCTAACCGTTGGCTGCTTGGACGGATCGAGCGACTGTACCCGGGCACCGATGGCGTCACTCGCGTCGATATATGATGGCGAAGAGGGAAGCAAAAATGCGAGACGGAGAGGACATCCTCCAACTCACGTCCCAACCACAGCGGGAGACACCGAGGGCATCGAACCTTTCCAAAATATTTCCAGCCACCGTAGGTAAGACTTGTGAACGGCGAGGACCAGCTGGAGCTGTTAGCAAAACAGACGGGACTAAACGCCTGCCGAGGTCGTTTTTTTTGTGTGGATGTTTTGAAGTTTCAGAGGTCAAGTATTTGAAGGAGGTTTTTAATGTGGAACAGCGTGTATTTCGAACAAAAAAGGTATCCAAACGTCAATTTTAAACTTGATTGTGTCATAAAATTCACGAACATGACAGGCCTTTTTAAGAATACACAGAACCCCATATTATACCAGTAATTTTTCAGATGACATATTAATTCAGACAAAAATAAATCCAATCATTCCGTATCAAACATATTCACTTCACAATTCCTCGACCAATCTTATACGAAACAGAGCAACTGTATCACATTCTACCAACCTATACAGATGTATTGCCCAATAACCTACGATGGCACAGGACAAAGCCCCATTTAGAGCAATCAGGGGATTAATTGCTCAGATTAGACGTTGGTAGACGTCACTTGACCGCCCAGAACGTTTGGACTACTGTGCACGGGACTCCGGAGGACGACGGAGTTGACGTTGTTATTAAATTGCTCGGTACTGATAGCTAGAGCTATATTCTTTATTGATGGCTGTCACTTTCTTTTGTTTTTTTTTATGTTCGTTTCTGTTTCAACAAACGTGTGAACACGCACGTTTGTTTGAAAAAAGAATAGTGAGACAGCAGATTGTAAATTGTTGAGGTACCAAGCAATTTTTAAACAGAACCGCTGGACCGCGCGGATGGGCGGAGTTTTGAAGTGACTACTGGCAGTGAGGACCGCTCGTTTGAGCGGTCTGTTGTAAATGTCCAAGGCATGTATCAATACAAGTGAAGGTAGAAAAGCTTCTTGCAGTGGGCCTAATATCAACTCGTGTTGTAACTATGGGGTAAGTTCGATCTTAATAAACTCGACTGAAGAAACTAGACGTGGTGTTAAACCATTCGTGTAGAGATTTGTAAGACACCGATACTCAGTATTGAGAAGCCAAATGTCAAGAAGAAATCTAACAATTCTTTTTTTAATTTAAGGTACTAATTTTTAAGACGAGTACAATATTTGAAGGAAACTTCTATCAAAGAATAGTTTTACTTTCTTTTTTCCAAATTTTCCTACATTTAGATAACGCGTTTTTCCGAGGCTTCAGTTAGTGGTTGAATAAGTTGCTTGCCAATAACATCACGACAAGAAAAAAATAGTTTTTTTTTGCCAAGAATCCCAAAAGCGGATTGTAGACTGCTTATTAGGCGAAATCAAAACATTCTCTGGGATGACAGCAATTTGCGAGAAGAAATTTCTTTCATTTCTTTCTTCTTTACTTTCTTTGAAAAATCTTATGTACCTATGTCTAAGGGATTGTTAGCCTAGTCAATAGATACAATACAATTGATATAATAGGTACACTATTATCAAATACTACAATAGACAAGTTTCTCCTAACAAGTAATTTTGTAAAGTTATCTTAGGGGTAGATTATTTGATGGAAAACTCTAGATTTTGGGCTGATCGGATTTACTTATCTTGGTATTTTCTGAATTAGGATAGTTTTCATTGTATCCAGACAACATTTTATAGACGTCATGTTTAAAGTTTCGTGTGTTTCATAACGTTAATTACATCACGAAGTAAGAATAAGTGAATATTTTTAGCATTTATTAAGCAGAAATATATATTTCAAAATAATCAAAAAAATCATAGGTTCGTTCCTCACATATATTGTGGTTTCTCTTGCAACTCGTTGTATGCTTAAAGACGTAACCTTTTACTATCTCCAGGGTACTATTGATCTTTATACCAAAATACATACAAAGATTAGTAGCGATTTACGCCTGAAAACACTCACTTTCACATATTTTGTAATGTTAGCAAGCTTAATCTGTAGCTCGCAATGTTACTGTACCCTTAGCACGAGTTTTCAGTATTTGAGACGTAAAGTAAACTGGAAGTTTGACAATTTCAAATTGACAATTTTCAAGGAAAAAATTAGTTCCTTCTTGGCACACCAGAGGCGCTGTTCCATTTTTTCATTCAAGAAACGCTGTAAATACTTTAAAGTAAAAGAGTGAAAACTCGTGCTAAGGGTACTGTACCCTTAGCACGAGTTTTCAGTAAATGAGACGTAAAGTAAACTGGAACTTTTACACTTTCAAATTGACAATTTTCAAGGAAAAAATGGAACAGCGCCTCTGGTGTGCGAAGAAGAACTAATTTTTTCCTTGAAAATTGTCAATTTGAAATTGTCAAACTTTCAGTTTACTTTACGTCTACTACTACTGATTATATTACTACTATTACTGATTATATTTTTTGCTGGTAGTCACTAAAAGGTAGGTAAAAATAACAAATGAAAGTCGGCAGGTCCAAAATAAGAACCTGTCACATTTTCCAATAAATTGAGCGCGGAAAGACTTTGTCATTTTCCCCAGCCAGGCTCAAAACGACGAAAATGTTAGACTTATTTACGTGAAGGAATTGGTCTAGACAAGACTGGTGAATGTACTGACTATTGCTATCTATCGGATTGGTCTTTGTTTAGTTTCAGTCTAGGTCTGAACCTACTGAAATGTTGACGCATGTATTTTTTAGGATTTTGTTCTGAGTAAATGTCAATATACTTCGAGAGGGTGAAGTTACTGTTTGTTTTAGTGTGAAAGTATTCAATTTCGATGCGGCTTTTAAATTCTCTCGTATGGTTTCAGGAGCATTTAAAGCGAATATGCAAATTCTTAAAAGCGGTTTCTGAAAGAAAAATTGCCGCCAAAATTCAACGTATGCTACTTTAAAGTTCACGATAAAATTATATTTTTATTTTTATCCTCATGATTTGTAGTCGCTTATTTCGGTACAACCATATACAAAACTGTAGTTTGAGTAATATATAATGAAAACAAATTAACGAAGAAAATGTTTAAAAGCATAATTTAAAATTAAATAGACATTCAATTTACATAGTTTATTAAACCAAACCGCAGACCAATTAATAAACTCAACAACGATTTAAAAAATACCGATAAAATCATCTAATTTTCTCAAGTGAACCTTTCTTTGTGCTGAAATAACGCAAACTAAGAAGAAAAACTCTTGAAAAAATGTTGAACATTTAATTGAAAGAGAGTTTGAACCCGCTGCTCAAATTAACGTTGATTGTGATAGATTGCTGACTAATTACCGTCGCATTTTTCAGTCATTTATCACTGTAGTTCCTGTAACTTGAAATACTTTTAACAGATTTTTGTACAATCTTCAATGAACTTCGTAATAAAATTCCATAATTTCTGCCAATTTTTTTTCTTTATTTCAGGAAAAAATAGCCCGTGACATCAAATCAAATCAATCAAATCAAAACGTTTATTTCAATTAGGCCATAACCGGCACTTTTGAACTGTCAAAAGACAAAATAAAACTAGTACAAAAATAGTTATGGTGCTACAGTCCCAGTCACAAGACATAAAAACTGTGAAAGTACCGTAGGTGCTCATTCCAAAGCGTAGATCTCTATGGAGAAGAATGAGCAAGAAACTCCATGGACACTCTTTTTCAATCGCCAAAATTATTACAGATCTTAGGTTACATCATTCATCATCAGATGGTAGGTACATTATGTGAGAACGATGTGGCAAGTTATTAGTGTCCATAGTAAATATAAAAACGACAATTCAAAAATAAAGTTATAAATATTAAAATAGACCATGGCAGCTAAGAGATGACCAGTCCCAACTGACAGCGCCCGTTCACGAACATGACACATATATCAGCACCATTCAGCTCAACCATTTTGAAGGGAACTAAATGATCCGACAGACATGCCACCATCAGCGAGACTTTTGAGTGAGCATGACATACTCTCAACCGCCCGAGTCATTCAAGTCAATGAAAGACGTAGGTTTCTAGTTAAAGATAGCTCTGAAGTACATGGTACTCACACAATGCTGGCTATGACGCTATATAATACTAGACACATTGACTCTATACAATGCAAAGTCTTCATCCGCTTCAAAAAAATAATTAAGGGATAACCTACAAATGTCTATCTAGAAAAGTCCAAAAAAAAAAAAAAAAAGAAGAGGAATTAAAAACTAAAGTGAGTAGGACAATAACGTCCGTTGATCAATTTAAAATAAAACAAATACAAACACATAAAAATAAAAACTAAATGACTTAATAAAGTCAAATAAAAATAAATAAACAATTATATGAACGCATATAACTAGTCTGGAAGATAAAACTAATGAATCGAATCTATACAATGCAAAAATAGTTACAGCTTTTACAATATTTTCACAAGCTAATCCACTGGTTTCCCCCTATGGTTGTGGAGCAGGACCAGCATTAAGCCAAGCATCTTTATCAGCAATGTAATCCCCCAACTTATAATACGCTTTACTACATAGTGTGCGTTTAATGCAAGTTTTAAATTTCGTCTCATTCAGTTGAAGTATGTGGGGAGGTATTTTATTGTAACATTTTAAACAGTACCCCATGAAGGATGAGTCTACTTTGGCTAACCTGAAACCTGGTTGAACTAATTCGTCCCTAGATCTAGTACTATAATTGTGCCCTTCACCTCTTTTACTAAATAGATGCAGATTCTTTCTAACGTACATGATATTTTCGTAGATGTATTGACAAGGTACAGTCATGATGTTAATATCCTTAAACCGTTCCCTTAAAGAATCGCGCCTGCGAAGATTGTATATGGCTCTAATAGCTCTTTTCTGCAGAATGAATATTGATTCGATGTCTGCAGCACGTCCCCATAACAAAATACCGTAAGACATAATACTATGAAAGTAACTAAAATAGACCAGTCTCGCGGTATCTATGTCAGTATATTGACGGATTTTTCTAACAGCATATGCTGCTGAACTCAGGCGTCCTGCAAGAGATGTTAAATGCGGACCCCATTGTAGCCTCGAGTCGAGCGTAATTCCTAGGAAAACAGTTTTGTCGACGAATTCTAATTTCTCTTGATTCAATACTATGTCACAGTCATTGCTTTTGACATTCGGTAGAGCAAATCTTACACATTTAGTTTTTTTTTCATTCAATACTAAATTATTGGCAGTGAACGAAGAATGGACCTGCTGTAGGGCAACATTTACGTCGTCAACATTTGAAGCACGTCTATTCATCTTAAATATTAAGGAAGTATCGTCCGCAAACAATACCATTTCCGGTTGGTTTTTAAATAAATAGGGCAGATCATTTATATATACTAAAAAGAGAAAAGGGCCCAATATCGAACCTTGTGGTACCCCCATTTCAACTTTTAAACCCGTAGAATTGACACCATTTATTTGAACTTGCTGTTGTCTATCACTTAAATACGATTTCACTAATCTTAGCGCAAGTTTACCTAGACCGTAATGCTGAAGTTTCATCAGCAAAGATTCGTGATTTACGCAATCAAATGCTTTCGAGAGGTCACAAAAGATCCCAATGGCATCTTGAGCTTCTTCCCACGCAGTAAATATGTGTTTTAATAAGGTCACACCGGCATCAGTCGTACAACGCCCTTTGGTGAAACCATACTGTTTCTCGTGCAAGATTTTATTGGTGTTAAAATGAGTGAGCATTTGATTAAGCATAACTTTTTCGAACACTTTGCTGAAGACCGGCAGAACGGAAACGGGCCTATAGTTATTGCAGTCTTTACTATCCCCGGATTTAAAAAGCGGAATTACCTTACTGTATTTCATCAGATCTGGGAAGACTCCTTGATCTACGCACAAATTAAATATTGTGGCTAAATAAGGTGCAATAGTTTCAATAATAGAGGAACAAACTTTGACAGAAATACCCCACAGATCTTCGGTTAATTTTACCTTGATTTGCTTAAAAGCTTTCACAACTGTCTCGGGGTTTATATGCTTAAATTTAAATTCAATAGGACAGGCTGGAACGTTTTCTCTTAGTAAATTAAAAGAAAGCAAGGGTGAGGAATTTATCGCTTCCGTTGTTCTTATTGGGATACTAGTAAAGAAATTTACAAATTCCTGAGCAATAGCTTTGTTAGACTTTACGACACCATGCGAGGTCTCCAGTGTGAAATCAATATGCTTTTTATTTCGATTGGTTTCATTATTGATAATTTTCCACACCGTTTTTATCTTATTGTCAGCTGACTTAATCTTTTCGCTAATGTATAATGACTTAGCTGCCTGACAAGCGTTTTTAAAAATTTTTTGAGTACATACTAACATATTTATTAAAACTGTCTGTATTGATATACGGCTTAAGGCCGTAAAGCTCAAATAATCGTTCCCTACTTTTCCTAATACCCTGTGTTGCCCAGTCGCTGAAAATAAACTTTGGGTTAACAGTTTTGGTTTTCTTTTTTAAACTATTATTGAACTCTGCATGCACTACCTTAAAAAGCTCTTCATAAAATTTATTGACATCCTTTATTTGAGTAAAATTGTCAGGAATACTTAATTTACTTATTAAATTATTATTAAATCTATCTAAACTGCTGGGTGTTATAGTTCTAGCTTGTATTATAATTTTTTGTACTGGTTTATTTGACGCGAAAGCAACGGTCTGTCCGCTATGATCTGAAGGTAGGCAATTGACAATAGATTTATTTATGTAATCGCAGCCACAAAAAATATTATCAATACATGTAGCAGAATTTGTGGTAATACGGGTTGGTTCTGAAAACACATTCGACAAATTGAATGATTTGAATAGGCTTAACAATCTACTGCTATTTACATTATTATCTAAAATATTAACGTTAAAGTCACCGCAGACAATAATCGATTTAGTACCGGTTTCAAGTTTTGCCAAAGCGTCTTCCATTACTGACTCAAATATAGAGTAGTTTAAGTAATTTGGGGGTCTGTAAACGCACACTATAATATGCTTATCCAGCTCTACACAAGACAATTCTATGCTATGCTCGACTGAAAGATCAACTATATCATTGCGAGACTTATATTTAATATTATTTTTAACTAGGATTAAAGAACCTCCACGTATCCTAGATTTTCTGTTAAAACAACTGCCGACATTGTAATTTTCATAATTTATTAGCATTTCACAGTCTTTTAACCAATGTTCTGTGAAGCAAACGATTTCAAACTTAGTTTTTTCTAAAAATAATTCAATTTCTAGCTGTTTAGAAGAGAAACCTTGAATGTTTTGGTGAAATATTGTCAAGGAATTCTGCTCTGACCTATTTTTGCATTTAACTGCTTGTGAGCAAGAAGATATCTTGGTTTTAGTAAATAAATCTTCTGTTGTCTTGCTTACTCGTTTAAAGAAACTCCACTATTAGCAGAAATGCTAATGTCAGTGGTCACCACCCTAATATTACTACTATTACTAATACTATCAGTGATACCTATACTACTAAACTTAGACATACTAGTTATGTCCGTGTGAATATAAAAACCTAATAGCCTAGCTATTTTGTGTCTGTACATATATGGCAGATACACTGTATGCCGTGTTGACCAAAGCTTATCTATGAAACTATTGGTATCAAAAAACATAAGTTTGTGACTATAGTGACTAACTAGAAAATGTATATGCTTATTCAGCATGTAAATATAATTGTTTTGACTGGTTGACAATGTCTCGTAGTAGGGGAAAGCACACAATATTATTTTTCGACAATTTAACTTTAACAACTCAGTAACACTTTTAGTTAAGTCCCTCTTTTTAACTTTTGAACTATTTCCAACAAATATGGTTATATCAGTATCACAATTATAAACATTATTTGTGACTGATGCCATTATCTGCTTAAAGGATGAGCCCGGCATGCAATAATTTTGGTTGGAATAACTCAGGTTATTACTCAATAATTTACCTAAACCTCTTCCAATATTATCTGAAAACATGACTGGGTAATATTTACTATCATTTACATTTATTTCAGGCTGCACCTCTTGAGTAATGTTAGCTGAATCTAGGTTGGGGATACAGTCCTGAAGTAAATCCACAGCCTGGGATGGATCCTCCACTACCTCAGGCTGGACAGTATCATTGTTTGAAACTGTCTGACAACTACATTGACACATCACTAACTCATTTGCAGCCAGAATATGTTCCCTAATTTGCTTTTGAGAACTCATATACCTGCTGGATAGGGAACTAAGTGAGTCCTGAAGAACTTGTATTTCAGACTGCAAATGCTGAGTATCAATTTCGTAAATTTTTATGCTATCTTGCAATTTGATTTGATAATTGTTCAATTTATTAAGTAACTCGACACGCTCTTTCCTTTGTGGAATATATTTTGAAAAGAGTTTATGTTGTTTTTTAAACCGATAGCATTTTTTAATTATTTTATTTAGTTTAGCATATTTTTTTAATTTTTTGTTGCTCATATTATTATTTCTTAACAAAGAATCTTCGGTGAGATCAATAGTGATTAAGGAAGAGGGGTTACAATTACTATTCAATAACTCATTGTATAAGCTATTTGTTTGAATAACCTGGGAACATTTTTTCTCTTTCTGTAACTTTGAGATAAAACTATTTGCATCCATTAACTCATTCTGCAAGTCCCTAACCTTACATAGAGCCTCCTCATATAAGTTGCTACAATTACTGAACCCATCCATGACCCCCCGCAGTTGATCCCGCTCATCAACAACGTCCAAGAATTGCTGATGTAGCTCCACTAGTTGACGTTTAAGGCTTGTGTTTTTAGAATTAATCTCATCGACTTCTACCTCACTCTCTTCTCTCTCCTGCAACAATTGTTGGACTTTGAGGTTTGATTCTTTCAGCTCATGGAGAGCTGTTCTCAACTTCAGCTCCATATCCTGAGCAGCAGCCTTACGGGTCATCACAGGCATGGTTACTGGGTTTTTAGCTGAAAGTTAGAAATAAAGAAACGGTGAGACCTAATAGAATAGAACAATAAAAGGAGTTAGCGATGAAAGTGGGGAAAAAACAATAAAAAACACAAAATAACAAAGGAAAAGTGCACAGTTAAGGATTTAATTGAGGTATGCTGTATGTTAGCTTCTATATAGTTCATAAATTCTAATAAGAATTATAATTTTATAGGATTTATTGTCTTGAGTTTACTTTTTTATTGTCTTGTGGGTATATTGACAAGAACACAAAACTTATTATAGTATTATGAAAATCACTACAAGACAATATTGCATATTATAAGTTATGTAATTTTAAATAAGTATTTTGAAAATTCACTAATAATCTTCAAAAAGTATAGTTATGTCAACAAACAATTTGCAAAACAAAAAGCAAATGTGAGGTGCAAAAACATCAAAAATGTAGTAAGCAGTACAAATTGGAATGCAATTATAATAGTTATCGCGAATGTGTGCTATTTATAAAAAAAAAAATTAGTAAACAATACTCCCCGTTTTGGATCCGTAGTACAAACGTCAGCTGATGATTTTTAGGTTACCGGTGAACTTTATTTCACCGAAAACTTTTTATATTTGTCCAATTATTTTGAAAACAATATTCCTGCGTATTTATACATTTACAATACGTTTACACATAATATTACATTAGATTAAAACCGAATTACTAATTTAATTTAATTATAAAATACGGAACAAAAATTTGACATGTCACTCAAGCAGTGTTGCCAGCCGAAAAAAAGAACATAGAATATATACCATTAATATAATAATAATTATAAACTAACTCATACATTATGAATCACCTACAAACTAAACTTATTAACAACTAGCTGTTGCCAGCGGCTTCACCCGCTACAACTCCAAAATTATCCCACGGGAACATAAAATCGGGATAAAAACTATCCTATGTGTTAATCCAGGCTATAAACTATCTGTGTACCAAACAGCCAAATCCGTTTTTGCGTGAAAGAGTAACAAACATTCATCCACACATACAAACTTTCACGTTTATAATATTAGTAGGATTGCAATCGAAGAGGCGGCAATAACTTGCTTAAAAACAAGGTTGGTTTTAGTATTATAGCCCCATCCGCTACACCCAGACAAAGAGGAGTCATTTGCCGATTTCAAATCCATAAAAAATTGCACCAATTTGAACTGAATTCGCATGAAGAACGTAGTACATAGCCCATACATCTCACAGATCGAAGACTTCAATTCAAGCAGGGTGATTTTTAATTGTCTCTTTACCTAATTTCCCTATTATTGCTATAATGACTACAGATACACGTGTCACAAATTTCTCCTAAAAATGTTTCTAATAAATGTATTTTTAGATAAACTAGAAAAACTCCGCAGTCGAACTCTTGAAGAAAAATATAACTAACGAAAATCTATCCTGAAAGTTTTTAATTTCACACGAATAGGTTTACACGTGCTTTCATGTATTTAATCGACAAAGGAATATGCAAGGAGCATAGCAACTGCCATCCTCCCGCTATGGAAACTAAAAAGTCCTCCCTACTTAGGTAGAGAGGACATGACTGTCAAATCCACTGACCGAAGTCCCCTGTTCCTTTCTCATGACCACCATTGTGTCCCAAAACGGCAGTATCTTGCTTAGACCGCCCCGTGCCTGTGTTACTTAGTTTGCTGACCGCTTGTTGATTCACGCGTGGAACACGACATGCCTGGACCTTGATCAAACGGTGAGCTATCCCGCGTTCTATCTACCCCTTTTTTTAGGTTGTAAAATCATAAAATGAGTCCTCCTGCCCTGGGTTTTCTTTGGTTTACGTACGGCAGGACAGGAGGGACTGCCATACTTGTACTGACTACAATCCGCGATGTCCTTTAATAGCCCGTTACGTTCCAGGGCCACGGTTTCCAGAAAAGACAGACCTGCGACCGCTTTCCCGCTCTCCTGCCCTGGGTGGAGTTTAAAGGACTATCAGACAGGTACTGTATAAAATCCACCATGTTCCTTCAATTGCTTTTTATATTCCAGGGTCACGGTTACTTGTTAAGACAGTCCCTCGACCCTTCTGTCTGCCCCTTTAAGTACAAAAGCATATGTTAATTTATGGATGTATCTAAAGTTAATCCAACAAAACTGTCGACTCCAAAAACTCACTTAAAAATAAATGAGTGACAATCAGATTTCATATGATAATTGTGTGAGACAATCTGAATCGTCACAGACGTTATTAAGCGCCGGAGAAAATTTAGAAATGTAAGCTTAATTAAAATTTCTTCTTAACAATCATGTCTAAGCGAAATACCGAGAAACTGAGGGGGGAATATGCCTGATATTTGTGATAAGTCATGAGATTTAAGCGAGTTGTACGAAACATCGGCCTCTCCTACTTTATGAATAGAGGTGTAAAATTATTGAATTAACGTATTATATATATATACCAGTATTTGTCCCAGGTGTTTGTTTATGTGAATTGAAATGTTCGTAACAACTATTTTAAAAATAACGTTATTTTTACTTTTTGACTTCTGTATGTAATACGATGTCAAATGGAAAACGAACTAAATGAACTAAAAAGTTTTTGAATGTGTTATTTAAGCAATAAGGACAGGACGATGATGAGTCAAATTAGTATGTTATGAGTTTAATGCTAAACAGTAAACCTATTGCAGACTATGTTCTCATATAACGAGTTTATTTAGTTGATTGGAGTATGAGATCATTCTAATGCAGACCAGAAACAATGTGGGTCATACAATTATACTGAATGGAAGTCGGGTTTCTGGCTTCAAGCACTCCAATCATCCACCAATAGTACTATGATTCCTTTTCGGCTCACTACAAGCTACAAGCCTTCGATGAAGGTGCCTTGTGTAGTTCCAGATCGTTGCTGCTGTGGCGACACTGTCGATAACCTCGAAGCTCAGGCAAGATGACCTGTCCATCACATGGCATGACACGCCAGCATCAACGACATTATTCGTCGAGTTTTTTCGTTTTCGTTTTATAAAAATAAACTCAAAATTAAGCATTTCTTTTTTATTAGTGATTATGTAATCTTGTGACTTGGACCACATCGCCAAAATTTCGAAGTTTCAGCGGAACAAACAGTAAATTTTGATGATAAGTCGTTTTAAGAATCGAAATAACTGCAACACTTAGGGGTGGAGAAAAGTGTAAAAGTTGCCAAGATATTTGGCATCAAATTAATTGATTCATTGAAAATTAAAATCTTAGACGCCCTCTTTTTTATATTCCAGCCTCTGTTCTTTCATTTGGATTTGTATTGTTAATGGATTCATTAATCGTTGTTGACAGTTAAGCCATTCAGGACTCTTGAAATATTCCAAGAATTTTAATCTTTGACTATTGAATGAGTTGTTGCTAAACCGTTTAAATATTTTTGACATAACACATAATATAATGTTACTAAACAATTTAATTACTTATGAAATTACGAATGTTTTCGACTGGACTTATATACTTATAAATAACTAGCTGTTGCAGCTATGTCACTCAGGATCAAACCAACTTTCAATCAGTGAAAGAATTTTCGAAATCGTTTGTATAGTTTCGGAGCCTATTCAGTACAAATAAACAATCAAATGTTTCGTCTACATAAATAAATAAATATTCCACAACTATCACACAACACCATCTAGTCCCAAGCTAAGCAGAGCTTGTGTTAGGGGTACTAGACAACTGATAAACATACTTATATATTTCTAAGTACATACATATTATAGATATCTTACACCCAGACACAGAACAAATGATCATGCTCATCACACAAACATTTGTCCTGGGTGGGAATCGAACCCACGACCCCCAGCATAGCAGTCAGGGTCTCTAACCACTAGACCAACAGGCCAGTCAACATAACATTAGTGTAGATAATTATCCTTTATTTAAACAAGACTAAAACGTTTCAAAATAGCAATACTTCAAAATGTCGACATATAAATTAGTTGAAGCAATAATTTACTGTTAATAACTAAATCAATCATTAGCATAAGTTTAAATCGTTAGGCAAAATAACTTAATCTATAACTTAAGTCTAGTTGAACGTTCTATTAATTCTGAGGTGTTCAGCCAATTAGACAGACCGACACTTAAAATGATCGTGAATACTAAGCACGACACAGGTGCACAGCTCATTTATTTAGGTCATATACGAAGTCTAGAACAGCGGTTCTCAACCGTGTCTCAGTCATCAATTGTAAAGCCCGCTGTACACATTGGGCCAACGCATAGGGCCAGCGTATTGGGCCAACGTGTACAAACCTAGGCTACTTGGCGGTATGTTGGTAGTTGGCGAGATTACTGGCCGGCCAACCGAAATTTGTCGTTTTTTCGTGCACCAATCAAAGGATCTTAGACTGCATCGCATACAGTGTTCACACGTTGGCCCAATGTGTAAACAGCGACATTTCGAATTTATTATTTTGACCAGCGGGCTTAGACCCTCTGGGGTTCTAAGGATTGATTGATTATTCTATTATGATGAATGAAACATCTCCTTTTATTATGTTTGTTTAGCTGTAAGTAACAAAAACTTTTCATTATATAAAATTGTCACTGGGAGGTAGCGAGGTAGCCCCAATACAAGTATTATTTTATAACTTCCTGGGGTTAACTCTTCATATGTAGTGCTGTATTATGTAAAAGTAACAATAAAACATATTTTTTTTTAATATTAGTGATTTGTCATAAATAGGTCAAAATCTGGAATCAAACATAGGATACCATTTACCGTGGTATTGCGTAACCGTTCGATAATTTTCGAGTGATAAGAAAAATCGGAAACGCTGACAACGGCACGTTATGAAATATTTAGCCTTAAACCATTTTTTTATTGATGTATATTTAATCTTGACTTCTATAAAGGTGAAAATGGTGGGCTATATAACATAAAATATCACATGCCCAGAGATGAGATGCAAGCTAATAACATCATGTAATAGAGAGAATTATGGACAAAGGGTAGCGTAGCTTACGCTACCCTTAATCGAAATAAACCTGTAAATCATTTTTAAGTCAAATAAAGACTTATCCTACTAGCGTAAAGACAGATGAATCATGATGATTGCAATAAAGGTTCGATATTAATAAGGTTGAGAAAGGCTGATCTATACGAAACATAAGGTTATGTTTGAGCTATATTAGTTTCGACGTAACCACACTCGTAAAGTAGACATTACTAACTGGTGCAATATGCATGTGTTGTGATAAAGATAAGTCCTCAACTTGAATAACTATTAAGTGTAAGTAAAATTAATTAAGTCAACCGCAGCTTTAAACTCGAAATAAATTCAGCTAGCAGCACATTTATAAACACAAAATTCAAACTGAAACCCAGTACTAAGAATAAGCAGTCTTAAAGTCACAAATATCCAGATATTTTACAGAATTAACGTTACAAGACGAGACTATACATTAATTCAGAAATAATTAAAGAAACGATTAGAGCACTTCAGCCCCTTGTAGAGAAGAGGCCAAAATTGTTAGCGCGAAACAGGGCTGTCTCGAGCAATAAACTTTGCTCAGGAATTTCATTAGTTTCGTTCAATAAATTAAGAGGTTATGCTCGCGTGTGTCGGCCCTGCAATTACCTCGTCTACGCGGAGGTGTAATGAAGAACCTCTCGGTAAGAGGATGGAGGAACTACGAAAGTAATTTGGATAGGACGGTGTGCTTGTTAGGGAAAATACAATGCAGATTATTTAAATCTCTTGCTTGCTTAGTCTTGTCTTGTGGCAATTTTTTTAGAAACTTTCTTGTTTAGGCAGAACAAAACACCGGCTGCTTCGATATTTACATATTCTTTTTGTCTCTTCCAGGTCTATACAACCTGATCTTAGTACTACTTTTTTGGAAATTGTCGTAGTTGTTCAATAACGTACGTCAATAGTAGGCACCTCATTAACCTACTGCTATCATCCTAGGGTTACCTTCCAGTTCTTTTAGTCAGACAGAGAGTAAGTGGTCTGCGAATTATCTACCGTGACCTGGACGTAAAGGGATATTGAAGGAACACCATGAATTTCAGTCAGTACGAGACAAAATGAGCATTGTTAATTTTCGATCCTTATTAGCAATATGAGTACTCCACAGATCTTCGTATATTTTGGTAAAAACGAGGTCTAACTATGTTAGGTATACCCAGATGTAGTTGAGTACCAGTATTTTACCTGGAGCGACTGCCTATCTGACCTTCACAACCCAGGTATTATGTAATAACATACCACTTGGAGAATACTATAGGACTTGGGTAATTTTATAACACATTCACCATCATGTGACTGCCTATATGATGTTCACAACCCAGTAAGTGGTAACACAACTTTTCTTTGTAAAACAGAAGCCTTGGCACTAGTTTTCTTTTTTATTTTAACATAACGCATGCGAGCGGGGAGGACTGCCAGATTTGAACTGACTAAAATCCACGGTGTCCTTCAGCCCTTTAGGGTCACGGTAATATGACAAGTGCTGCGATCAACTTTTAAGGCCTTGTCACGAGTTTTCACGTTTTTTTTTCAATTTATGTCGTTATACGGCAAGTACGTATGTGCGGGCAAATACGTGGAATTCATGCTTCTGGCTGTCAGACCATCGGGCCGCCGACTTAACGACTGTCAAAAATCTATAAATTACATCAAAAAGGTCCAGTATCCGGGCTTCACGTGACTTGGAGGAAACTCCCTATGTACTTAATGATGGTCACCCATCCACAAATTTACTTAGGCGAGCATGGGATTACCTTTCATTAAGACTTGACTACCTGTAACGCTGCTGTCGCTCGGGTACCGTCGTTCGCGTATTTTAGTGAGAAAAAGGTAACGCCAGCGCTGACGTCAGCGTCGCAGTGCGTTGCTATATAGAATACAATTGTATGTTCGTATGCACGACACCAAAATTACAGGAATTCAAGCTTGAAGACTGGTATTCAGGCTTGCATTCATGCGACCGTATTATAATGTCTTAAAACCAGGCTTGTGCCGGCGAGTAAAAGTGACAGAGCTATACAAGCCGTCTAGCGCCATCTCTTTCACTCACTGGAACCAGCTTGGTTTTAAGACGTTGTAATACGGCCGCTGTAATTATAACTGTATCCCTTGATTGACTCGTGAGAGAGAGAGAGGCATAAAGTCCCATCTAAGTAATTAAATATTACATGAAGTTACGAGTTTTATACTCGTACATAGGTAAATAAGATTATCCCGTGCTTCTATTACGTCGTAGTCTGTTGTTATGTCACATCCATATTAAACAAATGTTTACATTCTCGTCTCCACACAACAAAGTTTCTCATAATAGTTGACTTGTCGCGCTATTACTCGACCGACTTCGGTGAACCGCACCTATTTTTGTTACATTAACCGTATAGTTCGGTACCGGCCCCTTTAGGGGCGCGACAAGCTAACCTACGCTGGCTCAATAAGTGCCCCTAAAGGGGCAGACGTTGTAGTCATACGACATCCTCATTATAAATTTAAAAAATATAATATTCTCTGCGTTAAATCCTATGAGTGCGCATTAATTAAGAATGTTTAATAAAAAAATGTTTTGTTCACCTCATTAAAACTTCTACATTTAGCGCGCATTTTCTTAATTTACCATAACAAAATTAAAAAGTGTAAATACGACTGTCGCCATTTTAATGGCAATGCTGGGTTGGGCTAAAAATCATAAAAAATGTGGTTTTCGGACATCCAACGAATCATTATACAAGGGATGAATAACTCGTCATTTAGTATTGTTACCAATGCATACATTATTCAACTTAAATTAGCAGTGGTAATGAAGAATATGATATCTGAACTCGAAGTTTCGCGCCACTTTTGTTTGTTTACATTTTTATTTTTCACTTATAACACACACACGCGCTTATACTCAATAACAATTAAGTCAAATATCATGACAAATGTTATAAGTAACGTAAAAAAGTTCAGATCTTGGCGTAATTCTCTAATACAGAGCCAATAACACGTATTTTTCATTACCGCTACCCAATTTCTGTTCGTAATCGACAACCATGTTTATTTTTTTTAATCGTAATGATGTGTGAAAGCGAGTATTCTAATCGATTCCATAATTGAATTTTTTGTCAACTCGAGTGAAAAAATAGGAAATCGATAAATAGAAATTAAAATAAATCAGTTTTAAGCTTAGAATACAATTATTATTTATTATAATATTTTTAAAGCTTTTATAATAATTTTATCTACATTTTAATTTCTAAAAAACAATATAGACAAAGCAACAATGTCAGTAAAAAAATATGTTTGAATGCGCGCCAATTTTATTAATTTTCAAAATTTGAATTAGGAATGCGCTCGCTGTTTAAAATTTAATTTATTAGCAATTTTTGAATGTGCATTTATTTTGTACAATAATAGAATTTAGGTTGAATGAATATAGTAGACCAGGCGGCGTAGAAGACATCCGTATGCAAAATATAAGGACCGAGTTTTGAGTTTTTTAATATATTTTATACCATTCCCCCTCGAAAAAGCTACTTTTACTCACGGAAAACAGTGCGTAAAAGTAGTCTTTTACGCACTGTTTTGGCGTTTGAATTTAGAACACTTTAGTACATTCGACATCGACCGCGATGCTGGACAACCCCCTTGCTAATATGAAAATTACCCTTAATTCAAACCATTGCTCCGATTTTAACGTCAGCTTGTTGGCGCAGTGACCGAGCGATTGGATTACTTCGCACCCACGTGTGTGTGGAGCAGACTTAGGTATTAAAAAAAACTTTATTTTGTTTCGTTAAATATCTTTTATCGCTCAAATCTTTCTTTTTCTCGTAGTCATGGTATAAAGTATCGTTTGCAACTCTTGAATAAAACGGATTTAAATCGAGGGCCTGAATCACTCGCATCGCTCAGGATTTAAATACTTGAATCACTCGCTTCGCTCGTGATTCAATCATCATGAATCACTCCCTACGGTCGTGATTCAGTCATTAAAATCCTTCGCTTGCTCTTGATTCATATAATGGCCCTCGCTTTAAATCCGCTCTTTATTCAATCGTTGCAAAATATACTATTTTGGATTGTCAAGATATATATTTTCGATGTTGCCAACAATTATCGTGGTCCAAAAAAAAAACCGCACCTTGGTCTCAGATCAATAAAACGTTGATATTTGTGGGTTTTGATCTGAATTAATTTCATATGATATCGAATTACATACTGATTATACTTCATTATGAAGAGCGCTTGATAGACTGATTGGAAAATATAGTACAAGAACATATAAATACATAATTATCTATATATTTAAAAGAACAGGGTATGGTCGTACGACTCGCCCACAGCCGAAATCGCTAAACGTAGAAACTTGGGTTTTGAACAATAGTTGCAGTCTACCATTTAGAGGGGCATAAATACGGGATTTTGTGAAAATCGTCCTCTAAAGGTGTGAAAAGGGGTGAAAACTACTGTATGAAAAATTCTATTCCTTGGGTTTATACATTATTGAAACTAGTCATGAATAAGAAAACAAGTAAATAAAATAGATTGGCACTTTTAATTTTTTAAAACTACCTTCCATTAGTGATCTAATCGATGTAAAAGTTTGTATGGAAAAATTATAACGCGTGATCCGATTACTTTGAAAATCAGTATTTGTATAAGACAAAAGAAATTATCAAACACGTGTTTTTGGATTTTTCAAAAATCTCCCCCAATGTTAGTGAAAAGGGGTATTCAAGTTTAAAGGGAAGGATTTTAAAGCGCTAAAAAGCGCGCGTTTTGTAAGGTTGGTTTGGTCGCGGTAATGCGGACAGCGAGAAGAGGGCAACTCGCTGTCCGACTATGAACCAAGCCCGTGTCGACGGCGCGTCGTCCACACGCGCCTCAAAGAGCGTCATCAAAATGACGGGGCCCCCTCACAGAGGGCCAAAGCCTGCCGGGGTCGCGGGACTTATTTTCATCACCGTGACCCCGAAACATAAAGGGCTATTGAAGGACACCGTGTTAAAATCCGCGGTGTCCAGTACAAGTCAGTCCCTCCCGCCCTGCCCGGGGCGGGAGGACTCATTTGATGATTTTACCACGATACCACCGGCACTTAAACCTACTCAATCTGTCAATTTCCTTCAATAGATTTTCAACCTTAACACAATAGTGGAAGGTTAATGATCGTTTGGTAAAATTTGACAGATTTGGGTAGGTTGACCTGCTGGCATGCATACGTTATTGAATGCGTACAGATATTATTAAAGCCCGCTTAGGACACAGACACACATTCGTCTCGGACCCTAGTCCTTGAGCGGACGGTGAGTTACACAATACTCGTCGTTCGCAAGCCCGCTACTACAATATTATAATTTTGCAAAAATTAAGTATTATAGGTGTGCGTCTTTAGATTTTTGTTATCAACTTGCTTGTAAGAAATCGAGATTGTAAATTAAAAAAAAAACACGGTATATTTGTACACTATTTGATAGGGTCGTTGTGAAGGATCAAATTCGGTTAAGTATAATCTATAATTTAGTCATCGTACGCAGGTCATATTCAAAAATCGCGCCAATTCACTAAATGTTCGAATTTCAAAAAAATCGGTATGTACTCGTATTTGTATCGCGAGGTGATTATCAAAATTTGAAATGAGAACACGATGTTGTGAACATATTGTAGTGAGCTACGGCCATTAACTAAATCGATTTATTATAAAAAATCTTTTATCAATACGTTTCTAGAACATTGATTGCTGGAAATTGATATGCAAAAAAATAATTTTAATGCTGTAACTATATTTTTTATCAAAATCGGCCACCAGACTTGTTTCAGTATTTTTCGCTATTCTCATAGATTCAAATTTAGCCATTCACGCCCAGCAGGAAATTCAAATTATTTATTACTGCAAGGAATCATTTGATCCGAATTAACGAAGACAGTATGGATAAACTTAAGGATTTATTTTAAATTTAGAAGACACACACACGTTTGACCTCCATTGAAACACAGATATTTATTTCTATTCAAATCATGAAAAAAAATAATTGCGTAATAAAAAAAACATACGAAATAATACTTAAAATATTATAAAAAGAGTCTTCAGATTCAGTTTCATAGATTTATTGCAGGGACTAAACTAACTATAGTCAAATAAGCAGATAAATCAGTCCATGCTCTATGTCTTGTTTTACTTTTTTTCCATGTTCGATTATATTGCGATTATCGATTAGGCTGAAAGAACCTTTTAATCGTTATGTGAACATTGGGATTGCGGTCAGCACTAAGAAGTGTCATGTTGCAACATAGTTTTTGCTAATTTTTATGAAGACTTCGATCGTTATTATTTATGAAATTATGTATGAACACTGGCAAATCTAATAATGTATACAGTAAGTTACTTTATTTATTTCACTGTTTAACACGTTTTTTTCATGTGAGAAGCTTGTTTATGTACATATTTTCACCACATCTAAATTACCTAGTTTTTGGAACGATGTAGCATTTTGTATGTTACACACATTTTACAGTAGAATGAGGCAGTTTTAGTGACCTCAACATGTTCCCAGAGATATTGCTCACAAACTTATCGCATGAAATAGCTGTAGTAACATATTTTTGATTAAAAATTGAATGCTGAAAGTTGACAAAAAATCTTGAGTATTATCTCAAATTTCGAATCACCCGGTCGACTCAGCTGATGTGTCATGTGTCAAAATTTTGTCGTGCAGAGTGGTTAAAAAAGAACTACCTTTTTAATTTAGTCGGGTTACGTACTGTAGTTCTCTAGTCATGGTGTACTTTAAGGATTGAAATTGTGAATTTTCATTTGTGGAAGTTGTTGTTGAAGTGGAAGTTGTGTCCTACTGGAAGTCTAAAGGGGAGGCCTATATTCAGCAGTGGACGTCTTTTTTTTTTTTACATGGTAAAATCATCAAATGAGACCTCCCACCCCGGGCAGGGCGAGAGGTACTGTCAGACTTGTACTGACTAAAATCCACGGTGTCCTTCAATAGCCCTTTATGTTCCGGATTACGGTGATGGTATAAGACCCGCGACCCCGGCAGGCTTTAGCCCTCTGAGAGGGGGCCGCGTCATTATGCTGACGCTCTTTGAAGCGCGCGTGGAACACGACGCGCCGTCGACCTGGGCATGGTCCATGGTCGGGCGGCGAGTTGCCCTTTACTTGCCGCCCGCATGCCCGCGCCTACGGTGGCCGGAGATCGTCTTGCGACGTCCGACGCCGTGGGCGTCCACCACCGCGGGTGGGGTGGAGGGAGGACCTTGTCCTCTCTCTCACGCGGCCCCCTCCTTCGCGAGCATGACTGCTTCGCAGAAGGAGGCAACCGCTTCCCACTCCGTCTCGCCCCGCAGCATGGCCGCGACCAGTGCTGGGCGCGAGAGGTCTCCGCCTATCGCCGCCGTGAGGAAACGTCGGTGCTCCGCCCAAGCGGGGCAATCCTGCACCGTATGCTCGACTGTGTCCTCCGGGCGATCTACGCAGTGGTGACACCCAGGCGTTTCTTCCTTTCTCATAAGACACAGGTACCTCCCGAAACATCCGTGTCCGGTGAGGACCTGCGTCAAGCGGAAGCTTAGGACGCCGTGACGTCTCTCCAGCCACTCCTCAAAGAGGGGTCTTATCGCCGCTATTGCGGCGTGCCCGAGCAGTGGACGTCTTACGGCTGATATGATGATGATGATTTGTGGAACTTTTACCTCCGATTTCAACAATATTTTCTTTTACTGATGCCAGTGAGAGATAATACATATAACTTACATTAAAAACGTAAAAAATAATTAGTGTTACTCCTCCTCCCACCTACTCTTTTACAACTAAATTGCTGAATTGATTTTCGATGAATTTTGTTACAGAGGTAAAGTGGAACCCTTCACTCTAAGCATGGTCTGTTCTATATCTATTCTGTCAACATTATTTCTTTACAACTCCAGTTTTTCTCCGAATAAATCACGACCACTGGAAAATAGATTCATTTCTTTTCTACTATTGAAACGTACTTTTTAAAAAAAAATCTGTCGATTATTTCGACGACAAACCCCGTTTCCACAGCCTCAAATGCTATGTTTTTCATCAGACATAGGCTACTTTGTTTAGTATTAAACGCAGGTGAAACTGTGAAAGCAAGAATCATAAATATTTAGTTGTCTACCTGTAAGTGCACGGTACAAATCAACACACAATTACACAAGTCCACACCTCGACACTCGATAAACGGATAGTATAATTCAGTAATGCGATTAATTCGCACATCAATATTGTATGACAATCAATTCAATGATAATTACCTGTACTAATGACGTTAATTTCCTGATAATAACTGGAAGAGGATGTACTGTTTATATCTGATTTACTTTGAGCTGTTAGTTGATAACGTGATGATATTAATAATGATATTTTATTCTCGTAAGTACTTTGATATAAATAATCTCTGCTAGAGGGTTGTGATTGCTTCTATTTTCGGTTATTTGTCGTGTAGAGAAAACAACAATACGTGACGAGCGTGAATTTTTCCTATTTGGCCTTACAGCGTTAAGACGTAAATTGAATGAAAAAAAGCGCCTATAGTGTACGAAAAAGGAGTTAATTTCATTCATCAAATTAACGTATATGTCCCCGTTTACCATAAGTTACAAAATCGTGAAAACTTGTGATAAGACCTCAGAGGGCTGGTTTTTAGGACTTAGATATTAAAAGTACATGAAACATTTAAAGATACCTGAATTCAAACCCTTTTCTCATGGGGCCAGGCTCAGGTCACGGCGGAATGTACAGAGCGATTTCCGACACTTACATATAAGATGTAAACCTGGATGAGACGAAAAGTAGGTCCCTTCGTCTCATCCACTTTCATACATGGTCTAAAAGCACGCCGATTGCAAGTACTACGCACCCGAACTGACTGAAACACTTCACCAATAAGGTCAGTGTAGTTCTCACATCTGCTTAATTTTTTTTGTCGCTGTTCCCCTTTTACTCATCAAACATGTTATTTAATAAAATTTCGGTTCTTATATTACTCGATGACAAAATAAGTCACGGATATTTTAGAACTTCAAAAACATTTGAAACTGTTAAAAATGCGCTACTACACGCTATCAGCGGCATAAATAAATACAACAAAAAATGCTACGGTTATATTTCTTATTATCTTGAGTTATATGATAATTCTTGTCTCTTGGCCGTGATTTAGTACGGGGTCGCCGTTAGGGGGCGCTGTTGAGCTGAAAAAAATATAAAGACGTCATTATGATAAATTACCCCCGGCTATCTTGGTTGTTGTAATTTTACACCCTGTATTATCAACTAGCTAGCTATCTGGGAGATAACTAAAGCTTTAGAGAAGGGTAGGCAGGATTTATAAAAGAAAATTGTTATTTGAGTAGAAATATAGATGCAGATGCCTATCAGTATTCGTATATTTAAGAGAATACTATGTTGAAATTTAAAAAAGATTGTATCTTATTTTAATTACTACACAAAGTTTTTTTCATTTAATAATCTAGTTTCAGTTTCTCCTTTTTTATTTAATCTTTGTACTTTAAGGCGATCAAGAGCTAAATCTTGTGACTATCTAACATTTATATACTTTTAACTACAATGAAAAGTCGATTAATTTAGTCGCATTTCAGTCTTTTTTTTAATTATATGATCTTAGTTTTGTAACGCTCATAAAAATCTAGCATTTATTCTAAATATTTTACATCATAAATAAATGCCAGCTATAACAACTAGGATAACATATTCTTGCCAGAGACTATCTTAACACAGTGCTCTACCCTGAATCGAAAAAGGCTATTGAAGGAACTTCGAGGATTTTAGTCCATACGAGTCTGACTGCCTTTTCCGCTCCACACAGGGCAGGAGGACTCATTTAATACTGTAATAGGTACAATTATGGTTCTGATAAGGCCAGCGCAACCTTAACCCTACTGTTAGTTAACGAGACCTATCCCAAACCAATTCAATAACAAACTAATAACGCCAGCAATCCAGAATTCACTCCAATATTCGATACAACAACTAAACCGTATAGTGTCGATATAAATTTAATAAAACATCGTAATAAACAAGGGTTTTATGTGACGTACGCGACGTGTCCATGTTGAAAGTTCGATGGGTAGCGACATCGAAATATTGTGTCGGAATTTATGGCCGTGCGGTCAGCCCATGAGATGGTGAGGCGAGGTTTGTGTTGTCGCGATTGAAAAGTGTTAGAAGGACATGTTATACTGGAAAATCTATCGTCATACTGCAAGGAGTTAAACATCTGTTGAACACTTCATCGTCATCGTCAAAACGACATTATTTTCACGTTGACATAAGAGTCGTTTTGCAATAACACTTTTTTTAGACTAGTGTTCAACGGATGTTTATCTTTTAAGACTGTTAATGTTTATCTTAGGACTGACATAGCAACAGGATGAGATTATGTTTTTATAATCATATTACCTACCCCTCTCTTTAGTCGGTTTGTATGGATATTCATAATAGGTAATGCTTATAATTGTGGTTTTGACATTAATTTAATACAAGAAGGATCAAGCTAGGCTAATCACTTAAATTCCATCCAACAATCAAAATTAAACAAAGCGTAAAGTTTCTTTTGAACCAAAGGTAGACTGGTGGTGATGATGATGATGATGACATATATGTATGTGTTGCGAGGAGACAGGGCTCATAATACGAGTATTATAAAATAATAGTCCACTTATCGCTCAAACTGGAACCTGACCTGCTCAGTTTGACAAAACATTAGATTATTGGAATTATTGTATGTTAACAACTGGAATAGTCTAATAAATAAACTACAAATATACATAATGATAACATTATTATCATAAAGATGCTGTTATTGTTTTTACATACTGTTTATTATGTCATATCTGTCTTTCCACGAATGCTTATTACTTCTATCAAGGACATTTTTATCAATTTATTCAAATAAAAATCTTTATTTCTGTTTTGTAATTCTGGGGAAATTAAAGCCTATTTGGAATTGTAATACATATAAATAATTTTCAATATTTTTAATTTAGATAATGTGCTCTGCCCACGCATTTGACCACTTACACCACCTTTAGTGAGCAATAACGTGGTCGACGCCGACGGTGAAGCAAGCTTGCATTGAAGACTAACCCGCTCTCCACTCAAAATGACACCCCATCAGATTGCTAAGTACTGAATTTTAAAATAAAGCTTACAGAATGTAATAATTTAGTAGTAATTGTGTAATACTTAATTGACAGACAGGCCTGTTGGGTTCGATTCGTGGGAATCGAATTGACATAGGCAAAATTAAATAAAAATGTAATTAAAAACTAAAAAGTTATGGTGCTATAGTCCCAGTTATAAGACACAAAAACTGTGAAAGTACCGTAGATGATTCCAAGAAATAGAACTCTATGGAGAAGAACGGGCAAGAAACTGCATGGACACTCTTTTTAGATTGCCAAAATTATTACAAAACCTTCGAAAATCATGATCACAACAACAAATTTAAAAGGGGCCTGACGGAAAATATCATTTCAAACTAAGCTGCAATCTGACATTTTGACTGGCCTGTTGGTCTAGTGGTTAGTGACCCTGACTGCTATGCCGGGGGTCGTGGGTTCGATTCCCACCCAGGACAAAATAATGTTTGTGTGATGAGCATGATCATTTGTTCTGTGTCTGGGTGTAATATATCTATTATATGTAAGTATGTATTTAGAAATATATAAGTATGTTTATCAGTTGTCTAGACCTATATCACAAGCTCTGCTTAACTTGGGACTAGATGGCGTAGTGTGATAATTGTGGAATATATATTATTATATTATGTTATTATTATTGTCATCTAGGAAAAACCTACATGCAATTTCCAATATTTCGTTACAAATCAAACTGAAAATCTGTCACCCGCTTCCCGCTCAAACTGGTAACCGCCACAGATTGCCAAAGCACTGGATTGGCGGAACAAGTTGTCTACGAAACTCGTCTATAACTGCGGCTGATAATTAAACAGCTGTGCCGGAATACCGACGTTTTGAAGCAACCATGTCAATACAGATATTAAGTACGTTAGTGTTCGTGCGCTTTACATTGCTTAATTAAATCTGTATATACAAGCTGTGTCCCTGAAGGGGAGGACATGTGATGGTATTGTTTACACGTTTATCGTTTATTGATAGCCATTAACAGTAATTATTTTTATTACATAATTGAGATATGCGATACCTTACAAGTCTGACAGTTTTCAAGGTCTTATTGTATTAAAATAATGAGAAGCTTTTTCATAAACGTAGAGTTAAGTAATGATTAGCCATTCTTGTTTGTCAACGATATAAAATTAATCAGCGTTTACATTTTCCGTAAAAGTAGTTTGTGACACCACGACTTAATAAAACACTTGATGTTATGTAAAGCGACCGAGAAAAAATATATTTCCTAAGGTTCAATGTAGGTTAGTGAATAAATAGTTTATACGCTACATATTTTACCCTTTACCCCGCTCCGTTCACACCGCACCTGCAGCCTAATTCTTAGAAAACCGAAACCTTGAAAGGCCACATTGTCTGAAACATTCGTACCCAATTCTGGCCACAATTGTGCGCACGTGCGTCTTAGCAGAATTTACTATGTCTAATACAATAAGTTGGCACCCCACGGTGGGGCGGGAGCCTAAATTATGTATTTTATTGTCACTGGATCCAATTTCATAACCCGAAGAACGGTCGGGATGAGTCCGCAATGTTATAAGCTATTCTATTGAATTTTGCAATACATACAAATGCGACGGTAGTGTTTTGTGGGTAATGTTCGAACGTGGTGGATTATCGCGAACCGATATTTATTTTTCTTGATACGTTTTTGACGGTTCCTCTACCTTTTTTTGTTGGTCTTTCGTTTTTGGGAGTTCCATTTTTATTTTCGGTAATCTTAGAAAATTCCAAAATACACAATTACATGGTGAAACCATATTTATTCAGTAAATCTTACTACTAAAAGCTTTGACATTTGTAAAAATCTCTGCTATGAAAGTGAGAATCCAGTTCCAGATGGGAACCTCTTAGTTATAAAAATAGAATATGATATTTTTTCAGAAAAAAGGCGGCGGATAAAAAAGTTATAGCTGGCCTACATTATTGAATGAACAGCATTATCCTCGTCAGCACGCCTCTCTTCCCTCACGCTACCATCCTTAATTTCATTGTCAATTTAAACCTTTTCCGTACGAAACTTTTAAAAGTGCAATATTTTAAAATAGCAGAAGCTTATCAAGTGTAAAATTAATTTCACGGCAGCCATTCTTCGAGATAGTTCATCAAACTTTCAAGATTCAGATGAGCATAAAATAGGCGGAGAGCGCCTTCGGAAAAGTTTCTGTGTAACGGAAATTAGTTCTAACATTTTAGTAGTTTTTTAAAATACTTGAACGGAAGCAAGGAAGCCGATGGAAAATAGAGTAAGAGAACAGACTGATTATACGGGCTCCGTAAAGGATAAAGATATATTTTTTATGAAAAGGTTTCCGATATGTATTGTTACTCTTACGATATTGAGATATATCCTTTAGAGCTCAATATGGGATTACGTCTAATTCCGGTTGCGTATCATTATACTGAGATTTCTAAGAAACCATTATACATTCGTTATAGATACAATAAATAGAAATTATTTTTATTTCAATCGTAAAACTCAATTTGTATAAAAAAGTACATTATTACGTCAGTAATAAAGTAAAGGAGGATAACCAGACTATAATATTTCTCGTTTGAGTATGATTAAGATATATCATGTTACAAAAATATTTTACCTAAACGACAAATAGTAATCATGGGATGGATTCTTTCAGTACCCCTGAAAGTTGTCATTATTTGTTGCAATCATCACTTCAATTCATTACAAGTAGTTGAATTTTGTGAATTCCAAATATGCAACATTCAAAACTGCATAATAACTATTTCCAAAATACCCTGGCATAGATACGTAACCACTCGGAATTATTTAAAAACATACCACCTCGAACTTATGCCAGCCTAATATTTTTACTTAGTTACTCTTTCAGTTTTTTAATAAAGGCACTTTTACAATTTTCCATACAATAAACACAGTAATACTTCAAGTAAGCTATAAATAAAATCCAACCAAAAACATAAGGTTTGTCCTACGAAAAAGATATCAGATCTCATGTAGAACCAAGCTTCTGAATCTACACGGCCTAACTCTAGCAACCCTAACTTTACAAATTCTACAAATCAGTAAAATGTATGGCTTCACCGTTTCGCTACCGATACAGAAATCTTGTGATAAGGCCTCAGATGTATAGCTGCACTTCACATTGTCAGATAGATTTACACCGCTAAATATTCAGTCGGTCAATTTCGCGTTTCATTCGAAATTGAACCTTACTGCGTTGAAATTTATGTCTGCATTCCAACGTTAGATCCCAAACGATTGTAGGAATATACATGACGAGTTAAATTTGAATCTAGTTCTAGCTTTAATTTAGCTGGTGATTTTTAAAAACGATTCTACAAGTAACTAAACAAATCAAACTTCGCAAATAAGGGCTTCCAGACCTAATAATTTAGTAAACTACTAGCGGCCCGTCCCGGCTTCGCACGGGTGGAGGACCCGGTCTAAAACCCGGTCCCGATGGTTACAAACACAACAAAAAAATAATTATCCGAATCGGTCAAGCCGTTTTCATGTTATGTCGTGACAACGGAAAACGGGTTTCATTTTTATATATATAGATTTATTTGATAACAATAAGCGGAATTTCGTAAGCACAAAAAACTGTTCCGAGAAACCTGAGCTTGCTTGCTGAAATAAAGCTTTGTTCCGGTAAATAAAAGAATTGCTTGTTTTATTCATCTTTATATCCTTTTCATAAATATTTTTAACCCACTGCGAAAATACTATTTTATACTTATTTGTTCTATGGAATTGTTTTATTTGTTTCGACTTATCTAATAAATATTAAAAGATTATAAAGGTTTGAAGATGCATTTTTAAACCACAAACCTGGACACCAAATCTCCGTTTATGTGTGCTACCTCAAAGAGCAGTGGTGGCCCAGTGGTATCGACCCGACTTATGAGTTTGGAGCTCCTGGGTTTGAACTTAGTTGCATTACTTTATGTAATTTATTTCATCACCACGGAGGAAATAGGCATTTTCC
Source organism: Agrotis ipsilon (assembly GCA_028554685.1). Classification (NCBI taxonomy): domain Eukaryota; kingdom Metazoa; phylum Arthropoda; class Insecta; order Lepidoptera; family Noctuidae; genus Agrotis; species Agrotis ipsilon. The sequence continues at coordinate 14,590,846 of CM052960.1, read as the reverse complement.
AGAACTAAAGACGAGTGACATCCATCACAATAACTATCAATAATTACGATTTTACGACGGGACAACAGCTGTTCAACACTGTCCCAGCATATCCGTAAAGAATAAAGACTAAGAAATGTCTCAAAACTTCGACCGAAGCTACGGGTGCCTTGCTTGGACATTAGTACTCCCTGATCCGTCCTTAATTCCCCGTTTGTATTAATGAAGGATTTTAAGTCAACCGAAGTCAACGCGTTTGGAATAAACCTTCAAATAAGAATACGACTACTAACCCAGTTACAAAAATGAGTGTAAAAAGTTCCTAACGTTTTAATTTCACCAAAAAATCTCATCCCTAAAGACGCGTCTTCCCAACGATTATTGCAGATGCACTTTAGATAGAGGAGTGAAAGCGCTCGCAAGCGCTGCACCGTCGGCAGCCCTAATTAATATTTTCTGTGCGGACTGCAGTATAAACCAATTACGAAGCTAGACCAAAACTGTGGTGTTTTTCGGCGCGCGCCAAATTGCTTTACACGCGAGCTTTGAAGTGTTAAGCGTTTATTAAATTTGGAATCAAAAGCGCAACATTGCTGAGTGTGCATGTACATGTGCCATCACTGCTTCATGTTTAATGAGCGTTGAGCATTCACCTCTAAAGTTGAGGAAAGTGGAAATTAAATGGCTAGGATTGGCCCGGAAATATTTGACGATGTTTTTATCTACGTTTGTTACGGTTAAAATGTGATAGTAATGACTGCTATATTATGTGCAGACATCCCAGAAATTGTTTAATTAATTTGGCTGTTATCGTAAAAATGAACGGATTCTCATCAGGTTGTTCAACCACAACCCTTCGTAACACATCTCCTTTGTAAACTCACAACCCCAAACAATTCAAAAGCGTAATAACCACCTGATTAATTTTAAATTAATTTTCAAAATAACATCAAGATACCTCACCCAGGCTCTCATCTAGACACCAAGATTTCCCAATTTGAACGCAACGACTCCTCACACAAAATAGAACAAGATTTATTCCCTAATCAGAGTTTAATCAAGGCGCGGGAGTATCAACGAATTAATTCGAAATTAACGTCGTTAAGGGCCGTAGAACGAGTCGTCGAACAATAAACCAGTGAGAAATTGGGCCCTTAGAAAATTATTTAAGTGGGCGGAACGCCGATAAATTCTCACTCCACTGTACTGCGAGAATTTCTTTAGCGAGATCATTGAATGCAAAATTATATTTGTGAGAGAATTGCTGCCTGATTAAAGAGTACCTAGTACAAAGTTCAAGATTTTCCTCCCTCGTGAGCAGGGAGGAGCTATGAAAGGCATCGATGTGAGGTGTCTTTGTCGATATAACAGATATTATTCGTATAAAAAGTAAGTCACAGTTACAGAAAATACTTTCTCGGATGTCAATATTTTTTATAATAAAGAGTCACTTACCTTAATTTGAAGAACCTGGATCAACTGCAACTATCTGAAAAAAAGAAACATTTTGAGTTTCAGAATGGTAATAAAGTCATTTTATTTTGTTGATGTTGATGATCGTTTTCAAGCAGTATTCTTCAAACTTCAATTCAAAGAAACAAGCGAACTTCTACACTACTATTTTAACTTTAAGAGTTCCGCTCTAATTCTGACTTGATTAGAAGAAACAAGCGCAAAGACAACTAACTTTACCTATTAAACCTTTACCTATTAAACTTCAACGAAAAAGGTGCCTACTTCACCGAACCTTAAAAAAATATTGAAGTCTACGTCAAACGTCAGGTATACACGAAAGAATCCGAAGTCGGTCTCATTCCGCGCCGTTCCATTCATCGTTCAACTCGGCCCATTCACTTATGCGAGTCTCACTCATTCCGTCTGTACGCCGATTCATTCCGTCTCAGACCTACGTTATTTAAAAAGAAATTTCTAGAAAATGTCGAGACGTATGCTTTGAGTGTGAGCTCATTATGGTTTTCTTTGAATACTGGTGTTCATTAACGGGAATAGTGCTGCGCCAAAGGAATTTTTCATTTGCGAGTCATATTGAGTTCCTATTCGGTATTGAAACTTGAATGTGGATTCAATTATACGTGTTCAAGAAATTTATTTTATTAAAAAAGTCCGATCGTTTTTAACAAGGTGTACCTACATTTTAAAATATTTTTAAGTGACAAAATAAAGCAAAATTATATTTAGTGTTTGTTGATACGGTGCATATTTTAAAGGTTCCGGTGGTCAACTGCTGATAAGAATTGATATAATTAAAAAAGCAATAAAAAAACTAGATGACTAAAATATCCCTACCACCGCTACCGTATCTTTAGAAGCAACCATTTTGGGCAACGTACACTATCTCAAAGCCAAAATCTAAATAATTTTCATGGAATAAGCTAGGCTGTCAGACTCAGTCTAGCCCTTTTCAAAGAAAATTAATTTGTCTAGTCTTACAGCTATAGGCTCGCGCCCTTATTACATAGGGCTTTAACGTTACTGGTAAAATATGGATGTACCTAACATTCGCCTTTACTTAAACCTTTGGGGGTCACAGGCTGATAATGTTGCTTGCTTGCCTTTGAAAATGTCAGAAGGTCACCATGTAGGTGATCTTTTGAAAGTTTACTTACGATGTCACTGATAACTGTCTTTTAAATATTAATAATCAATCACCACAGAATACTTAATACAATCACTGTAATAAAACTTAAAACGGTATATTTGTCATGTTTATAATTTGTTTTGAGTTCCCGATACTTCGGCACTGTTGCAAGCGACATGATCACGTATGAACTGAAGTTATTGCGGGTAGATGTTTATTAGCAGACGAAACATGCAAAAGGCGGTCTACCCTCTTTCTTATTTGTTTTTGCGTTCGATACTATCGCAGTTCTAATTTTAAAAAGTGTTAAGATTTCGATTGTTACCAGTTATTCAATCTATCTAAATAAAATAGAATAAACAAGTATTTATTGGATATAGAACACACACACAAAAAAATAAAATTAAAAATACAGAATTTTGCTGATCATGTACACACCAAAAGGGTTACCAACTCAGCATTTGCTGGGCGAAAGACACCCCGCGCTGGTTTTCTCTCTCTCTTTCTGCTGGGTTGGCACCACGCAGTGTCACTCAGACGAGACTGAATTCAAAATGAAATTCTACTGAAGATAGAAAATAGAAATAGTAGATTATTAACCAAGGGGATAAAGCAGGGTCTTCTGTCGCGGGTGGCGAATTAAATCGTGAGCGCAACGAAGGACTCGAGGTTTACTCCCGAGCGTAGCGAGGGTGTTAAAAACTTAAATCACGAGCGAAGCGAGGGATTTAAGACGAGTCCTGAGTGTAGCGAGGGATTTAAGTTCACCCAAGACTAAGACAGCTTTATCACCGAGGAAAATACTCTACTTTTCGTACCATTTGCGAAAAAAATAACACAGTAATAATATGAGATACGCATTTTAAACATTCATATTTAACATTAACTTATTTATAAAAATAAGTAAAAATAAACTCAACGTTTACGTATTTGAAGAATACAAAAACGCGGCAAATTAAAAAAGCAAAGACATCAAGCTCATACGGCCTCGTCGGTTTTCGTAATTTTATTTAACTCGATGAAAATCCGGCTTCGCTCGGGTGAAACGTGTGTCCCAAATACTACACATCAAGGTACTAAATGTAGGTGTCAGGGTAAGTCATAGGCCGAAAATAAAGAAAGAAAAAAAAACTCAACATGATAACCGATGTCAATAATGGCGGCTGCGATCTGTCTGGTCAGAAAATCATTAGAAATTTACAAAATACTCGACAATCCGAATTTTGCGGATATATGTTGTCGACTCGAAATCTTTATTTTTTAATGTTTTATTATTCTGGTTAGCTTTCGATCGAGTCTACTGTAATCTAAGTATTCCAAATTTAAATCACATTCTCTCCCTAGAGAGAGAATGAAATTCAGTACAACATTCTTTCCCTGTTTTTCACAGATTAAAAATGACTATTGTTATGTTCGCTTTTTGTGGCATAGAATGTCACTTTTTTGAGCAAGTGGTACTAAAAGCTATTTTATCTCTCTGTCTCTGGTTTTGTCTTACCTACAAGAGATAGAAATAGTTTAGATGAATATTGGGAATGGCCTTTAGCAACCACCACAGTAAAAAAAATTATAATCAGTCAAACACTACACTTTTTACACATGGATAAATATGTGAATGAAACAAAAAAAAAACATAGGAGAAGTCTAACATTATCGGTGCACTACATGAAAAAACCGACTGGTTCGACTCCCGATTTACCACCAACGATATACGCCAACAACGTTAATTCCCACAGCTGCTATTAGAAAACGTGCATACGTAAATCTAAAAGCGGATATCAGTTAAGAAAACTAAATAAGAAAGGACTTTGAAAGCGCTTCCGCGGCGTCTAGCTCACGAACCACCTCTAACCATTGTTACCTTTTGCTAGACACAACTTTTTTTCCGTCGCCGCCTGCCTTCGATCCACTTACACTGTGGTCCAAGACATGAGAGATTTACGGATTGGTTGTAATTATATTTTTTTTATTACTATGCTTTATTGCATTACTTACTGTAAACATACCTTTAATATCAAGAAACATAATCAAAGGAAGGTCGAAAAAATTATCCGCGGCGTTGTCAACGACAAAGAAGGTTTTTTGTTTTGCTAATTTATATGGAGTCTTAAATCGTTTAACACAGCTATTTTTATTGGGCAAGCCAGTCATTGCATACAAAATACCTACAGATGGACAGTTTTATCCGGATAGATTAGAAGCCAAACACTAATATATCGAAAATACCATTTACCATTTAACGTATGTACTACAAAGCTGTATAAAATAATGATAATCTAGTGAGGGTTTAGCAAGCTTGTCTTGTTTCTTGACTTTTATGTAAAGGTAAAAGCAAAAACAAAAATAAGCTCCAAAATAGATAAAAAATAATGAACATTTATAGAAACTGTCGTCATGTAAGGCCGAGAGATTATTTTTGAGAGCCTGCCCTGTCCTATTTATCGAAGAATCGCTTTAGTACGTTCAATTTCTTAGATAATCATTTATATGATTTAAGAAACTCTCATGTTTAATTTCACACAAAATCTAAATAAGAAATCTGAAATACTATGCTAAGGCTAACTATAGATTGGCTGGATAGGCGTCACGACGTCCTTACCTACCGCATGTCGCAGGTCCTCACCGTACACGGAAGTTTCGGGAGGTACCTGTGTCTGATGAGGAAGGAGGAAACGCCTGGGTGTCACCACTGTGAGAATTGCCCAGAGGACACGGTGGAGCATACGGTGCAGGACTGCCCCCCTTTGGCAGAGCAACGTCGTGTCCTCACGGCAGCGATAGGCGGAGACCTCTCGCACCCGGCATTGGTCGAGGCTATGCTGCGGTGAGACGGAGTGAGAAGCGGTCGCCTCCTGCTGTGAAGCAGTCATGCTCGCGAAGGGAGAGGACAGCGTCCGCCCTCCGCCCCAGCCGCAGTGGTAGACGCCCACGGAGTCGGACGTCGCAAGGCGATATCCGGCCACCGAAGGTGCGCGGTATACCCGCACCGGGCGGCGAATAATGGGCAATTCGCCGCCCGACCATGGACCATGCCCGGGTCCACGGCGCGTTGTGTTCCACGTACGCCTCAAAGAGCGTCAGCAAGATGACGGCGGCGAAAGCCTGCCGGGGTCGCGGGACTTATCTCATTATCGCGAACCTGTAACGTAAAGGGCTAATGAAGGACACCGTGGATTTTAGTCAGTACAAGTCTGACAGTCCCTCTTCTCTCTGCCCTGGGTGGGAGGACTCATTTGATGTTTTTACCACGATAAAAAAGGGCTAACCCTTGGTATAAAGAAGACGCATTATTAACAAAAAAAAAGAATTGAGTTTTTCTGTTTTTTTTTTTTAATTATGAATATTATACTTTTTTTTATTTATTTACTTTATATACTACCCACTTTTTTGCGGATATATATTATTCATTTACAACATAATCTTTGATTTTATTGTTTAAATAAGCTAGTATTGTCTAAATCTTTACCTTTTACTACCAAAAATACAAAATTAGCCACCACCCGCTTCCTCTCGTCGCTTGCGCCACACAAGACGGCTGCGAACGTGATCTCTGAATACTGAGATCTCTTTGAATACTCACCCGGGTGCAATTGACGATGGAATCGCTAAAGCAATACGAGTACGTTTTATGTAAAAAATTTAAACTTAGTTACATTGAGACCCTTTATAAGAGAGATTTTTTAGTTTTTGTGAGGGTAAAGTAAAAGTTGTAAAAGGCAAATTGTAGATAAAATTTATTTTATCCTACTCCCAGGAGGACATTTGCAAAAGTGTGGAAAACCTGGTTTTTAGAGGTATTTTTCTCGGAAACTTAGATTGACTCAAACGACCATACCTACAGGCCGGAGAGATTCCGTATATGTTGTCAGCAAACCTCATAACCTGCCAGTTGATTGATAAAATCATTTTGATTAGTATCACTGTTATTAAAATTTATAAAAAACTTTTTCTGGACGTTATTATTACTGCTTACAGAAAACATTAGTTTTCACAACTTCAGTATTCTCAAACCATCGTGCTTCATAGTTTCCTATAAGTAATTAACAAACACCCAACACTCAAAAGTGTATTACAAAAAGCTCCCACCAATTTTTCGGACCATAAATTTTGAGTTAAACGGAAAACATTTACGAATAAAATTGCACATTTCGAGTTTATTTTTTCGCCGAAAAAAAGGACCGCATGCATTTTCAGTTTTTGATTTATGACAACCTAACGTACCGAATTAATTGACTCAATACACAAACGTAACCATATTTATATTTTTGTGGCCACTTTGATATTTATTTTTGGTTAAAAGTCCGATACGACTGTCAAAAAAAAAGTAAAGAAAATGTTTGTTTTGGTGAAAAAATACTGGATGTTTTTCCTTTTAGGACGTCATGAGTTTTTCATGAATTTTTGTACTCAAATATTGGTAGCGTGTGTGAGCTATTCAGAATCACAGTACCCGAACAAATAACCATCCAATATCCATTGCCGCAACGTACTAACATAGCGAAATAGAGAACCACTAACCTGGTTTCTATTATTATTGTATATTTTAACGCAATTAAGCAGAACAAATTAAAAGATTATTCCACTGACCTCTGCCAAAATTTTAATCACCTCCATAACTCTGCGACGGACATCATTAGGCGTAATGGTTCGAAACGACGACGTCAGTTTAACTGACGGCGCAGCGTATTAATCAACAGCGTAGCACCTGAAAGATCACGTGTCGGTAGCGGCCGGACCGACAGTTAGTCGCTGTTAAGTAGCCTACGAGGTCCTAGTGTAAGCGACAAGCGATTACTAATGTGTGCAATGGAATATGGAGTATTAGAAACCAACAGTATAACACATGAATGATCATGTGTCGGTAGCGGCCGGGCCGACAGTTAGTCGCTGTTAAGTAGCCAATGAGGTCCTAGTGTGAGCGACAAGCGATTACTAATATATGCAATGGAATATGGAGTATTAGAAACCAACAGTGTAGCACCTGAGAGATTACGTGTAGGTAGCGGCTGGACTTGATAGCTTAGTCGCTGCAAAAGTAGCCCTGTAAGTAGCCTATGAGCTGCCAGTGTGAGCAAGAAACTTTGAAACTTTGACTTTGATATAGGTACTCATAAGTATTGTAATTGTAGTATTATAACCAATAGCCAGCTCACTAGGTCGCAGTGATAGCAAAAAGCGGATAGCGTGAGCCGCAGACTGAGCTTAAGCGAACTCCAAAATAGAATATGAGATAATTATAAATTTTAAACCTATGTTATCGATAATGGCCGGACCGACAGTCAGTTGCTGGTAAGTAGCCTCTGGTTCAAATATTAAAGCAAGAAGCTGACCTTGTAAGGTCGCAGTATAGGCGACTGCTGGTATTGTATCATGGTTTGTATTTTCAGGAGCACACAGTGTATTTTTATTGTGTCATCTACACACAAAAAATCGCTATCCGCTCTCACAGAGGCTCCACATACCGCCCGCCCGCTCCAACAACGCATGTTAATCAGACAGATCACGGCTAATTGCCGACTCGAGTGTGAAATGCGGGCTTAGTGATGAAATTATCTGCAGTTTAGCGCTGATATATGCCTGATTTAAATGCTACTACTTATCGGAAACCGTGTGAGCATGAGCAGTGACTTGTAATCGAAGCGAGATATGATTTGATTTGATGTTTGGTTTATGGCATTGACATTTAGGAGTATTAGTAATTTCGATTCAAAGTTATCTCTAAGAATCAATTAGTTGATTGGTAGTAAGTTGTATAACATTATTTTTAAAAATTTTGATTGTACACTTTTTTAATCATTTTGAATGTTACACATGATTGTTCGCACATGGCTTTTTATAAATCTACAGTTTACGTATAGTATTTTGCTACTTGAAGATATGAATAAAATATAAAAACATTTTGCGATGGCAATATTTTTAGTTGTTATTTCTGTTTTATCGCAGACAAAAATGCAGCTGAAGCATTGTATTTTCCTGAACAAGAAAAATTAATTTTATTTTTATAAAAATCCACGATTTCAATATTCTCCCGGAACACGGGGCGAAAATTTGCAATATGTCAAACGGCAGTTTTCATTTACAAGTAAAGCGCGGTGCACACTGACGCTTCATTCAACATACAGTAGCACATATTACGGCGGGTGTGCACCTGCGACTCATTGCGTCGATGTCGTCACGACCTGACTCGGCAAGTTGGGACGTTTCAGTCTATGTACACCTTTAGGTAGTGGTTGCACAACAAATTTTTGCTATGAAAGTAATTTTGGTTCCTTATAATTAACTATTTTATCGGACTGAATGTACTCAAATTAAACTGTAGAAATTGGTGAGTAAGCGTCTGTCAAAAAATATTAAAAAAAAAAACTCTGTAAAACGACTGAACCAACAGGAACAGGAAAACATCCTGTACCCTTAGCACGAGTTTTCAATCTTTTACTTTACAGAAACTTTCCAGTATTTACAGCGTTTTTCGTATGAGAATATGGAACAGCGCCTCTGGTGTGCGAAGAAGGAACCAATTTTTTCATTGAAAATTGTCAATTTTAAGTAAAGTTAAAAGAAAAGTTAAAGTTCCAGTTTACTTTACGTCTCAAATACTGAAAACTCGTGCTGACGGTACTGATGCAATTTTATCTCGTAGAACTAAACCCCTTGTATAAAAAAAACTCATTGTTAAAGGACCAAATAATTCAGCAAAAAATGAAAGATCTTAGACACCGATCACTTTTCTTTCTTACATTACCCTATCTTTCTTACACCACACTGGTGCGATTTTCTTTGCTCCGTTCGCGACCCCTTGAATAAAAATCACCAGTTTTTAAAAATACGTGCTGATCCAGCTTTTAAAACCATACAAAAAAAGAAACCTAGATCTCCCCCTCACTTTTTTTAAGAATGTTTTTTTCTTAAAAACTCCCTTTCTTACAATATCTTAGTGCGATTTTTTATGCTATCGGTGCCAGCACGTCTGAGCCGCAGCGCCGGCGCGGCACGGCATTGTCTCGGCCGCGACGAGTACCGACTCTAATTGATTCCGGGACCAATGAGGGTGATTGGACCACCTGCTGTCGATGTGCTCCAATTATTACTAAGACTTTCTCTAGCTAGCTATATTTTTATATGTATATATTTTGATTTATGTTGATTCTTGTTAGTAGATACGGATTTGTAAGATAATTCGCAGATTTAGTTTTTTGGTATGATAGCGTCTGTGTTCCGTTCAGTTTTTCTCGTAAATTTAAATTCAGCGAATATGGAAATCCCCAGTTTTTTTAATTGTGTTCACTGTGTGTACTTTATCGGCGAAAGACTCACGTAGATATACTTAAATGTAAGTTATTCTGCAAAATTTTGGGATATTTGAACTTAAAATGTACCCATACGTAGGCTTCTTGTAACTACATTGAATTAGATTTTTACCTAAATTCATCTTTGTCAATACTTTTTCTTAAAATCAGAGAAAAATTTCGAAATCAGAAAAAACCAAAGTAGAACTATTCGATTGAAAACGAAGACCTTAACATATGAGGAATCCTGAATCTTGGCCGCCTCTTGAGATAGTTTACAAGTATCTCTATTATAAAGTTTAAGAACAAATAGTTTTTTTTACATACCTAACGTGATGCATTTATGACTAACAAGGTCAACAGAAACATTAATTGGTTTTTGGTGCTACATAGTTTTAATTTAATAAAGATCTCTTTGAGAAAAACATACTTTTGGGACATTATCTCCTCAACGTAGAACTTACCGTAACTAAAATCTTACAACTTTTATAGGTATAACTATCTATTTTATTACCTACCATTAGAACTCAGTTCTTTCACACAGTTCCTAGTCAAAAAGAAAGCAAAGTAATCTCCATTCTAATAACCGCAGTCACAAGCCAATCTGACAAAATTAAAATAGAAGTATAACCCTCCACTGTAAAATAAAGGCGAGCATTCTTCGCGGCGTTTCCCTCCCTGAGGATCCGATCTTCCATTTCACGAAGTAATCGTTGCTATTTGAACAGTACACACTTGCCATCCCGCTCGCTCTCCGTCTACGTCATAAGACATTAAACCTATTGCGCGGATAATATCGGCAGTATTTTACGAGTGTTTGTATAAGGATCCTACTGTTGGCTGGAGGTGAGTCCAAGTCTCGAATAGAGTTGTCAATACCAGTTATGTTTGAGAAGGTGTTTTTTGATTACTGCTTGCTGGGTATTTATATCGTCTTTTAAGGGGAATAAGCTTAAAAGGGTCCGCTAGCCCTGTGAACAGTCTTCCTCTCAGTATTATGGGAAACTTTATTTTCAATACAGACACATCAAAAAATGTTTGCGATTGCTGTTTTTCAAATAAAAAATACAGTTTATTTTTTTTTAATTTCAAACATCTTTTCAATCAATTTTTATCTTTTACATAATTAATTAATTTAATTTATCAGACATAGTCCATAATAGAATTTTACATAATTAACCACGAATAAATAAACAATAAAAATAAAAATAAATAATCAAACAAAAAACCGATATGACTTGACATGAACATGTTAGAAATTACGACAGTTGCGATTTGTCAAATACGATAAACATAGTTTGTTCCGCAGGAAATACAAACGTACTGATGACAGTTAAAAAGCATTAATTTGTTATAAGCAACCAAGAAGGTGCAAAATGGTTAAAATTATGAGTTTTGCAAAGCCGAAGATCATGATGTTTTTTTTTTTTTTTGTCCTGGTAAAATCATCAAATGAGATCTCCAACCCCGGGCAGGGCGGGAGGTACTGTCAGACTTGTACTGACTAAAATCCACGGTGTCCTTCAGTAGCTCTTTATGTTCCGGGGTCACGGTAATAGAAATAAGTCCCGCGACCCCGGCAGGAAGATCATGATCATAACAACAAATTTAAAAGGGGGACTGAAGGAAAATATCCTTTCAACCTAAGCTGCAATCCATCATAAAAAGAACCAGGAGAGGTAAGAATCGAGAGCCCGTGGTACGACATTCAATTCGAAATCCATCTTTCCACTTTATGACTCGCATAGAATTGAATTGTTGATTTTTGGCGAATTTTAAGTAAGCAATAAAACGTTTTATCGTTTCACCGTCTTATGTGTTTTTGCAAGTTTTTCCTCGAAAGGTAATAAGTATAAAGGATGTGTAGTATGAAGAAATTCACGAAATTATGATTGGCGAGAAACAGGAATCTATAAAGTGGAAATTAAAATTTCAGAGTGATGAAAATTAGCCACTGTTCAAACCATCACCAAACTCATCAGCATTGGAGGCATGTTAGTATTTAAGGCCATACAAGGTTTTTTCAATCTATAATTTAATTTAATCACCACTACCCTCATAACGGTGATGCATAACATCATGACGAACAAAATTAAAGACAATTTGTCACTGCCAAACATACATACGACCAACTTGGAATGTCATAGAAAGGTGTGATGAGCAAGGTGTGATAGTGACTATATTGCTAGTGGTTCTCATGATTGAATCTTGCCTTCTTAAGTAGTTACTTGTTCATTCTGCTCAAAATTGGCGCTATAACCTGATAAAAAGAAATGTTTTGAATTTGGAAAAAGGGGAAAGCCAAAAACTTAAAACTAACCTTATGAGGTTCTAGAATAACTATTTTCGAACTTTGACGTTAATTTGATAGAAAAAAAAAACATTCCTCGTTCCTACACTAGAGGCGCTTCTAAATTTTCCATACAATAAACGCTGTAAATACTTCAAATAAGCTGTAAATAAGACACAGAAACCCTGTGCTAAGGCCTGTTTGGCTCCTTCGTGATGTGGTTGTAGACCGCTACAACCAAATCACACGACGGACCCCAAACAGTTTTAAGTACAACCTACATGCTTTTAAAAGTACGTGCAACGTCCTGCGACGACCAAAGCAAAAGGCGGTTAGTTCATAATTTACCGGAGGGCTGGGCCGTTCGATACGCGGCTTACTTTGACATGTGACAGATTTATGAGCTCTCAAACAAAATTCGCTCGGCCGCGCACCCAGTTAAAACCAGAACCGTTTGATATGTATTGTATATGGGGCCTCTGCAGCATCTAGGTGTTTGGGTTTTACAGCCAGGTCGCCAAATTGTTGCCAGAATTTTGGATGGCTATGGTGCGAGTTATGGACATATGAGTGATGTTCGTTCTCGCTGAAGGCAGTCATTTAGGCGGTGTGTAGTGTTAGTGATAACGAGCAAAAGTGTTTGACAATTTTAAAACACACATTCAAACTGAAACGTCATTCATTGAAACTACTAATTATGTAAAAATACTCTAGCCTGCCTCGTAATCAACCAGCTGTTCACTAAGTTGGCAGCTAATATAGATAATATTGACTAAATTGAAAGCTTCAAAGTAGCTTTAAGAATGAGTACATAAAGTACACTATACATTAAGTTTGCGAGTCATTTCTATGATGAATATAAATACTCCTTGACTACATCACCTCCTTCCAAATTCGAATCCAAAAAAAAAAGGTTTTATACCACCATAAAGATCCCGAAATGCTTCTTAGCACTTCCGCCTCACCCACGTTTTAAGCAAGAGCCCGAAACCACTAAAACAGGGAAGCCATCAGGCAGTCAGCCATTACCCGACTTTGGACATAACACATACCCTCATGACCCTCAGTTCGCCACACAAGCGGTCACGTGGTACCTACGTGCCCACAATTAATGAGACGCAGGTAAGAAATTACGAGGTATATTGGACATAGATTAGCGGGATTATATTGCAGATGTGTTTGGTGATGGCACACTTTTGTGCCTATAGCTTTTGAAACTCTTGGAGGACGTTTATCAGATAACATTGCAGTTAAGGAAACTATCATTAGCCGTCAATATCTTTATTATCCTAGCGAATCGGTCATTAATAACCATTACAAACAAGCTTTTTTTAATTTTGAGGAAACCTAAAATCTTAAAACACTTTACGTTTTAACATCAATTAGTTTAAGAATTTATACAATAACGTAGGATTATAATCTCAGTCAAATAATTAAATCAAAAATTACCGTGAATTATTATTTTAAATACACTTAAACAGGTCTCGTTAATTTTATATAGTATCTGGAAGTAGTTAATTTTTGTTCGTTTTGTTTGTATGTGCAAATATGAAAGATCGAAATAAATAAGAGCACCATCGGAGAGCCTATTACCTAACTCGAAAATTATCCCACGGAAACGTAGTACCAAGATAAACGATATTCTATGTATTATTCCAGACAATAACGTACTGTGATGCCAATTTTCATCAAGGTCTGTTTAGTCATTTTGACACAATTGAGAAACATACATCCATACAAACGTCATACCTTTGGAATTAATAATGTCTGTAGGTAAGTAAAGATTATATAATAACAAAAGCGTCCAGTCTCTTTCATTTTGTTAGTCTATGATCCAAAATTAGCCCGGTTGGTGCGCATGTTTGAGCTTCTACTTGTTAGTGGGGTACGTGCGTTACGTTTGGCGTTCGTTTGCCTCCGTTTTGCTGCATCCCCTGCCAGTTTGATCTACTGACTTTAGTTTCATGTTTTTTCATGCGTGAGTACAAGAAAAATATACGATAAAACGTTTGTTGGGCGGTGGAATTGAGGATTGGGAATTTGGTTCTAGAAAACATTTACGATGTGGTACGTTTATGATGAGGGATTATCCAATTCGTTTATGTTAAAGTTACTAAATTGTGAACCGTTATACACCGTCAACTTTTGGTCGTTTTAATCCATTGGAGGATCGATTCGGTACATGAAACACTATCGTTTTGTGTAAAGATAAAATTAAAAAATAAAGTACTTTTTATTTCTAAAACTGAAATTAATTTTCGTGTATACGGAATTAATTTATTTAAGTAAAGAACAGCTGAGCGCGTTCAATGACCGTCATAGATAGTTGGTACACGACGACCGACAACTTCAGTGTAGGTATAGAAATGTCCAAATAATATCAAAAATCGTAAGATTTTTCGGATTATTGTTACTCAAATACGCTAGAAAGGCTGAACAGATTTAATTTGGGTGTTTGACTCAGAAATGAAAATACAGTCTGGACCAACTGACACGCTGATTAACCCGCAGCAGAAGCTAGTTCTAAATACTTAATTTAATAATAAATTAATTTGTTTCTTTACCAAATTATCCTTTCATGACTTCACTCAGATAACCACAGCGCCTTATATCTTCATATTTCAAGCTAACAAAGATAACCCACAGAGTTACATTTGACTCTATAAATTATACCTTTAAACATTATGACCTCCAAGAATTCCAATTACTTTTGATCCAAGATAATTCTATAGAACAACACAATTTAATTAAAGCATTAGTCTATTACACAGAAAACGAATTCCCGAAATATCCTGAACAGGTCTTAATTACTTAACGCAAAGTTATTTAACAGTAATCTTTTAAAGGTACCGTCTTCAGTTAAATCGATAATTAGTGATCTCGTTAGAACTCTTAACGAGTAAATTCAGTCAAGTTATCAAACGAAAAGTTTATGTTCAGAATGATTTTTGCTTTGGACGCATTGAAATGTGAAAGCTTTGGACTTTGAGTCCGACAGTATCTAATAAAAGATTGGTTATAATAATATAAATTTCTATTAACACAAAAATGAGGCATAATCATGACGCTGTGTTTACCAAAACTAGTCGATGTGAATGTTTCAAATTGCCCATATAGTTTGTTTTTTGCCAAAATTCAAGTAGGGTTGTAATTTTTATTTATTCATTAAATGTTCGGAAAGCTTACAGACTAATACGTAAGATAGTAACAACAATTGCACTGACATTTGCCATTTACAAGCTTTTACAAGTACAAGTGATCTGTTTATAATACTTTTAGTAGCTCATTTTATTTTTTGGCGGCCTTGCAAATTCAAAAGGCAACTGGTAGAACAGGGTTGACATTTGTCACCGGGGTACCAGCGGTACGTGCAGGCGCATCCGATTTTTTTTGTATGAAATACCAACCGCGTTATCATTGTATCTCTTATCTTGTGAATTAAGCATAATACCAGTCACAAACCTCAACTAACAGTAGCAATCTATATACTGATATAAAGCTGAAGTGTTTGTTTGGTTGAACGTGCTAACCTCAAGAACTGCTGGCTAGAATTGAAAAAGTCTTTTGGGTTGGATAGTCCATTTACCGAGTAAGGCTTTAAAACATCCCGCTACGACCAATAGGAGCCGAGTACCGTGCCTTAAAACAAGAGAACAGCTAGTAAAAATTTATAGGTACCTACTAATTAGCTGGAAGAAACGTAAAGGACATACATCTAGACTATATGAGGGTCCTCAACGAGGTCTCCACCAGTCATATACAGACAGTCTAATTAACTGTAGGTCTATTGACGTGTCTAAGCCAGTAGAGTGGTGCTTGAGATTTTCGGAGGCCGAACGTGCTTACTTTGACCCCGTGTCCGTAAAGAAACCTATCAATCCTCGACATTTGTTAGAAGGTTTATCCATGAATTAAATTTTCTTTATTTATCTCTGTATTTTTGGAAAATTTCATTGAATAAAGCCATTTTCTTTTTAGAATTGTGTCAGATATCTTAAGTAAAAGTTGGTTGTATAGAATTTGATTGTAGAGGTCAGACAGGCAGTCGCTCCATGTAAAGTACTAGTTTTCAGCTGCATCTGGTTGGAAACTGACTGGAAGCCGACTCTAGCCTAGTTGGAAAAGTCTAAGCAGATGATGATCATATTTGGTATACGTGTTTGTTGACGCATTTGTGTTCTTATCTGGAGTTTTGACCAGTGGCCGATGGCAATGTGGCAAACAAATTTTGAAGTGGACACTACGTATCAATAAGTAAGTCAAGTCCCTATGAGCAATTAGGAAAAGCCTACATTCATGAAAAAACTAACCTTGTCAGCGTCTTAGCCTCAGAAATAGTCATAGTCAGTCAGCTTCACGAAGTCCCCCTTGAAAGCACCTATATTCGTTACTGAGATACCCAATTGATGGACCCTACTGTACATTAACTTCCAATAAATTACCATGACTATCATAACTTTTCAACAACATTCGAAAGCACTCTAATGAATAAATCTGCATAAACAAAACAAAATAAGTCCGAACAATTCGTAAGCACAAAAACAGAAGAAAAAGTAATAAAACAAAAAAAAAATACCTTCCGAATTTTAGCAAACACGGACAAATTAATGTCTCTCGCAATTGTCTAAGTATCTTTAATGAGTTGGGCGCTAGACGCTTAGAAGGGAAACCCCCGCTGTGTTGGGAAGGGTCCCGTGAAACTGACAGTTTTTCGATAATTTCCCCGAATCGGCATTTTATTAACAAGCCAAGCAAGCGCCTGATTTAGACGGGGCTTCAGAAGATACTGGATAATTGGATGTAGACGTTGTTTTACGTACTTTTTCTATGACTATACTTCTGTTTACTGATGTGATAATGATTGTAATTTTTTGTCATTTGATTTTGTGGAATTTAACTTTGGATAATGAAAAAAGCGTTAACAGATCGTCACATTACCAATTTTCTAGGGATTAAGCAGCAGTCTATATCGCTATTCCCTCACTTTAGACTCAGTTATGTATAATGCCGCTGTAATAGTATATCATATCAACCTATGTTCCTAGGGCTGAGCCACCGGTCTATTCTGTGAGTGTGGGTGGGCTGTATTATACATTATGTACGTTTTGTTGAATGGATTATATGTAAAATGCAATCAAGATTTAGTTGCGTTGCAATAAAATTAGATAAATCCGATAAAAAGAATACTGTGAAACCACCATAGAAATTCGATTACACATGGGGGTAAACACATGGAAAATGAACACAAAACATTGATACACAATATAAACTTTAATAACACCTCCGGTTTCCATAAATCAACAGTATCCTGTCCAAAAAAGGAGCATTTTGTTTCGAGGGGCATCCGCTACATACACTTTCAAACTCAATCTACCCGCATTTACATAGGCGTACCGTGATGGACTGCAGAACTAACAAAATTATTCAAAGTAGTAGAATTTTTATGGAGAGAGCTTGGAAGGTCCACCCGTGGTACATTTGGTAAATTTTGGGTAGCAAGGTTTAAAAGATTACGACCCTGTAAGGCTTGATAGAATATCGAGTGTTTTTTCTGCACTTTCTCGTTTGTTCGGAGCTTTTAGCTTTTGTTTTTTGAAGTGTCTTTTTGGAGTGTTTTTAGAGCTTGTAACACGTTTGTAGGTTACGAAAGACACATTGTTTTTGGTACCATCCAATGACTTTTTCAATTCAGTCAGCGGCAACCGACGACGCGAGCTGGCCTAGCAAAACTTAGATAACAATAGAAATAAAGGTCCAGCTTAAACTGGTTTTGTTGCCGACATTCCAAGATGTACAACACAATGTACAAACAAGTTGCAACACCACAAGAAACTCCATTACACGACACTCAAACAAATCACAACTAGTCTAAAGAGATCTAGTTTTCAAAAACATATATAAAAGTCCGAGAAGAACGTATGAAGCTCACCAGTTCACAAATCAAACTATCAGATCTGCTACAAAATAAACAGGTTCTGAAGCAGTTTAAAGTTGGAACTACTAAAGTCTACAATCGAACCCTGGAGTACCCGAAAGCGTTCCACTCAACTTCGAAGATATATCGGTTTTGTTCGGAACTCTGTTCGATTCGTACCTTCATTTTCGCCCGTGGTATAATGAAACTTTGAAAGAAAACTCTGTGAAAATTGTCTCCAAACTCACTTTGCTAAGAAGTCAAAAATGGAGCGGCTATGAAGTAAGTCTTGTGTGTAAAAAGTTGTTCAATTTGGAAGATGGTTGCTATAAAGAGTGTGTGGACAGATTTGGCGGTGGTATTGATTTAACTTTTTCTTAACTTTTTGTGGATATTGTTTAAAAATTTGTAACAAAAATGCTTACAATTCTACAGTCGATGTTACATTTTGAACGATTGTCTCTTTAAATTATTGTTGACGTCAACATGCGACTTTGATCACCCCATATTTCCGGATTTTCTTGTCGAAAAAACTTATTAAATACATTATTATTGCCTCATCATTACTGGTAAGTTAAAACGTACCAGTAATAATGATAAGCGTCTAAACCCTAAAGGGTTTAGACGCTTATCATTGAGTCAATAAATTGTAATAAAATACTTCAG
Source organism: Agrotis ipsilon (assembly GCA_028554685.1). Classification (NCBI taxonomy): domain Eukaryota; kingdom Metazoa; phylum Arthropoda; class Insecta; order Lepidoptera; family Noctuidae; genus Agrotis; species Agrotis ipsilon. The sequence continues at coordinate 14,572,112 of CM052960.1, read as the reverse complement.
TTTTATCAGTAAAATCAAGTTCAACTTAACAATCTTGGTGGCGTCTTTTAAAACCGAGAAAAAGATGAAGGAACTAAACAAAAAAAACAACAGAATAATCTTTGCTCCTCACTTCAAAAACAAGACAACAAAGATGTCTGTCAACCTCACCCTCAATATCAAAGCGTTTAGTTGATTTTTACATCATTAGTATTGCAACAAGACAGCTGAAGAGTCCTGCCGGTGCCCTTGAGGGCGAGTCGTAATGAAGCACCGCCGTAACGAACATGAGCTGACGTCACCAGCTTTCACTGTTCGACTACGATGCTCAAAGTTTCCCTAGAAACAGAATTATGGAGGAAAAGAGCTGCATATTAAATTAAAGCTTTGAGATTCGCGAGGATTGTGAGGATTTTGAACTCTTTTCCTTACTTGCAAGTGAAAGTAAAAATTTGAGAATCATTTTTAAATTAAGCTTGGTATTAGAACCATTGTTAAACTGGTAAATTAATTAGAAATAGTTTTAAATTACAATAATTTAACTTGTATTAACCAGAAAATAAGTTCATGGAAGAAATTGTTGAAGACTTTGCCAAGCGTAATAGTATAAGATTTAAGAAGCTGCATTTAAAAGAATTTTGATTCTGTGGTAAATTGAATTGGAAGATGACTCACCAACACTCCACCTAACCCTCAGTAGCCCATGAAGGTGAAAACAGTATACCGAAGACAAAACAATTGTTTATCAAGTTACAACCCGTTACAAGTCACCCAACTGTTTTACTTAAGTTTTTAAACTGACATGGTGATAACCATGTAATCATCATCATCATCATCAGCCGGAAGACGTCCACTGCTGAACATAGGCCTCCCCCTTAGACCGCCACGCCAATTCGCCACTTGCATCCATCGGTTGCCCGCGACTCTGAAGATGTCGTCGGTCCGCCTCCCAGGCCTACCTACGCTGTGTCTTCCGGTCCGTGGTCACCACTCGAGAACCTTTCTTCCCCATCGGTTGTCAGTTCTACGAACTGACATGGTCACTAAACACTGAATATAATCTTATTTAACAGTGCCAAAACACAAATACTCAAAACAACTAATAACATATAATTAGAAGGAAAATCCCGTCTAATGATTGTATTACTTAAAGCAACCACGCCACTCCCACAATACAAACAAAGTAACTACCAAGAAACTACTGCAGAAGTCAAGCACTCCTGTACAGCAGAAAAACGAGGTCCTTGTATAAAAATGTAAACCCTGGTTTGTTGCGTCCAACAATAAAATGGTTCCTTTGTGCAACTTTGAGAGGCACTCGTCCGGTCCAGCAAAGAATCGTTTTGTAACTCAATTTGTGGCGAGTGTGGTGCGAGGGGGGGCTATGTGCATAGCGAGGCATCACGTGTAGTGCACCTTATGTAGGAGAGGTTTATTGAGTAGGTTATCAAAATATAGGCTATGGGTGAATGAGGTGATGGGGACTACCAAATCAATCGCATCGCGTGATGTGAAACTATAGGGGGGGGGGGGGGGCACGTAGTGCGAGTCAAGTTTAACATACATAACAACCTTTTTGAGTTTTTTTTTTATTTATAATAAAGAAGACAAGTTGAAAATTTTTATCTAAATATCTAGTTGGGAAAAATAATTGGCATATTTTATGGTACCCAATAATGTAGTTACTAGGAGGCACTGTCATCGCACACACGATTTTAATTAATAAAATCTTTCAATACTCGAGAGAATAGGAATACATTCTGAAGAACTACGACTGAACTTATGAACTGCCTCTATGTTCTTAGAAACACGCGCATCTGCTGATCATGAATGAATAGGTTCGATGTCCAGTTCGGACAAAGTGTTAGTGGACCACCAGACCAACAAGTCAGTATTGAATTGTACTGTTACTATAACCTACAACTGATTGACTGGTCAAAGACCGGTCTGCAATGAATTTCAGTTATTTCAACCACAGTCTTATGTGGACTAAAGGTCGATGACCTAGAGCAGAAACTATATTTATCATTTAGGGATAAAAGTACCAAGAATAGACAAGACACAATTGGCATTTATCACGAATCGACCCTTAACTTCGCCGTCCTAATAAAAGAACTTTTAATACAAGTAACGCTAATTAGAAAGAAACAAAACAAAGCCAGATTTATTATTAAAGACCCGAATCAATCTCGGGGAGGATCGGATGCTCCGGGAACATAACATGACCTACTTAGGGAGGATCTCACCGATTTTGATATAAAACCCGTTTTAACGAACCAAGTTCTGCGAAACTAGCATTCAGATCTCGATTTATGTCAAGCTGATTTTACTAGCATCATTCGGATTGTGACTCTTGGACGCCGAATAATAAAAACCTCATCGTCGTAACAGACGTTCTTGAAAACATAACTATAACAGTCTCTTCGTCTTGTTTTATACTAAATATTGTCAATAATCAATTTATAAAAACCACGATGACCGAAATTATTTCACTGACAGTAGACTAGACTAGATGAAATCAAAATTAGAAACATAAACTCAGAGAAAAACTCTATTTTGCTTGAAGAAATCATGTTGCTGCTCATCGGTTAAATCTACCCTTAGGCCACTGCCTCGAATTTTGCGGTGAGCGGAGCGGCAGCGGAAGCGGCGGACCTGTCCTCGAAAACAGCGCTGCGGTAGAGGGATGGTCGAGAACTGGTCTGTAATGCTATTCTTTATAAACACAGCCTTGTGTCAGCGCGGCTGCAGCGCTCACACTACGCTGGGACTAAAGTTTGCTAGCAACACTAGCGCTCAAGACTCGCGCTGCACGATCGAACGACATGAAAACAGCCTCGTCGAGGAAGGAGGAGGAGGAGGTCCAACAATGTAATTTCTTATACAGAATAGAGCATAGCTGCTCTACCAAAGCCACCGCCACCACCGCCCTTGCCCCACCCCGCTAATCGCACTATTCGAGGCAGAGGCCTTACAGCGTGTAATGAGCGCCGTTTGTCTACTTAATGTTCGCTCAGGATATCATGTAATAATGACACAGCATCTGGCCAATGGGCTCATTATATCAGGTTGTGTGTCTTCATTTCAACTGATCGAGAGATATGAGTGGTACGGATGAGGTGGGTGAGTTATCGGTTGGCTGTGTTGGCTCAGTTTTAATTTGAAAGTATGGCCATTAATTTTTTCATATTGCAGATGCTTTATTGACTCATAAAAGCGTCATCAGAAAAATGTTTTAATGCTTATTTTATTGAATTCAACAAACTAGAATTTCAAAGAAAATTTGTTCACGTTCGGAGTTAGCAATTATTGATCGCGATTATCTAAAACTAAATTGAAGCCTGACTTCATTAAGTTTTCATCAAAAAGGACACTTAGTGACATATAGAGCAATAGCAAAGAAAATCAAAAATCATAGCAATGAATACCGCAAGTTTAGATCATAATAGAAAATTCCGTCAATGATGATCAAGTCGAATGCATACCAAATATAACACCTACCCATTTCGTTGGAGGTACCAACTCTTCCACCGGGTTTAAAAACATTACACTATAATCCTAATATCCTTCAATACTTTTTCCTCCAGTGAAATTAATTTATAAGTTCCGTTGGCCATTGTAAGTACAAACATATGCAGTAACTTCATCTGAAATGACATTCGTTGAACCCCTCTCCAGAATAACTGGCTAGAAATAGGTTTACACTTAGGCTAGACACTAACGATCTGCGTTAGTGTTGTCGTGTCTTTGATTCCTTTTTTAATAATTTGATAAACTATGTTCTACTGATTCATGTCCATAATAATATGCTGTATTCAATTATGTATTTCTCTTGATAACTAGACTTTATTGATCATTAGTAGGACTACGAACCCGTAGTCCCCACGAGTATTCCCCGGGCTTCACCCAGGTAGAAGAACTAGGTGATGAACGGGTCCACACCCTTCACATAAAACTTCTTACCTCTTATTAAACCCCCTTTTACTAACAAACAAACTAACCACCTCCAGCATAACTTAAACTTAAATCCAGCAGAACCTTCGCTAAGTTATTGAGGCAGCAATTGCCAGCACAGTTCGGCACTCGACTACATTCATCAATATGTCTGCCGGTCTAAATATCTAGATCTAAACAGTATTCATTTGGACGTGCTGTGTCGGGATGCTATTAATCAGGTTGGAGTTCGGTTCCTGGTGTGTGTGTACTGAACACCTACGGATGTTGAAGGGGATGGATGCGGCATTTGTAGATGATAAAACGTTGTTAGGTAATTTGCCTAAAACGTAACCCCAAATTATGAAAAACTTCTGTATGTTTAGTGTGTTTAAACTCACATTTATGTAAACAAACAGAGACAGAACAACTTTCTTAAGGCCAATATTTTTAAGACGCAGCACAACAGTGTTATACTCCCAGCACGTGTTGTATATTGTTTTCAAGTTACTCTCTATTTTTAAGTTTGGATTAGTTTTTCAATTTAAATGGTTACCTATGCAAGACGTGCTAGCCTAACTATAAAACCAAAGAGAGTTTTTATAATCCTGAAACTTATGAAGACTACTAAACGATAAATTAAGGCGCTACCAAAATGGTCGTTGTTAAATATCAGCTCCCAAAAAATGGTCAGCATAGAACATTAGTATAGTAAACATACTATACTAATGCAAATACGAACTAAACATAACACTACACAATTAATTACATAAACACAACCGATCCTTATCAAAGGCAAACACTCCTGACTCAAACACTTCAACGCATACCATATCCACGTAATTCATACACTGCGCCTAGTCCATAGCTTTCCATGTTTGCAGTACGAGCTGTGATAAGAGCATGGCAAACAAAGCGCCACTGACCTGACTGCCAGATAGTCGCCTGAGTGATTACCTAGCCAAGTTATTGACAAGTTGCCGATATAATCGCTGGCCTGATTTATTGCCGGACATAAACTGATATTAGTGGCAGTTATTAGACTGTGATTAGTGTGATTTGTTGGTGGGTAATGGGTTGTGTTATTAGGTCGTTTGGTTGGCGGAGATATGGATAAGGTTGTCATCTGGTTAGCGGCAAGTTCAAAGTTTTCTGGAATCTGTAAGCTTTTGCATCAAAGTATAATATTTAGTCTTTGATAGGAGGGAACTACTAACAAAACTCTTGAATTTCTATAACAAGCTGGTGTAAACTTTTCTTTAGCATAAGTAAATCCAATTTTTGACATTTCTATGGTAATTATGACTTAAAGAATGTCTGTTTGAATTAGCCATCGACATGGTCGTGAATTTGGGGTATAATAAAATTTCAGGAAGCAGTAAGCTTCGTCACTTGCCTGCATCAAACCAATAGGTTCAGGGTGAATATCCACAGGTTCAAAATACTAAGAACCACACATAGATTAATGAGAACTAGATTCTCAACCGATTATTTACATAATGTATTTCGGGCAAGTTTTTATTGTCACGTTCAAGGAGCTTATAATAAAGAACAAAAATATTTTTGTTCGTCTGCACGTTGACTTACATAATGCACCAACACACTAACAATAAAATAGTTCTCTTACTATCTCATTTCCCCAGTCAATTTGCCGAAAAAAGTTCGTAGGAGCGCCCTCTAATCAAGAGCACTATTTTTTCAGCTCTCGGCATTTAATCCACACATTCCTCAAGAACAATAGAGCTCGATGTCAGAGGTAACCAATATCCACAATAGGACCTCATTAGACCTGGAGTGCACAGCAAACATGAGGGGTTTGACCAAATGTTTGCCCAAATTGAGTGGTCACATCCGGGCAAACATTCATCAGGCAGATTAATTGTAATCGTTAATGGATCTCTTTGCAAGTGTTTGGTATACTCGATTATACACAGATTTCAAATGTTTGATACAATGGAAGTACAATTGTGTGGATAGGCAAACTGGACTAGATTTTCAAACTCAATTTTGGGAAATAATTATGTGTGGTCATCAAAGCACATTAGTATACAACTTGCTGATTAATATTCCTTTTAACTTTTTCACAACAGCACTTCTATGAGTTGTATAAAAGGCTTCATTGGAAAATAAATCCATCTATATACATATAATAAAACTGTAGAAAAGTTATTTTTGTACATTAAAAAAAAACTCAAATAATATAGCCAGGGTATTAAAGGACAACCAATAGAACCCATTTCTAGCATTTTTAGAATTTTTGTCTGTTTATCTGTTTGTATGTTTATTTGTCCAGGTATCACGTAAAATGTACGATATTAATGTAGATAACTTTTATACACAACGATTAAGCGTAACTTGGAGAGGAATTTAGTTTTTGTTTCATTGGAATCGGTCCAGTCTATCAAAAGATATTTGAATTTAAAGTGTTTCAGAAGCAAAATTACGGGTCTCTCACATTGATTTCGTACGTCAGTCGCGCGGTTGAACTTCGAATAGAAAAACTACATTATTCAAATAAAATAATTATTTCAACGCACGGCAGATGGCGTTAAACGAAAACCTGGAATAGACGTGTGTAGAGTGGAGTGGAGTGGAGTGGAGTGGAGTGGAGTAGAGTGGAGTGGAGTAGAGTGGATAGACAGGGCATTAGGAAAAATAGTCCTACATAAACCTGGATGTAAACATAAACGTGGCCTGAATTAAGCGCTTCGAACTAAAAAATACATTGTTCGATTCCGACATCCACGCGAACGAAGTTGCGGGCACAGCTAGTATATACATAATTATATATGTGAAAAAGTACTGTAAAAAACACAGAATATTTTTCTCTAAAACTGTATTCCAGTATCCCATCACGCACAAAAAAAAACAAACAAACTAGTGTTGCACCATCAAATAATCGATAAATCTAAATGACTCACTCAATGCTCGATTCGTCCCGCACGGGCGCGTACGAATAGACGCTACGCTCAAATCTGGATGCAATCCAAACTAATAGACAGTGGACAATACTATCGATCATTTTAACAATGGCCTTTCCCCGCACAATAGAAAAAGAAATGATTTTTTAAAAAACGAACGTGTCTCATTCCGCTTCTAGGGTGTTATATTTTTAACGAATTTTCTTATTTGTGTTCGCCAAAATATGAAGGTTTTATTTGTTGAGCAACATAAACCAAACATACATAGTTTTTAAATTCATGGTGCAACATTTTTTTTTAAACTGTATCCCACAGCTGGGCAGTTCATCACACTGGGCTGAGACGTCCCTTACATCTTCCGACCTTTTTGTTTTGGACGATTTCTGAGCATGCTTTTCTTGCTAACGAGATTATATCTTAGGAAAATAAAAAACAAAGGATGGAAATGCTTTAGAAAAGAAAACAGTGTTTCATACATGCATTGTTCTTTCTGATATTTCAAATCATCACAGTTCGACTTGTAATTACATTTTTAACTTCAAATTTTTTAAGCATTCAACTTACCAAATTCTGTAGTGAACCTAGCGAAACCTTTAGAACTTAGCACAAGTAATCACTTCACCAATATTATAGTAACTATCAAAAACAACATAATCCATCAAAAATTAAGTTCATATTTTTACAACAGCCTGTATAGAGAGAGTCTTAAACAAACTTCATGGTGTCATAGTCATGTCCCCCACAAAACATTATAAGTGGATGCGGCGACACCGTTATTGATAGTATTTCTGATCTTCCACCATCGTTCATAACATTTTTTGCAGCCATCGGCCAGAAACCGTTGCAAGGTACAGTCGGAGACAAAACTGTTCATGTGTAGTTTATAGCAAGTTCTGTTTAAATAATAATTTGAAGCAATAAATAGATTTTGTGATAAGTAACGAAATGAGCTGGTACCTATCCAATATTATACACTACTGGTTAGTTATACTAAGTACTATCATACTCACTAAAATTATAAAAGGAAAGATTTGATATTTTTTTTGCATTGAATAGGCTCCGAAACTACTGAACCGAATTCAGGGGAGGGGAGGGCGAACGAAGCCGCTGGCAAGAGCTAGTAGTTTATAAAAATCAAATGCCCTAACATGGACTTTCTATAGACTATTACAAAATCGGTATACGGACCAAAAATATTTTATTAGTTTGCTTGTAGGAGGTGTCTCCGAAACTTTAATAGAGCAATTCCGAAAATTCTTTTGGCTACACTTTTTTTAAGACTCAACTCATACAAGTGCAGAGAGAAACATAGAGCAGTGGTGGCCCAGTGGTATCGGCCCCGACTTACGAGTTATAGGTCGCGGGTTCGAACTTCGAACCCAGCCTGGCGCATTACTGTGTGTAATTTATTTCATCACCACTGCTCTCAAAACGGTGAAGGAAAACATCGTGAGGAAACCGGCATGTCCTAGAACCATCAAATTCGAAGACATGTGACATCTGCCAACCCGCACTGAGCCCGCGTGGTGGATTATGGCCCACTCTCTCTCACAAGAGAGGAGGCCTGTGTCCCAGCAGTGGGAACGTTATAGGCTGATGATGATGATGATGACCTTATACAAAGACTTAGATAGATGTTAGCATTTCATTATTTTTCTTCATTCAAACTATTTCACAAAAATTCAATAATCTAAGAGACTAAAACCGTTGTACCCGACAGTACTTCTGAACATTTTCGTCACGGTTCAATCAGAAGGGTTGATATATAGAAACAATTTTTGAGTGCACATAACTTTGTACTAAAGATTTATCTAACATTTTGACACGTCATTTTTCCAACATGTCACCGCATGTTACGCGTAAAATTCCATATTTCAACAGTGTATTTTATATCGACGTTATTCGAGACGATTTGATTTCGATTTCGAAGACGTTTTTGAATTGAAAATGGAGGCAGGAAGTATGTATTTTGGAATAGAAGAAGATTTTTGCTTCAGACTATATCTTTGGTGCAATACAGAGGTATCGGATTTTCATTGAACGATTAAACTGCGCTATCCGTGGCGTCATCTTATATTTTATAGCTCATGACGATTACCTAGTTTTTAACTTACATCATCAAATGATTCTTCACACCCAGGGTGGAGCATAAGGGACTGTTAGGAATCATACTGAATAAAATCTACTAGCCCTTTACGTTCCAGGCTCACGGTTACCAGTTTAGCCAGTCTCGTGACTGTGGTTATCAAGCTCACGAACCAAATATCAAACAACGAAATTACGTGAATATGGAAACCAGTTCATTTCCATACAATTGCGGTACCATTGTATTATTTCAGTGATTTCAGCTGTAACAATGTTTCAATTCACACAACTCAACTTTAGTACTATTTCTTCACACTACTGTATAGCTTATTCAAATCCTCCCTCTGAGACGAACGTAGGTCGTTTACACACTTGCGTTTTACTTACGAAGAGTTGAATTTATTTTACAACTAGCTCCGGCTCCGCACGGGTGCAATCTTTACTATATTATGCATGTTATATACCTACATAATATAAACCTTCACCTTGAATCACTCTACCTGTTAAAAAAACTGCATTGAAATCCTTTACGTAGTTTTAAAGATCTACGCATACAGACAGCGGAAAGCGGTATTATCAGGTATATACTTAGTTACATGAGGTCTTTTAAAAAAATCTTAACTGAACCTACGCAAAGTTCGCAAGTCGCTAGATATTTCATAAATTTTATTCTATTTACAAACATTATAGTTATTTAAAATAGTACGGCTAGCGTGTAAATAGCCTTATTTAAATCCTATGTGACACGCGGGGCCGTGAGAAGGGCTAAATAGTGCAGATTACATTGAAACACCATTAGCAGACCCAGAGCGTGTAGACTAATCTTAAAGTACATATTATTTTTACATATCAATTTTTGATAGAATATATGATATGTATAATGTAGGAATATAGACGGTATTGTAAAAGTATAATTATTGGCCTAGATTTTAGTATGGATTGCAGAAAAAAAAAAAATTTTCGTGTTGAATTGCCAAATGAGTCCAGGTCAGGATGGAAGAGACTATCAGACATGTACTGTCTAAAACTCTTATCAATACATAGTTATCTTTTAATAGCCCTTTACGTTCAGTTTCATTGTTACCTGATGAGACAGTCCTGTGAACCCAGCATTGCAAATGAATGTTTTTTCTTACTGATATTTATATTGAGAATGGTTAAATGGTACCTACTGGTTACATACTACTGAGCAGGAGGTCCTAGGTTCGTTTGCCAGGTCGGGAAAATTGTTATGATTAATAAAATTCGTATTAGAGGCCATGAGCACTATCGAATAAAAAAGGCCATGCTCTCCAGGATAAGTTTTTCTAAATTAATTAAATATTAATTTCTGTGATTTTCTTCAGGAACTGGAGATTAAATTGGGCCCTGAGCCTGGCACTGACTGGAAAAGACGGCTCTAGTGGTTAGACAAACTGGACTGTTAAACTGTAATAGTAGTAGTAAATTTAATTTGGGGATTGATGGATGGATTATATTCGCCGTTACACAAAAACTACTGTTACGGATTTGGATAAAATATGGTATACAGATAGTTTTCCCCTTAAATTCGGACGAAGCCGCTAGCAGCAGCTAGTCATACAATAAAACATTACTCTACCTTTATTAAAAGGCAAATACAATTTATTATTAAAATCTACATAAACAATGTCAGCCTAGCTTTGGTCAATGTTTGTACAACCTATTATAGCAGATAAAAAGACGCTAAAACATATGTACGAATACCGTTAATTTCTATTCAATTTGCCTGATTGTGACATACATTTATTGTGTTACAAGAATTAATGTGGTTACAAAACCAAAAAAGAAAAAGAAAAATCAAATTAGATTAAGGTAATCTGTGTTGTAATCTTATGTTTACGAAAACGCTATTAGGACTACTCCATGTAAACATTATGAACGAATAATTACATTAATTCTCTTAATTCATTTTCTGTGCATCAATGATAAATAACCACTATCAATGTGTTTCTTTCCACAGGTGACTAAAACCACAAACGGCAGCGGCAAAGTTGCCTGTTTTCTATGCAACTCTATTAGATTATAACACTATCGCTGGTCACCGTTTTTGTAACGTTTACAAAAAACAGAAGAACAACTTTAGTTTTCAATTCCGGGTTACGGGTTTAATTTGGCAATATCTGAGGATTGGGCCAATAAATTAATTATTTAAATAAATAACATAGCTGTCACTGCATAAAAACAGGAACTAGGGAAAACCAATCGAATCTCAGTTAACAATAGACTACGGAAATAATTTAAATCGCAAACATTCTTACACAAACAAAGCACAATCAACTTAAAAATAAAACCTTAAGTCAATCTTAAACAACTTCAAACACAACTTAAATCACCCTTTTGTCAAGCAGCGGATTCTCCCCTTATTGGCAAAGAAAACAAACACAACGTATACAAATCAATTGTCTTGCTAGCGACTTAACAATCGCGAAAAAAATGTTCTGAAAACGTTGGGTTCAGTAGCTATAAATTTTGTCATACAAGTATGTAGCCATCTTTGTTTAAATTCTGAAACGTCCACGTGGTTGTGCTAAATATAGGTCATCATCATCATCATCAGCCGGAAGACGTTCACTGCTGAACATAGGCCTCCCCCTTAGACCGCCACGCCGAACGACAATTCGCCACTTGCATCCATCGGTTGCCCGCGATTCTCACGATGTCGTCGGTCCACCTAGTGGGAGGCCTACCTACGCTGCGTCTTCCGGTCCGTGGTCGCCACTCGAGAACCTTTCTTCCCCATCGGTTGTCAGTTCTACGAGCGATGTGGCCTGCCCATTGCCACTTCAACTTGCAAATTTTACGAGGTATGTCGGTGACTCTGGTTCTTCGCCGAATATCCGTGTTCCGGATTTTATCCCGCAAAGAAACTCCGAGCATAGCTCTTTCCATTGCTCTTTGAGTGACTCTTAGTTTCTCTAAAAGGCCAGCCAAAATAAAGGTAATATTCTTTATTTTAAACTGTGAGCCAAAATAGCACAAAACTGGTGCCCTAAGACAGTAAGACGAGATCGTGGCAGTATGCCATAGGAGATGGTGGGACGAACTGGAAGGAGATCGCTCAGTATCGCAAAAGATAGAAGGAGTCCCTGGAGGTCTTTGCAGGGGTGAACAGTGTAGGCTACTAAAAAAAACATTTTATGTATTTGGTAAGGTACAAAAAGAGAAAGATATAATTATGATTTATTTGCAAACCTTTGACCAGCAAATAAAAGATTTATGATATAAGTGATGATGCAAAGGGGCCCTCAATAGCATTGCATTTAAGAGTGATCATGGATAGAACTAGGCATCCCCGTATTTACCGTAAATGGTAATTAATATTCCTAAAATGACCTAACAGGTTTTAAAAACTACCGAAACATCGGACCATTTTTTACATTTTACAGAGAAACGAGATTCAGCCAATAACTACAGACTAACGTTCATAAAAAATATATGAGTAAAATAAAAGAGGAATAAAAAGCTGCCAAAAAAAAGAAAATACGGATTTAAGGCTTATTTATGTATACATCGACAGACCCCTAAAACCGCGAAGGAAAACGTCAACGGTAACACAAATCCACCCTAATTTGATGTTACCGCACGCGGGCCCCAATACGTTATTATTATCATTCAAAATATTTCTCATCCTACCCGCCTACAGAGGGTAAATTGTGTCTTGTATAGCAACCGTACATTATAATATCTACTGGTAAGACTTCTTAAGGGTTTGTCATTACAAAAATACTTTTTGGGATTATTAGTAGGTATTTCATTTTTGTCCTATAATCTTTTCACTGTCAAACTTATGGACAATGAGTACGAGCTACAAGCTAAAGTTTTTCTTTACCGACAGTAGATGACAATTTTCACATTATTTTTTAAGCCTGTCACTTAATAGGAGGCGGGACGCGTGAGGGAGAAGACAGCCTCCATCTCAGGACCCAGTCACCGCGGGAGACGTCCACAACAAAAGACGTTGCCGCCAAGCGATTTCCAAATAACGCAAAATATGCAATTTTGATTGATTAAAATCAAGCAGTAAAAACACAAATTTTATTTTCTTTATTTTCTGAATACATTACAATATTTGCTATTTTTTTGCTTAATTGCACAGAATATTTTTTCTGGCCTATATTGTTCCATTCCTGGGCAAAGGGTTCTGCCCATTCCCTCCACTTCTCTACTTCAGAAAACATTCCCTCAAAAGGCAATCACCAAAATTTTAATATCCCCCAACCAACGCCGCGCTAAAAGCGAGTATCAAACTAAATACGACAATCTAATGAATTTCAAGTGTCGATTCTACGAGCTAATATTAACGTAGCTCTCCTGGAGGGATATAAATGTAAATTCAATAGTTGAGGGGCTAATTGCCATCCGACGGTAGTACAGATAAATATTTACACAACGCCAGCCATACTTAAGTTTAAAATTCTAATTTTATTGAAATCTGATGTGGTGTGGATTGAAAACGGGTTTTGCCTTTTTATTACTTTTTAAATTTTATTTTAGAATGCAGTTTATTGGTAGGGGAGTTTAAAAAAGCGTTTGATTAAAGTGGCCTTAATGAGGTCAGATTATTGGCAGCCGCTGCCGCTAAATAGAAAAAGGTTATGGGTTTTAATGAGGATTAAAACGAACATACATTGAATAAGTTAAGATCCGAAGTACTTTTGTATAGACATTCCACTATTTCTCCCGAATCGTGAGTGATTTCACAAACATTTTTAACCGACACTACCAGATTCTGAACGATTATCTTTTCAACTCGGGAATGGGTCTTGATCAGACGGCGAGCTACCATTACTCGCCATTCGCAAGCTCCGGAACAACTTTATGAAGTTACTTTTATTGTTTAAATATGTATTTAAAAACTCACCTTTCAGGACTGGAAGATACCCACAGACCTGAAACAACACACAATACCAGGATTAGTTTTTCATTTAACTTAAACAGTAACTGTGTTTTAAACGGCTTATAACCGAAGCGCGGAAAACTTAAAAGCTCAAATGATTTTAAACTTTTTAATTTCTGTGTTTAGTTTTAATTTCTTACTACCTATATGTTAGAGTTTTGGCGTACCAATTGCATACTTTCGCCTACGCAGCCCGCATGTACGGCGCCTACGCAGCCCGCAGTTGAATCGGGTTAAAGTAAATTTCTCACAAAGTTAATTTACCACATTTTTATAAACCTCATACATCAAGGACATCATCATCGAGGACACAACACCTCTAAGATCCTGTTCTCCTAGTACTTTCTGTTCATGTTCCATATTGTGTCCTCGTTTCCTGTAGTTTGTGGTGGATTTCATTTATTAATTGTTCTGCTATCCGTTCGGAAAAAAGATAATTATGTGACGAATTCATACGAAACAAAATGAAACAAAAACTGTGGCTTATTTACACTTAGTTTTATCCGTGGCGATTTAATGATGTGGCAAATTGACAGCAACCCGTTGAATCCTCACTAAACAGAATTTGGTTTGGCTTTAAAAACGGTTCAGATATTTCCTTCAAGCACGACAGTATCCAATTCCAATCAACATAAAAGCTTTCACACAAGGGAAAAAAACTTTAACAATTTAAAAACCTACATTCACAAGGATTGCACAAAACTATCCAATATCTTATTTACTTGAAATGTTTGGTATGCAACCTGCCCGGAGTTGGATCTGCAAGGAATCCCGGATTGTCAAAGCTTTGTCGCATAGCTTGGGTGCATTCCGTATCGCCATTTGTTTTTCAACTTCTTACTTACTTCGGAAAATTCAAATTCAAAGAACTTGTTTGGTAGTTGGGTCGCGTGTAGCCCGACTTAGCAATCTTGTTGAAGGCCTGCTCTGATTTGTATGTGTGTGTGTGTTTCTGGAGCTATACACTGTCGAGCGTTTTTGAAAAAAAGTTTTAAGTTTATTGAGTTATTCTTTTGCCGTGAGGTGCCAACAGTATCGAATAGATATGACTATTAAATCCGTGATCCGTTTTCAGATACGGAATCACCACATTCACCTTTGTAAAGTAACGATTACCCCCTTTCCACTAGTATATGTCTATAATTACACACATATTTTACGTATTATTAGTTACCAAACTTCGAACACCTCACACAAAGCAAGTACTTTTGACACAATCAGAATCTAATCGATTCTAACATCGATAGTTTGTACCCAAAACCACATCCCGAACCACTTAAGTATACAGCACAATAGAAGTCTTAAGTTCGCGCTCAAACACTAACTTGGACAAAAGAGGGATCCTATCAAAAGTAGTTTGGCAAAGTTACCTTCGGCCCAGCAACGTTCGAATCGTACAAAACTTTCCTACTTTAGCGTTTCCTTTTATCTGTTGGAAAGTGTGTTTTTTCTAAATTATTATTTTTTCTTTCTTACGGATAGTTTTTCGTGCTTTATGGTGCGTGCGGGTACGACGTGGGAAGTTTTGCCGATCTCCTTTTCTGGTGTCCTTGTATGACGCATTATTGTCTTTGTAGTATATGATTTCATTTTTTTTTTGTAATATTCTAGCAGTTGTAAGCGGATTTTGTAGCGCTAATAAGTATCAGGTTTGCAAAATGTATACTTCAGTTATATCATAAAAAAGATTTAGTTGTTTGGTTAAATGTGCTAATTTCAGGAACTACTACTTTGAATTGAAAAAATATTCTTGTATTAGATCAAGTAAGACTTTATAATTTCACGCTACAATCTATATGAACGGAATACAATCAAAAGGTGAAAAAGTTAAATAATAAGATTGCTAAGAAAACTTCCGAAAAATTAAAAAAAGAGTTACGAAATTCGTTATACTCATAAAATGATATAATATGAAAGTTATTGGTATTTACTTTTTGACTACCCCCATGGGAATAACTGAACTATGAAAAGGTTCAAGGTTACCTACCTAACATTCAGTGTCTCCGTTAGAATATAATTTATTTTACATCGAAAATTGGCCTGGATCAGAACTTCCAGTCAAATCAATAGACCCTATTAATTGCCTAATTGCCTGTACCTAAGTACCTGCAAATTGTCGAAAGCTTAAAGTCTAAAGACCTTCGAAGGCCCCATTAATATTCCAATAATCTGTAGAATAATACAGACCGAAGGGAAAATCATTTCGTTTACGTATTCTATGTAGATTCTTATTTAATTATGGATAAAAAAACATCCACATCTAAAAAATACATCCAAAGATATGGACCGGCCCTGGAAGGTAAGAGACGTTAGTTGTAGTCAGAAAAGTCTGACAGTCCCTTTCACTCCTCTCAGAGCGTGAATACCTACTCACTTCATGATTCTCCACCCAAAAAAAACATAATAATGGCATAATATCAAAAAAAAAAACTAAAATGACAGAGGTATGAAAAAAGAATACATACGTCTTCATCAACCACAAATAAAATCTACAAGAGGAGCAAAATGGTGAATTTGTGAAAAACCATTTATTCTAAATTATCAACCTACCTATAGATAAACGCCCTCATTAACAAGAAAAACAAAGGTAAGTTAATTATTAAATTATAGATGTTGATTTTAGTTTCCCACCACTAGGCCAAAGATAACATTCTGAGCCGCACATCAATATTAATTTTGCTCTTTAGTGCAAGCCGAGTGTAGCTCTTGTATTATTTCGAGACACCGTAATTAGTGGAAGCCAGGCTTTATATAAAGCAGTAAACCGGATGAAGATTATTTTAGTTTTGTTTTTAGTTACAGGATTAAGATAGCTTTGCGGAGCTGGGCTAAACATTGAAATATTCCTTGTCTTGCTTTGAAATACAATGTAAATACAGTAGAGACTCAAAAGCGGTGTGCAGCAATTACAAGGCAATAGCTTGAAGTTTAGTTGGACTTACGACCTTCTATTTTGAGAGACATATGCATCATCAACTACTGATTGTATAAGATTCATAATTTCAACGAATTACTGTGTGTCCAGTTGGCCTAGTGGTTAGCGTTTCACGTATTACTAAGCATGCGGTGAACAGCGAGGCGCGAGTTCGATCCTCACGCAGTGCAATTCTTTTTGTAAGTTTTGCTCAACTGTTTAATACTGTAATGGGACAGGAATATTATTATAATCGTTTGTTCACAATTTCTGTGAGGTATGCCATAAGTTTTAGACTACTTAACTTGATCGAATCAAGTTGTCGTTCGATTGTGGTTTTCTGATTACTGACGTGTGATTATATGGATAGCGATATATTTATGTTCTCAAAATGTTGGCGAATATCAATATTGTGGCAAGAACGAATATTATTGCAATGTCATGTTGAAGTTCATCAAATGACTTGACTGTTGACTGAGGGATTGTCAGATCGTATGAATGTGATATCACAAATATAATAGAAGTTTGTTAATTACATAAATAAATAAAACAAACAAACATTTTAATAAAGCATGACTTTTTTATTTCCACCAAGACCAAAAAAAAACATAAACACATAAAACTAATATTTAACTTTTTTATTTAATAAATAATAAGCATGAATAAATTGTAAATTAATATGATTAACTAACAAGTTATTGATTAATAATATCATGATAAAACAAACTAAACAATAGCTTAACAAAAATTTTAAAATTAAAAAATTCTATATGAATTTAAAGAATATTATCCAATTTAATTTATTATTTAATTATAAGAATAAATTGCGTTTAATTATATTTAAGAAAGTACAGGGTTTTTTTTATAAAGAGCAGCTATTTTAGTATGTTTTCACATAAGAAAATTAATGTGTAATTTTGTCTAAATGTTAACAAAATAAATTATTAAAGATATGATTATTAAAGCCATTTGAAATAGTAATAGTTCAGCAGACCAATTTCTCTATGCGTTTCAAGGCCACGTTACCTTGTTACTATTTCAAACAAACGTCCAATGGCACCGCGGTCCTGGAACGTAAAGCGCTAGTCGCCTTTTGCGTTCCGGGGCTGCGGTGCCAAAATTTTTATTTTAGTAAATCAAGCTTTTTGCATTCTACTAAGTGCGATTTAGCAAAAAAATATATAATATGGCAATAAATGTTCTATTACTAAAATAAAACCATGAAAATAATAACCGCTTTTCATAAAAATATCCTATTGAGGTCATTAGTTTAATTTTCGTTTTCTTTACGAAAAGAATGATTGAAACTTAGCCTCAAATCTAACCTCTAAAATAAATAAGAACTGTGAATAAAATGATGTTTTCGCTTACAGTCTATTAACAATTAATACAACAACAACCATATAAAAAATAATTATGGTCGTGCTTTTAAAAGTTTCTTTAATTCCTATAAAAAAAACGGGTTTTAGCTGATATTCGGTATAAGTTTTCAGTCTTGAGTGCACGATGAAACTGAACTTCATTTCGTGTTGAATTAGTTACTCATTGGGGGAAGCCATTTTCTTCTAATTCATTCAACATAATAATTATGTCTGACAACCGTCGACTTTGCTCTCGACAAGCTTATAGGGCTTGGCATTCCTCATATCTCATATCCACAGGACTCATAGTATTTCACTAGAACAAAACATGGAATACTATTATTATCTTTACCTATGCAAAATACAATACTGTTAATTTATTTTACTAAAAGAAAAAACTATAAATAACAAATACTAAGTATCTTTTAAACAAACCTTTTAACAACTATAACACTTTTGAGTAGGGAATCTTATATAATAAATAAGAATATCAACATGTGAAATAATTAAAAAATAAATGTTAATACTCACACTTAGTCCGGTTTAATTTGATATTTGTATTGTTTCATCCATATTTATGCAAGGCTATAATATTCGCCCTCAATGATTATATTATTCTCACTGCAAATATTTCACTGCAAAACAAAAACCTTAAAACAGTGTAATACGGATGTAAACATTCGTCACACAAAATAACCAAGAATCAACAATGTTCTATTATGAGACTCGAAACGAACTAGCATAGTTATGTCTACCTCACAAATCGAAATAATTTACTTTTGTAACTTTTGTTTTGTTTTCTCCGATCTACCCACAAACTTTATTATAATTTGAATGATGATAACGGACGACACACAACACTAATGACTAGAGTATTAGTAATTATTAAGAAAAAAACAATTTTATTTAGCAAATTTTTACTAAAAATGCATTAAAAATAACAAAAAGAATAAAGCAATTATTAAAAAATATTAAATAAAATAAAAAGTTTAGAAAAAAGTGGGGATCGAACCTTCGCCAGTAAACGAATTATCCGAGCACGTTAACCACTGCGTCAGCCTAACTTATAGTACAATGGTTGAAATTATGAACCATACCATAACTTCCTTTGATTTGTATAGTATTAAAACAACTTATAATAAAAGGTCGTAAGTCAACGTGAAGCGTCAGGCCATTGCTTTTAGAAATTGCTGCAGCACTTTTGATTTCGACTGTACATATGTGTTATTGGAAACGGTACAAAAACGTTACAACGTTATTAATGTAAAATAAATAAATAATTACGATGTATCGTTTTAGCTATTTATTTTACATATTTAGGTCTAGATTATCATCAATTCATCACCGTCGATATCATGGTTAGTTGATAAGCTATGACATCAAAACTCAAATAACCATTTCCACGCCCTTTCATTCACCTAGGTCATAAAATAGTCACCATAGATTATAAACATTTAGAAAAACCTTCCTCTATTTTATTCAACATCACTATCGAAATGAAATTACTCAGACAACCACATCCCAACCCGTGTCATGCACCTAGGTTATAAAATTCTCTCCATAATTGATACCTAAATAATTGAATCTACATAATGTTACGGATAATCCGCCGTGCGACCACATAATCAGGGTAGCAAGATATCAGCAAAATAATGTTGTTAGTCCATCGAGCCGTAATCATTTGAGTTAACACGGGTAACGCGTGAAAAGTCCACTACAAACAGCGAGTATGTTTACCAACGGTAAAAAACTTCAACATTTTCAACGCTCAATTTCCCTTTAAGTTAGTGGAAAATTTAAAATCTCTACAACATGCTCGAAAATAAGGTTTTTTGTTAATGTTGTAGCGCAAAATTGGGGAAATTTTTTTGTGTGCTTGTGTGAAAAGTTATGTTCAAAAAGCTCTAATTTGTGAGGTGAAATTAGGCTGTAGTGTTTTCACAAAAAAACGCGTCTTTATGACCATTCTTAATAATGTCAATTTTGCTAAAACTGATCTTTATCTCGACTCTCAATAATTGTATAGTAATCAAAATAAGTAACATGGAATATTTTATTCTATTGCTCAAGCAATAGAATCGAATTGGTAAGGACAATTTTAGCAACATTGTTTTAGCAACGTTGATACACTTGTGATTTTAGATCCGCTCGACCGATGAGCATTTATTAAATTACTAAAAAAAAGAACTTTGGTTTCTATTTTACCGACATCTTCGTTATAATTCCCGAATCACTCCATAAAACACACAAAACACGAGGTTTCTCCTAATCCACGCTCCCATAAATAAGGTGGCACCTCAATTATCAGCGATCACCATCGCTTCCCTATAATACGGTGGAAGTAACAACACAATTAATTAGGACGCGGCCCATTGTCAGATTTATACCAGTGCCTTATCTCCACTGTCCTTCTGGTCGCGGCAAATTCAGATACCTAATTACTACGAGAACTATCTACTGTTTGAGATATTCAATAATGTGGAGTAGGTTACTTTTTAGTTAGACCTTCATTTAATTATTTTAATGGTTTAGTTGGATCAGAGACTGCTGCGCATCGTGTCGTGTGCAAGGTAGTTGCGGGTCTGGGTGTTTCGGTATGTGAGTTTTAATGTTTTTAAACGCACCCACTATATGTAAAAAAATCCCTAGATTTACTCCTTACCACTTCATACAATCTTTGCCAAAACAATCCTCATTCAGTAAAAAAAAATGTCTCTACTATAAAACATCGCTTATATTTTTGACGAAACGGTTGGCTCAATAGATAAGCAATTGGTTGCTGCGTTACGTGTAGCAGGTTAGATATATTCGAGGAACAATATTTATACGTAGTCATTTACCTATCTGCCCGGCCTAAATACAATTTGCGTAAACTTCAACAGCTACCAATGCATTCAAAATGTATAAATAACAGAACATTTAAATTAGCAAAGGAGTAATAAAAAGTCTACTCCACAAAACACGAGCACTGTCCTCTACCGGTTGGGACAAACAAAAGTCGACGCATACGCACGCACTCGCGGCACGCACAAAAGATGGCCGCCGTGACGTATGTAACTGTAATAGGTGCACTATTACCTACTCTAAATAAAAATCTACTGAAAGTTATACTAGGTAAGTAGGTATAACAGAATATAAGTCTATTACCAATTTAAGAAATTATCTCGTCTCTATACCAGAGATTCAAAACGATAAAGCTTTTCCAATTTGTAAATTGGACAATTTGAACAAACCACTCTAGTCAGCCATGCTAATCTAAAGTGACATAAAAACAAATACTCTAAAGTACCAGCAGCCTACCTCCAGCATCCAGACATAAAAGATCCTAACACCGATAAGCCTTAGCCGAGAATCGAACGGGGACCGAATTGCCCCATTCCACGTGAGATCCCCTGATACTGATGCGGCGGTAGATATCTGTACAGGGCCGCTTTATGGGACCATGGTGTTCTGTCCATGATTATTGAATGGGGGAAACTATCAATAGATGAAAGTGGATTTGGGTGCAGTCGGCTAAGTCACTGAACTACTCTTATTTTGAAAAAGATTTGGTTGGAAGTTGTGTGACTGAAATATTGTACGATACTTTCACAGTTTTTATGTCTGTGACTGGGACTGTGGCACCATAACTTTATAGTATTTAAAAGTGCCCTATTGGGCTATTTGAAGTAAATGCTTTTGATTTGATTGTGTTGACGCTTAAAGATAGTTAGAGATAGATTGTTTCTAGCAGGCAGCCTAAATTGCAGAATGTCCATGAAGCAAACGCCTAAAATCAATTTCTAAAAACTGTAACGTTGAAGTGTGTAGGTAACTAATAGGAAACAAAACCTTGTCCCAGTGAGGAAATAATTTTAATGAAATACCCTAAAACATTTTGCCGAACCGGTAATCAATACCAGTACCCACCTCTAGTTCAACAATTAGGAACTTAATGATAAATGGTAACCAGAAGTGTGTATTATACTCGTATCATACAAGAGAGCAATATGCAGCCGTAACTATTGGCGAACGTACTATACAGGCAGATGCAGTTTTCGTTTTCGTCAAAATCGGCTTCGAGATTTCTCAACATTTTTCGATATTCCTCATAATTTCGGAGATAGACATCCACGCCCAGTTGAAAAATTCACCCTGTATAAATAAAATATTATTGCAATTATAATTTGCATCATAAGTCTGTCTAGCTTGTTTTAGTAGTTACGTGTAAGTAGCGTATTTGTTTCGGTCTAGGCTTTTACAAATAAATAAAATATAAGTACCATTTGAAATTTGAATACCAAAAGTGAATTAGTTTATACGATTCTAAACTAAATATTGATATTTTCGGTCAGGTGTGTACCCACTAATTTGCGAAACCAGTTTAGTTTTGTAAATACGGCAGCGGGTTCCAGCTTCAAAAATAGGATAATAATACCCCACCATGCAAAGCGGGGTTGTATCGCTAAGTTTCTATAAAAAAATAATACGATACTTAACAATATTGCAAAGGAAAATATGACAGTGATCCTTTTCTATCGTCGAAAGAATATTTCACAGTTGTCTTTCACAGACATATACAAAGACATAAGTTTATAATCCAGACGCATTGGACTTATTGAAGTTTCTCCACGCACCATTGGCAGGGGCGAGAATTTCATTCACATGGCTTTTGTATTTCCTTTTTTCATTCTTTTGGCTTTTATTTCATGCGTGCATTTGCAAATTTCGATGCTTCAGGGATGATTTATTTTCCTTTTACAGTTGTATTTTGATTATTGAATCATCTGCTACATTTAGGTAGAGTTGTAATGACCCTAAGTTAACAGCTTGCCTCTTCTGTACAGACGTCAGAAGGTCAACTTTCCCGTATCTGTCATATTTTACCAATCGAATGTTAACCTTCCACTATTGTGATAAGTTCCAAAATCTATTGAAGAAATTTGACAGATAGGCACAGATATGCACGCAAAAGTGCCGGCGTTTATACGTGGTAACTCGGGCTAGTGCCCATGTTATACATCGTGACGAAACCTGAACTTATATAAGTCCAAAGCCATATTAGGGGGGCCTGTAAGGTCCCCAAAGGCGGCTTAATTAACACAGACACCAGAGAGAAAACAAAGGAAGAATTATTATGGTAATACAAAAACTGAAATGAAATATGGACATACTGTGGATATATATAAAATAAAAGGTTAAAATACGGAGACAAATGGCAACGTGTGCAGTTTCACAAAATTCGTAGCTACTAAAAAAATTGGCTTCCTGCAATTGTTTACATGAATGACACTGCACAATTGACTCATACAACCGCCACATTAAAACTACGGAAACTACAAGAAGACACTAAACCCGCTTTTGATACGGAGAAAAATTTATTACTAGGGTGGACTTCCCCATTGAACAATCTAATGGCAAATCTATAGAGGCGCCATCGTACACCATAAGACTGTTAAATGAAGCGTGAAATTAGGGGGTTTTGTGATGGCCAGTGAAGTCAATAAAACCATACATCCATGAGACTTCTTTGATGCGATGGCTTATTGAATAAAATGGAGTTCGCCTCGTCAAGGCGCATTAGAAAAGCAGATAAAGACGGGAGGAATAAAACTGATATCAAATAGGGAATTCAATAGTAATTTATGTGAGATATCTCGGATGTGTAGGAATTTTTGTTATGTTTTCTATTTTTTTCTGAAATATGTCTTATTTATTGATAATAAGATAGAGAATGGGCCCAGAAAAAGCTTTATCTATATTAGATTACTATAATGTAAGATTAATTCTCCTCCTAAGATTGTCACAAACGGCAGGTCTTGTGTTCAACATTCAACGACTATGATGAAAATGGAAATGGCTAGAATTAATTGATTAAAAAAGATACATAATTACTGTTAAACGAAACTATAGATCTATTTCTGATGCAGTTATAAAAGAATCCACTTTCTATACCACATTCCTTCATATCGTTCACCTACACCACAATTGAGACCTTTCATCGGCAACGAATTAACATTGACACCAACCTCACCACACAAAACAGTTCGGGAGTACCAACATTACGTAATTGGCTCCCTATACAGGTTTTTATCACGCGCCCCTCGAACATAGCAAGCTAGGCTTCAAGCCAATGCTCCTGAAAGCCTACACCTAATGAAATTCGCAGGTAGATGTTGAAGCGATCCACTTCAAAGTTCACTAGACTATAATAATTAACGTTTTGCTGTTGCTTTCGTGGAAATTCGCTATAGTAGGGAAATTCGACATAGTAGGGAAATTCGCCATAGTACTGCTTTTAAGCAAACTCAGTGCTTGGTGGAGCTGTGGCACTTTACACTCTCTCTCACGTACGGTAAGTTTCAAGGGTAGTACTTACTGCAGTTTAAAATCACTATGTGCTGAGTCATGTGTTGTTAATGCAGTTCTCTAAATAAGTCACTTTTAAGGACTAACACAATTCGTAAAATGCTTCTTTGAGACTAAATCAGCCTACTTATTTATAGCCGACCATTATTTTAACAATGACTTCTATCAAAGGCTTTTCAATAGTCTACAGTCAAAACTTAACTTAATATACTACTTTATCCCTCATTTTCTATATCGTTAATACCTTCCAAAACTTTTTTCAAAAAAAATTTAACCGCCTTCAAAAACAACCACAAAAAAGGGTAAAATAACCTACAAAATAACTTTTCTTTCGGAAGTCGGTGGCTTTGTTTTATTATTTCGATGTCATTTCTCCACCGACTTCCGAAAGAAAAGTTATTTTGTAGGTTATTTTACCCTTTTTTGTGGTTGTTTTTGAAGGCGGTTAAATTTTTTTTGAAAAAAGTTTTTTATTTTACTCTTTTTAGTTTAAATATTCAACCCAAATTCTTGGCAAATACATCATTTTCTTACGTGTGCACTAGAATTTTGTTATCCGTAGCACCGGTATTAACATCGCCCATGTTGTGTACATAAAATAAAATTCCAATAAAATTCCCTATCTCAAAAAATGCTGAACAGAGTTCGATGAAACTTGCAGTATTCCCTAAGGTGAACGATCCCTAGTACAACAAAAAAACAATTTTGAAAATCGGTCCACAATTTTATTGGCGAAGTAATCGCGTAACAAACACGCAAAAAAAGTAAAGATCATCATGTCATCCAAGTAGGTGAAATTAATAAAAATGCTCACAAAATAAAAAGTGCTGAACCAAATTTGATGAAATTTTTATGGGACCAAACTGCAAGTATCCTGCATCGAACAAAAAAAGAATCACACTAATCGGACTAGAAACTTCGGAGTAATCGATGTAATTACATAAAAAAAAAAAAACATACCGTCCGAATTGAGAACCTCCTCCTTTTTTTGAAGTCGGTTAAAAATGAATCTGAGCATCATTATCAGTTTTTGTAATAGGAAATTGTTCCCAGAAAAGACAAAAAAGCAAAATAAGTTTCCGGTCATGTCAACACGCAGCTCTACGCGTCCAGACAGAACCGACAGTTTCTTCGTAGGCGTTCAATTAGTACTGACACCAAAACTTTCTTCGAAAAACATTCCAGGTGTCAAAAACACGTGGACGGATAAAGAAACTTCGTTTCCTTAGTAACAAAGCCTATAGTTAGCTATAACGTTTCTGGCTGTTGATACCTAGGTGTATATTTCCTCTTTATGTCAAAATAAGTTTGTTTGTGATGTGTGTTCCCGAACTACGGAGGACACTCGCTATAACTGATAATGTTCACCCATCTACAGACCAAATTCGGCAACCGCGGCTTAACCCTAAAGTTTGGCCTGTGTGCCTGTAATTATTTGGCCACGTTTTCCCTCTCCCTCTTAATTCCAAGATACATAACACCAGACAACAAAGATTAAGGGTACATCTCCAAATCGATTATAACACCTAATCGCAAAATTCAAGTCACATCGTTCAAAAGAATTTCAATTAAACCAAAGTGAGGGTACCTCGAATTGATTACGAATAAAAAAAATGATCGTCGTATCACGCACTGCATGAGAATCGGGAGAAACCATTAAATCACTTGACGCCACAGAACCTATTTAAAATGGCGATTTTTTATCCCACCCCATTCTTGAGCTCTTGAAAATGCACGTTAATTCTGAGCTAGGGTGGCCAAGAATGTTCAAGAACAAAAAAACTACTCAGCTCTAATAAAATTAAGGATTCTTAAAAAATGTACTGGGAATAATACTCACTCTTGTAAGAGTCGAAAAGAGAATGAAATAGATGTGAACTTATTCAACGGGACTTATTTCATTACCGTGACCCCGAAACATAAAGAGCTACTGAAGGACACCGTGGATTTTAGTCAGTACAAGTCTGACAGCCCCTCCCGCCCTGCCCGGGTGGATTTTAATATCATCTCAAGAGAATTATTTTACAGATAACATCTGTAAAAAAATAATAATATTTCAATACATAAAAAATAAAAGACTTTGTAACATAAAGCAAATAAAAGTGCAAAATCATAAAATAGACAGACCCGTTAATCTCTCGCTGAAGAGAATGTCAATGTTAATTTATATTTTTGTCTCGAAATAAATTTCAAAACCATGGACCCTTTATTATTTTTCCGATCAAAATTTTCCAGTGATCCCTACAATTTATTTCTAAAAAAGTGCTGATTTGATCCTTATTGGGTGCTCAGACAGTTCAGGTATTTCTAATTTATTGACATATTATACGTACACTGAAATTTTATTGGCTCGAAATGAGTCTGAAACTTGAACATATGTTGTGTGTCTCTGATAACAACTTTATTGATATGTATAGGATATTTGACTGAAGAATCTATTTACATCGTCAGTCAGACTTACGTCTGACGCAATAGGTAAGAACCTCTGTACCTTGGTTGGAAAGACCGTCGGATGTACTGAATCCGGAAATCGCAGGTTCAAATCATGCAAATTTTCTTTCCAAAGAAAAGCTTGGAAATTAGCTACACATGCGTTAATGCGTATTTCATAAAAATATTATGTTCATCCATAGACCAAACCCGGCAAGCGTGGCTTAACCTTGGTCTGCTCATCCGGCAAGCATGGCTTAACCTTGGTCTGCTCATCCGGCAAGCATGGCTTAAGCTTGAAGACTGACCTCTGCGGCTGTTATTATTTAGCCACAAGGTCCTGAAAACAGTAATTACTGCGAGGTTAAAACGTTTTATTCTTCCTTACTCTTTCGCTATTTATATTTTTCGTTTTCATTCATTTCATTTCATTCTCTTTGTAACTGTTAGTTAATAATTATGTTGTTTGGCTTAGAAGCTGAACTTACTTAAGCTAATTAGCGTAATGTAATTCATTAAAATGCAACTTTTATTTCATTTTTTCACTAGAATAACAATGCTCTCTTATGTCGTACAGTATCCGATAATAAGATAAGATAAGATAAAATTTTATTTCTCACCACAATACATAGTAGGTACTTAACAATATCAGTTTTAACATGTTTTTTTT
This sequence comes from Agrotis ipsilon, assembly GCA_028554685.1. Classification (NCBI taxonomy): domain Eukaryota; kingdom Metazoa; phylum Arthropoda; class Insecta; order Lepidoptera; family Noctuidae; genus Agrotis; species Agrotis ipsilon. Next base: position 14,544,553 of record CM052960.1, on the reverse strand, counting down.
TTTATATACATATTTCAATGACATTATATTGTGGGGAGACTGGTACCCAAGCTAGGCGGAAGGTCTGTATTTCAGGTCACCAGGACTCCACCCCTTAGGTAAATTGTTACATTTGGATTTTTTATTTTGTTTTTACGTGCTCTAAATATTCATTCGGTAACTTTAACATAAAAAAAAGAAATGATGTTAAAACTGATATTGTTAAGTACTATGTATTGTGGTGAGAAATAAAATTTGCTGTATGAATTTACATTGCATTAACTGTATTATAAGTAAATCTGTATTCACATGGCATTAATTAGATGGTAAGTTTTTATTTTATTTTATTACATTCTTATTCAATTATATTAATTCATTATACTATACTATACTAGTGTTAGTATTGTTAGTATTTGTATGTGCGTGTGCGTGCGTGTGTGTGTGTGTGTGTAATAGAACTTAGATAAAAATAAAATCTATCCACCTAACCACAAAGAGATAAACATGTGTTAAACGCTTGTCTAAAAAAAGTGTAACTGCACTATGACCCTTATATCAACGTGAAATGTCGTTTTGACGTTGACAGTTTTTTTTTTTGAAATGTGTTCAACAGATGTTTATCTTTCTTGTGGTAAGATCGTACATGTTAAGAAAACATTTCCATAATTAATTGTGTGTGCGACTTTAAATGTTACAAGAAAAATTCCTAGTGTGGGAACTAGGTACATAAAAGACAACCTCCATAGACACAAACTAACATATTTGTACTACCCCATTTTCGTCTAACTACCAAACTATACGCACGCGGCACTAACAAACGATAACCAAACTCTAGTTCCATCAAAAACCTTTGTATGCCGAAAAGTGGCACATGCAAACAAAACTACGATAGCAAAACCTAGATATCCTAGATCGGCTGTACCCAAAGACTATGGAGTTATAGACAGGATTTTCAAAAACCAATTACATTTTAGCGAGAAGTTTGCTTACTGCCAGTATTCTGCCCCGGTCCAGGCTTGAACCGGTTCAATAAAACTAATGGGTCTAAAGATACTCTAACAATGAGTATTATCGAGATATACCCGAACTAAAGAGAGAATGAAGTACTATCACGAGATAGTTGATCATACTCTATTTGATTAATTTAATTTAGTTTTTTTGTGAAGATATGTCGTGATATAGATAAAGTCTGGCTTTATTGTGCTTCGATTTCTAATTGATTGAACGGTTTCTAGTATCGAAATGTTTTACAAGTTGTATTTCAATTAGTTTTATTTCTTTAAATGTTAGTTATTTTCAAGACTGCTTACCTATTCTTGAAAAACGAAACGTAAAAAATAAAACTTTAACAAAACAATTCAGCGCCTCTGGTGACGGATAGCGTGAACTATATATAGTAGGAATTCCGCTATAGGTATTTCCACTGTATCATGAATACGTTTACAAACATTAAAACTCACATGCAATACACCCAGATCACAAACAACAACTAACTAGAAATCATAAAAATACTTGTTCCGTTCAAGAATCGAACGCAATACGCTGCACATCAGTTGATCACCCAACCACAGCAGCAACCGTGTCGTC